>OY720182.1:3828333-5031666 GCA_963082885.1 Parascotia fuliginaria | reverse complement strand
ATGTTTGACGCGACTCTCAAAGACCGTGAATCCAGCTTGCAAGCGGCTCCATGGACGCTTATGTTTATTCACTGGCTCGTCGGCATGGTCTACGTATATTACTTTGCGTCATTCATTTTATTGCTACGAGAAGTCTTGAGACCCGGCGTGCTATGGTTCTTGAAGAATTTGAATGATCCTGATTTCAGTCCTGTGCAGGTTAGCTTTTACTGCTTTTAATAATAATTATTAAAAATTATAAAATAAAAATAATAAATAATTTGGTAGTAAGCTTTTCCGTATGCATAAAATCACCATGGTAAATGTTTAAATTGCACCTTTATGTTAACGTCAATAAGAGTCATTCAACGATAGACGTTTGTCAATTGCAATGACTATACTAAAGTATCATAAACTCGGCAAGTATCTTATGCCTTGATTTCGAGAGCGTTTGTGTTCATTTTTGTACCCGACAATTATTGTTGTTTGTAAGTCCGCCGTGGCGTAGAATTTCTTATTTTGTATAAAAGTTGTATTTTTAAATGTTTTTTTTTTTCATTATAGGAAATGATTCACCTTTCCGTATGGTCACATATTCGTCGCTTAGTAGTATCCGCGATGATATTCGGCACTGCAGTACTGTTCATGCTCTGGTTACCAATAAGAGTAATCAAATACGTCCTACCTGGATTCCTACCGTACGCCGTCGCCGTGCACACTGAAGCCCCGGTTAATGAACTTAGCCTGGAGTTGTTACTTCTACAGGTTGGTATAAAAACTTGCCAAGGAGCATATTTTGTTGTTTCAGGAAATATTTTGCTTAATGCACAATAGCTTAATATTTTATTCATGCGGCTAACGTCGATGTTTTTTATCACTTGTTGAATGTCATGGTGATTCTGATTACGCTGTTTGCAGATAATATCCACAAAAAGTATAATTATTTTTTATTTTTTTTTATTTTATAATCATAACGACAAAATTACAGTCAATTACACTGATTACACAGTAAAAACTTAAAATATATAAAATAACAACTTTTACGTCTCACAATACCTCATACATTCAGACAAGATCAACTTTCATTCATCAGCAAACAGATCCAGCCCATGACTTGACGCCAACAGAGCGTTGAGCCCCTTTAAAATACGCGGTAGGTACTGGAGACATGGAACGAGCAACCGTGCGACAGCGTGGTACCGCAAACAAAGGATGCTGCCTGGCTCTGTTGTAATTATCGGGCACAAAAAATTGACACAGCTCGGCATGTAAATCAGGTGCATCAATAGCTCCATGTAGGATTTTAGATGCAGTCAAAAGTTGATCGAATGACCGTCTTACCTGTAGCGAATTGTAGCCCAAGTAACCCAACAAAAAGTTTATTGGATACATAAATGGGTAATAACCGTATTTACGTTTATAGAGGTACCGTAAAAATGCCTTTTGAACTTTTTCCAACATCAATATAATTTTTCATGTGGGTTCCATAAAGTAGAACTACACTCAAGTTTACTCCGCACAAGCGTGCTAAAAAGAAGAGTGATAACTTGGTAGTTGTTAAACTCACGACAGTTTCGAAGAACAAAACCAATGTTGTAACAAAACATAATGATCAATGTTATCGACTTACTCGCCGTGCCTCCGACTTTATTAGTTAGGCACTGTTATTTAGGCTTACGAGAAGTCCCTGCATGTTAAAACTTCCAATAAAATTATAAATCTAATATGCTACAACCTAGCTTTCTATTTTATATAAGTTATTTACTTTGTTCCTTTACGTTTGTATTTTGTTGTGTGAGCCAATAAATAAATAATGGCTGGTTAAGATTCAATGAACTACGAATCTGGGCAAGATCCACCGATAAAATGCTTTTGTCTTTTTAATTTTGTGGTTTTAGGTTTAAAAACCGTGACATTTTATACAATTACCTATACGAAATACCTGCTGTTTTAATTATTATTATGTAAATTATACCTAATTGTATTGAATGAAAGTGATCGTAAATTTTTAATGAATAATTTTATTATATAAATACATGATACATTACGTATGTCAATCAATGTCATTGACTCCAGATAAGCATTTTAGTTCGTAAACTTTGTATCGTTGAGTCTTTCTTCACAGGCTTTGATTCTTTTTGATCAACTGATTCGTCAGATTGCAGGTGGGGTGGGACGGCGACGCTCCGTGCGAGATAGCTAATGTAACGTATTAGCTACTATAGAATACGTCACACAAGGCCGTTGCGCTCGCCGTGACGTCTTAGTACGTTACAACTATTCACGTCGCGTCGCCGTACCGCTCCGCCCCCTGTCTAATTGAAGCTTTAAATTTAATTGCAATAAAGCTGCTACTAGTTTACAGTAGTTTCCGGTGTTACAACTGAAGTACAGCACCTCGTGTGCAGCAAACCTATGTTGTATATTGCATTGGCGGCTGCAAGTGCAGTGTTTTCCATTTTACATGTTTTAACAACCTCAATCCGTCCGTCCGACCGACAAAAAGTCCTACCATTAGTTCATACAGCGTAGGAAGCGGGGGTGGAAGCCATTAATGAGCTAAGGTAGGGAGCGGAGGATGGGAATCAGTGATGAGCTTAAGTAGGTAGCGACGAAGGGTGAACGAGAGCTAGTGATGAGATAAAATAGCGAGCTGGGGGCGGGCGGCAATGTTGAGCTCAGGTAGCGAGCGGGAGAATAAGAACCATTATGATTTAGGGCGTTAAAGGGGCTTGATGCCGTTGGGGTAGAGTTTTGAGCCACCAATTTTTTTAGAATGCATATTCGTTTGGTTTAGACCTAGCCCCCTCCCCTCCCCTCTCCCTCTGGAACCGCTAGTGTTATGGTATATTAGTTTTATAATAGTTACAGTAGCAGCTTGTGTATTTTTGTGCAGGTGATCCTGCCGGCGCTGCTGGAGCAGTCACACACGCGCACGTGGCTGAAGGCGGGCGTGCGCGCGTGGTGCGCGCTGGCGGCGGGCGCGCTGGGGCTGCGCTCGTACCTGCTGGGCGAGGCGCGCCACGACCTGCCGCCGCCGCACCCGCCGCGCGCGCCGCACCAGCTGGGCGCCGCGCACCAGGTACGTGCTCTACAGTGCGCAGTGACACTAGCGGCGCAGCTGCAGCAGTCGCACACGCGCACGTGGCTGCGGGCGGGCGTGCGCGCACCAGTTGGTATACATTCTCTACAGTGCGCAGGTAATCTGTTGGAGACCTTGTGGTTGTGTTCTGCTTACCTACAGGTAACTGAACAATGAATGAGAGTGGCAGAACAGGTCTGGACTTATAAGGGTACATTCCCCCATAATGTCCAATATTAGAAATATTTCAACTGAAATCAATGAGATCATGATATATCTACTACGTCATCATCACAAATTCATATTATACTATTGATAAAATGATAAATAATTCATAGCTATTCTCTATTTCTCTATACTCTTTCTAATCGTTGTTGGGATTGAAAGAAATCCCAGTTTGGGTATAGAATTACCAGCCCTTCATTCATTTACACTAATCATTTCATTCAGATTCAATGACTGTTCCTAATAGTTGTTCTCTTTCTTAGGCACTGATGCGTCGCGATGGGCCGGCTGGCTTTGAGCCTTATGTTCGCGTCTCATGGTTCCCGTTACGACTAGCCGCGCTACTCGTCTTGGTTTCAATATCACTAGTACTTGCTAGTGCACTCACACTTGTAAGTATTGTTACTTGTAACCTTTATTACGAAAACTGTGAAACAAACCCAAACACTAATTTTTAATTTGTCTGCCGCTTTTAGTACGGGGCGGGATACGTACAACATTATCATACACACTAAAACATACACACACGCACACTAAACCAAACAGCTCGCTAACAGAACAAGACAAAAATTAACATGTACCTTGTCGAGAGGGGAATACCTGCAAGTTAAAATGCTATAAGTTTAATGTTATATACTATTAGTTTCTATTACACCGTTTGTTAGTCAGGATACCTACTTCGAATGCTATAGACAGCAATAAGTTGAACATGTATTTTTATTGCACAGGTAATACCCGTCGCCATTGGAAGAAAAGTCATGGCATTATGGTTGCCGAAAGCATCCGATGGCGTTCACGAACTTTACACTGCGGCTTGCGGTAAGTTATTAGTCTTAATTTTTTTTTCATTGTAGTTATGGCGATGTGATATGATTAATAATTTGCCTTTTCACGCCCTGCTTAAAATTACGACTAGCCAAATTTTAAAACACAAGTATATTATTAAGTTTTTATTAATCGTTTTCAAGTTCTCGGCGAGGGAGGTGAGATTCGTCTCCCCGCCTTGCCCAATTCGCAAACTTTCGAAAAACTCGTTTTTCAGGTATTAGATCTTTGCTGCTTTTAGTGTGAATAGGCCGGATCGGCCGGCTGGACAGCTGCCTTCTTATAGAATATCGATATATATTTATAATATTCGTATTTTTGCGTTGCGTTTAGTAAGAGTGCCCGTAGGTCCGTTACCCCTCGACCTTTTCACTTATTTTTGTCTCTCTATAACCCTCCTTTATAGTCGGCAACTTCTTGGTTTACTTTGTATCTCTATAATTATGAGAAGACAGTTATTGAAAACGGTGATCACTTAGTAACAGGTGCCCCGTAGGCTTGCTTGCCACCTAAATTGTATAAAAATCAATCTCTGTGCACGCCTCTGGTCGCCTGTTCGCCGTGTCCGGCCGCCACCATGTCGGGTGGACGTCCAGACGTCTTATTGCTTTAGGGCCACGCTGCCGGCGCCGGCGTATATTGCGGTGTATGTATCTCAATGTAACTCTCACATCCATCGGTTGCCCGCCACCCTTATAAGGTCGTCGGTCCACTTTGTGAGGGTTCCACTCACGTTGCGCTGTTCGGATGAGGATCAGGATTCAACCGATGAATGGGGGGCGGCTTACGATGGGCCAAAGTGGTGAAAATTGAGGGAGGCCATGTCCAGCAGTGGACGTCTTTTGGATGATATGATGAAGGAGACCGAAGCGTAGGGCTGTGTTACTGCTAGCACACAGTAATTAAGTTCACCTGTACTGTGTACTGCACTTTAAAATGCGTGCAATAATATTTTGCATATGTTGAGGCACAAAATTTATTAGTGGGGTCATCGGTTATGGCTATTTTCTCATTTTTTTTTGCACTTATTAAATTTAAATGATTTCTTGCTTAAAAAGAAATTGTAGTGATAAATATGCCTTCAGAGCAAAATGAGCAAAACGCAAAATGACTACCACTCGCAAATGGGGTGTCAAGCGAAATGACCACTTGGCAAAATGTCGATGTCGCTCTAACGTCTTGATATTTAAACGCCATAGTTAGATAATAGACATGAACGCTAAATATTCTACAAGCAAAACGTCTGGGTCGTAAAATGTCTTAATTCCAAATACTTTATTAGCAAATAGTCTAGATTTCAAAATGCCATAGTCACTAAATAGACATGAACGTTAATTAATGACATAGTAGCAAACCGTCTGGATGTAAAAAATCTATAATTACGTCATTGACATAAATGCCTAGATACCCACATCATGCTCTATATATCATAACAACTTCATTTTGTAGTCATATCAAATTTATAAATAAAATAAATAAACAATAATTATATTTTATGAAACAAGCAATATATATTATTGAAAAAAAAAAAAAAAAAAAGCCCGCCTGCCTAAACCAAAGTAAAAAGAAAGACACCCATTTTTTTCTCTTGCTTACGCTACATTGAATTTTTATATACCCTATGTCATAGTAGAACTAAATATACGGGAATTCACGCGTCAGCACACACGTAATGTGTGATAATTGGTAATAATTAAAAATAAAATATTGGAGTGTCCACGGTAAATATTGTATGAAGGCCCAGTTCCAGTATTGAACCTTGCGGCCGGTTGCAAAATGTCCAGCGGGCTCAAATTGTCTAATTCTCAAAATCTCTATGTTTGGCCTACTACCCTCAAAAAAGACATAATATACATGTCCGCGTTTAGTTAATTAGGTCACTTGTATGTGGTTACTGCAATGCGCTTCTAAAGCACAATAAGCTCTATGTGTTAAAGAGAAATACCATAGGATCTCTCTAAAATTAATTAAATTACTCACTTTAGATTTGGTCAATTCGCAAATTGACCAACGCTAAAGTGGTTAATTTAACCAAGTGACCTAATTTGCAGTAACTAAACGCGGACATGTATATTATGTCTTTTTTGAGGTTAATAAAAATCAATGACAGGAAAGTTCTATTTCAGGTGGGGAGGTACTAATTAATAATCTTAGTTTCATATTCTGTAAAATGCTGAGCGTAGGCTTTTCTAATATATAAAAAATTTAAAATACTGGTTGACGGTGGTGTTCTTCGCATAGGCATGTATTCGTGCTGGGCGGTGGGTCGCGGCGGCACGCTGGCGGCGGGCTGGGCGCGCGGCGGGCGCGCGGTGCTGGCGGCGCGCGCGTCGCTGTGGGCGCGGCGGGCGGCGCGCGCGGCGCTGGCGGCGCTGGCGCTGCTGGGGCTCGTGCCGCTTATGTTCGGTCTACTCCTCGAGCTGGTAGGTACTGTGGCAGTACTGAGCGCGCGTCGCTGTGGGCGCGGCGGGCGGCGCGCGCGGCGCTGGCGGCGCTGGCGCTGCTGGGGCTCGTGCCGCTTATGTTCGGTCTACTCCTCGAGCTGGTAGGTACTGTGGCAGTACTGAGCGCGCGTCGCTGTGGGCGCGGCGGGCGGCGCGCGCGGCGCTGGCGGCGCTGGCGCTGCTGGGGCTCGTGCCGCTTATGTTCGGTCTACTCCTCGAGCTGGTAGGTACTGTGGCAGTACTGAGCGCGCGTCGCTGTGGGCGCGGCGGGCGGCGCGCGCGGCGCTGGCGGCGCTGGCGCTGCTGGGGCTCGTGCCGCTTATGTTCGGTCTACTCCTCGAGCTGGTAGGTACTGTGGCAGTACTGAGCGCGCGTCGCTGTGGGCGCGGCGGGCGGCGCGCGCGGCGCTGGCGGCGCTGGCGCTGCTGGGGCTCGTGCCGCTTATGTTCGGTCTACTCCTCGAGCTGGTAGGTACTGTGGCAGTACTGAGCGCGCGTCGCTGTGGGCGCGGCGGGCGGCGCGCGCGGCGCTGGCGGCGCTGGCGCTGCTGGGGCTCGTGCCGCTTATGTTCGGTCTACTCCTCGAGCTGGTAGGTACTGTGGCAGTACTGAGCGCGCGTCGCTGTGGGCGCGGCGGGCGGCGCGCGCGGCGCTGGCGGCGCTGGCGCTGCTGGGGCTCGTGCCGCTTATGTTCGGTCTACTCCTCGAGCTGGTAGGTACTGTGGCAGTACTGAGCGCTCGTCGCTGTGGGCGCGGCGGGCGGCGCGCGCGGCGCTGGCGGCGCTGGCGCTGCTGGGGCTCGTGCCGCTTATGTTCGGTCTACTCCTCGAGCTGGTAGGTACTGTGGCAGTACTGAGCGCGCGTCGCTGTGGGCGCGGCGGGCGGCGCGCGCGGCGCTGGCGGCGCTGGCGCTGCTGGGGCTCGTGCCGCTTATGTTCGGTCTACTCCTCGAGCTGGTAGGTACTGTGGCAGTACTGAGCGCGCGTCGCTGTGGGCGCGGCGGGCGGCGCGCGCGGCGCTGGCGGCGCTGGCGCTGCTGGGGCTCGTGCCGCTTATGTTCGGTCTACTCCTCGAGCTGGTAGGTACTGTGGCAGTACTGAGCGCGCGTCGCTGTGGGCGCGGCGAGCGGCGCGCGCGGCGCTGGCGGCGCTGGCGCTGCTGGGGCTCGTGCCGCTTATGTTCGGTCTACTCCTCGAGCTGGTAGGTACTGTGGCAGTACTGAGCGCGCGTCGCTGTGGGCGCGGCGAGCGGCGCGCGCGGCGCTGGCGGCGCTGGCGCTGCTGGGGCTCGTGCCGCTTATGTTCGGTCTACTCCTCGAGCTGGTAGGTACTGTGGCAGTACTGAGCGCGCGTCGCTGTGGGCGCGGCGAGCGGCGCGCGCGTCGCTGTGGGCGCGGCGAGCGGCGCGCGCGGCGCTGGCGGCGCTGGCGCTGCTGGGGCTCGTGCCGCTTATGTTCGGTCTACTCCTCGAGCTGGTAGGTACTGTGGCAGTACTGAGCGCGCGTCGCTGTGGGCGCGGCGAGCGGCGCGCGCGTCGCTGTGGGCGCGGCGAGCGGCGCGCGCGGCGCTGGCGGCGCTGGCGCTGCTGGGGCTCGTGCCGCTTATGTTCGGTCTACTCCTCGAGCTGGTAGGTACTGTGGCAGTACTGAGCGCGCGTCGCTGTGGGCGCGGCGGGCGGCGCGCGCGGCGCTGGCGGCGCTGGCGCTGCTGGGGCTCGTGCCGCTTATGTTCGGTCTACTCCTCGAGCTGGTAGGTACTGTGGCAGTACTGAGCGCGCGTCGCTGTGGGCGCGGCGAGCGGCGCGCGCGGCGCTGGCGGCGCTGGCGCTGCTGGGGCTCGTGCCGCTTATGTTCGGTCTACTCCTCGAGCTGGTAGGTACTGTGGCAGTACTGAGCGCGCGTCGCTGTGGGCGCGGCGAGCGGCGCGCGCGTCGCTGTGGGCGCGGCGAGCGGCGCGCGCGGCGCTGGCGGCGCTGGCGCTGCTGGGGCTCGTGCCGCTTATGTTCGGTCTACTCCTCGAGCTGGTAGGTACTGTGGCAGTACTGAGCGCGCGTCGCTGTGGGCGCGGCGGGCGGCGCGCGCGGCGCTGGCGGCGCTGGCGCTGCTGGGGCTCGTGCCGCTTATGTTCGGTCTACTCCTCGAGCTGGTAGGTACTGTGGCAGTACTGAGCGCGCGTCGCTGTGGGCGCGGCGAGCGGCGCGCGCGGCGCTGGCGGCGCTGGCGCTGCTGGGGCTCGTGCCGCTTATGTTCGGTCTACTCCTCGAGCTGGTAGGTACTGTGGCAGTACTGAGCGCGCGTCGCTGTGGGCGCGGCGAGCGGCGCGCGCGGCGCTGGCGGCGCTGGCGCTGCTGGGGCTCGTGCCGCTTATGTTCGGTCTACTCCTCGAGCTGGTAGGTACTGTGGCAGTACTGAGCGCGCGTCGCTGTGGGCGCGGCGGGCGGCGCGCGCGGCGCTGGCGGCGCTGGCGCTGCTGGGGCTCGTGCCGCTTATGTTCGGTCTACTCCTCGAGCTGGTAGGTACTGTCGCAGTACTGAGCGATGCTGCTCTCCAACACGATTGAGTAAATTATTATCTAAAAACTGTTCCACAAAAGCATCAGTGAATTAAGTATTCTTTGTTTCAGGTATTAGTGATCCCTCTCCGCGTGCCACTGGAACAGTCTCCAGTGCTGTTTGTATGGCAGGATTGGGCTCTCGGAGTTCTCTATACCAAAATAGTGTGCGCGCTCACTATGATGGGCCCGGATTGGGCCATGCGCCGGGCCATCGAGCGGGCGTACCGGGACGGTATCCGGGAGATGGACCTTAAGTAAGTTATGACCAATTTTTTTGTCAAACCAATTGCAAATTTTTCAAGAAAATTGTTTTGTAATGTGTAAACCCGTGTGCGTGGCCAGATTCATCCTACGCGCGATTGCGACACCTTGCGTGTGCTGGCTGGGGCTGGCGCTGGCCGTGCCGTACGCGGTGGCGCACAGCGTGGCGCCGCTGCTGCTGACGTCAGCGGCGCAGCGCAACCTGCTGGCGCGCCGCGTGTACCCCGCGCTGCTGCTCGTCGCTGTGCTCGCCGCGCTCACCGTCTTCCAGGTCATTACCACTACACTACATCCCACACACCTCACTGACAAGACTTGCTGTCAAAATGTTGAGCATAAATTCACGCGAAATTTTTTTTATATTATTTTGTGCGACTTATTTAAAAATGTTTTCAACAGATTCGTCAATTCCGCAAGCTATACGAACACATAAAGAACGACAAGTACCTAGTGGGGCAGCGGCTCGTGAACTACGACCACCGGCGGCACAAACAGCAGCAGAGCGCACCCGCCGTGCCCGCCAACTGAACAGTGACGTCACGTGACCGGCCATGTGACAGACACCCAGCCTCTAAGTAAGCGAAACTGGTACCCGGTGGCCGATAGTTGCCAACTACCTCGCTAAGTGATGTTTTTTTAACATTTTATTCCACGGTAAATTAAATAGCTCTATGGTGGAGAAGCAAGCGTCGTAATGATCATGATCAACATTCGCGACAGCGATAATCGCTTACATAATCGATCATAACGTAAACGATCGCTGTAATCCTGTATCATTACTGCGCTTGCCACATTTTTCAATTCTTGGTACAAAGTTATATCTTGAATTTGATTTAGTGATATCGTCTATATCTTGTAAATAAAATGTTTTAGTCACTAAACTTTTAACCACGTAATATTGGCATTCCTTGTATAGAAACATTAGATCTACACAGTATACACGCTATGGTCAAAACTACGGTTATAAATAGCAAATTGTGAATTGTCTTATCACATAGCCACTGTCACATACCGGATTGGTTCACGATTCGATATCTAATCGATTTGATTTCGACTATTCTTTAAACATGTGGGACGTTTACCAAAAATGGCTGAAGAGAACGAAATGTACTAAATGCGATACGAATCTATAATCGAGTAAACATTTTAATAAAATTAAAATCTAGTAGTTTGTGCATGCGACTAAATCAGTTTGAAATTGCTAATAATTAAGCTTGTAGGCACTCATGTTAGATTGGATTAAAATATTTAGTCGATTGAACATTGGTCATTCGGATATAGTTATTAGTCTGCATAAAAAAAAAAATTATGTAAAATATTATAAATATTTTAAAAGACACTAAAGTGAGAATTGGTTTTTAAAATTATCAAATTGGAAACAAGATTATCTACGTGAAACTTGTGAAGTACAATTTCCAAGAGAAATAATTGTGTCAAATACAATAAATATAATTTATTAATAAAGTGATTTTTAACATAAAAAGTCAAAACGTGCGTGAACAACCTGAGTAAACGACCAATGTAAATGCGCTATTACTGCTTTTAACATAGAAATTATTTTACATAATACAAATAAATATTCTTATAGTTTTTTTTAAACAATATGCTACGTACTACGTTATACAAATTACACTTCTTAATAATTACTGCCCAACTAAATATATATAATGACATTCATATTCTTACGCTAAGAATTATTTTTGCCAACTACCCGCACTTACAATTGCATTATTTATTTTCTACGAATAGCTTTTTGTTTGTGCAAGTATTTTGCATATAACTTTTAATCAAATAATGTACATAATTATACTTAGGCCCTGTTTCACCACTTGCTGATAAAATGCGTAATAACTGATAACCTATTCGAAACTTAACTGACAGATAGTACTTAAAAATCAGTTCCATAAGTGCCTGATAACCTTAGCTGACAACTAATAAAAATTTTGAAAATATATGACAGATTTAACTAAAGATGTTTTATCTGTTATATATATATATATATCAGACGCTTTAGCAGCTAGTGGTGAAACAGGGCCTTAGCATTATATGTGTTTTATTTATTTAAAAATAATATATATTTTTCCTTTTTTAAACAATTTTATGCTGCTATTTGCATATTAGGTACTTGCACAACGCATTAAGTATCACTGGACAATTTAGAATACACGATAAAAACACGTGTTAAGCCCATTAAAATATTTTATTTTTATAATGTTACCGTTATGGTGCCGTAGCGAAAGCGCGTTAAGGTCTCAGGTTCAATTCTTAGGTCAAGTATAAAAGCGGTGTATTCGCTTATTATTTAGCGGTTATTGCATAGTAGCTTGTAGTCTGCAATTGTGCCCGATATATTGTAATGTGCAATAGTAGTACTCTGTACGGGTTGCCACGCAAGTCTCGGGATCAATTTCCGGGTCTGATAAAAGAATGTTTCTATACTACTTGAATTTGACGACAATGTCCCTTTCATGACCTAGCAGCGTCAGTTTCCATGTACAGACAGTTATTTATTGTTTTCTTATAAAAGACACAATGAGAATAAAAATGAAGTCTTTTGGTTGCTGTCATGGCTCAAAACAGCACAACGCAATGCACATTGGCTAATGAAAATCAACTCTATCATCTTACTATTAGGTTGATATTGCTTTGTACATTGAATAACAGATTCAAAAATTGTAAATTGCAGACTGTTTTTATCCTACTGCAGAGTAAAGGCCTCTTCTCATACAAATAATCATGAGCATTGAACACCACGCTTACTAAAGGCGGATTGACGACTAAGCCAAAAAAAACATTAGTTTGAAAGAAATCTACTAAATATCGTATAATTAATTTCACATAGGTTCTTGCAATAAATTAGTCTGAGCTAGCCATCACATTTTATCTAAAAAGTTTTTACCTTTTTAGTATAGTTTAGAGTAACCTCCATAATTATGCTCCGTAATACTTCTTTGTGATACCTACTATTTCACTATTTATTTCTATTCGCTTGCCAAGTGTAAATGGCTTTTCTTGCTATTTGGCTTCGATTTTCAAAGACTTACTTGTTATTACTTCTTTAACTGTTGGTTTAGGAGTTTTTTTAAAGAGGAGGTTGGTTAATATTATTTTTTAATCTGGCAATTTGCCATACAAAAAATTTAATTAAAGAAAATATATGGGCGATACCAGTGTTTACGCTCTGAATATTTATAAAAATTATTAGAAATATTATTTCATTATTAACCAACCTCTTTTTACGATAATTTGGATCTTCTTTCGATCTTCCTTTTTGTGTTAATATTAAAAAAACATTGTAAAATATAAATTAAACAGATTGGCTTTTAGATAAATTAAAATTGCCCTATATTTTATTTTATGCAAACATTCTTATAATAATTTAAATACGTGGTTTTATAGATACTGTAAATATATTTTCAACCATTTTATAAGATGTCTGCCCGTTATTACGTAAAATTAATTCAGTAGTTAGATATTTGGTGGTGAAATTAGCGAAATTTTATTGTTTATTTTAATTCATTCTAGTGTTAAGTAGTTTTATATTAAAGTTATTTATTGTACACTGCTCAATCCTGTATGTTTTTTTTTTTAATGGTAATTTTAATTAATGTGCTGGTCTTAAACAATCACTAATCAAATAGGATATAATTTTATGAAAAGAAATATTACAAATATAAAGACAACTTTTATGTATTTTTTAAACTGTTAATAAAAATTATTGCATTTTTACTTTGACCATTCAAGGCAATAGAGGTGTTTTACTATTATTTTGTGCCCTTACTTTAAGTCTATCATATCTGTAAACGATAATTTGACTGGCGTAGAGTTTTATTTCAATTTCACTAGTATCAATGGTGAATTAACGTGAGTTAGGTGACAGTAGATACAGGCAATAAGCAATTTGTATTCAAATAAAATGATTATTGAAATAATTTTGAGTTTTTTTACCTACATTTTGCCTATGTCAGTATGTTGTGTTATACATAGGAATAATCTACAGCAGACAGAAAAATTATGGCAAATAATTTTTGCCCAAAATTGACCTATCCTATCGTATGGCGCGAGAGGGGGAATAAAAAAAATATTCTAACCATTAGTTTTTTTGAAAATTACATTGTTATCGCCTCTCGAGTCATTGATGACAAAATTTAGTACCTATTTTAAGTCAAGGGCTAAGCAAAACTGATGATTTGGCTTCGATGACAAACAATAATTGGTCTACCTGATCGTAAGTTGTAACCGTAAGTAACCTTTAACCGTAACATTAAAAAATGCAAAGAAAACATAACAAGCCTTTTTTGAACGCATCGGGTTGATCGCATACGATCGACAAAGGTATTTGAGATGAGGAAGGAAAAGTAAGGTGGCGAGGGAAGGCCTAATAATTGTGAGCCTCCGACACTTTCAAAGCTACTATTTCTACCGTGATTGTTTTGCTACCGCTTGTACTAAACTGCATGGATCCATGGACGCCGCCATGATTAATTTCAGGGATGTGCATCTAAGTTCGGAAGGGGTGCAGATACCTTGTACAAAGCAAACTGGTTGGTAAATAAATAAATGGGAAGACAATAAATTTATCGACAGTTAGATAACAAATTAGACAGCAGCCTATAGACGCTTCAATTCAAAGACTAACTTAATAAAAACATCCTAATTTTTTTTAATACATTTTTTGGTAATCAAGCATACGGCCCACCTGATGGTAAGTGGCAACCGTAATCTATAGCGATGGCTGTGTTTTCCAAGCATTGCAGAAGTAATAATGCTTAGAAAATACAACCAAGCCGTTGCCGACCACGGAGAAGGGAATGATGAAGGAAAAGGGAAACGGAAGAGGACCGAAGGAGTATTTTGGCTGCAGGCGCTCTCATTATATTCATACGTCGATCTTAAAAATATGCGGTTCATATGAGCCATGTATTGTCTGTTGGTACTGAAAGTACGAGGTGTAAGGACTACCACGCAGAAATTTTGGGTAAAGTAATAAGGTTTTTTCACTATTAGCTAGGAACGGCTTGATAAATGTCAACAGGCTCATATCCTATGGGACCCAATACAATTAGCGAAACGTAGGTGTTACACATCTCAGCCTACCCTTGCAGAAAAAAGTACAAAAGATTAGGTAACGGCTTTTCCAGCGATTAAGTACCTATGCTCTATTGCTACGAATACAAACGAATTCCTGCCAGATTTTCTCGCAAATTTCCCAGAGGAAATAATTAAATCAAATAAATTTTATTTTTCAAATTTATTTGTGAATACCGGTGTAAATTTCAGTTGTTCCATCATTGGACAACACGATTGGGCTAGTGGGACGGACGGGAAATTCCAATGTGACAGTGTCAAACAAAATAAAGCGCAAGCCTATATTCCTGCTCTTTCGCGTCCATGGTTACCTATGTATTAATTGAACATGTCTCTCGTTATATTGGCAATAACACAGATAAAAATATAAACAGGTGTTGATATCTTCTAAATTTTACACAAGCGAAGCTATTCCTAATGATAAGCTAAAAAAGTGGCCCAGTTTTCAACCCACAAAGTCCAATAGTAGTTAACATTTGAAATATGTAAAGCTGCGTAAACATAATTTATTTTACATGTCCCGATTTCGGATTGCCTTCCGATATGAAATCGGATTATGTGGGACTGTGATCAAGTTCATCCTACATATTGCGGTTGCTTGTGTAGGTACCTACTACATGCGTTGAATTCATATTACAATATTATATATGTATTTTTACGTTAACATTAAACAAGTCACGTCTTTTATAAACTCGATCCTAGAAATGGTTTGTATTGCGATATGTTTTACTAGGTTTACCATGCGGTTTTGCTCTTTTATACTTTTGTATAAAAGGCAAGAAATCGTTTCTACTTATATTTGAATACTTACATAGTTTAAAAGTTTAAGAGTTTTTTATAAGTAGGTACAACTAAGATGGCAGACATGCTACAGTCGGATTGTCTGATAGTAAGCAGTTACCGTAGTCTAATAGACACTTGCATTGCCACACCAAAATAATCACTCGCGCGTTGCCGACCCTAATAAAACGTTTTAAATCCTCTCTTGAAGAACTGCAAGTTGTAATTTAGGGCTATGTTGTTCTGGATTTCCATGTATTGTAAGTCTAAATAATGAACTTACTAATTCCTCTTTGAAAAACCTATACAGGATATCTATGTAGGTATTTACAACGCAAAATATTTCCATAAAGATGTGGAAATATTCTGACTTTAATAAATGCCATATAATAAATAATATTCACACGATATGGTCTACATAAATAATTTTGTAGTTCGCATTATGAGTGGCGACGCGACGTCATTTGTTTTCATATTTGATTATTACACGGTTTATGTACCAGTTGTGATCTCAGTGGAATGTAAAGGATCTCGAACTTTTCCCTCCCTCAATTAAAACCTGAACTCCTACAAACGCATGTTTCTTTCTAACTTTGATTTCGAGTCTTTTAGACGGGGAGTGAATAATATCTCACAATGCTAATGTAGTGAAAGCCACCATTCCAGCAGTTTTACATTAATGCCTACATAAACGCCTTTGAAATTAGAATGCTTTTGAAATGCTGTCACTTTAAAACCAACCACCTTAAAATGGTGGATCCCACTGACTGTTTACCATTAGGCAGAGATGAATCATTTTGGTTTGGTTTGGCTAGCCAAGGGTCTCGTAACTAAGTTGTTGCATCATTGGACAACACGATTAGACTAGTGGGACGGACAGTAAATAGCGACTAAGTGCTTACCAGGTAACGATCAGGTACGTCCTTTAGTCGCTGAGGAGGTACCTAAAACGCAGTCTGTCAATTTCGCGTTATGCCTAGACCTAACCTACTAAATATTGTTTTACTTACTCTGCCAAACTTTTACTCTTGGGAGAGAAGTTCTGCCCTTTTGACCGCTTTCTGGCTGAAAGATAGATTTCCGTCATATACATATTTACGTCATATATATATGTTTATGTGATACTTAACTATGAAATTTATAGCTAAAATATTAAACTTAGGTAGTAGGTATACTACATAAAAATGAAGCGTTAAGTAAATAAGCAAGCAATGACCTATTTAGTGTGAAAAGTGTTAATCTAAAAAGCTCTCAGTTTAGTCCATTAGAGACAACGGGTGGTCGGCGTCGACAGGCGATCACTGCGATCACCATCATCTATAAGTTGTAGGAAAAGTCCTATTTAATTTAATTTATGTTTATACCTAAGTGGCATACCTACTTACAGCGATGGAGTGAAAGGATTTGTTTCTATTTTATAATAAATGTGATTCACTTTTCTATAGGTAGATACTGTGGATGAAGGTATTCCTGAAGTGATTGCTTAGTGGTATAGTGTATTTAAGAACGCTATTCTCACCATTTATTATTTAAAGATGCGAAAAATATGGTTATTCTTAACAAGGTTTCGATAGGCTTGGGGGTGGCTGTGAACGTCTTTTAGCTGATATGGTGGCAATAATGACCCATTTGAATGTCGTGCACTTTCCTAATCATGCGTTGTCATGACGGTTATGTCTTTTTTGATTCATGTTAAATTTATCTATTGTGTAGGTGCATGTTATCTTACTTGCTTATCATCTGGCCCGTAGGCTCGTGTTACGTATAAAAATTATCTCAGTAATTACAAACTTGAAAATAAAGTTCACGCTGATATTGCTAATAGGCAAATGTTTCATTTGTTTTACTTTGATCTAATTAATTACATCCACTGTTTATCTTCAAGTGTAGAATAATATATGACACATTTTAGTATTTGCAAGCTAAAAATTTAAAAATCATGGTGATTGATTAAAATATTTATTTATTGCAACCTCATAATTGTTACTAAAACTAATAAGTAACGAAAAGTACAACATTAGCCAGTGACAATGAATTGAGCGGTTTTACCGTTAAAAGCTATCTCTTTCAGAGCACATTTGGATGGACTTAAAAAAAGGTATATTGATATTAATTATCTCTATAATTTATTTATACTACCTGTTCACATATCTGAATCATCCTGTGGTATACTCATAGATTATGCCTAAAGCATTAAATACGACTATACGTTTACATTATACTGTGTAGATAGTTTTAAATAAATATAGTTTTAGTTTTACGTGAAACTATTTAGTTTTTTTTAAGTTGGTAGAGTAATCAAAATGTCCGGCAATGTGCTCATAGCATTTTGGTTACCCTACATAGAGGATTCAACCAAATTGAGTTAACGGATTTGAAACAGCGAACCCTTTTAATATGTGCTGATATAAGTTACTCTGTTACTATAACATCGAATCATGGAACAATACAATTGGTAAGTCATTGATTTATGTTTTTTATGCCTTGACAGCAAATTAGATAAATGATAGAAACCTTTGTAGGTGTACCTAGTACCGAGAGTCTAAATAGTTGGAGCTACAAACCTGTATTACTAAAATTTTGGCAGTTGACGCCGTTTACTATACGTAAGCATTTATTAAGAAAGAATTTTTGGAAATTTCAAGAGATCTATGTCACTAGGACTACCTAGTGCCGTAGATCTTTACTCTTGATAGTGACCTCTACACTACGAGTTAGGTACACAGCATTACTGACTAAAGCGTGACAATTTAATTAAACAAGTATTATAGGTAGGTATTAACCATACCAACTATTTGTTTTGATAGTGTTGAGACCTTTTTTATTACAAGAATATTATTCTAGCTTTTAGGGTAAAGTAGAACAAGGTCATAAGATTAACATTTTCAATTTGCAAGACAACAACAAAATCTTTTCAAATGCCATCATAAAGAATAGGTATAACAAAATGGCCAACAGGTACCTCTCGTGATATTAAACGACTTTCTTCAACTTTTAAAACAATAAGTAATTAAAAAAGCAGCTCTCTAACTTGATAAGAATTTATAAAACGTTGCAATATGATTTATTAATTTTCATTTATTCAGTTTAGAAACTTGTTTTTCAAGAATAAAAACAGTAGCTATTTTGTTAATAATTTTTATCTATCTTTCTATCAGTGAAGGAGTTTGAGTCAGTTTCGCAAAATAGTTTGATCACGAGGAAAAAGTCCGATTCACAAGCTTTTACACGCGTGTCTACCCCAAAAAAATGTAATGCGTTTCAGCATGAATGGGCCGGATCGACCGAGGAAGTACTACCCACTCATAGAAGATCGACGTTAAAGCAGTAGTATCCATACCTACTATTGCGTTTCGTATGGTGAGTGAGAGCGGTGGAGACCCAATTTTCCTTTCTTCTATCTTCAACTTCCTCATTCCTTCACCTACCCCATTCCCAACCGCCATAGTCGAGTCCACCATACCAGCAGCAGTTTGACACGATGGCTTTTGGTATGGTGGCCACCAGATTTGGATTCCACTGACTGCTTACCATCAGGCAGAGTGAAGTCACTTTGGTAGGCCCTCTTTCCTTTGTTTTACCTTTTCGCTCCACTCTGTTCACGATAGGCAGCGGCTTCACAGAGTCCTTGGTATTGCTGGAGCAATGCCAGAGACTCTCAGTCGTCCATGAGCGATAGATAAGTATCACTTATCATCACGTGGGCTGTTTGCTCGTCTGCCACTGTCGGCAAATAAAAGAAACTAGAGTAATTAAAAAGAAACACAGTTTTAAAAATACTCAAACACTCATTTATTCCATAAGCTCACAACGCATTTACTTAGGTCGCAGAAATTTCAATAATAAACGTCAATCAAATAATGAGACCGTCAGTCAATTTACTTAAGGCCAGTTTAATTTAATCGTCAAATAACGAAAATGAAAAAAAACGTAATGTTTAACTTTTCACGTAAAACGTAACTTTCGTAAGTCACTTCTAACATACCTAGTTTGTTGAATATGCAGTACTAGAAGTTTATGTGATTATTTTTGTTCCAATTTAGCGTACCTACCGCCCTCGCTTCACACGTGGGTGCTACGAGTAATTTGTTTTTTACGAAATACATAGTTTCATTTCAAAGCTTGCGGAGAATCAGATGGAAAAAGAATAACTTTGGTTTATACTATTTAGAGACTAGAGAAGTCAAAGATAAAGCGAGGCTTAGACAAAGAAATAAAACGTCACTTCATTTTAAATGACCCATAAGTCTCTTGCTATCTTCGTCACTTAAATATGCATTTAAGCAATTGTAAGACTTTTAAGTCAAACTTAAAGCTGTGTTGTTTTAGCATTTCAGTATTTATGAGTCACTTCCTCACTTAATTCGGGTTGTTCAACTGTATATAAAATCAAAAGAAATGAAGAGGTTTCGCTTTAAAAATTTAGCGAGTTCTATTTCATGTTGCATAAGTAGAATGTTGTTCAAATGATCTATAATGAACGGTTAGTATTGTGAATATATCGTATTCCTTCTATTAACCTATTTTATTTAAATTAGGCAGTTTAGAGGGCCTGAAGCAGTTGATGTTTTTGAACCATGATAATAACCCAAACACATAGACTCTTGTGTAAAATTTCAAAGTATATCTCTTTAAACACTATTCATTTTATCAGCATCATTTGTGTCAAAAAATGTCCACTACTGACTACTGGAAATGGGAACAGACAGAAATCACACATCTCACACGAATATCCACTTCAAACTATTATCAGTTCATATTATTTCATCAGGTCTCACTCTTTTTCCAAACACTCAACTTAACCTCCTAACTCTCTCATCTAACCTTTTGAGACAAATAACGCTTCTTAACAAACAACCCCTAATTAATAGCAGGCCGTCGCCCCAATCTTAACCGCTGTGACAACCTCCCGTGTCCTAAACAAAGCCCTGACAAGCTGTGAATGTTTACTCATCAAGTAATGGTCATCTAATTCCTTGCGAAATGCAAATATTCACCTAGTTAAGTTCTACTGGTTACTTTGGAAAGTTTCCTTTGAGGTAGTGTGTTGTTTGAATTTAGAGTTATAATTTAACGCACCAATTTAAACATTCTTATATATCTATGATGTGCATATGCGTTTTCGTTGAGATTACTTCTCCTAGTATAAACCCAGGATCGAGTCACAGGAATAGAAGTTTGCGGTTGCCTCCCCTAGTAAAGCCTATCTAGGATAGAGTAGGAGTAAGTTATGGTGCTATGATAGGGGTTCGCGGTTGTCTTAAGATACCCTTACGGACATGCGAAAAAAATAGTATCTGAAAGGCAATCGATTTTTGGATTTTAGGGGTAGACGGTACACTATAACCCCAATAATCGTTCTGTTTTCTTTTAAAGCATTTAATGAAGCGGATTTATACACGACATAGCTGTTTCTTTTAAAGATGTTCATCAACAAACGTTTTTGGGCTGATCGCTGATCAAATCCAAATAGAATTGGAAATACAATAAAAGACATTAGTCATTACTTTGATGAAATACATTGTAGAGTAGGTAAGGTATTTGATGGCAAAGGTTTACATACCTCCGAGTGACTGAATGCGCATTGCATTTCAATATTTTGCTTTGAAACCTGTCTCGAAAGTCTTAAAGCTAACAATGTATGGATCTAGATTACAATTTCAGATACAATTTGATCAGGTTTAATACAAATTTTGATTTGTATTTATTTTCACTCACGATCGCTCAAAGTTCAGAACAGATACAAATTACATGAGAAATATTCTACTAAGCAGTGGCAATACACTTATCTCTACCAGGGACCTATATTAAGCCTTACGTGTAAACATGACTGGAATGTCGCTTTCCCTGATATGGAAATAGAAGTGATGCTCTAAGTATTAGATATGTATATACATTTACCTGCCAAATATTAATGATATATTAATGATTTAAGGTCATGCAAGTTTTCCAACAAAATTGAAGTTGAAGACGAATTTCAACATCGGTGAATGTTGATCTTTCTTCTTGATAAGCTCTAAAATGACGTTGCCAAATTACTCGATAGTAATATTTAAGTTATTCGGGTCGGATCTCCCAGATATGATTCCCTCTAGTTATAATAATTCTTTAATTCCGTTCTGATCCCCTGAAAATTTAGTCGTTCCAGTCTGATTAGATAATAGTAACTTAACGAAAGACGCCTCTTGCATTTGAACAAAAAACACTGTGTCGCCAGGGACTTACAAACATACAATTACCGAATATAAAGTACGCCAAGACTCATACCAAACATTTATGGATCAAACACAGTTATTGTCACCCAAAGGAATTGAAACCTTAACACCTTATATACAGCAGTCGAACGAACTCCCACTATGCCACAAATATAATCAATTGTCTTTAAAACCAAGAATTCTAGTACATATTTATTGTCGTAAACGAGCAGATTTTATTTCTTATAAAGTGTTATACTGAGCTGTTGAAATTTTACAGACAAAGTTCTAGCTCGTAAAACTGTAGTTGTAAATCTTTTCAACCAATTGTAATGTAAACATTTTATAACATTTAATTTAAAATCTTTTAACAGTTTTATTAGCACTTAAACGTTTTAGACAACGTTGCAAGGTTAGATTTTAAAATATTTAGTGTACTCGTAGTTATACTCTACGTCAAAGCAAGACAATTTAAACAGTAAATTTATTTTTGATAGCGATGTACCTAAAGTTCTTCTGATAGCCTATTGTTTTGCATACAGACCAGTTCAACATGCTCATGCCATGCAATTTTTAAGGATGTCATAGAATCGACTTTGCTGGTATACCTACTTATTTATAATTGTGTACTCAAGTATTTGTAGTCTACTTATATGTTATAAGTATATAAGAAATGGAAAAGCAATAATAACTTGATTTACAATTCATTTTCATAAAATACAAATTGTGAACATTTTAAAGTACCTATAACGAGTAAATACGAGCGTTTTAAAATAAAGTGTTTTTATGCATTACTTTGCTTCTACATAAAACCAGATAAAGGTAAATGATAAAACATTTTAATGGCCCAAAATTTATCGGAAGTGGATGCCGATTCCATAAATACTTCGCTAATTATTGATTAAGGTTAAGCCGAAAATTATTGACATTTTATACGTGTATGGGCTTTTATATGTGCTATCTGTTGATTTAACTCACCTTTTGTATATTTTGAGAAGTTAAATTTAGTTTTATTAAGGTGTTATTGTTTTGAACAACTTCGCAGTAAAGATTTTAAGTGTGTACTTTTTCTTTTTTTCTTTTTAGAGTTTACATTTGATTTGTAAGTTTCTAGCTGTTAATTTTAGATTTAAATATAAAAAAGCAATAGATATTACTAATCAATTATTCGGCTTTTATAACTGAAATCACCACGCATCGTTAGTAAAAAGAACACAATTTTTTTTTTATTAAGCTACCTAAATTTTACCGTATTTTTATGACAAAATGAATAAAATAAAAGATGTGACGCTGCTTATGGCGCATTCCCATTAAGAAATTATTACTGAAACTAGAAGTCGTTTACCAAAAGCATTTCTTAAAGCAATATCAGTACTAGCTAATAAAAGACCTGGAAATTCCGTCGGAAAACCAACTCACTCTAAAGTCACAAGTAATTTAATATTATTAGTTAGACAAAACTGCTAACCTTTTTCTTAACTCAGACTAAAAAGTTGGCAACATTCATATCACGTACGTTTTTAAGGTGAAGTCTCGATACTTTCATAAAAATTAACAAAGTAATTTTCTAGTAAGTTCTCTAAATAATATATAGTAAGGCCTGTATGTTTCTCCACTAACTCGTTCTTAATCACGCAATGGGTTTTGATACGATTTACATTACCGTTTAGTGTGCGAAAGATTTTAAGTAGGAAAGTACCTATATTAAATTATTAAATACTACCTTTCCGTGGCGCGGTTTCACATACGTCTTTGCTTACTGCTCTGCTCCCGTCGCCAGTAGCTTAATGTTATATAGCCTACTACCTTCCTCGAGAACTGGGCTATCATACGCAAAAAGAATTTTCAAATCCGACTGGTACCTCCAGAGATTAGCGCTTTATATAAGCTACGGTAAGTATAGTAAGTCGATAATTTCAACGATTTAAAAATTGTGATAGACCGTAAATGTACCACGAAGCTAGATCTGGTCGCTAGTTCTTATATAAACTCGAGTCAGTTCACTGTCTATAAAAACTGCAAATGTAATTCTACTACAGAACACCTGGGCTCGGCTTATCGAGATAAATGGTTTTGAAATCCCAGCTTTTCTGTTCTCGAACTTGCGGTTTACGTAAGTTGTACTATGATTTACTTCGAGTGGATTTACAAATAGTTTACTGGGCAACATGACTATAACAAAGATAAACAGAGTCAATCCATACTAATATTATAAATGCGAAAGTAACTCTGTCTATTTGTGAGTCTGTTACGCTTTCACGCCTAAACCACTGTGGTGGCCAGGGTGGCGTAAATTGGGGGAGGCCTATGTCCAGCACTGGACGTCTTTTGGCTGATATGATGTCAATCCGATGGTTTTTTACACCATAAGTCAGTAATTTATCGAAGGTAAACTTAGAACTATACACAAGTGAGTGGGCGTTAATATCTGAATGTGTTAACAGTTAAGTTATCATTTATATTCTTGGCAAGTTTCATAAAAGAGTTTTTATTTCGTTCGCCAAATAGCATCTTATAATGCTGTGTTATATCACTAGTATGGTGGTTCGATGGCAAGCGCAACAGATATCTGTTGCTGCTAGTGTGGACACTCAACAAAATTCTCCCAATAATAGAGGGAAATTTACATTTTAATTTTGTAAGGTAATAACTTTCCATCTCTCATGTAGGTGTAAGTGTTTTCTGTTTAAACGAATAATAGAAAAATATGTAGATAAGTTTTCCAGAAACAAATATTAAATAATCTTTAAAAGTAAATAGGTACATAGTTTTTATTGCATTAATTATTTTATTTATAAGGTTTCAGTGTCTAGATAATATAGTGTGCTTTGTGTGAAATGAAATGAAATGAAATATGTTTATTCATATATGAAATGAAATGAAATGAAAATGGAATGGCATTTTTATATTGAATATATTATATAGATACTACACTAAGACGAGCGGTTAATTTAGTATTTTATATTTGTTTGTATTAAAAAATACAAACACAAATATAATGATAACATTATGGTAAGTAAATTGAATTCTCTTCCAAAACTCATATCAAATTACACCGACTAAGATATAACACGGTTTGCGAAATTTTTCCACATTCATTATTTAGTATGAAGTTATCAGGTAATTTCATTCGCATGTGGTATCCCTAACGCTTTATACTCAGTGTCAGCCGAGAAGCGCGCGCCGGCACTCGCGTAGCTCTACACGCTCTACGCCGTAGCATTGTAGCGCGCTACGAGCTCAAGCCTACTTTTGTGGTTTTGTCTACGTACTGAATGCAGTGAATGACCGGGTTAGCCTGACACATTTTTTAAAGTGAAGTGAAAAGCTTAAAAGGCATAGTGGACATAAACTTTTGTGTCACGTAAGATTTTGAGTAAAAAGTAATAATAGGCTTTTATATTTTTTTATATTAATAATAATTTTTACACTTATGTATTTGGTTTATCAGAGTTTATCGTATTTTATTTACTTGGATCTCAAAGGTCATTTAAACATGCACATCGTAATTCTAAAATTTCTTTGTACTTAACAACGGCAATATTTAAGTAAGTACCCATAAATATTAAATGATTTAAAATTACAAACTAAATTACTTTGATTGAACAGATATTTTGTCAAGAAACGTACGTATCAACGTTATTATTGTTTATTTATAGCTTGTGATATGAGTTCTAGAATACGGATAGACACAGACCAATGCAAGTGATGTTCATGCACTCAAATATTAGCAATGAGTGCGAATTGAACCTGCGACCTATGACTAAGCACTTTACCGCTACAGAGGTGCCGATACGCCATAGACAATCTAACAAAAAAATTATATATATATAATATTAAGGTCATTTACCTCATTTCCAAAGAACTATTTTTAGTTTCTAAAAAAACTATATATACGTAATACATATTTTATCTATACACTGTAATAGGCATCATAATAAAAAACCTTTCAACACTCGCAGTCTTATAATGTGTATATAAACCTTAAATCAAAGTCGTGAGATATTTGAGGGTTATAAAGAAGGGTTATGACGGTAAAAATGGTATACAGTATATATTGTAAGCTTACACAGTTACCTTTTGTTAGGGAGCTGGGAAATCGGGTATAGAAAGGGTATGTTGGTGTGTATAAAGGTAGAAGGTATAAATGTTTTTGTAGAAGATATCGTGTTTATTATTTTATTTTTTAAAGACAACTATCGCACTTGGAAATAAGCCTTGTGCCGCGAAGGACTTAATAAATATACAATTTACGGACACAAAGTACACTCTGACTCGGAACAAATGTTTATGGATTACACAAAGCTCTGTCTCGTGTGGGGATCGAGCACACAACTCCTTGCACAGAGTTGCTTGCGCTCCCACTGCAGAGAACACAGAGGCAGTCAGTATTTTATTGTTTTCTAGAAAATACATATGTACCTATATAAGTCATAAAAACTATGTTATTTTACGATTGTGCTTGATAGATCAAACCTTTAAATTTGTGTTATCCCATGCCGTATTTTTACTACGTACAAAAAACTTATTAAGAAATACAAAACGATATTAAAATCATAGGATATTTCACAGTCAAATATTGCTTTTTTATGCGAAACTTTACTATCTTACGTTAAAGAAAATATCGTGTGAAAATCTGAAAAAATCATAATTGTCAAACCGTGGTGATCTGTGCTCATGTCTTCTCTGTGTGAGAAGAGATCTTTATTAAGTGGGAAAATAACAGTATATTATAGGTATATGACTGACTGGCGAGTTAAATTATGAATAAATCTTCAAAGTCAAACAGTCTAATACTAATAATGTCACGAAATTTCTGTCCCTAGATACGTATAATTTATACTTAGGCTACTTTGGGTAATTGAATGATTTAAAGTATATGTACTAAATAGTAACTATAAAGTAGATATATATCTTTTTTAGCGATAACACCGCCTATTACAACTACCTAATGTTGTGATATACTGTTATTTGTTTCATAGTAACTGGTGTGCAATAAAGAACATTCTATTCATTACTTTTTCCTCTAACTTTCTCCGCTTCTTCTAAGCGACGCAACGTACTTTGATATGGTTTTTTATTTTCGTTTAGTTAGAGCATTCCTTCAAAAAGATTTTAGGTGTAATAAATGTATATAGAGGTTTCATACAAACTTTGTCACCCCTTTTTACTCTCTACCTATGTCCTAAAAGGAACCCTCATGCAAAATTTAGGACTCCTAGCAGTTGCTGATTCTGAGATTTCGTGATGAGTGCGTAAGTGACCTTTCGCTTTTATATATAAAGATAAGAAAAGTCAAGATATTTAACGATTTGTAATGATGTCATAAAAACCATACAGGTGTGAAGCAGGGCAGAGTCGCTAGTATGTACTAGAAGAGTACATTATTATGAACGTTATTTGTTCCCACTTTAGTTTGATCTGAGGTTTATTTGCATTGTGCAAAAGTTTGGTGGTTTGGACGGTTAGGGCGCTGAGTGGTAAATTTAAAAGTTATAAGTGGTTCTTTTGTGTGTTTGTGGGTAGATATAGAAGTGTTAAGCGTTTTATAAGCGTTATTAATTTTAAATAATAATTTTGAGTTGATTTAAATCTAAAATTAATTAAAAACTTCATAATAACTCGTTTATTGCTCTGTTGATTAATATAATATGTGCACATTATGTAAACAGAAAACTTCAGTAACTGTTAAATCGAATGTCATACAGGTCTCCTAGCACAGACACCAGTCTCACACATAGATTAAACATAAAACAAAGTTATAAAAAAATGCATCACTTTATCTAAATTTCACTATACTATACTTATTAATATTCGTAAATTCCTACGTGAAGCAGTCTATCTAATCCAGAGATAGTAACATTGAGTTTGGGATAGCATTTTTATACAGCGAAACGTAATATGTTATACTAAAATTTTAGTACACCTCAAAGTTGTGTTTCGCCGTTGTATAAGAATTCTACGGAATCTCTAAGGAAGGAAAATGAACATTGAAAATATGTATATGAATATTATTTACCTATTTTTCCCAGGAAAGATGTTAGAACCAAAACATAACAATAAATTTATTTATTTAGGTACCTTAAAAAGAGTTCTTTTTTAAAAGGCTTTTGTACTAAGATTACCTATAATTTTGCTCAGAATATACAAAAAAAAATAA
Organism: Parascotia fuliginaria; assembly: GCA_963082885.1. Taxonomy (NCBI): domain Eukaryota; kingdom Metazoa; phylum Arthropoda; class Insecta; order Lepidoptera; family Erebidae; genus Parascotia; species Parascotia fuliginaria. Next base: position 5,004,077 of record OY720182.1, on the reverse strand, counting down.
TAATTAAAAAATTCACTTATAATAATCGCTTTTAACGGCAATTTGATGATAGATTTCCCGGAGGATATTTTAATACAAAAGGTAATTTGAGTAATAATGAAAGTTGTTGAAGTAACTCAACACGATGACTCCTGTTCGTCTAAATTGGCCTAATTTGTTTGTTTTAGCAACAGCTGTGAAGTAATAAAAGCCTGCCTCTTACCGGCAGCTTTTTTTTCACAAATAATTAAATGTTCCTTCTGTACAAGTGTTGACAGACTTTAAAAATGACGGTTTTATGCTTGAATTGGTTACAAATTCTAGATATCTTCTATTAGACTTGTACGTATTTGACGTAGTTTTAAATCTTGGCTGTATTCTGAGAAAATAGCAATCATAATACAATCAGTTTTTGTTTTAATGTTGAAACTCTAAATAGCTTACTATTTGTCATAGAATAATACCTTTCTTGGTTTCCAACTTGTAATCCTGCACCACACGGCTTCGCCCGCGTTTGAAATGTCTCCCTCGGAAACCAGACCGATTTTCGAGATAAAAAGCCTATGTCCGTCTCCGGTACCAAATCTATCTAAGTACCAATTTTCATCGAAATCGGTTCAGCTGTTTAGGAGCTGAGTGGTAACAAACACGCATATATACACACTAACTTTCGCATTTATAATATTAGTAGGATTCCTGTGTCCCTTGCTATAAGAAATCTATCATCTATTCGTGGATAGACCGTGCAAAATATGTTTAACTTCACAAATCTATCGATTCAGTTCTTATTTACCTACAAGTGTCTTTAAACTTAGCTTTATATCACTTGATAATCTATCCGTAAATAATATCCAAGTTATAGAATCTTAATATAAGCCTCACTCTGTCCTGTCCTATGTAAAGGTATTAGATTAGTCAAAATAATATAAAGCAAAGTTGTTCACTGTTTTCTTCAGCTTGTTTCGCTTGATTAACTTTGTACCTTGGCTTCTTCAAAAGCGTCATTCCTAGACTCATAATAAATCTATACTTTTATATAAAATGGAAAAGTTTGTTTGTTTGTTTTTTTGAACGAGCTAATCTCTGGAACTACCAGTCGGATTTAAAAAATTCTTTATGAGTATGATAGCCCAGTTCTCGAGAAAGGTTATGGGCTATGTAACATCACGCTACTGGCGACGGGTGCAGAGCAGTAACCAAAGACGCTAGTTTAATAATATAAAACAAAATGGCCGCTTCTGTTTGTTTCTCCGCTTACTTCTTATAAACCACGCTACGAATTCTGATATAATTTTCATTATTTTTTAGATAATTTCTTTCCAAAGGTTAACTGCTGGACATAGGCCACCTCTAATTTTCGTCACCTTATTATAAATCTAAACATTTATTTACATTTTTTACATTATTATAACAATTTAACTAAAAATCTACGTTACCGATTTGAAAAATTATTTCACCTTTTTAAATTAATAAATTGAGCGAGTAACATAGGCTATATTTTATAAATTATATTTAACAAATTTTTTCAGTCATTTTTAGAATTTTAATATTTTAAGCGTCTTCGTAAATCTGAACGATGCAATACGTCACTATTGGAATGATATTTTCCGTAAGTGTTTGTTATGAGACCGAATGAAACGTTTGATACAGAAGCGAAGCGAGGGCGGGCGTCTAGTCGTATATAAGTTATTAGTTATAAGTTGATTCGGCAGATACCGTCGGGCTTACTTTTCGCAGGTGTCGCGTTGAATAAGTAAGGTTCCCGTAATACGTATTCTGGCGATAAAAAAGAAGGATTGGAATTTTGATTCGTGGGCTGGATGGTTCTATATGTACAGGACTTACGTAACGGTTGATAAAGTTAGAATAATTTAGTAAAATGTAAAGTGCTAGCATCTTTAATTCCTTTGTTACTAGGTTTAGAGATCGATTACTAACTTTTTTTTGTGCTTTAGCGTATTTAGTGTAAAGTGTGTACGCGTGAGATTTAGATGTCTGCTTACCCCTTCGGTGACTAAAACAGCGGTTAATTTTTCATTAAACCCAAGGGACCATTTGTTCATTTTGTTCCCACGAACACAAATTGATGGAGTTATGACACATGTGGAAATCGTACCCATAAATATAACCTCTTGCGCTACAAACATCTCTACTTCTACTGAGTCATCGACAAAGTAAGGTTAACTTTACAGAAAGTTTGTGCAGAGAAAAACATATAGTTCTAATTTAAAGCACTGAACAGCCTAACTAGAGTACTTTCAACTTTAGGTATATTAATTAATCAAGTTCATGAGTTCACTCTGTATTTGCGAGTAAGTTACAAGCAGCTCTACTATGTATTAATGTGCGTGTTTCAAATATTTGCTTGCAAAATTTTACTTTTGAGAAAGGTTCTGTGACGCAGTTGATTAGTAACATTATTTTGATAAATATTGAATAGTTAGGTATATCTCCTTAAATTCTTAGTAAAACAAATAAATTAACAAATATAATAATAATAATATGTGGACACTATCACACACCGTCATCTAGTCCCAACCTAAGCAGAGCTTGTTTTATGGGTACTAGATAACTGAAATATAATAACATACTTTTTTTTGTAAATACATACTTAGAATACATAGGACACACCCAGACTGAAGACAAATACAAATGTTCATCACAAAAATATTTGCCTTACGCGGGAATTGAACCCACGACACCCGGCTTCGCAGTCAGTTACACTAACCACTAGACCAACGGTGCAGTCGATATATGATAATATACAGGTCTACTCTGTTTTTCTTCCTTCCTTATAAAATATATGATATAAAACGATATAAAACTACCTGTACTAGAAGTCTGGTAGTCTCTTTTGATAATAAAGTTATTAATCATTGTTATTGAATATTTAATTAAAATATCCTTTAGATGAATCTTCAACAGGTATTACAAGTTTTATATCAGTTTATATTATAACTGTAAGCTTCTTATACTATAAAACAATATTTTTTATAGTTAGTTCGCAGTTTGTGTGTCCATATTACTACACAAAGTTTTGACTTATGTGAGCATCGAACTTATACGCTCTTTTACAATAGACTCACGCACTCCCACTGTGCGATAAAGGACACTATTATATTTCGGTTTATTTTCGGCCATTAACGTAATATCCGCCTCCACTGATGAGGTTGAATTATTGATACTTGACGTGTAATTAAAATGCAACTAGTGCTTGCAGTTAGGTCATAATTCATTACAATATTTTATAAAAGCTAAATGTTTTCATTTTTTTATCTATTCTATTCATAGAAAAGATAAAAAAATGTATGAGATTGACTTATGCGTTGGAGGTAGCTTATGTCAATCCATAGAAATCTTTGCCACTTGTCTAGGGCCTCAATTCACACGCGGCCTTATCACGTATGACTTGTTATACAAACATAGTGAATAAACAGTAGAGTAATTAGGTACCTACCCAATTGCCTACAGTTCCCTTATTTTCCTTCATCATCATCATCATATCAGATAAAAGACTGCTGGACATAGGCCTTCCCCAATTTACGCCAGCCTGGCCGATCGTTCGCCGCCCTCATCCATCGGTTGCCCGCCACCCTTATAAGTCCACCATGTAAGGGGCCTGCCCACACTGCATCTTGCGGTTCGTGGTCGCCACTCTAGAACCTTTCTGCCCTAACGGCCGTCAGTTCTGCGAGCTATGTGATCTGCTCATTGCCACTTCAGAGAAGCAATTTTGCGAGACACGTTAGTTACCTTGGTTCGCCTGCGGATTTCTTCGTTTCTACTAAATAATATAAAGCATAAAACTCCTTATCCTTCCTTATTTTTTTTTCAAGTTAGTTATGTTTTTATTTTTTTTATTTAATATGGTAAACAAAACAAACAGTCAAACACTTTAGACAAGAACGATGTAGTGACACAATTTGAACCGTGTAGGTTCTAATTATTTTTGCACTCAACGTGACAATTGACATTTGAAAAGTACACAATGAAATTGTATTAAGATGAGAAATGAACAATGTTTCTTTCACTATCTAAACATTGTAGTTCGAAAAATAAAGAGAAAACATGTAGTCTCTTCAGTATAAAACTTAAGTAGATGTATAAATAGACAAATTTTCGAACCATAAAAAGGTCGCGCCAGGGGAGGCTGCGTATGAAATCAATTTCACAAGACAAAACGCTTCGCTCACTTTCTCATAAAAAGTAAATCTTTTTTTTTACATCATTTCCAAGTCACATAATTCTATAATAGCAATATACTTTGAATGGTTGGTGATGTGAATAATATTTAGGATAGTTTTTCGTCTAAAATTGGTATTATTCATTGGTAACCGGCCAAGTGCAAGTCGGACTCGCGCACAATGGGTTTCGTACCGTCCTATTTAATATAAAAAATGCGAAAGTTTGTGTCTGTGTGTGTGTGTGTCTGTGTGTTTGTTACCACTCAGCACCTAAAAAGCTGAACCGATTTTGATGAAAATTGGTATGTGCATAGATTCGGTGCCAGAGACGGACATAGGCCTTTTTATTCTGAAAATCAGTTCGGTTCCCGAGTTACATTAACTAAACTATTTTCCGCGCAGGCGAAGCCGCGGGGCGCAGCTAGTTATCTATAAAATTGCAAAAAACCACGTTTGTTGTACGTGAGGCCCCTTAAATATTTGTTGTTCTTATAGTGCCAACAGAAATACATCATCTGTGAAAATTTCAATTGTCTAACTATCACGGTTCATGAAATATAGCCTAGTGGCAGACGGACAGACAGACGAACAGCGGAGTCTTCGTAATAGGGTCCCGTTTTACCCCTTGAGTATGCAACTCTAAGAACATCTTGCAACATCTGGAAAATGGGTTGTGAATAGTCGCGAATACAATTTATGATACTCTAATCACTTAATTTTTCATCACAACATCTTGTTTTAGGCTTCAGTCTTTACGTTATTCTAAAATCATCTCACGATCCCTAATGCTCTAAAGATCTTTAGTTTACTAAACAAAATTGAAACTAAACGAAAATTAAGTTTTGTATCAAAATTTCAAATTTGCTTTTCAATTTAAAATTATAATTTTTGAGTGAAAATTAGAATTTTAACGAACAACTTTTTGTGCCTTAAAACTTAAAGTGAATTTTTAGCGTTTTTAATTAAAATAAACTTAATTCCTTTCATGAACTCATGATCGTTTATACATTATTGTTTTAGATAGAAATTCACTAACTAACACTGTAAACATGCACCTACCTTAGGCAATTTACATCCAAATTTGCAAAATAAGTACTTCTTTGTAATTCATACAATTACTTAAAAAATCAACATATGCAAATATGCGTAAGATCACTTACCTCTGAATATTGAAGCATTACTCAAATTCAAGTGCTATATTTGTTCCTTTAATATATAAAATTTGGTGATCAAAAGACTTTTAATTCAAAGTAACAGTTAACTGATATTTTGGTATTGGGGATTAAACTACAACAAGTAAAATAAACGGCCTATCACTACACCAAAATAATAAAAAACGGGGTGAGTGGAACATTTTCGAACGTGATCGAATGGGGCAAGATCTAAAGGGCGAGCTGAGCCTACACCAATTTTGAGTGAAGACGACAAAGGGTAGGTATGTTAGTATTAACAACAGCAAATGCTCAATAGCAGCAAATAATTGGCAATATTAATGCAGGTAGCCTATGTGCCCCAAAAGTTGCCTTAAAGATCAGACTAACTACAAATAACTGATTCTTATCTCTCCTTTTTTATTGGCTTTTTTGTTATTTTATTCTATCGTCTTCGATAAATAATATTTATATTGTTCTTTATTTTATGCATTCAAATGGAACCAGTATCATTTAAACTGCCACCAAATTTTCAAATTGATGGTCCAAAACGTAGTTTTGAGTCCAAGTAGAGGTACAATTGCAATTCACGAAGGCAAGTTATATCACTCTTATATGCGAGACTTAAGGTTCAAATATAAATGTTTCGCACTGCGTTATTAAAATTTCAGGTAAAACCACCTCAGTTGGGTAACGGGTTAACACTTTAAACTTAAATATTTGGGGATGTATTCTGAAATTTTCATAGTCACGATGAGTATGTTAAGTTACTTTAATTAATAAGTATGTAGTTGGAAGTTAGTTACAAAGAACTTTTTTAAAGTGGATTAATTGCATTAAGGATATTTAAAAACAACATATACATAGTTGTTGCAGTTGTTTTCTCGACTTGTCCTGTAAAGAAACTGCTGGCTTTTTTGCCAGGTGTTTAGACACCCGCTACATTCTTTCGTATTTCTGTCTGAAAGTCTGTAAAAACTGGTTGTCGTTGTGAACACCGAAGGCAACCGGTCGCGTGATCGTTCACCATCCAGATTGTCCGATCGAGTGAAAGAATCATCGTTCTCCAAATTCTACGCGATCGTGAGAGACGCACTGGATCGAAACCGGTTGAGGCGTTCGCTCCAGAGTTACCCCGATGTTGACCACGATCCGCAGACATGAGGGACCGATTAGAGAGAGAAACAGAAACAGAGAGAGAGGCATTCGCGACCCGAATTTTTATTGTATTTTTGATATTACCTCAGTGTAACGATATGGAATTTTAAATTTAATATTAGTAGATCATCATACAAATATCCACTCGACTCCAGTTTCTTACAACCATGTAAGGTGCCAAAAAATGCAAATAAAGGAATACACGTTCACGGTCTTTGTCATTGCCTGCTTACTAAATGTCACCTAACAAACCTGTCTCATTTTATAGACTGATAATGACACATATATTTGCCTGTAATATGTTAACTAAGTGTAGGTTCAAAAAAAGTTTAAAAATTAGAATAATTATTTATTACAACAAAACCACATGCTTGACTTTCAGCTATCAACCAATAGATTTGCGAATTAAGAACCGTAAAATTGATAATTTTGTAGTAAGTACGATAATAAGTGTTATCAATACAAAGCCTTGATAACAGGTATTGCAGAAGCAACGTACTTATGACTTTTCGTTTATAAACATTGTTTCTAACTCAGTAATTATCAATATTTTAAGCTTTATTATATTTTATTTAAATGTTTGTATTCGTATATTAAATAAGTAAAAAATAACATAGAATTTATTAATTTATGAAAGCTGTTATTTTTAAAATATCACATCTTTCATCGAAAATTTAGAATATATTTTATGTGCAATTTTTCGAATAACTATAGTCAGCAGCATATAAATAGTACGTTATTATTCCAGCATTATAACTTGTAGATTGATTTATAGAAAATCATTGAGCTCTAACATTATGTAAAAAAGTAAATCACAGTCCTTTGCAACACTTCTTTAAACGTATTATTTAGATACAGTTTTCGTTGAGAATTCGCTACTTCTTCAATCGGACTGCTTAATTTAAAGTCAGAAATGTCGCTGACTCCTTTTACCTATGTTAACAAAGGTGAAAAATATACATTTCACGTGTAAGCTTTTTGGTCAAATTTGCTTCAGGTCGTTATTGTAGATAGCCTTTAATTTTATCGTGTCCTTACTTGATGTTGAAAAATGTATGTATAGACCCGTTGTCTACAAATTTTCCCGTTGTTACTAGAAACGATCACAGTCTCGTTGTTTATTTTCATAATTGTCATAAATGTTCGTTCTTTCATTGTATTACAGCAGGAGAATGTGCGATTGCGGTTTCCTTCCAAAATCTCAGGGTAGTTTGTGACCGCTAATTTTATATTCATTTGGAGTTTTAGAAATTGTTATTAAATTTAATTCTATAAAATATGGTAATGACCAGGCAAATAAGAATGGGCCCAAGGTTTATTGTTAATTGTTCTAGGCTCTGTCCTAATCAGGGAAGTAGCTGTAGTTAAATGGATTAATATTTTCTTAAATTTATAATTTTTATAATTAGTTTCATTCATATAATGATCCATATGAATCTGGAGATGTAGTTATATCTACACTTACATTTTATAAAAGCTAATTACGAACAATAATTAAATAATTAGAATTTAGAATGAACAGAATGTCATGTATAATCAATTACGACTAATTTTCTAAAAATAGGATTCTAAAAACAGAATTACTTTCCATCTTAAACCTGAAAATTACGAGTATAGTCGTTAATACACCTAGCAGTCTCGCAATAAAAAACTTAAACAATATCCAAAAATAAAAGTGACAAAGCAAAAGTTATGTTGAATACCTACCAAGAAATTTTGGAGCACAAATGACGGAACATACATTCTCTATTCTTTACCGAGGGAAGTGAATGGATCCCAACATTCAAGCGAGATTGCTTAGAATATTTATTACGGGTACTTTTGTCTAGTTCTTTTGAAGGCCTCAATATTGCCGTCCTAATTTAGTGAGTTAGAGCATATTGTGAATTAGATGTCGTAAATATTTTAGCCATGAGAAAATACTCCCAAAAGAAGGATAATTTTTTATATAGTATATATACTTTATATACCTACTATATTTTATTTATAATAGAGGTAGTCTATCTTTACAATTTTTGTGATGGCTTGTAATATTTCGTTCGTTGTCATAGAAATATATTTAATAAAAATTGGTTTGGAAGTTTCAAATAGTTGCTGTGTTTGGATATGTTATTTAATGATAATATAATAAAAATAGGATATGTAAGAAAAGTAACACAAGATAAATTTATTTTAGCCGTAATTAGTCTTAGTTGCATATAAAAATGAGGTCGGTCTACTTTTGTGTAAGGATATAAATCATATTACGTGTTTGAACAAGGTTGATTTAGTAGGTACGCTTGCATGCATATAAATTATGTAATTACATAAATATATTATTAGCTGCTTTATATATTCGATGTAAAGATTTTTTTTACTACAAATACATAGGACACAAGTATGAATAATTAAACCGTTTAGTTTGAGAGATTTTTCTGTAAAAGTAGAGGACTTCAGTTCCGCATGACATGTGTTATTCTGGATAGAAAGGTAGAGAATGGGATCAATTTTAAGACTTCTTTAGAACACTTATCATATACATATTTCCCTAACATTTACTTCTATTAGCGGCATTATGCAAATATTCTTTGGCTAGGTAGTTGGCGATTAACTTGATAAAGATTCGTTTATTTTAAAGTTAGATAGAGATTCGTGTTGTAGCTGAAGCATCTAATTAGTCGATTATTACCTACCTTTCAGCTCCTACCTTGTTTGGATTTTTTTAACAGCTTATAATTATGTAAGCACAGTAGAATTTTATTAATAAAAGTGTTAACAAAGCCTTTTAGCACACGATATAAAACCTTATTTTATTTATTTAGGCATAAATAAATTTCATGTAAAATATTTACTGGTTGTTTGGCTTTAAATTCGTATATTTAAATTCATTGGAAATTTCATATTAAGCTTAGGTCAATGCGTATATATAATCTTATTATATTCACGCTTTGGCTTTTTGACTTTTGACAATTCCTTGTGAGATATTTTTTTTATTTAAAAGTCAAGAATCACACTTTCCAATTGGATAAAGCGTTAACAATTTATTACTTTGAAATAAGATTTGTTGTTTTTAACACGTTTAAATAATGGTAGATAAAAATCTTCTCCTAAGCATATTTCGGATATCATCTCACTGCTGAACAAATCCCATTTATTTTTAACGCGGTCTACAGTCATCGTCTCCTAGTCGTCCTTATGTCTGTCCGTCTTGTTGGAGGCAGTTTTACTTTGCACTTAGGTACCAGCCCGTAGTCTCTGATACCTTTCATATGGCGCTTTTTATCATTAAGTAGTGTCTCTTTAACTGTTGTTTAAAAAAGGAAGAATTTGATAATACAAATACTCGTTTACAAGACTTCGAAATCGTTTACAAAGAAAGTATAATGTATTCTTAAACAAACAGACAGTTTTGAACATATTTTACACATGTTTCTCTGTATATGATTTTAATAACTGTGAAAAACTTGTAAATCTGTCCATAATTTCAGCGAATAAAATCTGTTTTGATTTAATATCGTCATTATTCTGGTAAAAGTTCAGTTTGAATAAAATTAATGAAATAAAAACCTTTAGTATATCGAAACGTGGTTTCGTATTTGTTAATGAGATCAAAATATAAACCAGATCATTCATTGTGTAGAGTCGTGCGTAGTAATGTATGCTTTACGAATAAATTATTATAACCTTAATTGACCTACAGGTGGTATGAACCTCAGAACAGTGCTCATATTTTTATGAAGTCGGTTAAATTTTTCGGAGAATAATTAAGGAATAATTATTGATATTGTTTACATGTCTGACTTGCCAACTAACCAAAAGATGGAGGGGTTCAGACCGAAATGCCTTGCCAGTATGAGTGTTACAAGGACTTCGGCTTTGTTAAATTCGCCAACTGCTGCTGGTGTGGTACCCATTCGTTGTACAATCTACCCCTTCCTTCATACTGCACCTGTTATCCACCACAATCAAGCGGGTATTGTTGTGGCAATTTTAAAATAAAACTTTAAATTTGTGATTGTTTTAATATTTTTTTATAAATGAGTTACTTTTTGTAGGCTATCAAAACGGCACTAAGGAATATCGACCGAAATCACTATATAGTATAAAACAAAGTCGTAGTCGTCTTAAGTATGCTTAGATCTTTAAAACTACGCAACGGATTTTGATGCGGTTTTTTGTAATAGATAGAGTGATTCAAAAGGAAAGTTTATATGTATAATACGTGCAAAATATAGTAGAGAAACACTGGTAATTTAGAGGTTTCTAATGTAATGCAGGGACATAGCGGTTGCGGCGGTATATACCGGCTTGGAGCCGCCGGCCTCTAAAGAAAACATGTTTGTATTGTCTAATGACAAAAAATCTGTGAACGTTGTTTAAAAAGACATTCTGTAGTATATTTAGTATCAGCATAATACCTGTGCGAAGTCGGGGCGGGTCGCTAGTTTCTCTATAAAATGTTGATTACCTATTTTATTTATTTGTTTTTCTTTTATTCATTTCTAATAGTTTTCAAAGTTCATTAATGTGGTCAAAGCCAAACTATTCTGGTCAAAGTTCACCAATAATAGCAACAATTATAACGCCTCTAATAATTTTTAATCATAATAATGATTGTGTTTCTATCGTGCCTTGCGGACTTGGGTCAAATTAGCCCGCTACATTATTTCCCAAGAGAGTCGTGGGCGATTTTTACGACCAGTGTAAGTTTAAATTAGTCACAATAATTATAGCTTCTTAGGTTATTAAATTGATATTTATATTATCAGCTCGTTAAGTATCACTGTAAGGTAAAGGTATAAAGAAGGCATGTGCTACATCATCAAGCTTGCTCAAGACGGATCGACAATCTTCGATGTTTTTATATATGACCAGGTTGAAATTGAAATTTATATTGTGTGCACATGTGCAGCATTTCTACGTGTCACAGGTAGAGCGATTGGTTGAATTACGATCAGGATGATCTGTCCGACTGGAAAACTGGGCATGACAAAATGATCAAGGTGTGCTTTGTTATTTAAATGATAGTAAAATCTTCTTATCAAAATATTACAGATTTTTACGAATTTAATGAAGTAATATGTACATATATTTGTCTGCGTTAGATAAAGTCTAGGCCTGCTACGTGTGGACTTTACTGTCAGTACAGTGGTGTCGTAAGCAACGTTGAATAGAATTTTTAGTGTTTGCGTCACATTGTAGTAATCGATCTATCTAAAACTTAGACGAAACAATACATGTTTTACACCCAGTTTGTGAAAGGCCGATGTTTCTACATACATAAAGAGCATTACGTCTTTTCACTGATGAGATAGACTGTGTAACAGGAGATAATCACGTTTTGTAATTTATGTTAGGGGAGTGAACTTGTTGCTATTTAAGTACAGGCTATTCCAAACTTGACAGATACCGAAAATTTTATTAGAAAAATCCTAATACTGTAGATATCTTTGGACAAAATCTTAACAAATTCAAAGTCACAATTTGTAAACAATTGTTAATTTAATTGTAATGTAATGTTATATTTAATAATTTATATTTGTATTAAGTTGTATGAATTTTATTTTAATGTTTATTGTATTTCCTATGTTTCTCTATTTCAAAAATCATATTACGTATGCTAATATGTACATAATTATGATTTTTTACTGCTTATATTAATCTAATATTGTACTTAAATTTCCAATTACAATTTCATGCATGCCGTGGCAACCATTAAGTAAGGTAGCACCAAACACTAGCAATAAGCAATAATGTTAATTATGTAACTGAAACGGTGTATACTTTGTTGATTGTCCTAAATAAATAAATAAATAAATAAACGAGTAGTATACTCATACCTGACTCGAATATAGAACCGAAAATCTGCATGGCAGGCCGTACACAGGGCCACTGAACAATCGATTTAGTCTGCGACTGCTTCAAATGTACAATCAGTATTAACAGACTAACACCCAGTTTGTAAAAAGCTGATCAACGAAAAATAAACTAATCACCTGTAAGATCTCACGTGAAGTACAGACCTAAAAGCTTGCTAAAAGCATGGATAATTAGTTTAATTTGATCTAATTAGTTAGTAATTAGAACAAATTTTAAATTGGTACTTCACGTGAGATTTTACAGGTGGTTAGATAATTTTTCGTTGATCAGCCTTTCACAAACTGGGTGTTAGTCACTCTCTTTATGTATGTAGAAACAGTAACACTACTAGACAAGACGGTCTATTTAATAAATAAATGTCGGGGCTACAATCGGCATATCACCCATTCATATAGTTTACAACTTCATCAAATGAGTGTCTCTCGTTTCGTTTATGGGACACTGGGACGCCATAATTTAGTGTTATATATGGACATTGTTATTGTAAATAATATGCAATAAATAATTTTTGTAATGATTTTTAGGGTTGTATTTTAATCGATATAAGAGTAAATTCTTCAAAAATGTCTTCTGTTTAGTATTTTCTATCTTTGTCACTATAACTGCTGTACTATTAATATTAAAGGCCAAACAAAGCCTTTTTGCCCGACTGCCGAAGTTAAAGAGGGTAATGTTTTTCGAGCGTATGTATGTATGTAGGTATGTTTGTCTATTCTTTGGCACGTTCTATAGCCTAAATGACATAATGGATTTTAACATGAGGTGTCATTAGATTCGTATTAAATGTAGGAGTGACATAGGGTACATAATACTTAAATGTAGCATCAGCACGAAAAAATAAATGGGTTTATTTCTTTTCACTTTGTTCTAAGCAAACGGGCGTTTTGTTTTTATTAATAAATATTGCTTGCCTTAGTTTTGGGAACTGTAAAATCATTTTCATTTTAAAATAATGTTACCTAGCAAGATTCTTCAATTAGTTTAATAAAATTCAGATTCTTTTAAAAGTTAGTTAGTTTTTCGCTATCGTTTGAATAATCTAAATTGCCTATTACAATGCATTTCTTAACATATAAAATAAATACGAATATTATCTTGAACTATTATTCCAAATGGTGGTCCTCCTATAAGAAAAGATGGAAATATCTTTTACGATTTCTACCTTACCCTTTGACTATGCACACATCGCTCTAGCGATTTTAACCGAACGAAGCGAATTGTCACAAATAGAAATTGTACCAAAATATTTTTATATTACGAGTACATTTATTTATTTTTTTATTTATTGCACACAAAAATATACATAACAAGGAAAATATATAAATAAAAATTATGTACATGTTGCCAAGAAAAGACCATATTGCTCGAACTGTCAAGAAGTTAATAGATTTCATGTAGAGCCAAGCTTCTAATTCTGTACGCCCTAATTCTACAAGGCCTAACTTCATAAACTTTAGTCCATAGTCAAATTAAGGGGCTTGTTACTACCAAAGCGGTTTTAAAGATAATAGCTAGACTAATACGCGACAAAATGAGTTGGCAAAAATTCTACTAGCGCGTATCGCGTATAGGCACTTGCTAGCTCACTCAGTCGCTCTTTAAAACCCGATAGTATGTTCAGACCCTTAGCTATATGAAGAGGCAGTTAAAAAGATACGATCATGTATAAACCTGAATGTTAAATCATTGCGATGTGTCATTATTTGTAATGATCTGCTATCGTGGCTTTGAATGGAAATGGTACGATGTTCGACGCTCTTTTCCAAGCGTTTTATTTACATAATCGACGTACTGTGATGTTATCTCGGAGTATTATGCAATATTCGAAATATAGTATAGTGTTGCTCGCAATGTTTTTGAATCTATGTAAAAGATAATAATCTAACAGAAAGAAAGCTAAAATAATTTAGGCTCTACATAAGAATAATAACAATATTATACTACCAGTAGCTTTCCTTTACTCGATATCCGTGGGGCTTTAGAATTTTATACCTACATAGTTTATGTAACTGTTATTATTTGGCGATTGAAAAGAGTGACGTGAGTTTCTTGCCAGTTCTTCTCACAGCTCTACCTCGTCAGCGAACTGGCTGTAGGTCAATTGGCTGACTTCATGTAATTTTGACTTTGCATAAGCATCATACTTTATGATCAAAATGAAATAAATGCTTTGAGATTAAGTTTATGAATTTGCGTGATATTAATAATATATAAAATAATATTATTTCCATCCATAAATTTAAGAGTTAGACTCTTGTCGGTGGAACAGATTCAATTCCCGCCACTTGAAAGAAACTGATACAAATATTATTTATTGCATTTTCATTAACTACATGATCATTATTTAAATAGAAAGACTTATAATATTTTTACCAATGTGATAGACAAAATATGCTACTGATTACTATTATTAAAATATCATAACGAAACGATTACTATTATTAATACATTCGCGATACGCCAATTTTTTTTTAGTTTTCTTTTCTCTTTAATAAAGCTTCACTTGAGGGCAGTGAGATGAACAATTAAAAAACAACACAACCAGTGTAATCAAACACAAAAAGAGCTACATTTTATACTCAAGGTTTCATCACCACGCAATAAACCTTTGTGTTCGAACGTGCAATTTGTCAATAAGAGTTCAAAAGGTAGATACAATAATAATAATAATAATAATATAATATTCTACCACATTCACACAGCGCCATTTAGCCCCAAAGTAAGCAATTATATTTGCTTGTGTTATGGGTACTAAACAACTGATATACTACATAAATACATTTTTTTTTGTAAATACATACATATTATAGTTAAATTACACCCAGACACAGAACAAACAATAATGCTCATCACACAAAGGTTTGTCCTGGGTGGGAATCAAACCCACGACCTCCGGCTTAGCAGTCAGGGTCACTAACCACTAGACCAACAGGCCAGTCAAATAGGTACCTACATTAGTACAAAGCACATTTTCAATTCGTGGTATGTACTTTATTGGAATATCTTAAACGACAAACGTAGTGCACACACTTGGCAATGAAAGTCGCAGGGGAAATCTAACAGTTTAGGAACAGGTGAACGTTAGCAATAATTTCATTTTGCAGAAGGAAAATATGGCGGTTAGAATATTCGTTTTATTGAAAGCTACTCTTATATTATTTTAGTGTTTAAATGAAAATATTTGTGTATTTGGTAGGTACTTAATTCTTAAATATTCTACTTATTTAACGTACGTTAAATAAGTAGAATATATATATATACGGTAGGCTTTTTGGGTCGAAACTGGCATTACTTGTTGTAAAGGGAATGATTTCTATAATATAATAATAATATAATAATATTTCAACAACTACACACAACGCCATCTAGACCCAAAGTAAGCATATTATATGCTTGTGTTATGGGTTCTAGAATGCGGATATACATACTTAAATACTTTTTTTTTGTAAATACATACATATTATACATAGAAACACCCAGTTATATATAAACGTGTATACAATATAATTTATAAGTACGGATAGCAATAATATCATAGCTATTTACTGTTTTGCTTAGACCCGTGTTGGAAGAACTTAGTCCAGGTTCAGACTCTGAAATTGACAGTAGAACTTCTATAGCACGATTTAAGTTTGAACAAACTTAGGTGCGATACATTTCTAGTGATCGATGAGTTTGTCCTGAGATGTATTTGTTTGCATAATTATCGTGAATTAAATGATTTTAAACTAAAAATCGCGTATAATAATGATACTACTGTCGCACATATTACCTATACAGATACAAAAACTATAGGACGTGTATTTTTATATAGCTATTAACAACATAAAGAATATCAAATTATTTCTCTTTTACCTACTATGTCGGTTTCAGTCAACAATAAAAGTAACGATATATATTTGTTTTGTATTGAATATCTTAACGTTTGTAGTTTTAAAATTTGTTTCACCAAACAGAATTAAAAGTAATAAATCGCGCTTCAACTAGTTCGGAATGCATTGAGAGAACAAGCCATCAAAGCCACTACGGTCGGCCGGTCACTGTGGGCTTCTATTCTAGCAGACCGCGTCCTCTAAAATAAAAAAATGCCAGTCGCCTTCCAGACTGACTGATCGTGTCAAAGATTGATTGTTTAGCAATCATTGAGTGCAGTTGGGGTGAACGTCTTTTTATTAATGGTCCACAGTAATAGATTGTAGTGTCTCGAACATGTGTATGGTACATTATGTCTTCATATTGTCTTTTATGCGTATTACAAAAAAATTAGAGTTTCTTTTTTTTGCAAGGAGTGTACAGTAAATTAGCAATAGCATCGAAGTTTCAATAACTACTAAACTAAATAAAATTTCAACTCACAATATTTGTGATACGCATAAAATATTTCTTTATAAGTCTAGGTGTAGCTTGTGTATGCAAATTTGCTGCTAAATTGTTTACGTGCTCATATTACCTACATAGAATCAATATTGTCTGTTCTAAAATAGTATCCTACACTATCAAGTAAAGCCTGAAAATCAACATTGTCTATGTTTGTTTTGTTTGCACAACCCCATGTAACGGTTCAACAGACTTCAATGAAACTTTGCACACAAAAACAAACCCTGATGTTATAATGAATTTTCTCTGTTGGACCAATGGAAATTCTGTCAGAATTACATTTAACAGGTTCTATTAAACATAATTTGATGTATTATGAAAAAAGTAATTTGTGTAAGTACATTATATAATTTTCTATTCTATTCCATAAAATTTTACTTTGGTAGACTAATATAAAAAAAAAAAAAAAAAAAGTATTTTAGTCGATACTTTATAATATTTGCACAATGTTTTTAAATAATTTAAACGAATTGAAAATATTCATGCTTAAAGATAATATTTTTCATAAGCGTCAAGTAAATTACAACAAAACAAAATCACGGTATATTTGCTTCCCCAGAGGGCTCTTCACTAAAATGTCGGCAAACGAAATTTCACATCGTGCGCACTTCAACATTGCTGATGTAGCGATAATATTTAGATCATTATCTTTCTAAAAACGTAAAAAATGCTATAATTAATTATCTAAATCTCTTATTATGAGTTTCATTTATTAATTATAAATAATTGGACACGCAGAAGGTAACATCATTATGCTGCCCTCATCCAAATTCATTTTAATTAGTTCAATACGAATTTTTACTAATTTGAGTTGAGTTATATTTATAATATTTTGGCCGACTGCCTGGCTGTCGTCAATTCTACTGGTCAATAGAGATACGATAATAGTTAGAAAATGAGATTAGTTATCGCTAGCAATAACATGGCAAGAACGTGAGGCCAGTTTCTGAATATAAGCTAGTGATTTAGTAATCTAAATGGGCTAGAAGATATTAAAGTTTTAAATGGATATAAAATATTTGAGCTTATCAAAGGTTTGTATGTTCTACCGATAAATTCTCAGTATCATTCCGAAGTCTGAGATGTATTCGTATTACATGGAACTTAGCTTGGCTATAAAATGGGTGATGTCTTTTTATCGTTTGGGGGGGTAGTTCTATGTCAGACTAAGGCGAGAGAAATGTGTGGTTCAATCATAGCACAGTGACGACACGGTCGTTCCGGACACATAGTGCGATATTTTTTAATTTTTTAATACAAAATAAACCAATTAAATAAGTATTTGCGTCTTAAATTCTGCCCGTTTTTAACCTCTTTAAGCCACGCCGGGTTTTGATTCACGGTTTTTACTATAATTTAAAGATATTTTTCGAAAGAATACTCGTATGTATACAATACATACATTATCATCATTATATCAGCCGTAAGACGTCCACTGCAGGACATAGGCCTCCACTAATTTTCGCCACCTTCGACAGTCACGAACCGCCCTCGTTTATCGGTTATCCATCGGATATTCAACATACATAATTGTACACTAGTTCGTAGGCATGGCGAGCGCTAGTACATAATAAGCAGTGCCTTCTTTTTTTAATCTGTTTAGTTAAATTTAATTTTATTGTAAGTAGCCAGCAGAAGGGAGGACACCATAAAACTGCGTATCACTTGGCTACTTCGTTCAAAAAGCAGTACACGCTATTAACCAATGCCCTTTGAAAGGTTCGTCGTATTAATAAAATGAATTTCAATTCACCATGTTTAGTCAGCGGTTTCACCCACTGACTCTTTTAAAAATTTAAAGGGCTCTTTTGTATTCAAATGAATAATGGCATTTAACAGCAAAGTAAAAAAGAAGAGTTATGTTTTTACGTATCATATCACTCGTAGTAATGGAAATAAAGCCTATAATTCAATATATTTTCTTTGGTTCCTATATATTTAATTAGCATTTTTTATATAAAAGTGTTTTTTACATTATATATGAAATATCCAGATACATACTTAAGCGTATTTAAGCTTTAAGTTGAACTTATTTTTTTTGTATCAGCGAGAGCTTAAGACTAAAGGCCTGTAAAGAACTAACGTATCTATTCTGTGCTTAAGAATCATTTAAAGTTGGGTGGTGTTGTAGTGTTTGGAAGTTACTCAAACTCAAGACGAGAAGGTTGATATAAATTAAAAGTACAGATATATTTGATCCAGCTTAAAGCTATATCGCGTTTCATAAGCATCGCCATTTTCCAAGTAGATGATAATGTTAATAAAATATGGATAAACCCTTTGAGGTGAACTTTTAGTACAGTTTGCCGGGTCACTTAACTCCTTAAATTTTCCGCTTCAAGAAAGTTTTGTTAGCTTAACACATAGTTTGTTTTCCATTTACTTAATGTATAGCTTAATAAGTATCGTATTGATATTTAAAAGCTTAATATATGATTTAGGTATATTCTATTTTGTTTGCGGTAAAAGCGTCTATTTTTGTAGCCATTTGGTTGTAAAAATTTTAGGTTATAGTGTGCGCTACAGACGTGTTAAAAGTACGATTTGCATTTTTGATTTGGTGGATAGACTACGCATTTTTTTTTTGTTCCGCAGTGCAACCCAAATCTACGACAGAAACACGACTTATTAGTTATTATTATGAATTATTGGTTTAAAAGTTATGATGATGACATGAGAGGGTACTTAGTCTTGTGTATGTTTTAATACACAAGACTAAGTACCCTCTTTTCTGAGTTCGTCTTTCAAAAATGTTTTCTTTGGGACTTTCGAAAGGCATTATTAGACGTTACCTACATTATTACAAAAGATACGACATTTATTTTTCTTTATTATGGGTTCTTTGTTATTTATAAGATACTTATATTTATTTTTTAAACAGATATCTAAGACGTCTTCTCCGGAAATTGTAAAATTGCCCTTATTAAAATACTGTAATCCAACTGTGCCCGGACTTTGATAAAGTCGATATTCCGCTGCTATTCGCTATCTTCGCCAGATGGTACTGTACTCACAGAATAAGAATATCTTTTCTTTGTTTTAAGACAATATTAAACAGTTAATATAGTTCTACAAAAAATACACAAAAAATCAAAAAAAATAATAGGTAGTAATATTTGAACTGATAGAAGGTATTGTTAATTATTATCATTTCAGCTGAAAAGTGTCCACTATTTGACAAAACCTTTAATTTGTGCCATAAAGCAGCACACGGATCAACAATTGCGGTCTATTGCGATTCTCATATGATTATTTGAGCTATAAATTCTTTGACTGTTTGCGTTATTTAAGTATACACTATCGCAAGGTTGTATACTTAACCAGTCAGCAGTGTGGTCATTCGAGTTTATAGATGCAAGATAATTTTAAAGTAATCATATCTATGCAAGATAAATTTAAAGTAAACTTGTCGTGTGCTTGATAATAACCGTGTAGACGCCATACTCAAGACCAAGGTTTTTGACCAGTGTGTGTTGCCAGTGATGACATACGGAGCAGAGACGTGGTCGCTAACTATGGGTCTTGTCAGAGGGCTCAAAGTCGCTTAGAAAGCGATGGAGCGGGTTATGCTAGGCATCTCCCTGCGCGAAGGTTTAAGAAACGAAGAAATCCACAGGCGAGCTAAGGTAACCGATGTGGTTAGCAGAGTTGCTTCTCTGAAGTGACAATGGGCAGGACACAGATCGCAGAACTGACGGCAGTTGGGCAGAAAGGTTCTAGAGTGACGACCAAGAACCGGCAGACGCAGTGTGGGCAGACCCCTCACAAGGTGGACCGACGACCTTATAAGGGCGGTGGGCAACCAATGGATGAGGGCGGCGAACGACCGGCCAAGGTAGCAAAAATTGGGTGAGGCCTATGTCCTGCAATGGTCGTATTTTGGCTGATATGATGATGATGATGATGAGACGCAATACCTGAGCTTAAAGTAATTAGTCAAATTATTCACCAACTAGACTATCCTCTTTACGAATTTACTGCTTTATAAAGAAGCTTTTGCTGCTTTTATAGTTTTTACATATTATTTTCTACATTTATCTTGGACATTACTAACTTTGTTTTCAATCGCAAATCCGTTATAAGCAAGAGTGAATTGCTCAAGCATTTTCTGTTTTCCTATGAATAAATTTCTCAGGTCATAAGTTGATACATTTAATGATTGCCCGAAATCATTTGGGAGTTGGCTAGAGTAGTCGCCACCAATGACCCAATTAAAACTTGTGTGAGAACGAACGTACTATTGTTTATCGATGTAAGGGTATACCTACACTACACGTCAAATGTGCGGCGATGTAGAGATATAATTTGAAAATATCTGATGTATCATTGATTAATAGGCATGATTTCATGCGCAATAAATAAGTATTTTTGTAGTGTCAGTGATTGTCGCCAATATTATAAAAGAACTGATTAACTGTGTATTTACCAAATAGAGATCCACCACCGTCATTCAAAACCGTGCGGATATCAGTTTTATTATAGCCTCGTAAGTCAAGTCTCACTAAAGACAGATTCATTATAAGACTGTTGAAAACTGCCATTTGCGGAAACGTCCAGAGACAATTTGAGAAAATAGTCCATTTTTGCCACCATGCCGTTGCCTCAGGAGACACGTAAGTTTAAAATCTTAATTCATTATTGAAATCTTAAGTTACTTTACTTTAAAAAAAAATTGTGAGTGATGAATGTATTTATTTTTAGATACTCATATTATTTTTAGTCAAATACCGTAATTTCTATTTTATATCATAAGTCAATATAAAGTGTTCATTTTATTGCACATTGAGCGTTAGGGTATAAAATAGGGTAACAAGTTATCTTCAATATATTGTACATTGAGCGTTACGGTTCATAATATGTTGTGAATTCTTTTTCAGCTCTTATGGATCGACAGTTTGAAAATAGAATATTTTTTTCCATCGATAGAAGATGTAGCAGACCCAGAGTTTCAGTCTAATGCCAGATACCCTGAATATTGTAGTGATAATAGTGATAGAAGTAGTAATTTGACTTTACTGGATGAAAATGATGATGGCCTGATTGAAGAACCTTCTCTGTCGTCCAGCACGATGTGTACTGGTCGAGGAAGAGAACGAGGTGGAGGACAAAGAACAGGACGAGGTAGAGGACGAGGAAGACGTCGAGAAAGAGAACGAGGAAGTGGACAGGAAGGTTGTGGCATTAGGTTGAAAATTATGGTTCTGTTAGGTTTTATACCATAAAAAGTACTTGAATTATAATGAAGAAGACATTGAAAATAAATGTTTAGATAATAGTGATTGATCTCATTTAAAATGGAGCGATAATATAAGTAAACTGAGAAATATTTAAAAACCTTTTCTTTCTAATAGATCTATTATTTCATTTATTACTACTTTAACGCTCATTGTGCATTTAAATGAACATGAGATATGGACTTCAAATTAGTTGCATTCTGTTCCTTTCCATCCTAATAAACCGATAAAAAAATATAAAAAATCCTAGTCGACTTCACACCACCATACCACTATCACCATAAAATGAATAATAACTGCGTGGGTCTGAACTGTGCTATAAGGTATTGTACATTATGTTGCACATTGGGTATTCAGCCTATCATGAATAAAAAAAGCTTGGGGCTTACGAGGTTAAAACTGACACTGATATTATATCTAAACTAATATCATCAAGAGAAAAGATTTGATTTTTTTGAGGCATGTTTGTTTGCTTGTTTCTTTGCAACGATTTAACTAAAAGTCTACGTTACCGATTTGAAAAATTCTTTTACCTTTAGATATCAATATAGTGGGTAACATAGGCTTATATTTTACGAGTATTATGTCTAATTATTATATTTAGTGATTTTTAAAAATTTCAATGCTTTAAACACCTTCGTAAATCTAAATGATGCAATACGACACTATTGCTATGGTATTTTTCCTGGCAATTTGTTGTGAGATCCAATGAAACTTTTAATACCGAAGCCAAGCGAGGGAAGACCTATAGTTGTTATTAATATAACTATGTTAGTGTAGATGCCTCAGGACCGAAATTATGTTGTAAGATTTAGATTATGAACTTTTAGATATTTGAACTGTTTAAGGTTATTGTTCTACAATCTATAGGATATTATTACTGCCATATATAAAACTATAAAACATAGCTTATCCAAAGCATAGCTTTCAATACCAAGTACACCTTATCTGACCACTAGAATAATCAGTTTTCGATAAGCTTGGTTCTGCGGCCACAGTTTACATTCTCATTTCATGTTTGTTCTGTTAAATAGGCGTCTATTTGAATTCGAATGAATTTGGCTTATTGTGGGAATGTTTGAATATCAAATTAGGACACACAGCTGCGAGTCCGGGTAATAATCACCCAAAACTTTATGGTGAATAAATAAGTTAGATTATTATTGTATGTTTAACTTTTAGATATTCGCTTTTTTTGTTCGAATTTGAATTTGGGCTGTAATTGTGAAGTTGTGGAGCTTTTTTCTGTTTAAGACTATAGACATAAGAAGTACGTCGTTGGCGATTCTGTCTATCTACAGGATCAGCACAGCTATATTCATTAATAGTCTTGCCTTGTCGCTAAGTAATAATATGTTAATGGTTTGTTGATGAAGGAGGCGAGAACTTAGTAACTGCTTATTATCAGACGATTCGATCATGCTTTCTCATTTTATCGCATATAGAATAATTATTAGCAATCTTTACGGGAATATCGTAAAGAATAAATCATCTATGTTTTCATTACTATAGTACTATAGTACCCAAGAAGTGACTGTATTTTATGAAAAAGATCGTTAATAAAATAATATTATAAATTGTTCTTTAATAAAAGTCGAATATTCACCTCATTTTTGGCTGTGGATTGGGTATTTTATTTTTTAGCGTATTATTAAAGCGTTAATTGAGCGCCGTTACTTTTTTTGAAAGGTTTACAAGTTTATGACCTGCAGTGGTGCAGTCTATTATCCTGAAGACATCTTCAGGATGATAGAGAGTGAGAGAGGCAAAAGTCGAAACACACATAATTTAACTTATGTTTAATACTTTTTTAAAATATCACACATCTTGTAACATAGAAAAGTAATCAAATTTCTAGTTTAATTTCCAACAAGTAGGTACTTAATTCAATAAAATAACTGAAAGTCCAACAAAAAATATTAAAATATTTTCTTTTTAGAATACTTACGTACACTTTTATATATTATCTCCATTTAAGTTTCGTATGATGGTAAATTCATCGGTTGTTTCCACGCGGACAGCTTGCCACAATAGCGAACGATTGGGCCGCAACTAAACTTCGGCTGTATCGGTTTGGGACATATTGCTGGGTAGACGATACATTAGCACATACAATAAAAATAACTTTTTTTTAATTTTAACTGTTTTGTGATAAAACTACTTGGGGCAACAATGTGACAATCAGTAGTAGTTAATAAAAAATATTGTAATTTTTTACGAGAGACAAAGTTTTGTGATTCAAATATTTGGCGTTAGTTTAGGTTTACTTGTATGTTTGCTCCGTAATACGGAACTTGTTTCCTAGTGCGGGAGGAATTTTTTATGGAATAAGGAAGATAGTATAAGTATAGCTGAGCGACATAGCATAAAAGATTCGAGTCGATGATCTGGCTTATAAGGGACAAACCAACCCTTAAGATAAGGATAACACAAAATATATACAAAGCGTTACACTAAGCTCAGAAAATATAATTTTATTGTATCGTTACTATAATCTTTTGCAAAAATGTAGCAACAACGTTTCCTTGATTTTTGCATACAAAGTACTTTCTTGTGAAGAAAACCAAGTATTGGTTATAATTTTTCATTGGTTATACTCAACGAACGTACCATATGCAAAAAAAAATCTTTAAGGGAATGAATAGAGTTTTTCCTGCCTAATCGTATTTAGTCTGTCTTCCAATTAAGTTGCGATAGCATTTTTAAGTATCTTTGTATATACAAGTATATTTGTGTGAAGTGACAATTAAATATGAAAAAAAAAAATGTAACAAATACAAAATCAACCAAGTAATCTACATCCAGATCGCTGACGAGGTAGATGAAGAATCAGCAAGTGATATACCACTTAACATATCTAGCAATTAAAACGTGGTTTGTGTTACACCACTGCTTACCCATTAAGGGAATAGTCGTGATATTACGCGTGTGTAAATTGAGAGATACAAAGGATTTATAGGTCTTATGCCTGTAACGGTATCCATTTATGCATAGAACCTCTATGTGCCGTAATCCTATAAAGGGGTTGTTGGCGTGTTGTCGTTTACACCTTGTAGCTCAAAGGCTAGCTTATGTGTTTATCTAGGCGTTTACTTGACTGAGCAGGGCTATTGGTTATGCATGTTATATCACAGTATGGTGAAGTAGAGGTACTGAACTAAAATGAAATAAAATTGATTTGGTGTCAAAGTTTCGATAATTACGTAGGCATTTATACTTACCTATCACAAAAGTCGACATAACTTTGAAAATGATGTTAATTTGTATGAAGTTAGTTAAACGGCAAGAAGTACCAATGTAAATTATTCTAAAATATGTATGAAAATAATTCTCTTTTCTATCTGATTCCAACTCATTCGGCAAATTTCATTTAAAATATCTTTTATTATTTGTAGCTGTCTATTTTATAAGCTCTGTCTTTGTTAGATATTTTTCATTTCGTCGTAGTTTTTAACTAGTCAAATATTATCCTTTCATCAAGCCTGTTATTACTTTTTACTCAAAAAAAAAATTCAAATAGTTCTAGCAAAAGTGAACTATGTACGCAAAATGTGAAGTAAAGTGTAAAATGTTTGAAAATCAAACATAGGATTAACTGATCATGGACATACCAAAGTGCCAAACGCAATCATGTTGAATGGAACAACAGAGCGAGGTGGACTGTCACTACAGTCGTCACCTGTTAAGGTTACGACATCACCTGTCAGGGCTTCACCGAGTCCTGTCAGAGCTCCACCTTCTCCTTTAAAGTCTTCGTTAGCTAGTGGAAGGAGGTCTCCTAGACGGTGTCAGTTTGCAGCTCCTATAGAAGACGCGAGAGATAAATGTGGATCGTCATGGTTGTGTCGACGTGGTGCTGGCATTGGTGAGGAGTCTGACCCTGAGAGGTCACCAGGACCAAGTGCTTCGGTGACGCAAGCGTGCGAAGAGTCTGCACCGCCGCCGAAGAATTGCTACAGGCTGGTTATGTTGGGGTAAGTGCATAGTTTATGTTATCTAGGTTCATTTTTACTTACAAAGCTCATGTTACTTGTTGATGGGCTTGGTCCATTATGCGTTCAATTTGGTTGGATTATTTCAACCAACTCAGCCCCGTCTAGCAATCTTTTAGGGAAAAAATAAAATTGCTAGTATATTTTAGTTGTGTTTTACAGTAGAGTTTTTTTTTTTATATCAGCCTACCAAAGTGACTCCACCCCGCCTGATAGTAAGCAGTCAGTGGAATCCAGAAGTGGTGGCCACCATACCAAAAGCCATAGTCTTAAACTGCTGGTATGGTGGCCTCCACTATGGCGGCTGGGAATGGGGTTAGGGGAAGGGAATGAGAGAGGTAAGGAAAGGGGAAACGGGGGAAGTTGGGCCTCCGGCGCTCTCACTCACCGAGCGAAACGCAGTAGTACGGATACTACTACTCTTACGTCGATCTTCTATGATAAGGTAGTACTTCTCCGGACGATCCGGCCCATTCATGCTGAAAACAGCGTGGATCTACTACCGCAAAGAGTAATGATATTTTAAATTTCTTCTATAATATAAAATTCTAAACAGAATTTTAATATAAAACTAAATAGAGCCTGTCCGTCATAGTTACTTTGGATAAAATAAAACGCTAATTCTATTTAGCGAACACTTTCGAAAACTACAAAGTATTTTAGATATAGGCGTTTAAATATTAGCTATAATCTGTATCATTATTTTAAAGATGTTAGTGTGTTTTATGAATGCTTTGCACTCACGCGTCTACCGTCAGGTCCTGACAGGACACTGACAAAGATTTTAGCCTTAAAATAAAAAGTTATATTGCTCTTCAGAAGTGCCTTGAGCTCTCAGATTCTTTTTAGAAACTTAGAAAGGAATGTATTCTCATGTCCTACCTACTTTCCTATGTGACATGTGACTATAATTACCACGTAACAATGTTACTGTAAGGTTTTAACGTAACATAATATAAACTACCATAATCTGATTTTGTTAACTTCGGTTTTAGTCGCTGAAAACACATGCGATAATTGCAACATTGTATGTATAATACGAACAAAATTGGGGCTTCAGGTTATTCGTATCAATAACAAAATCATCAACATCATACCAGTCAGTTATTAAATATCCTACTACTGAGAGGCTCTGAGAGACTTCATCTCTCGGAAAAGACAATTACAATTTTAATATATATTTATATATAATATTAATGTTTTTTGATAGGTGAAAAGTAAATTATAAATGAATTAATGGAAGAAAACGTTCGCTACGAAACCATTAGCCGTCATTTCTAAAATGCGAGTATGTAATTACATATACTCAAATCGAGTTTGGGGAGAAGAGACTGACAAGTTATTTTTAACTTTATAGATAGGCACACATTAATTGTAAAGACATAAGACATTCGAAATCAAATAAAATACTTTCAGTTATGTGTATTTTGTACTAATATTGTGTAAAATTCAGTCAATATGTCTTTGGAAATAAAATTTAATTATTCGGTGTGTTAAGTCGAGGTGGCTACCACTAGCCTGTTTGTTCGGTTCCCAGCTGATCACAAGTGCTACAATCTATGTATTATTATTGAAGGTACGTCTCTAGACTGTAGTAACAATTGAAAGTCAAAAAAATACATTGGTAAAGGTGACGATCAAGAGATAGTTGTGAGCGACAAAGACCTTGTCAAAGAGAAGATATTTGAGAAAATCTTATTTTAAGGAGAATTTTTAGGAAGGCATACATTAAGGCAGACTACATGCTCAAATTTTATTTTAACAAACTTAGGCCACAAAGCTAACCAACTTCGAATATCCAATAAGGCGCACTTTCATTAACCGTTTACATCTCGTAATACAAATCACATTTTACGAGTGCACAGAGACTCGTAAAATACGAGCATCGCAGGATCAAACGAATTGCGTTTGATGTTCCGAATTTTTCCCTGTTAGATCTATTAACAAAGTTTGTTTGTTCACAGTCTTACGGATAGGTAGTAGTGCTGAGAAATTATTTAACTTTTTTGTGAATATAAAAATACGAGTTATTCCGGTCTGATCCCCTGAATCTGATACCCTGGAGATTGGTTTAAATACATACTTAAACTTCATATTTAATGTTATGTCAAAGGTAATTTAAAGTTAGACTTAAATATTACACTAAGCTTATAGGTACCAGTCTATTTATCACATACAATTTAGAGCAGAAGTTTGTTTATGGGTACTTGGTAAAGCGATCCTTTTAAAATTCGCTTCATAGTAATACCTATTGTTTTAATATACAGAACGTTCAGCTAGAACATCTAAAACTACTATACTACTAATATACTACTATAGCGACAATTTCAATCATAATATTCAGTGTATATCAATATATATGATGCAGTGACAACACAGTGCAAATTGCGAATCCCTCATGGTATCGCGTTGGGCGTTGATGTATGTGATTACTATGTCAGTACCATATGTCGGCACCTGCTTAACTCTGTAGCCTATAAACTGAACTATTAAGAGGTAATTGACTAAGTTTGTAATGGAAATAGTAACAGCGCAGCGTGATTGACTGTTATGCTTATTATGATGTATGTAGGTATAAATAAATAAAAAGAAAACCTACTTCAAAACTATACCGACCTACCTACAAACTTAAACAAAAACTAAAAGTAAAATTCCACAATATAACTTGAACAAACCAAAACATCATCTATGTATATTTTGATTTTGTTAATTTTTTGAAAAGTGCTGATTTAATGACATCAAATTTATACGAGACCTCGTCTGAAACATAACCACATAATCATTAAAATCCATATAAAATTGGCGGAGAAATCGCGTAACAAACATACAACAGAAAAAACATACGATCCGAATTGAGAACCTTCTCCTCTTTGAAGTCGGTTAAAAAGTCGAGAATTGTTCATAAAGAAATATCACTATTTACTTATATCATATCGATCATATCAGTCAAAAGACGCTGCTAGATTTAGGCTTTCTCCCATTTTAGCCAGTTACTTACTTAACTTATTAACTGTCAACATACTTTGTTCACTCTACCGAAAAACCATCTAGGAAGTTAATTTTGTTTCATTGAATTTCACTCTATAAATAATAATTCCCTAATAATACGAACAGAATAATTGCGACTTTGGCAGTATGACGTGCTCTGCATTTATAAATTGTTCTTTAAAAGAGTTCTTAGACAATTTAAATCTAAACTTAAGGTTACCGCAAATGGTAATTGTAACAACACTGAACAAACGAATGCTTACGATGTTCTTTCTTACTCTTGCAGTCTTTATATTTATAAACTTGAACTTCTGGTTTTGACACGCTTACGCTCAACAACTATTTTTAGACCTTTGGGGCATTTTAAGCTCAAGCCGTACGTTGAGTTAGAGACCAAACATCGCCTGTTTCATCGCTCTCTAATCAAACTAAAACAAATGACTATGCGCAACAAAAACTAAATAAGTTTCACAAAACAATGTGTAGTCTCTTAACATTCACTTATTATTTTTTAAGATGTAAGTATGTGAAAATGCCTGAAATTGAATGCGATAGATACGCGATGACGCAGTGGAAGCGCGGGCGACTGCTGTGCCACAGACAACCTCTTCATTTTAGGTCTAAATTTGTGTGAATCATATCTATTTGTCCCGAGTCTGGTGTAGTTACTATAATTCCGTTATTTGTATGCATGTTTGTAAAATTGCCCGCGACACAGAACTATTTCTTGCATTCGGACGTTAATGCAATCTCCGTGTTGTGGCCTGGTAGAAATTGTTTCAATCCATCGTGTACGTGTTCGACTATTGGTGAAAATACATGATCAGGAATTGAATCTGCCGCTATTACATGAAACCACCCGAAATGTAGGTGCTGTGTATTTTGGCTACCGCTTCCCCGATAATCGCTCACTTTTAGATCACGAAAAATAAGAAACAAATAGTAGTGGTAATTTTATCACGAATTATACGGTCGTTGTATATGTGATATCAGCGTTGTTCACCACTTGCTTACTTTGATCGTTCGCCCGGCAAATTGATAACTAACCAGGATTTCTATAATGTTACGTAGTAATCTGCATTACTATGTAGTTTGTGTCGTTCATGTTGATATCACCGTGATGTCACAGTGTTGATATTGGTAGAATATACAATTTTCGCTGGTACTTTTTATCGCTATTTTGTTTAGTTAGTTAGACGGCTATAGAAACTATGATAACAGTTATTATACACTTGTTAATGGAAGAGTTTAGTTGTTTGAACGTGATATTCTCTTATTACTAGTCGGATTAGACAAAATTCTTTTGAATTAGTATAATTCTCAAGGAAGCATATTTGACTACAATCTCTGGAGGTGGAGTAGTAACCATAATCATAAATTAACCACGCTGTGTACGTAGAGTTATTGTGATTAAAAATTAAACCAGTCAAGTGTGAGACATAAAATAAAATATGCCTTCCAGGAAATGTCTTTCTTGCGTCGATTCCCATAAAGTTTAAAATTGCTAAAGCGCATTTCTTATTTTATATTATTTTTACACCGGTTGCGGTATAATTTTGTTTAAAAAAAATTAAGTCGTAAAATATGCAGGGCTTGGTATAATCCTTTAATGACTGGCGTGTACTGTTGCCATATAAATATACTTCCTGTCGTTTTATGGTCGCTGCTCGTACTACGTTAAAATAAAAATAATTTGCAAAGCACTCACACTGCCAAATATAAAATTTTATATTATGTATTCTGTTTGAGCTATAAAACGCAGGCTCTCAGTTCTTCAAATCTGGCGTTTCAGAGTAAAACAAATATTTATTTAAGGAGAAATTAACTTTGAGTTAAATTCATACAATACAGCTATTCTGCGTCTGTCTTTCTTAGCTTTTTTTAAAAACAGCAAAAAGCACGCATAATGCGTGAATGAACTAAGAATTTGATCGTAATAAGGGAATTAAAATTGTTCCAGATATTAAATAATATAAGCACGTGTTTAATCGGAATCTGCATCTGCAGACAGGACATACTGTCCGAGAGGTATAGGTATGGATGAATCGATTGAATTTTCCTACCTGAGACTTCTGAGGCTGCCAGTGTTTCTACCATATGCTCCACCTAGAAGACTGCGCTGCGAGCCGGTATTGTTGTGGCTGCGACTGCGTTTTATTGATGTGTATATTAAGGGATCTGAGATGAGGTAGATACGTTTTGTTACGTTTATAAGACTTCAAAGTAGGTCTGTTAGTAATCGCATTGATAAACTTTATGCACATTGGAGTAGTCAAAAACCATATTGTTAGAAACTGCTATACTACATAGTAGCTTAAAAGCCAACGAATAATAAAGAGTGCAGTACTAAAATAATTAACCTAAAATATAATTAATCTAACAAAGTAAAGTATGGCAACACCGCGTACAACATTTGTTCTTTAAAATTCAAACAGTTATGAATTTAGAATTGAGCCAAATTTCATACTCGCTAGTGTAGATACCCTAGAGTATTTTCGTCTATTCAAATATTTAGTAGACACAAGCAAAAGTACATTAAATGCCTTTTATGTTCGCTCAAAATAGAATTATGTTATTCAACAGATGTGAGCAATTTTCGTAATAGCATCTTATTACCGAGCGTTATTAATGTTAATGGCTATAATTAAATGGTTAAGTGTAGGTTTTATTTATTGTACAAACTGGGTGGTAAAAGAACGCTCTTGAATATCTGGTACGGATCTTATTTTAATTTTGTGGCTTATGTTGTGTTTTTTCTATCAGGTCTCATTTGTGATAAACATCGTAAAATGAACCAGAAATTAATACAATAGTGCACCTCTTTGTTTTGCTAATCTCCTAGATTCTATAGGTTTACTTACTGTATAATATCGTACTCCATATTGGAGATGTCAGGCAAAGGAGACATTCCTTTTGTAGCCAAAGGGTAGAATTCCGTAGAACATAAAGCCTGGTCCCGCCTTACAACAAAACTTGCATCTTTGGCTGTTTATCTAGCCCACTCTGTACGTGTTTGTTCTGATACAGTGCGCTGTAAATACTCTGGTCATAAACTGATGAAATTGAGATGTTTGTCATTGACAGGACGAGGAAGAGGCATTTGAAAGGAGCATTGGACGTCTCTAAACTAAAAAAAAATATTTCAATCCATTTGTACAAAAGATTAGTATAACGATACTTGAGACCATAGTAGAGCTGATTTAAAGCTCGACTTGGCTAGCTCACTGCAACAGTTATGATATAAGTTATTTACCGTTTCTGAGAAGTTAAGCTTGTTTCTCAATATCTACTTTAAGAGACTGATTGTGATCTGAGAGAAATAAAACGATTATGTGAACTCAGGCGATCTTTATTACGGTACTTCAATATTGGTAAAGAAATTATTTTATTTGTCTATTAATTTACTTTTTTTTACGGTCAAGTTGATCAATGTAGATTTGCGTGCGTTACAAATTTTGTGATATGATTTGTTTTAATGTTATAGATAGTTAGATGAATATAATATTATTGCTTATTGAGTGTGGGCGTGTTGAATCTTAAACATTTTTACTTTAAAACAATAAATATCTAGGCAGTGACGTACTAGGCCTGAGGTTCTATATGATAAGAGGCTTTTGCCCTGCAGTGGACAGGAACGGTTCTGCTCCATGTAACAGTCTATAATTATGTGTCTTCTTAGTGCCAGTTAACCACTGAGGCATTCAAGCAGTAGTTATACTTACATACTTTTAAGTTTATCGGCAGTCACATTTAATCTTACCCTTAATAATAGATTAATCCATAAACATTTATTACTGAAATTAACTTTAGAGCTCTAATCATAAGAGTTGAATGAATTTAAGCAACAATAACGTATTTACAATTATTGTATAATTAAAGCCATTCCATTAGAAGACCAGATTACATACGAAGGTAAATGCGTACATTTTAGCCTATTGTTATATTACGTTTAATTATTTTGAGGGATTTGTGAATATTAAATAGGTAGAGTATGAAGTCAGTGTTTTGGTAATTATTACGAGTATATTATGTATTGTTTCATATTGTGGGCCAATATTGCAATTGCTTTGTAACAAAGCAAGGTCGCAGCAAATCTACATACAGAAATACTATAGGCGGCTAAAGGAATAGTGGGAAGACTTTGCTCAGGAGTGGGAAAGTAAATACTAATAATTTTAATAAAATATACCTAATCGTACATACTTACTATATCTATACCTACTTACATAACTAAATAAAGCTAAAGAGATTGTTTAAACATGGTAATATTTGAAATTATGAGTACTTTATCGTACTTTAAATCTATTTTTCACATTTCGTAACCTATATCTTAAAAAGATTATAGGACATAGAATATCACGTTACGATTTACGGGTGCTGAGCTATTGCGTTATTACTAAGACGTAATTTAACACGAGGGAAATTGCGTACAGTTAGCTGATTTATAGAACTTGTAGGTATTTGTTTTATTTGTTAACCTAATGAGAGGTACGTGTAAATTGGGTGTTTATTTTGTTAAACAAACATGCTTTTGACTTATGACGGTGTGTTTATTCAAAAAGGGTACTCATATTTTGAAAGTATACTTTCTAGTGTCACGCGTCAGGCGGGAGACGTGGTGATGCCAGTGAGCATAAATGTTTTTCTTTTTAAACTTACAATTTTATTATTTCTAGTTTATATTATGACTTTTATTTTAATTTATTTTCTTTTACTTCTAGTTTTATTTTTGTAACAATTTAACTGTACCCTTTTTTGTGTGCCAAATAAAACTTTTCTTTATTTCTTTCGTTTTAGTTTGTAAGTACCGGTCTACGCGACTTAGGTAGAACTTTCGCTAGTTTGTGGTTACCCTCACTGCTTATCATCACGCCGTACGCTTGTTTGTCATCTCAATCATATATAAAAAAGCTAGGAAAACAAACTGATAAAAGTGAGGGGCAACCGATGAGTAAGTGCTGCAGTAAAAGGTTTATATCTAGCATTGATGTCTCTTAGCTGTAATGGTGATGAATTTCTTTGTATGTAGCGAAATATTATACAATTACTATATGTAGCGAAGTGATTTATTCAGTCAGTGTATTCTGGTTATTTGCGAGCTAAAAAGCCGTTGCTGTCAAAGCAATACGATGGTACAAAGTAAGTATTCTAGGAATGTGCCTGTGTTAGAAACAGTATGTAATTGTACAGTAATGCTGTAATTACTCGTTAATGTGTATAGGAACATAAATTACCGAATATACAGTTGGTATATTCGAATAAATTTGTATGTACTTATTTCATCATCATTTATTTATTAAATATAATTAATATAATAGACACACAATATAATTAAGAGTAGTAGTATCCGTACTACTGCGTTTCGTTCGGTGAGTGAGAGCGCCGGAGGCCCAATTTCCCTCCTTTCCTCTTTCCTCACCTCCCTCATTCCCTTCCCCTAACCCCATTCCCAGCCGCCATAGTGGAGGCCACCATACCAGCAGTTTATGACGATGGCTTTTGGTATAGTGGCCGCCACTTCTGGATTCCACTGACTGCTTACCATCAGGCGGGGTGGAGTCACTTTGGTAGGCTATAATATAAAAAAAAAAAAAAAAAAACCCTGTCAATGTCGCCAAGAATTGAACTATATTTAACTGTATGGAAGAAGGCACTCTCTCTCCACTGCAAAAACTATAAATAAAACAAAATAAAACTTCTTTTTGCGTGGACAGATGCAGAAAGGAGCTTTATTTTGTTTACAAATAACTTTAATTTACTGCAATGGCCACACAGAGAAAACTACAGCGTTAAACTTGCCCAACTGAAAACGCATGAACTAACTTTGCCATATACTAGTTTTATAAAGCCTACAAGCTTACAAAGTTTTTATTCCTTAATTATAAGTGGGCAGTAAAATTTGAAAAAAAAACTCAAATATTCTTTTTCGCTATATTACATACGAGCATTTCGAGCATTTTACTATACTAATAATAAAATACTTACGGAGCAATTAAATTTACGTCTTACAATAAAATATTATATAATATACTTAATAAATATCTTAAGGAAACTATAAAAACCAAGAAATAGTTATTATTTGATAAAATAAATTTTCAATTGTTGGTAAACTTTCTAATTTTTTTTACATCTACCGCCCAAAAATTGTATTTATATATGTATTTATGTAAGTACTTATTTAATTATTTATATCATTTCCTATATGGTTAAACTATTCTTAATTTAAATCACAATCTTAGATTTTTTTTTTGCTTCATTGACTGCACTAGATTGACTGGTAGAAAATTCTTTAAGCATTAAAGTCCGCCTCTGTACTTATAAAAAATATGACATAAGGTATTTATTAAGCGATCAACACTGAGGTTATCACAAAACAAAATCACTTCCGTGGTTATTTTTAGGTAAGCCGCTGGTATCTCACTATTGGCAATGAAACGGTGTTTAGTACCTATAATATTAATACTTATTGTCGTGTCAATAAAATGTCGCCGATGCTTGTGTTTCATAACGTAACTATGAACTTATTTTAACTGAAAATATGCTAAGTAAATGTTTCTAGTGTAGTTAGCTTGAATAATGATTAATTGTGTAACAAACAACGAACATAAGTCTTTGTTTTAAAACATTAATGAACAAGATTTGTTGAAAGAAATTTCACAATTTTAAGTTTTAGTACAGTTCTTGTTCAAGTATTTTATAATGTAATATTTATAATAATAATATGAACCCGCTACTGCAGAACATTGCAAAAACCTCCAACCTTTTGCTTGACGTTTCGACCAGGTTACACCGGCCGGTGTATTATTTATTTATTATTTATTTTCAATTACAACTTTCATTCCTGATTTTCAAAAGAGTAAACCTAAATATACATTTGTGAAGCCTTTCTTTATATCGTTGATTTTAACGTAATATTTTTCTATTATTAGCTTACCAAAGTGACTCTACAATGCCTGATGGTAGGGCGTTGTGTTTCCATCTAATTTGATTCTGAAAAAGAATCTCCTAAAGCTTATAGTGCCATTATGCAAGCAGATTGAGAAAATGGCTTTTAGAACGGCCACCACGCCTGGGGCTAAATATAAAAAAGCAATTATATTGTTCTTTTTTATTCGGGTCATTTCTTTGACGCCATCATTGACGGAGGTACAAATTAAATTGATCGATAATACGTTAATAAGTACATACATTAACAAGTTAGACGCGAATAGCGAAAGGAAAGGAAGCGGTTGTCTAATACATGTTGGAAATGCACTGTCAAAGACAATATTTGATTAAAATGTGAATAAAAAAGCCTGTAAACTTGGACAAAGGCATGGTTTTTATTTTAGTAGCTTAAAAGGTACCTCCAGTGTGTACGCAAGGTGTTTGATAATACTAAAAAGTTGAGAATTTGTTTGCTCTTATTAAATATTATAATAATATAAAAATATAAAACTAATAAAATATACCTAATAAATGAAGGTAGTGACTTATAGCCGTAATTTTGATACAGCGATAATCGGAGGACATACAGTAGCCACGTTCTCACTTCTCGTTATTTCCGTTATTATTTTCAACACAACACAATCTTCTAAAATATTTACGATACAGACCCTATCATACTTACGCGGAGTCAGTGACCGAAAATCAATATAACAACAATTATAACCTATTAGATACCTAATAAAGTAATAATAAGTAGGTAGGCACTGACTAAATAATACTGATATCATGTACATAATGAGTAGGTACAAGTATAATACCTATTTACTCTAGATATGAATTTGAGACACGCTACTATAAAAACAAGTTTCTCACAACAGTTACAACAGTACAGCGAACTGGCTGTAAGTTAATTTGCTGACATTTTGTAAACTTTGACGTTCATAAGTGTTAATTTAATTAACTTAAATGAATAAACATATATT
Source organism: Parascotia fuliginaria (assembly GCA_963082885.1). NCBI lineage: Eukaryota > Metazoa > Arthropoda > Insecta > Lepidoptera > Erebidae > Parascotia > Parascotia fuliginaria. Next base: position 4,967,245 of record OY720182.1, on the reverse strand, counting down.
TCATTTCATTTCATTTCATATTTCATTTCATTTCATTTCATTTCATTTCATTTCATTTCAGTTTGTCTACGGACAAATAAACGAGCAATAGTTAATAAATAACTTGCCTAATGCTTAAAGCACCCGCTTCGTAAACACGGGGTCGTGGGTTCGCAACCGGTAAATACCAATGTGACTTAGGTGTATAAATTTATATGTGTAAGCAACCATAATTTTGTTTACCACTCTTAGAGTAAATGTCGTTTGCATATCACAGAACAATATTGTCTATTTTGTGACAGTTGTGACTGTCATAAAGACTCATTATGAAATTTAAATTATGATGGAATTTTTTGTTAAAAGTGGTAAATATGGTCAACTATACTTTCTAAGTTTACCTTAGGCATTACTGACTTACGGAAAACATCGTGTGAAAACCTGAACTCATAAAAGAACGTCTGAAATCGTCAATCCACATTGAGCTAGCGTGGCTATCAATGCTCATACCTGTCTAACAGGTCTTTCCTTACAATGATATAGGTAATAACAGACTGATAAAGAGATGATGATATTCCTCCATAGAAAATAACATCTACACTGCATTTAATCACAAAATCCAGTGTAAATAACAGTGTCGATAATATCGATCTAACTAAATAATTGAAATCCTCTCTTTTCTTTCTTTAATCTTGGTAATTATATTAATTGGTTTTTTGGTTGTGTTGAGTGTTACAATTGGAACTCATACAAAAAAACTAATTATTTATAGGTAGTAGTAGATCCACGCTGGTTTCAGCATGAATGGGCCGAAACGTCCGGGGAAGTACTACCCTCTCATAGAAGATCGACGTAAGAGTAGTAGTATCCGTACTGCTGCGTTTCGTTCGGTGAGTGAGAGCGCCGGAGGCCCAATTTCTTCACCTTTCCCTTTTTTTCCCTTCTTCTAACCCCATTCCTAGCCGCCATAGTGGAGGCCACCATAGCAGCAAGTTAAGACGATGGCTTTTGGTATAGTGGCCACCACTTCTGGATTCCACTGACTGCTTACCATCAGGCGGGGTGGAGTCACTTTAGTAGGCTAATATAAAAAAAAAAGTGGCGTGAGTTTCTTGCCAGTTCTGCTCACGACCCTACCTCGTCAGCGAACTGGCTGAAGGTTAATTGGCTGACTTCATGTAATTTAGACTTTTCATAAGCATCATAATTTATGATCCAAATGAAGTTGGTTTGATACCAATGTCCTACTACCTACCTCGAATACTCGAAATAACTACACACAAGATTTGAATTCACATGGGGATCGTACTTTCATGGGTATTCACTAGAAAACAGCTTGTAAATAGCAATAAATCCACGATACATCACTCAATCGTGCTCGTGTAATCGTATTTTATAACTTAAAATATAACTTTTAAAACACAAAATAGTTTAAAGTGAGCTCGCTGTTTTTCTTGTCAGTTTCTACGCTAATTGCTTGTCAACCACGCACGGGATTTGGATATGGTTCTCATTATCGTTTAGAGCATTCCGTCTGGAAGGTTTATAAGTTATAAGTTTATAAGTTTATAATACATTCACAAAAAAAAGAAAAAAAGGAAGAAAAGGATTCACAATCCTACTAATATTATAAATGCGAAAGTTTGTGTGTGTGTGTTTATTACCACGCAGCGCCTAAACGACTGAACCGATTTCGATGAAAATTGGATGTACCTAATTGCAGTGCCGGAGACGGACATAGGCTAATCCCAAAAATTGTTCTGGTTCCCAGGTAGACAAAACATATTTTAGGCAAAGCCGTAGGGCGCAGCTAATCATTCGTAAAATATAAAAGTAGAGTCACTAGTAACTTTAAGATGGTTATACTTGTACTAGCGACCTGCGCTGCCTGCTTCGTTGGGTACTTTATGCATTTTACGACATGATTACATATGGTTAAAATTCTCGGCTTTTCTCTATTATAATATGCAAGTATTATACTTACATACTTTTCAGAAGAAATTCTCTAAAATTCGCAAATTGCGAAGAGACAGGAAAACACGACTGTGTAGGTACTACAACTACCTACATGGAGGTGACCTTCAGGCATGGCTTGCGATACACTAATACCACAACATTGTACACTATGAAAAAAAAAAAAAAAATTATGAAGCTTAAAACCAAGAGTATGCATCAAATAACTGTTATCTCTATATCATTTCAAGTTTATTGTTAGAATAAGCTTTTTAAATCTACCTAAATTTGCAATCTTCTTTCGCACACGAGCAAATGCGTTTACTCATCATATCGCTACGCTCGGCAAATTCTGGCTATTACATCTTTGTCTACAGTTTCGAACATCGTGTGACATACCTATCTATGTACTTGTACTATACTTATACGCCTTTAGTACGGTATTCCAGCATTCTACAGCCTTGTTATGATGTAAATACGTCTTTACAATAGGGTATACTATTTTGAAGCGGTTTAAACTATTCCAAAGCTTTGTCTGTGGTAACGAGGGACGATTATGTGTCCAGACTGTATGATATCATAGGATACTACAGCTCTAGTTTGGTAAATAAACTATTTGTACCTATGTTTAGTTTACTTGCTTTAAAAAATTTTGACAGTTTTGTGTGTGTACTCTCTTGAAACCTTGTATGTGTTACAGTAGTGAGTGGCTGCGCTGAGCCCCTGGCCTTTCTGAAGACCAAATAGTAGCCGTAACCGTAGGTTTTCTATACAACTTCGGTGGCAATGTATATCGGGTGGGCCAACGGTAAGTGGTAAGTGGCTGTGCTCTATAAGCGTTGCAGACATAACACTAAGAAAATACAACCAAGCCATTGCTGACTTTGTTCCCTCTATGTTGAGTCCCCTTACATCTAGTCTTTGTGTCGAGCATGATATTTAATAGAGTATATTGTTCTAAAACAATAGATTCTTAGACTCGACGTAAAGGGACTCGACATAAAGGGAACATACCGTAATTTGGCCTCTGTTTCAAATGACTAAACTATGAGTATGATATCCGTACTAATATTATAAATGCAAAAGTAACTCTGTCTGTAACGTTTGAATAGTAAACGTCTAGAGTGTATCACTATACCAATGAAATTTGGTATAGTGATACACTCTAGACCTTGGGGAACAACATATGCTACCTTTTATTGCGAAAAATGGCTTAAAGGGACTGAAATAAGGGATGAAAGTTTGCATGAAAAATCGTCAATATAGAAGTTAAAATCATAAAAAATGGTATTTAGCGAAAATAAAATTTTATACGTTAACCGACATCACGCGGGCGGAGCTGCGCGCAACAGCTAGTAATAACATATAGTACTAACACATACATATTACATAGTAATAACACATACCTACATGCACTCAATACGCATAAATATAGATACAAAGTCTTCATAAATATATTAGATTCCAATACCAATAATCAATTCATCTCTCATAAAACTAAATCAAAAATGCACTTGAGCTTATTCGTATTACCTGATTGAATATCTGCTCAACAAGCTAGTAGGTACAAAATGAACGTGTGTGCACCGGTATTATAGTACTACGATATCTGTTTTTCTCCCTGGAGAAATTCAGTTTATTTCTATCAATTTCCCTTGCACTGACTGAAAACGCGATATACTATCTTGGTTTTTCTGTATTTGACAAGTGTATGGAAATTCTGGAGCTGATGATGCTGTGTTCCGTATGCTAATGAGAGACGGTACAAAATTTGCGGTAAATAAATTAGAACCGCTAGAATTATTTTTATTAAAAAACTACTTTAGACGTGTTGTTCTTGAGCTTCAGAAGCTAGGAAAACTTTACAGCAATGCAGAGAATATTTGTTTTCAGCGTTCCTTACCTCATTCATTTACGTTATTTCGAAAATTTTATTGCTTCGGTAGCGCAGTAAGGATACAGTGTGATGCAGAAGTGTACTTACCGCCATATTATGCTATCTCATCTAGTGTTCGCTGCAAAAGGGTTCCCTGGGGGCCTAACACCACCCTTATAGCAGCTATTTGTCAATATTACTTTGTGTTTTGTCTTTTTCTTTTGTACCATTAAAACAAGGATAGAGATAAAGTAAGGTTTTAATAAGATGGTAGGTTGTGGTAGGGCCCCTGATAAGGTTTGATACAGATTGAGCAAGCGAACCCGTTTAGTGCTATCGCTGCGTAAAAGGTTACGGTTTCGACTCCATCATACGTTACTTTTAAGATAAAATACAATTAATAAGTGCATATTTTTAGTTGGTTTACAAAAATATAGCTCATAATTACTGCAATAACGAGTGTTACCGCTGTCAACGTGTAACTTGTACTACACTCCATCACTAGCTTCAAGTCGTGGACTAAACATTATAACTGTTTGATGCGATGATGGCGTTCGCGTCGTTGTCAGTAGAATCTACCTACTAACTAATTTTATTGCGATGTGTGAAATGAAATGTGTTTTTATATTTTTTATTGTTGTCACTTAAATTAGACATTAGAGCACTTGTGTGGGGTGGAGGGTTGTTAACCTGAGGCAGAAAAACCATGCTATTTCAGGTAACAACCCGCCACAGTATATTTTATTGTTATTCAATTTATATATTTACCTACCTCAAACCTGTATTGTACTATGGTGAGAAATAAGGATATTTATTTATTATTTATTTATGACTAGCTGTTGCCCGCAGCTCCACCTGCGTGAATGTCGGTTATATCTCTGTTTACATCGACGATTTTGCATACAAACTTTCATCTCCTTTTTTTTTGTGGGAAATGCATTACGCATACGCACTCGTCCGGGGCAGGGCGAGGGTTATGTCGGACTCTCCGACCGCACTCAAAGCGCGGCCGGCATACCGACTAAAACCCACGGTGTTCCTCCAGACGGCCAGAGTGTCGGGGTCACGGGAGACGCTCGCGCATTCATCTCTGATTTGGGGGGCCTAGCCCCCCCTCCCTCGAGAGGCGCGTGGGGAACACGCGCACTGCCGTCTCGGGCCCGTGCTGTTCGGGCGGCGACTGCCCGATCGCCACCCGCCGGCCACCTCCTAACTCGGCCGCAGAGTATAGGGAGAACGGCGCATCGCAATACCGACACTCCTCTTCCCCTGTAGCCCCACCGCGTCCGCAAGCTGGTGGAGCGGCGCACCGTTATACCGGCACTCCCCTCCCGCCGCGGCCCCGCCACTCCTCAGCCGCATTGTCGCCGAAGCAACACTGTAGCCTGACCCAGTTGCCACCAACCCACCTGAGCCGCTCCATCGTGGGCTTACCACCAAAGCCCAGAGGAGCGGCGCCTCCTTGGGGTTCCTCTTGGTTCACCGTGGTTCTAGGTAATCACGGTTACTAAGCCCCCGCGCCGCGACAAGGCGAGAACCCCGGTTGGGGAGAAAACTTTCATCTCCTATTTCAACCCTTTTAAACCATTTTTCGCGATGAAAGATAGCGTATGTTGTACCCCAAGGTCTAATCTATCTCTAATACCAAATTCATTTCTTTAAAATCGGTTCCACTGAACCGGTTTAGGCGTGAATGCATAACAGAAAGCATTACAGACAGACAGAATTACTTTCGCAATTGTAATATTAGTATGGATTAAGTCGCATTTAAGTAGGATTCACGCCGTGTCCTGCCGCTTTAAATCTATATCTATATATATAAAAATGAATCCCTATTTCCCTTGGTCATGGCATCACGCGTGAACGGCTAGATCAATTTCGTTAATTCTTTTTTTGTTGTGTTTGTTATTGTCAGGAGAAGGTTCTTCTGAAGGGAAAACTAAGAAAATTGCGCGGTGATTTAGAAAGTTTAAGAATATTTAACCACCCTATTAAATTTGATGAAAATTGGTATGTAGATAGATTTGGTTTCGGGAAATAGGCTACTTTTTATCCCGAAAATCGCTTTGATTCCCGAGTTACATTAATTAAACACATAGCAATTTTCGCGCGGGCAAAGCCGCAGGGCGCAGCTAGTCCAAAATAAACAGACAGTAGCTTACAATCCAATTCATCATAATAAAATAAAGTGTTAGTAAAACATTCTTCATATCTGAATGTAAATAATTTACATTTATTTTGCAACCAAACATGAAATTGCACTCTCTGTATAAAAAGTGCTGTTCCATTTTTAAACTGCGTCGTACTAGGTCGTTTTTAATCCGCTAATTCGTACTCAGTCATCTACAATGCATGTTGCCTTCTAGCTTAAATGCTAGGTCTTTGAAGTAGGAAAAAGAATGCCACAAGGTCGCCTAATTGAAAGACACCATACTAATCTGCCATAAGATAACTGGCGGATTAACATCAGGCAGAGTGAAGTCATTGGTCATTAATGACTTAACTCAGCAGGTAAAAAACCAACAATACCTACAAACTGCCTATAAGTCGCAGAGGCAGTGCGTGCGATTTTTGTGCGAGAAATGTTATGTATACCAGAGGGCCTAGACAAGTGGCATAGATTTCTATTCCGTTCATGTAATAGATTATAAAATGTATGGGATTGACATAAGCTAACGACGATGTTAGCGTTAGCTTATGTCAATCCTATACATTTTTAAGCCCTCAGTTTATTATTGTTTATGTATAACAGTTAATTATAGTTTATGTCATTAATTAAGTACTAGAAAAATCCATATTTAATATTATAAATATGATAATAATTTTGTCTGTCTATCTGTTAGGCCTACAGGACTAAACCACTAACTGATTTTGATAACATTTTATATAGAGATATTGGGGAATTAGAACAGAATTAGATTTTGGGGAATAAAAACACAGGCTATCTTTTATGGCAAAAATAGCTTGAATGGGTTGAAATAGGGGATGGAAGTTTGTATGAAAAATGTGATAACCGACAATTACGCGGGCGGAGCTGCAGGTAACAGCTAGTAACTAATAATGTTAAGGATTTCGCAAATGATACTCCTTGATGGTACAAGCGTCCATAGGTTTCAATATTTGTTAGTTATTCAAAAATAATATATATGGACTAATAATAATCGAAAATCTCTTACAGCAATATTATTTATAAGTATAAAAAACATCACAAACTTCAATAGAATTCTTAACTTACATTCCTTCGAGAGCAAACTTCAGTTATCTTTTTACGTGTTTTTACTACAAGGATTTCTCATTAAGGATTCTGTTTGCTTCCCCGAGTCCTTAAGTACGTTAAGCAGGTTTCATCTCTCAGCAAATGGCTTTGATCGTTAAGGTATGGGAACTACTGATAACAGTTCAGGTGGATTTTTAAGAAGCGGAATTAAGTTTTTGCTGCTCTCGCTTTGATTTAAGGTTGTGAGTAATGTTTTCTATATCTATCAGATTTATTGCAACTTTACGTAACGACTTAAAGGTTTATACCAATAAGTTGAAGTAAAATATAAAAAATATATATATCGTAGACTCCTTCGGTGGTTTTTCTTTCGACGAACTCTCAGTATTAAGCTCGAAGTCTAAAATTGTATTGTACTCATGTTTTTTTTTTAAGATTTCTTCAGCCGTGCAGAACTGTGTCGCGAAGTAGGTACGTAATAAACATAACAGACACAGAATAAACTGAGACTCGTAACAAATTGTGTTTAAAAAAAAAGTAGAGTAAAAATCTTTAATGGATCATACCCACAATTTTCTGTTTGTTCCGATATAACTGAAGATCTACGTAACCGATTTAAAAAATTCTTAGACCTTTTTCAAGCTACAAATAGAACGGGTAACTTATGCTATATTAATTTATTATGTTTAACATATTTTTTTAGTCATTATCAAAATTTCAATATTTTAAGCGCCTTTGTAAATCTGAATGATGCAATAAGTCACTATTTGCTACAACATTTTCCGTAGGCGTTTGTATCGAGACCGAATGTAACTTTTGATACCGAAGCGAAGCGCGGACTAAGTATATAGTAGGAGTTAAAACCCCAACTTCTTGCGTAGCAGACACACATACGGTTGTAAACTGTATGAAGCTGCCATAATGTTTACAATGGCTATTAGTTTTCTTTGCATTCAATAGCGCTTAGTGGTTGATTAATAAAGATGCAAAGAAGTAAGTGCTAAATTTACCGCCAATAACTTTAATTTTCTGCTGTCCACAGATCAGCACGCGCGGGAAAAACTTCGCTAGTCTCACGGTTTTTGAGCACGAAGTTCGAGGACAGCTACACGCCGACTATCGAAGACTTTCACCGAAAGCTGTACAGGATTCGGGGCGAGGTCTACCAGTTGGATCTATTAGATACATCAGGAAACCATCCCTTTCCTGCCATGAGGAGACTGTCGTTTCTTACTGGTGAGTTACCTAGTTTTAGTAGCTGCTTATATGTATATGGGCTTTGAACACAAAAATGGACGATGGATTTTCGGTCTGTGTATTACTAGTAGCAGTTATTAGTGATTACTTCAGTTTTCTATGCTAAATGCACCAGTTATGTATTAGTGATTTTCTTCACCATTATGTCAGTAAGTAATTTTGATTAAATTTCGAAATTAAATACGGGTGAAAAAGTCACATTGATTGACCTACCTGGTGTACTCTCGACTTATTTTCTCATAGTATAACATACATTTTACGGCACAAACTTATTTATTTATTTATTATATTTTTATTCTACACAAAACGATACATAAAAATTCAACCTTCATATTACTATTAAAATATACTGATATAATACTGGTGGATGGAAGAAGCAGTACGTAGGTACATATTAGCAATATTAATATACTGTCACATGTTTCGGCCAAATTAATTTTCACTATGCTGTGAATAGTCAAATTAAAACGTCGGCAACGTGACGACCTCATCACCTAGTAGTTAAGTATCTACAATCTAGCGATTATGTACACTAGCGCAATCAGTTACCGAATGTAGGCCATTAAACCGTCACATGACAAAGCTGCAGGCAAATCATTATTTAACACTAAACGGACAGTAGCATACTGTGATAATACAGCTGCTAAAGCAATAGTTCAGTCCTCACATATTAGAGACAGGTCTTTGTTCAGTAGGTAGGCGATATGTTTCGGTTGAAATATTGTAATGGTTTTGGTGACTAACAAGCATACGACTCACCTGATAGTATCTAACTGGTAATCGTAACCGCTATGTTATAAGCATTACAGAAAAATGTTTAGAAAATACAACGAAGCCGTTACCGACCTAATAGGGGATGGAAAAGGACCGAGGTGACTGCTGTTTAGGTTTATTTATACAACAGTTGAACCATAAGCTTGTTGAACCATCCTTGTAGAATACAAAACATCAAATCGTTTCAAAGCTTACACCATTATACACGGAATGACAAACAAAAGTCTATACAAATTCATCCCATATCATTTAGCTCGAGTTTATTCAAAGAACAACTGAATGAGATGGATTGCATTCATTACAGTAATTTCTAAGCTTTTGAATGAATCAAACCGAGAAATGGGCGTCAATATACAAGAATATATATATTCGAAGATACAACAAAAGGAAATGAAGGGGGAAACGTCGGAGTTTATAAGATCTTAGCATCTTTTGATGAATATTTTGAATACGAAGTTTGAGGTCACATGTTTTTGTATTTCTTCTCATTACGTAACTTATCGTATAATGCGTAAATTATACCTGTTCATTGTTTGATATTGATGTTTAAAGTTAGTTGAAATATGAAATTTGAGGTGATGGGCAACCAACTTAGAACCAGTGAAAGTGAAGATATTTAGTAACTGCAAAAATAATACTATCAAAAACCAAAATTGATCACCTAATATTTGGAGTTTTTGATAAAATGCGCTGCGTCAACGACCGCAATGGTGCGAAATAGTTGTTAAATATCAAGCTCGAACAGAGTAGGTACTTAGTGTTAATCTATTATTGTCCCCCTAAACAAGAGCAAAACGGTACGGCGAAGGAAAACATCGCGAGGAAACCTGAACATCTGAGGAAGTCTGAAATCGCCAATCCGCCTTGGGCAAGCGTGGCGATCAATGTTCATACATTCTCTGTATGAGAAGAGTGTAGAGAAGAGTGTCTGTATTATCCTACTGCAGGGGAGACCCCCTGCAGTAGGATAATAATAAGCCGATATGATGAAAGATCAAAGTACAGTCACACTAAAATCTAAAGGTGTAATTTGACATTTCATGTAGCACTACATTCCCGTACGCGAAGGAAATAAGCTTAGACGGCCTATCTAATCTCCGGCAAGCCTTTCGCTATGCCACGAAGTTGCCTGAAGTTCAATTGAATTCGGATGCAGGAAATTTAAGTATTTGCCGCTATAGATTGACTAGATTTATCGCGTTTCATACAGCATAGTTATAAATTAAATTTAGCGTAATTTAGCTGAAAGAAGAGCTAAAGATGTTATCTAGTTTCGGGTAAAGACCGGAACCCTCCTCTCACGCCTGGTAATGACTTGGTTATATTTTCTTAGCATTATAGAACAGTCTCTCTTTGCCTAACTTTATCCCATCGATATCCGTGCTTTATCCCATTTTATTTGCAGTCGCCTCGTCATTTTTTGCTAGTCTTCGATTCTGGTTTTTCGAGTCGTTCACTTGGGCGTTCTTTAAATCATTATACCTAATTATAATTCATTTAAAATATTTATTTTTATTAATATATTATTATTGTTTGATTTACACAAACAAAAATAATAATCATTAATTTCAAAATCTTACATCGCCAAAAGTACCTAAATCACTCATTATTGGTTTGAAATTTCGGCACAACATTTTACCTAAAGCAACTCATTTTTAAACTAACTTTATTTAACCCAAAGCGTGTATGCAGTTAGTTACAAAATAAATAGTCTACAAACAAGAACTATAAAAAATAAACGCAAACCACAACCGCGTGTGTATCAAACAATGTCCATACTAAATGTAGACCCATTTGATGGATGGCTCTCATGCTAGCTGTAAATGTTGTTCAGTTGCATCCATTTAGATTACAATACATAGTTGTGTACAGTATGCATACGCTCTAAGTTTAGTGATGAGATTGGTGGAAGGTCGATTTTAAAAATTGTGTTTGTTTCAATATTTTTTCAATAATTGGTACTTATCTTTTATGTGATGAGATTCCTTTGGCTAAAATTCTAGGTTTTATAATTTACTTAGATGTCAAACAAGTAATGATAAGTAATTACTGTAACATATAGCGATGGCAGTGTTATCTGAGCATTGCAGGAATAATACTGAGGAAATACAACAGACAACCTGAAACCCCTCCCTCCCCCTCCGCCCTCCTCACACACACATGTGCAGTGCACATTGTGCAGTCCATGTCATGGACTTTAAAATAATGGTGATCATTATTATCACACATTTTTCTGTCGTGTCGAATCACAATTGTAGGTAAGTATTATTTAACCAATCATTGAATTTTATTGCTTTAAATAAAACATACATCGAAACTATCCCATCCCGTCAGCACATCTCTACCGCATGTCTGTAATAGTTACTTTGTGGGCGAGCAGAATGGATTTGTGAGCTCAACTTTGTGCTAGATACACAACAGTCTAAAAAAATTATCCTCTAATATTCATTGTGTATAATTAGCAGGCATTATACTAGTCTTACCCCCAGTTTCTGAAAGGCTGATCAACGAAAAATTAACTAATCAACTGTCAAATCTCATGTGAAGTACCTAAAAACATGCTAAAAGCATGGATAATTAGTTTGATTTGATCTTATTAGTTATTAACTAGATGAAATTTAATTAATTATTCATGTTTTTAGCAACCTAAATGGTACTTCACATGAGATTTAACAGTTGATTAGTTGATTTTTCGTTGATCAGCCTTTCAGAAACTGGGGGTTAGCATGTTAACATAATCGATCCAAGATTGATTTTTGTATCTATAGATTAGGAAAATAGTTGAATCCTTATTTTTTTGCTGATATAATTCATTTATGTCTGATTATAATAATAATAAAAATATCACAATATCTACACACAACGCCATCTAGACCCAAAATAAGCATATTAGCTTGTGTTATAGGTATATATGAGTGTTTATTATCGTCTTTGTTGACTGCTCTGCTCCCATTGCCAGCAGCGTGATGTTACGTAGTGTATATATAACCTTTCTCAAGAACTGGGCTATCATAAGTAAAAAGAATTTTTCAAATCCGACTGGTAGTTTTAGAGATTAGCGGGTTCAAACAAACAAACAAACTCTTCCGCTTTATATAATAGTATAGATTAGACAAGACAGCGTAACTAAAGCCTCACAAAGTGGAACGATGCGACCTGATAAATATGGCAGGCAACTGATAGGTCGTCAGCTCAATGTGGCAATACTTGGAGCAGCCTGTGTAGGTATAGACAATAGAGTATGTGTAAGTAATTACTAGATATATTGATTAGCTAATCAAGAATATGAATATTTTTAAAAGTAAAACATAGGTCGGATATGACATGGAAAAACGACAGGAAAATGTTCCAATGGGACGAATAGCTGCTGCATCCTGCAATAAAACTACTCTGTCAATCTCCTAAGCGTTACCATGTCATTTGAATTGTTCTTTGTGTAGCAACATATTTGACTGAATTTCAACATGAAACAACAATAGGACAACATAAAAAAACGCGTAAGTTATTTGAAATCGTATCTATACTATTTTAAAAAGCGCAAGATTTTATTTTCTTTGTTTGAACGCGCTAATCTCTGGAACTACCAGACGGATTTAAAAAATTATTTTTGCGTATGATAGCCCAGTTCTCGAGGAAGGATATAGGCTATGTAACATCACGCTACTGGCGACGGGAGCAGAACAGTAAGCAAAGACGCGGGTGAAACTGCACTGCGGGAAGATAGTAAAGAATAAAGTAAGTAGTCTAATGTTTTAATACGGGTTTAGTTTTTACTTAAGTTGTTCAACAACTGAAAGTAAATCACAATTAATTGGTCAAAGTTGTCATAGAACTGTCTAACAAGAGTTGAAATAATTTTTTTCCTCGGTGACTAAATTAACAGCAAACATCTAACTTTGGAGGAGGCTAGGTATGTCCTTCACGTTGTGAAACAGAGCTTATTCTGCGTGCGAGAGTAGTACTTCAAAAAATAATATGTGTCACACGTTTATTTGTGAGTTTACACATATGAGACATAAAACTTCAGCTCTAAAGTCTAGTACTTTAGATATAGGTACGCTAAAAGCTTTCAAGCTATAAATTAACAGTCATGACGGGAAGTGACTACCCGCAACCAGTCAACTAGTGATGGCAGTTTAAACATATAAGAAAGTAGTAGGCAGATAATAGAAGAAAAAACAGACAAAGTACATCGTAACAAGATAGTTCGTTGCATCCTTATATTATTTTAGCAAACTATCATGATCTGACAACTTCTTCGTATATAAAAATGTTATTACTCAGACAAAATCTACCTAAATCAAGTAGTTAGAAGTATGATATTAGATTCAATAATGTTGGTAAATACTTAATAAGAAAAAAATTAACATCATACTAGTATTAAATTAACAGCATGCGTTGCTAAAACAGTCATCAAAAAGTTTACAAAAACTAGTTCATTTGTGTTCCAAAGAATACAGTCCTTGACAAATTACAATAAAAAGAGCACACGTCAATAATTTTCACTCATCTCAGTAAATCACGTAAACCAACATAAAACTATTTCCAAGTTAAAAGCACGCGTTCTATGGCCGACGATAAAAACTCGACGCGAAGAGCTATTTCACCTTTACCCTTAAGTTAATTGCACACAAGCGATTTAACACTACGATTACCCCTGATGAGATTTCAAACTGCCGAGATCTATCACAGCTAATCACAGCATTATTGCTCTCATGTAAAAGCGTTCTCGTTCCCTTACTAATCAGGCAAATTGATACTGTTGTTCGCTAGTGCGTAACATGCTTTACGTTAGGACGTCCATGTGAGTGGTTAATAACAAGTTTATTACTACCACTTTATTCGGAAGGGCTGTGTAGACTTGGGTTTAGTATCGCACGTCCTAATTGTGTAAATAAAACGTGGGGTATTGTGGTGCTTTGGTGTTGGTGTTTTAGGTGAAAGGATAGTAACTCTTGGTGGCTTAAATATTATAGGTAAAGATTTCTGTAAAAAAAGTCTAAAATAGGAAAAGTCTATTTTTCATATTCAACGTATTTTATTTTATTTTTAAGCCTTAAAAATAACATTAGTGTATGTACACATAACGCACATCTCATTAGGTATGTACTCTCTGACATCTCCCCTCAGACTTTCATATCTCTCATTCACTTACAGTTTTTCCTAGACTCATTGTTAAACAAAAATAGATAAAATAGTTTTGTGTGACTATGTTATATAGTATATATGGTTTGTTCGTAATAAACACAGTTCGTTGTATCAATAAATGAAAGATCTGACAACTTTTTCGTATACACAAGTATAAAAACTTGACCAACCACCATAAAAGTTGTAAAAGTATTTCGACATGGTGCGGCCATTGAAACTTGATATCTTCACTCATGCCGCCGCCGTTTTCATCACAAAGTTTCATAGATTTATGCTTTAATAAAATAGTTTTTAAGTTCAATTTTCGCCTATAGACAGATACTACTTGCTAATAGTTTAACGCGGGTATAGTTTTGGCTTTTCTAACAGGTAGAGCTCTATCGGTATGCCGATAACTTATTATTTTATAAGGCTATCGTCTATGCTATTGCCCGCAGAGATCGAGTCTAGTGTCACAGGTTAGTGTACAAACACAATAATTAACTGGCACAAAGTACACCCTGCTGGAACCAATATTTATGAATCGCAAAAAGTTTTATTCTGAGTAAGAGTCGAACACACAACTTTGCACAGCAGTCGCATGTACTGTCGCTGTGCCACCGAGGGGTATAGTTATCACCGTTACTTTTCCATCTGTTTGATCATCAGTGACATCATAAAATATTGATATGCGAAATTAACAAGGCGCTATTTATGACGAAAGGCATGTTCTATCAACCAACCTTTGATGATGTAAATTGTAATATACAAATATTTGATGCAGTCATAATTTTTTGAGACAAACTTTACTAAACCAGTTAAAATAAATAATTAAACACAAGGACTTGTGTTGAACGTTTTCATAAAATTATGACTCATAATAATACTTATTATGAGTCTTAATTAGCTTGCCTTGTGTGCCTTCAGTGAGTACAAAATCATGGCGACTAACTCTTCGTTCATCAGTATACAGATAAAACTAGTTCACGTTCAAACTAAGTTATTGTTTAGTTTTCATTATTTACCATTCTAGTAGTCCAAATATCACGTTGCTTTCATTCGACTACATTAACAAAAAAATAAGGAATACAAATATATTTTTCGGAATTTTATTATATTGTTACAAAGACTCTAATGTCTAATTGTTACATAAATTTTCTATTACTTCTAAGAATTACCATCGACTACATTATTTATGAGAAAATTCAAATACCTATATTATTTGTTTTGTTCGTGTAACAACACCTCTGTGGCGTAAGCGAGTGGCTTAAATGTAAAAAATAATGTATTAACAATATTTTGATTTATAAAATAATAAAAAGAATATTAAAAAATTCAATTAGGTTTTCCGCTTTGTCTGTCACCATTGGTAATAAATATCTTTACCTAACCTAGGATCGAACTTTACCCATGGGTCATATACAGTAGGTAGGTATTCCTGCGCTATAAAATTCTAACATTTTTGATTTGGAAAAGCAAAAGCATCGCTACAAAAGAGGGACCGCTGTGTTGATTCAAAGTGTAGAAACAGAGCTTTATAAATGAATATTTATTGCAGTTTTCTTTAAATCTCTTACCACGAAACTTGTGTGCGTAGTAACAAACAAAATGGGCGCTTACCAGCTTAAATAAGGGCGCTAAATAAGAAATACCTTAGTCATTAGTACCCACAGCAAATTAAAATTATTGGGAAGCTTGTTTTGATTTCAATAACAGCAGAATAACAATTATATTATATTGTAAACTGACATGACAGGTAACACTTATAAAGCGGGTATCGTGATCAACAAAAAAATATTGATATTATTAGGTTAATTGATACAAGTTCGTATAATCATTAGTACAAAAAAAATATTCCAAAAACAAAACCAAATTAAGATACATCATCTTTAATATATTTAAGGTTTATTTTATGTTATTCATAAATTTAATAAAATCAAATATAATTTAATATGTAGAAAACAATATAGAGGGTGTAAGAGCCCCACAGTACCTACCTAGTGAAAGCGGGTAGGCTTTACAAAAATAATTTAGGAACGTATAACGTGACGTTAACGTGAAAACACTATCCCACCCCGAGTCACAATAGTTCCCACTGGCATAATAGAATCAAATCAAGATCTGTGTTAAAAACAAGTACTCATTCTCAAAGAACTTTTAAGCACTAAAACAAGCTTTAGTAGCTGAAACACTGGCTTTTAATCTAGAATAAAACTAATTAGGTACATGTTACGTGACTTTTTCCACTTATAATACCTTTCAACTCTTAATCCCGTAAGCTTGCACTAATCTGGTAAAAGGAACATGAAATTAACTTTGCCTTTATATAACAGCGTAAAATTAAAAAAAGAGCTCTAAATATATTTTAAATAAATGATTGCTATGTGGTCTGGGATCTATATCATCATCATCATCATATCAGCCAAAAGACGTCCACTGCTGGACATAGGCCTCCGCCAATTTTCGCCACCTTTGCCGGTCGTTCACCGTCCTCATCCATCGGTTGCTCGCCACCCTTATAAGGTCGTCGGTCCACCTTGTGAGGGATCTGCCCACGCTGCGTTTTCCGGTTCGTGGTCGCTTCTCTAGAAACTCTCTGCCCCAGCGGCCGTCAGTTCCGTGCCCATTGCCACTTCAGAGAAGGATCTATACAGGGCATCTAAATATTATTTAAACTATCAAATATTGAACAATAATTAGCGTGAGGATGTTTGTCTTTTTTTTATTGCCGACCGTGCAGACGAGCAAATAGCCCACGTGATAGTAAGTGGTAACTGTCGCTCATGGACGACTTAGTCTCAGGGGCTCTACGAAGCCGCTGCCTACAGTAAAGGGAGTCGGGTAGGTAAGGAATGGAGGGAGGCAGTGCCGTAAATAGCCTTTTTTGCGCCCTGTGCGAGCTTCTATAATTGAGCCCTTTTTTTTTTAGATATTATAGGTACCCTAGCCTCCTAAGCCCCAACGTTCTTATACAAGGACTTTACAGAAGACCGGTATCCGCCCAGCCATATTTAGCATATTGTACTCCTAGTGGCACATTGTTCCCACGTGAGAACACACGATCTCTTCTAATATATTTTAAAACTTCGGGGTATTTTGACGTTTAATTCACTCTTACCTGATTGGTGAATATATTAGTGACAAGTTTTGCAATCATTCGACCGCAACCAATCAGAGGCTAACCGCCATTTTGCCCCCGAACACAGAAAAATGGAGCTCGAGTGCTGTACAGGTTAGTAAAATCGCTAATTATAAGCGTAACAAGTGTCTTTTTTGTGTATAAGTAAATAAAAATCTATGGTAAAATCATAAATATTGTTTTTGTGATAAAATTTGTGTCAATAATCAATTCTTACTTAGTTTTATTCCTCAATCATTAACTGTGTTCTCGTCCAAGAACAGGTGGCTGTTATTCTAATAATTACTCTTTATGACATGTTCTTGTGGAAGAACAGTTAGTATTAATGACTTCTTAATTTTCACAGGATTATGGAATGAAAACATTACAAATATACTGAATATCTCTCACTTGGAGGACTTTCAGCCTTCCGATCAGGACACAGGTGACCCTCTTTTATCATAGGACCAGAAACCAGGTGTTCCAGTTCCAGTGACACTGATTTTGACGAACACACACAAACACGAGCACTACCAACTGCAAACATGAACGACGTGGTTGAGGCAGAGGAGGAGCTCGCTATGATCGAAACTCTGTTTTACCTGGCCGGGTTATACCAGAACGTGGTAAAAACAGTCCTTCAGTGGTGCCATCAGCAAACGATTAGATTTGCAGCAAATTCACTCCAAAGGAGTTATTCAGTTCAGAACCTTCGTATTTCAAAATTATATGGATGGAGTACTGCCAGTACATAGACGATGATTTGGTAAAGTTAGTCGTCGAAAAGACTAACCAGTCTGCAGTTAAGCTTCAAGGTAAAAGCCAAATTTAACCTTACATAGATTTTATTTATGCATTAATATTACAATCATCAAATCAAAATCATCATCAAATTCAAATCAAGTTGCTTGACGAACTACACAAAACTGGAAACCTACTCCAACTCAGACACAGTTATGAAAAATAGGATACCAGCAGCAACAAGACCTATTGTAGAAGATGACAGACAGTTGAAATATTGCGGCAGGGGCAGCAGTCAGGTCCTGGTTAGGCAAGATGGTAAGACTAAGTGTTAACTTTGACTAAGTGGTACGATAACAAAGCAGTAACTTTGCTGTCATCCGTAGAAGCCAGTGAAGAGACTGAATATGTGTAGAAGATGATGTAAACTAGAAAAGAGATATGTACAAGTAAACAGAACTAGGATTACATGTAATTAAAATTTATAATTATAAATTAAACAATTTATAAAAAAAAACAATATTTCAATTTTTTATTGATTACCATCCAATGTCCATGACAAAGAACATAAGGTAGAACCTTATATAAGTCATAACGGCCCAATGTCCTCAAACATGAACAAAAAAAAACCTATCTTAGATAGCCTAGATCTGTCCTTTGTCATAACAGTAGTATCAGGAAAAAAAATACCATCAAATGTAAAACTGTAACTGTTTTTTTTACTTTTTTGTCTGGGCGGTTACCCTAGCAGCACAATGTGTTCTTGTATAAGAACATTAGGCGATAAATTCAATCAAGCAATATTTTACTTGGGCCTTAGGAGGCTAGAGCAATGCTATGTATAGGCCTACTTTATTTCATTCAGGGTGATAAAATAAAGCACAAGGAACTTGGTGTTGGTGGACCAATTATCTAGGATTTTGGAAGAAAAATCTTTTTTTTTAAAGAACTGATGTGGGCAAACAAGCAGACGAGCCATCTGATGTTAAGTGGACCCTTCGCCTATTATACCACCCACTGTGTCTCACTCACTAAAACTCAATCGCAAGTTCACTAGTGCAAATGCGTTGCCCACCCTGATGCTTAAGATTTAATTTGGTTTTCATACTTCTATAATAATTAAAAAAATCTTTATAGCGCCCGCCCGTACCCGCCCGCCGCGCCGCTTAGTCTCCGACCGATCGTGTAGCCGGCCGGCGGCTTAACTCCGATAAACACTAAACACAAATACGCTCGTGCGCTGCCAAAAAAATGAGCGCGATGTTTTGTCCAATTTAATAGACGTTTTTGATGATACTGGCATGTAGGTACGTATGTGTTGGAATCGAGCACTAGGGGCGCAGCGGGAACTTATCAGGAGCAAACCGAAAAAATAATAGTCCTGCCTGGTCTGGCCATTCTTGCGTCCCCCAGAGTCTACGCCCTGTGCCTGGGCACCGGTGGCACCGCCCTATTTACGGCACTGGAGGGAGGTAAGGGAAAAAGGAAAGGCGAGCAACTGGGCTATTATCAGCACTCTTCCAGGAGATTTTTACTATTATCACCACGTTTGACAAGTGGATTGCTGATTACAGTACGGTGATCAAGTAACAGTTCTAATCGTTATGTGAAGAGTAAGGGTGATTCCATATTACCAATATAGTTTAATATTAATACCGCTATTTTCCTTTACTTAAGTTAGGTTAGGTGATTGATTTAGTCATAACCGATCTAAGCATAGAAAGATACTAACATAATAATAATAATATATAAACAATAAATTTTGATGAGAGTAATCTTTTGAAGGAAATTACTGTTTGCCTATTTTGAAAACATTCCAGCAAAAATTTACTTACGTATTTATCATTCATTTTTAGGAAAGGTTTTTCGATACTTGTCTTATGTACCTAACCTAAAAAAAAGATTCTGTATTTATACATATCATTATCTTTGAAACCGTTTGAACTTTAATAAAATAAAAATCCGTCAAACATGGCGGCTCGTTAGGCTATCAGATTTCGAACGAATCTTTGAAATTTTCCGGCGATTTTTATTCGTTTTGTATCATTTTATCGTGACTTAAAAGCAAAGTTTACTGTTTGGCTCGCTGAAATAATGTTATTTGAACAGTTTGCATTTTACTACAAAATATTGTTTAGCTTTACTGAGTTCACTGTGCATAAAGCAAAGAAAGGAAAAACCATTTTAAATCATTTTTTATTAGTATTTTAGAAGTGCCAGGTAAATTTAATGTCATTTTCATAAGTTTTCTTTACATACTCCTCAAATAAATAAGTAGATACAAGTAAAATACTTACTAAAAAGCATAGAGGCAAGGTCACTTGATAAAATTACTTGAGTCACGAATTTACTTTAACTTATAATTAGGTTAAAATTTCAGTAAGTAGAAAGTGCTGATCGTGTTTGACGCTATCATGTTTTAGATAAATTATTGAGGGATACTTTAGCTAAGTAGGGACGACATAATGGTCGCTTTAATCAAAGTTTAAGACACAACAGCAAGAACAACGGCTTGGCTATTACATTTGGTAGGTATTTTCGAGTCCCGTTCGTTTTCAGATTCGTTTAAAAATGAAAATGCACATGGGGATAATTTGAGTGAGGATTTCGCAAACTGTCTTTACTTAAGTTTATCGTGCTTATCTCAACGCTCCTAGATTATACCTTTAGCGTAAAATAGATGCATATTTTCACAAGCTTAGTGTTGAAATTGGGTGGGCAACGAAGTCATTTTAATTTAAACACAATAAATAGATATCCTCGTTTAACACCTACTTTAGGAAAATGTATGGAGTGGTGGTTTTTCCTACTTGCCTTCCACACCGCGGTTCAGTGATGGGTGGTACCCGTTTGCTGATGTCCATTCAAGAGCCGTAATAGAATCCACGATTGAAGGTAAACAAGGAAGAGGAAGACCAAGATTTATTAAACAAGTTAAAGAAAACCTAAATGTCGAGTCGTATCAAGAGGTTAAAATTAAAGCAAAAGACAGAGAACAATGGCGGATGCTCCACCGACAAGAGCTGAACTCTTAAATCAAGAAGAAAGTAGAAAAAGAAATAATAATAATAATAATAATAATATGTGAACACTATCACACACCGTCATCTAGTCCCAAGCTAAGCAGAGCTTGTGTTATGGGTACTAGATAACTGAAATATAATACATATACATACTTTTTTTTTGTAAATACATACTTATAATACATAGGAAACACCCAGACTAAAGACAAATACAAATGTTCATCACACAAATATTTGCCTTCCGCGGGAATCGAACCCACAACACCCGGCGTCGCAGTCAGTTACACTAACCACTAGACCAACGGTGCAGTCGAAATTCGAAAAAGTCGAAATAGATATCAATTTCAGTATTCTGCCAATTTAGCTTACTTGCAGTTGTAGGTTCATTATGTAATTGCATCTTTTAAAACTTAAATGTTGCTTAAATACTATGTTAAAGACCAGATGTCCAGTAGTAGATATTTTTCAAATAAAATGATGATATTTCAATGTCCATCATTTGTGCAGACTAATACATCTGTTCTTCCTTTAGTTGTATACAAACTTTTTCGAAGGCTATTATGTCAGGTTTCACAGACGCTATCGGTTCTTGTGATGTTTAGGGTCTGTACTATGATACCTTAAGTGGTGTCGAGAGACTTTTGAGGACATGCTATTACTTATTATATCTCACAAAACAGCTGAGATCTTCACGTTGCTTAAATTTTCCATTAGGTTATGGGCGTATAAAACAGGAGTTTAAACTTGTAAACCTTAACATTAATAAATATATATAACTGTCACGGTATAAATAAAGGTTTAGCTAGTATTCAACAGGGACCGACAGCTTATTATGCTCTTTGGGCACGAAGGACTTCCAATATCATACACAGCACGGTTACCAATTTATCGACTAGCAAGCACTAGCACTATACCAGACATTTTAAGGCTTATGTTGACAGTTTTCAGTCATGGATATCTAGTATAATATTAATAGAAGAAAGAATACATTAATAAAATAAATTTCGTAATATTTATGCCGCTTTACACTTGTAGACAAACTTTACTGTTAATTACCTACTTAGTTTCTTTTTTATTTGTTTCAACTTAAAACAGCTGCAATTGCTTGACAGACTAAGCAGATCGCCAATAATTTCATAGCCTATTATTTTTTATAGCTAACATTGAAAGAAAAAGCAGATAGAATTTGGCCATTGAAACAAAAACGGATTACGTCAAGTAAATTCAATATCCTGACCTTTTCAATGGTTTCAATACTCGCTCGCCCTGACGAGTTGTGTAAAAGGATTTTTCCACGTTATGAACGTAAGTAGGTCCAAAATATTAAAAAGTTCGTTACATTAAATCCTTTTTAATTCTAGACTGGATATAAATCACCAGTGGCTTCGTGCATTGGTTAGGTTATATTCTATAAAGACTGAAAAATATCTAAAATACTTAACGTAATTATCATTTTAATTCAGGTTAATCTTTTTGCACTGCAAATCCTTAACCCAAGATTAAAGAGTTAGAAAAAATACTTACTTCTTTCCAAAAAACGAGAGATAAAATTAATCTGTATAGGATTATGTATGACAAATATGTGCTGAAGTCTAATTTTATTGTAATATATGGCAAA
Organism: Parascotia fuliginaria; assembly: GCA_963082885.1. Taxonomy (NCBI): domain Eukaryota; kingdom Metazoa; phylum Arthropoda; class Insecta; order Lepidoptera; family Erebidae; genus Parascotia; species Parascotia fuliginaria. Next base: position 4,944,565 of record OY720182.1, on the reverse strand, counting down.
AACGCTTTTACTTACTCACTGGAAATGTAAATAAATACGTTACCTGCTTCGTATTTAGTTATTATTTATTAAAATATTACTTTAATTACATATCCGTGATTAAGGGCTCGTCAGGGAAAACAGAGTGACGGCCAGAGAATCTCACTAAATTGCAATGGATGGCGTTTATCTCTTGGATTACCAACGCAGTATATTTTTTACTTGGTGAAAAAAGTGCATGGGTTAGTCGTCTCACCTAGTTGTTTGGTGATGTGTTGCAGCATTGAATATCTTTATATTTAGTACTAAAGAAAGAAAAAGTAAGTCCTAAATGACTCTCGACTATGGTTTGGCAGGGAATGATTGCATTCTTCTGAAATGATGATGCAGATAAAAGTGTCCTACGTTACAGTCTTATTATACAGTACTGAGAGATATGAATGCAGTAGGTACCTACTCGTTTAAAATACTATCGCAAATCGGTAGCACTCTTAATTGTTTCATACAACTTGCAACTGAATATTTGAGAGTTTATTGAGTTTATTGAATCGGTGTATATCTTGGGTGATTATAATGCCCTTGTGAATTCCTTCTTCCCACTTACAATAGAATGTAACTTAAACTTGTTAACACCTAAAGTGATTTTTAAGTATACGTTGAATCGTGATGTAATGTGGGGTGATAGACATGGGGATCAGACTGACTTATACACCAAAGAATGCAACAAAAGGTTGAAATTAATTGACTTTCCTACCGAATGTATAGGTTGTGCTGACTCCTACTGCAACGATTCCAGCCATAGTTTCATAATAGACCGGCTATATACCGATATTGTGTCCGCTCTTAGTGACGCGGCGTTGGCGAGTCGAGGAATCACAAATAAGGGTCGTAGTGGTTCGCGTGTAACGGGATGGAATGCCCACGTCGCCGATGCTCACCGGGTGGCCAGGGCGAGGTTTAAGGAATGGGTATTATGTGGTAAACCAAGTTCCGGATGTTTCTATGATGAAATGCATAATAGTAGAAGAGTATTTAAATCGAGACTGAAGTGGTGTCAGAATCACCAAGACCAAATAAAAATGGATACTCTTGCTGAAAAATTTTGTAAAGGTGACTTCCGAGGATTTTGGAAGGATACCGGTAACATAAACATACGTCCTGGCCTACCGGTGAGCGTAGGAGGGGTGTGTGAGCCGAAGGACATAGCTGATCTATTTCGAGAGCATTTTTCTGTGAAATGCCCATTGGGGGCTGCAGCGGCTGCGGTGCTCAATACTGAACTACCTGTGGAAGGGGTGCCGTTCCGTTTTACATCTAGGGAGGTTACGGGTATCATTAAGGGAATGACTAAAGGTAAATCACCAGGCCATGACGGTCTCAGCATTGAGCACTTACAGCACGCCGGGCCACATATCTCGAGAACTCTGACATTGTTGTACTCTCTTTGCGTAAGTCATTCCTATTTGCCTTGTCAGTTTATGAAGACTGTTGTTGTGCCTGTTGTTAAAAATAAAACGGGAAACCTTGCTGACAAAACTAATTATAGGCCTATTTCGTTAGCAACAATAGTTGCTAAGGTTTTTGACGGTTTGCTTAACACACAATTGGACAAATATATAACCCTGCATGACAACCAATTTGGTTTTCGCCCACACCTGTCAACAGAGAGTGCTATATTGTGTCTTAAGCATACCGTCAATTACTATACGAACTATACTTTCCTCGACCTGTCCAGGGCATTTGTCCTGGTGTCATATGACATATTATGGGAAAAGCTTGAAAGTATCAAGCTGCCCCCCGAACTTATTAACATGTTTAAGTATTGGTATACACACCAGGTTAACACTGTTAAGTGGGCGGGTGCAATGTCGGAACCCTATAAAATAAAATGTGGGGTGAGACAGGGTGGTTTGACGTCACCAACTCTGTTCAATATTTACATGAAAGCTTTGATTGTTGCGCTTAGCAGCATGCATGTTGGATGCCACATTGATGATATATGTGTAAATAATCTAAGCTATGCGGACGACATGGTGCTGCTGAGCGCATCAGTCTGTGGTCTGCGGACCCTGCTTCGAGTATGCGAAGAGTACGCTTGTAAGCATGGCCTTGTTTATAACGCTGGTAAAAGTCAGTACATGGTATTTCGGAGCAGTACCAAGTGTCCTCAAACAGTACCACCAATAATATTGAATGGTACCCCATTGCAGAGGGTGAAACAATTTAAGTACCTGGGGCACTGGTTGACATTCGACCTGAAGGATCATGTTGACATCGAACGGGAACGGAGGGCGTTGTCGAAACGGGCTAATATGATTGCTCGCAGGTTTGCGCGTAGTACTAATCATATTAAGGTCATGCTGTTTAAAGCCTATTGCACTTCCTTTTACACGTGCAGCTTGTGGGCAAACTACACGCAAGCTACCTACAGCGCCCTCCGTATCCAGTATAATAATGCGTTCAGGGCGATGTTGGGGTTGCCTCGCTTCTGCAGCGCCTCGGGCATGTTTGCGGAAGCGCGCACCGACTGTTTCTACGCCACCATGCGCAAGCGATGCGCGTCCTTTGTGCGCAGGGTGAGGGCCAGCTCCAATGCCGTCCTAGCAATGATCGCAGCCCGGTTGGACTGCACATATATTAGACATTGCTCTGACAGACATGTATGACGGGTATTTGTTTTAATTATTTATTTATTATTGCTATTGGATGTCTATAATATTATTTAATGTGATTTTATTTTATTTATTAATTATTTATTATTGTGTAATTAGTGTTATGTGTTAATTTATTAAATGTTATTTTGTATTTAATAATTTATAATTGAAATATAATAATTTTAATGATGTACGTACTTACCTAATATGGATGTAATTATCTGAATTAAATGAATTTTATTTTATTTTTATTATTTATTAAAATTGTACCTTTTGTTTCATTTTTAATGCATTTTCATTTTTGTTATATTGACATAGGTACAGTCGATAACGACTTGGTTTTATTTTATTAACTCTATTTCTCCAATACTCAAAGAATAAAGTCCGTTCATAGGGTAATGATATAAAATCATTTTAAGAATCACTTAACAGTAAATCTCGGTAACACGTTCGATAAATCGTACACTGGCTAAGAAGTTCGCACAACTATTATTGAATGACAGATTCGCTCCTATGCTGGTCTCACGCTTGTAAATTACCATAAACTACAATTATAATTCTATATGACATTACATTACTATTCCAGTTCAAACACATAATTAACTCTTATTAACAAATTAATTTTAATAGATCGCACAAATTAAGGTCAGGTATTCGTTCACCTAATTACCATACATTCGGCTTAGGATAACATTTGAAACGTAATTGACATATTCAACACTAGTTTGTTAATATAAATCTTCCAAAATTTAGCATTTTTACTACTGTCGTGTACTGACTGTTATATCTAACTAAATAAACAATACCTTTAAAAATTCAATTCACAAAATGATTACCTAGCAAATGTAATTCAAGTGACGTAAACTAGTTATAGACATGAGTATTGATACCATTAAGCTATAAGTCAAGCCGTAACTAGTGCTGCTGTTCGCAAACGCGTCGAAATTGAAAATTAACAGAATGCTTACTACACGTTAAGGAAAGGCAGGCATTATTATATTTCAATATGTTTGTATATTCAATCTGTAGACTACAGCGCTTAAAATGAGAGGATATAAGGTAAGCTTGCCGTAATGAATAATATGTTTACGTTACATTGGAGTTTAATGGCTTATTGAATAGAGTAGTGAAATAACGCAAGAGAACCAGAGGGTATGGGTTGAATAGTCGCTTTACTGAAATGGCCTAGGGCAGGAATCAGGAAGAGAAGTTTAAAAAAAGCTTCTATGGGTTTGACGTTTGGTTTAAGAAACTAATAGTCATTAGGGCAGAAAAGTTCTAGAGCAGTGACCACGACCCGAAATGCAGCGTGGGCCAGGTGGACTGGCGAGCTGATGAAAATAAACCCATCAACCGATAGATAAAGGCGGCTAAGAATCGACCATAAAGATGATTGGTTATATTCATATTTTGGTGTACATTTTTTTATTTTTTCTGTAGCTATCACTATTTAAACTTTTAATTTACACGATTGCTATGAATAGGTAGGTAACCTATCCAGGATGCATATATAATGTATATCCAACTAAAACTGTTCTAAACAACAATCTCTTGAATTCCCAAGACAGTTTTGATATAAGTGTCGTGCAATTTCTTGCACTAACCGTGTTAGCGCGTAACGATATTGTCACGTTGAGTGTCGAAGTGTGGCCAGCAGTGTAATGTAACGTTTCTTGAAATTACACTGTAATGCATGCTGTTAATGCTGTCTTGTTTATTATTTAATGCTTTGCACGTATTTCTATACTTCATACGACATGATTATAAATCGTTGAAATCTCAGCTTTTCTTATTTATAACATTTTTAAAGCTGGTATTTTCTTCTGTCCATTTCTTCACTAAGTTCTTTTAAACCGGTCAACGGATTTTGCTACGTTTTCAAGAATTTTAAATATTTGTGATTATGCCGTAAAAATATAATACTAACCGAGGGCAAATCTGGAACGGGTTACTAATGCCATATCACAAAAATTACTATTTCTATTTAAACATTTAATCACACTCATCAACTCATCAAAATGCATTTCTAAATTTAACCACAGCTACTTGGCTCCTCAACAATTTAGCTCGAGACGGAACCACCATCTGAAATTGGGCGTGTGTTGCATCTGCACCACTTTGCCCCTTTTGCCCCCGTTGCCCCTTTGCCCCACAGCACCCGTTTGCACCTATATCTCTTGGGCAATTAACGTGCCCCAGTTTTCAGGTTATATAACAGCAACATGTTTAATGACGTTTAGATGTGTGCCTCCTCGTTTCAGATACAAAATTGGCTATGCATTGTTTCTGAAACGAGGAGTTAGTGCATTTTCCGTAATGATGGCGCATACATGACTGTTATTTTTTAAAGGCATAACTATAGTATTAACTACTGATACGTTGCAGTATACTTTGTAAGGAAACTATTTCATATACACGAGGTTGTGTGACCGGATATGCATCAATGTAACGTAATGAAAATCTTATGCATTTTTTCAAGGTTACCTTGGACATGATAGACTTTATGGTGAAGGCAATCAACCTGATGAAAAATCGGCACTTATAAAAAATGGCTGAAATTGTGTATTCGCTTTTGACAATGCTCATGCCTTCTCTGTATGAGGAGAGATTGTTATGCTGCAGTATTACGTGCATTATTATACGTATGTCACAGAACTGTAGCGTTCGGTGTAACGCGCAAAGAGTTTAATAAATAATCACTATGGTCTACTGTCATGTATAATAATACATTTACAACCAATCTTATTGCGGCGCTTTATCCGGTTTGTTCGTCTTCTGACCAGACCTATAAAAGAATTAAGGTCAAATTTCAACAACTGAGGGACTGTTGCTTTTATTTAAATTTACTATAACATTAACAGCAGTCTATACAGCATGAAATACGTTAGCAATAACCGTATTTGTTAGGTCACAATAATATTAACGCTCGTCCCTTCATAGACCTTAATTACTACAATGTTATTATGAACACGTTGCTGACCTGTAATTACTATATTTGTCAGTTACCGTGAGAAGTGAATTGCTATAGAAATGAAAAATCAAATATAAAAAAAAATATCAGCGTTAATCTCGTAAGAAAACCTGTATTTATAAGACCCCGTAGAAGACCGTCACATTGGTATTTGCCCGGATTCAAAGACCACAACGTGTATGAGATGTCGATATCAGTAGTCCATCTCGACTGTAAGCATTGACCTAGTCAATGATATGAAGTAGTTTATTTTTTATTTTTTTTACAGCGCCATCTAACCCCAAATTAAGCAATTATATTTGCTTGTGTTATGGGTACTAAACGACTGATATACTACTTATATACATTTTTTTTTTGTAAATACATACATATTATAGATAAATTACACCCAGACACAGAACAAATAATCATGCTCATCACACAAAGATTTGTCCTGGGTAGGAATCGAAGCCACGACCTCCGGCTTAGTAGTCAGGGTCACTAACCACTAGGCCAACAGGCCAGCCATCTATTTTGTTTATCAATAAAAGTAGTACGTTTTGTAATAAAATCAGATTCACATAGTTTCAACGACCAGAGACATCTAATTCAAAAAAATATTTATGTCATAATATACGGATTTTACGAACTTGTCAGAGTAAGTCCTTCGTCAAAAAAAGTCGGTTATTGTTATAGACAACCGAACGAATAAAATTTAGAACTTCGGCCCGTTGGCCCGTACCCTTCCATCATCCTTTTCGGATAATTACGTCGGACAGGTATCTATTAGATAATTATTGATTGATTACGAAGTTGGAGATAAGCACCTTTGTTTATGCGTTTAGGAATATACAATAATTTTGTTTATGCTGATATTTTCATGAGCTTTATTTCGTATATTGCATTTACCTATTGATAATATGAAGTACCGAATTCAAAGATAATGTAGACATTTGTGTAGAAACAAACGAAAAAAATTATATGATATTGATAATTTTTTTTAAGAATCTATAATTGCAAACTTGCCTTTGGCAAGCATGATGATCAAGCCCACGCCTTCTATAAATAAGAGAAGACTTTAACTCTTTAATAAGGCATTGTATCGTACCTATAATACCAACGTTTACCACTGTAAGATCTTATTCTTGTTCTGATTCTTCATTCTTGTTGTTTTGACGGTAGTAGATCAACGCAGGTTTCAGCATGAATGGGCTGGATCGACTGGAAAAATATGGATAGTGTTTCGCCGGTCTCGGTATCCGTACTACTACGTTTCATTCGGTGAGCGAGGAGTGAGTGTGCCGGAGGTCCAATTTCCTGCCTTTCCTCTTTCCTTACCTTCCTCATTCCCTTCCCCTACCCCATTCCCAGCCGCCATAGTGGAAGTCACCATACCAGCAATCCTATAGGGGCATTTGGTCCACTCTATCAAAATGTTTGAATTAGGGTTTTGGAATGGTGCCCACCACTTCTGGTTTCCACTGACTGCTTACCATCGGGCGGGGTGGAGTTACTTTGGTAGGGACTAACATAAAGAACAAAAATATTTGACTGTGCGTGGCGAGAATCGCTTATACCTAGGTGGATGTGTCTATGCACAGTTTGTATTTAGGACTGTTTAGATGCCAAAGTGATTGGGTTAAGATGCACCTACATACGTCAGCAGAGCAATCAGAGTCAATCTATTCCGCAAACTTTGATCCAATCTGCAGTATGATAATAGTCTTACAATAAATAAATATTGGTTCCCAAATATATAAAAAATAAATACTCCAACGATCCCATGGGGCTATTTGGGTACTGCGGTGTGATGCCAATTCATAGAAAAGTAAACCTAAACTTACTTCTTGAGCAATACTTTCGCACAGAGATACAAGTTCCAAAAAGCAATTTTGGTAGTATAGCCACTAGAAGTATCACGCAGAAAAAGTTATGCGAACCCAATTTTAACAACGAGTATGGTAAAAGAACATCTCAGTATTTAATTCCCCATCTACTTAACAACTTACCCGCTGAATTCAAAAACAAAATTACAAAAACTAATATTAAACACATTTTAAAAAAGTATTTTTTACAAATTCGTGTACCAATATAATTGAGTAAAAATAAATAACATAAAATGGAGCATGCTGTAGTATGTGCACGCACACAGTCTTAGCGACAGAGCCGTGCGTAAACGCAGATAACCGGTCGCCGGCCAGCTCGGACGGACATAATGTTGTCTCTAGTAGTCTTACAGATGTGAGCGAGAGGGTAACTCATTGGTGAAATCGTTCTTCTGCGTGCATTCACTGAATGTGTGTTTACCTACATCTACATACAATAAGTTGATAGCTAACACTTTGATAATCCATTATTAATACAGTAATGATGTTAATATAAGTTATCTATTTTTATGTGTATAGAATCGAGATTTTAGTGTCCTAGACAAACCTTTAAAGGTTTTTTGGATACTCTTAACATACTCCAATGTAAATATTTATTCAATAAATAAATAAATAAAATAAATAAATACAATACTTAATATGTATTTTATCGATTAATTATACTGATTTGTCCATTCAGTACATTCTTACACTTTTATATGCAATACATAATTCTAACAATTATGATTTTACCATGCATGTTCATATTAATGCATAATGTAGGTAGGTATATGTATTGTTCTACATAATATGTAATAATTGTCTGCTAGGTAGTAGATTCTTGTTCTTTTTTGTATGAAGAAGCCGAATTGATCAAAGAAGTAATTAGCACCTTCTCACAGAATATCGGCGTAAATTTTTTTGCACACAGCCCCTCTTTCTTATTTCTTCTCCATCATTCTGTTGTTCTCCATCTCTGTATGTCAGCAACAGTTTGGTTATATGTAAGAACAAAGGCATAGACATTAATAACGATAGCCACTTTTCATCAGGTGGGTCGTATACCCACATACAGCTGTTAAGTAAAGACCATTACTCCTACTCTAGTGTAAGGAGAAGTTTCAATCAGTCTTTTTGTCATCAGGTGATCTCTTCGTGCTGGTATTCGCGATGGATAGTCGCGAGTCATTCGAAGAGGTGATTCGATTAAGAGAGCAGATCTTGGAGACCAAGGCCAGTGCTAGCGGCAGCAGCAGCAGAGGACGACGACAGGCTCCAAGAGTTCCAATGGCGATAGCTGGGAATAAATGTGACAAGGAACTTAAGTACGTTTTGAATTCACAAATTAATTAAAAGTTATCTACAATTCAGGTTACAAACTGCCTAATTGGTTTGTGACCGTTCTCCAGATGCGTTCCAAAGTGGTTGTTGGGTTTTGGGTCAAAAATGTACTCGTGCATAATAAGTAAGCTCTCTGTTTGGAAGTTGGAGTAAAAATCGAGTCTGAAGGGCTCCGACTCTTATGTAGCAAATAAATTTGTACGAAAAGAATATGAATTGAATTTAATCTATGTCAGGGTATAAAATTATAGTTTTAACATAAATTTGAAACCTATGTATATTTTAAAAAAGCCAAACAATCGTTTTACTGACTTAATTGAAACAACTGCATCAATTTCTGGTCTTTATGGAAATGAGAAATGCAAATAAATTTCTTATGTAAATTATTTCTGTTGAAAGACACATTGTTTTGTAGCTTGTTAGCATACAATGCCAACACTTTGTTCACTGATTAAATTATTTATTTAACATATTTCTGTAGAGAAGACAAAGGATAGTTTTTGAACATTTTAAGAAAGAAATGTTATACTTTAACCAGATCATTTCTAAAAGTTTTTTTTATTATAGGACTGTACAGCCAGAAGAAGCAATTGCGTACTGCAACACACAAGACTCCGCGTGCGTGTTTGTCGAGACTTCAGCCAAAAAGAACTTTCACGTAGACGACCTGTTCTACGAACTCTTCGTAGTAGCTAACCTTCCTTTAGAAATGGCACCAAACCACCACAAACGAGTCAGTACGGCCTTCGGCAGCCCCTGTACCTTACCTCCAACTAGTAGCCAAAGCAGTAGAAGTAAGAAATGCACCCTATCTATCAAAAGAAGATTATCAGATGCTTGTGGAGTCGTAGCACCAAATGTTAGAAGACCCAGTATCCGAACTGATTTAATGATAATGAGAACTAAGACTTGTGCCAAAGGAGACACGGATAGTACTAGCGGGAGTCCGAAAATCAACTTGAATAGACTGGTGAGGTCCACGGGACAGAGCGAAAAGCGTTCATGTGTTGTACAGTGATATCTATTTATTGTTATATATTGGACTAAAGTTAGGAGAACGAAGAATAGACCTAATGTTTGATGTTGAAAAGTGATTGAATTTAAATTAAAAAAGAACATCGTAGATCGAATAAGTACGTGTAGTTTTAATTATTTATGTATCACTAACTGAATTGTCCACAACTGTGTACTACTTCCAACTGACATAGTTCGACTAAATTGGACCTCTGAGAACTATAAGCACTTACTAAGGTACTTCAAACCATTTGATATTATTGTGGTAACTTTCTGAATAGCTTTGGGACGAAGCTGAAGCTTATGTACTTCTAAAAGTTATAAGTTTGTGAAGGAAACTGTTTTCGTGTTCAATGATGATTAACGTCAAGATGCAAATACTAACAAAATAGTTAATATCCTTTTTTTTATACTTGCAAACAGTTAATATATTTTGTTAATAGAAATACAGCCAGAATTCTCATAGATTTCTTGGCAGAATTTAAATATCTACAAATATTATCTCCGCCCTAGTTATGCTCCTAGCACTTTCAGGATTCACCACATAATTACCGATGGCCGTAGATGCGTACCTACCACGGAATTATTCGGTATCTATCATCTACAATAAAAATATCCTCAATTTGTTTTTGCTTCATATTCGACTAAATCCATTGTTAACTGTTTAAAGACACAAAACACTAGGTAATACGTATGTCTGATCAACGATGCGTCTTTTACCTTATTTCTAAAGCAAGAAATACAAAAGTCGTTACAATTCTATCACTTTTCAACTCCAGGTTCGAGACTAAAACTTTACGAGTTAGAGTCTAAACGAGGTTTGAAGTGTGACAGGTGCTAAAGGAACAAGTTTAAGGAACGTTTTATCGACATGGTGGTTAGATATAGTTTATCTTCAGAGATCTATGCATTGAATTCAAAGATATATTCAACTATCAATATTTTACTTCTATATTTTTATTGTATTGTCGTCTTGTCATTTCTTGGTTGGGAAAAGGCTTCAAGATTAAGGTGCGTATTAAAAAAAGCAATTTTGTTCACACTTTGATGCTTGAATTTGTTCAAACTGTGATCGGTATCGGACCGAGACCGCAAGTACCGGCTATAGTGTAAATCTGGCCCAATTAAGTAAAGGATTAGTTTGTTTTGTCGCTTTTATGATTGTTAAGCAATGTATATTTTATGTAACATACTTCTAAAGTTTTTGGTCAAGCTTGGAATGTGCTAAACTAAAAATATGTATTGAACTAATTCAATGTTGTTCAAACTATTTATTTTTGATTCCTTTATAGTTGCTTTTAGTTATACCAAAATTAGAAACAGCATAATGTATAGTGATAACTATCTTTAGTGGCTTTAGTTCTTTATTAACAATGTCTATACTACTAATGGGGTCGGTAAGAAAGTGACTAGAACGCAAAATGTCCACTTATGATAGGTAAATGATGACATCGCAGAATGCACACAGCTCGATTTGTAGAAAATCATTGTATGAGTGATGCCTGCTGTATCAACAATGGCGTCTCAATATTTTCGTTAGAGTTTTGAACGAAAATATTTAGACAACCGAATTGAAGATTTGAATTCACTTATTGCACAGCACAGTAAAGTTTTCGCAGTCATAACTACAAGTAATTAATCTTGAAGTAAGAACAGAAGCTACCTTTAATAAAATCAGGCAAAGATGTAAACAATACGACAGTTCATGATCAACAAAGCCACTAAAGTCTAGTCACACTTAAAATTTTTAAAATGGGACCAAAAAAATATTACACAGATTTATTTGTTGTAAGCAAAATTAATACATGGGTCTCAAACTTCTGTATAATATGTATACTTAGTTTATTTATAGTTGTTAATTAAACAAATATATTTATAAAAATTCATACATGTTTGCGGTACTTTTGGGTAACTATTGACTGTCCGTTTTTTATAGCTTGTTACGTGTCCTATGTTGGTGGCTCCATTGTCTGCACCCAGACCGTTGAGTTCATTGTGCGTATCCACTTTCGATAGCTAGAACTATCGTTTTCAATTTTCAAAATACAGCTGTTTTCAACTAAGATAACGAAAGTCAACAGTGGAAAGATTATGGCCTATTAAATAATTTCAGATGAAATTTGTCTCCCGAATTGTAACGATGGAATGTGCTCTTCTATTTCCAACTTCTTCATTTCATTTCTGATTAAAGATCAAGGACCGTAGGTTTAGCAGTCTTCGATATTCACGAGTCCCATAGCCCCAGTGTTTATGTTCTATTTTGTAATCCTACTTTACAGGAGTCAGATTAAGGAACGTGCGGGTTTATATTGAAACAGTATTGAAGCATGTCACAATTTTCAGATCCTTTGGTCCTATCAAGTCGTTGTAACCTGCAATGGGACAATAATGGACTAGTACAACAGAGCAACTGACCTGACTGGAGCTGACCGCTCATGTAAGTGGTTACAATGATCTCTGAACATAGGTCTTACCAAAGGGTAGAATTTGGCATAAGTAATCGCCACGCTTTGCAAGCAGATTACAAACAGTTTTACCTCTATCGCAAGTTGCACAACGGGTTAAGCCAAAAGTACCTCGTAATCCGATTATATTTTAGCTTACCTACATCAATATTAATGTAATTTGTTGGCAACTTGTACCCGCGTTGTCACCATCGTACCTAACCTACTGATGTATCTTTTTGTAACCTATCTTCTAATCTGTCTTCTTGTCTGTAATAAATAATTGTTTTTACGAGTATATCTTTAATTTTGTAACCTTTATAACTACCCGTCATGTAAGTAATTATTCAGTACGACTGACGTTTTTTGATTTGTAATAAATCATTATTCATTACTAATGATACATTATAAAAGTTAAAGATTTTTTTTCAGCAATGAGTAAGTACATCTCCGATATTTGGATAAAGGAACACTACTCGTATTTACCACTAGCTGTTGCCCGCGACTTCGTTCGCGTGAAAATTCAGATGGGTGTGCCTCTATGAGAATATTGCGTGCCTGATTTTATGGCAATCGAACATTGTATCAGTAATAAATATCAGTATTATCCGTCTCTATGGCGAATCCAGTTTAAACCGCTACCGCTAAAACTGACAAACCACTTTCACAAAAACTTGCGACTCTTATTTGCCCACTTAATAAGGGTGGCTTCTGAATATTAAAAAAAGAGTATTTTCTAGTAATTTGGTAATCCTACTATAAAAACTATAGAAGTTTCATACAAACTTTGCCACCCCTTTATACCCCTTAGGGGATGGATTTCGCAAAATTCCGTCTAAGTGAGCACCTTATATCCTAATAGGAACGACCATGCAAAGTTTGAGATTCCTAGCACTTGTTGTTTCTGAGATTTCGTGATGAGTGAGTGAGTGACCTTCTGCTTTTATGTATATAGATAGCTTTTGCCCGCGGCTTTTTTCCAATAGACATTTTTATATTGTTTAAATATTGTTTTTCATACTATTTTTAATGTCCCATTCATACAAATCCTCTTTCACCTACCTAAAGATATCCCTCGTAAAAACAATATACAATACACAAAGGCAAATTTTCACTACAATAACTTTCCCCTTCCCCTTCTTCCATATCGCTCTTTTCCTCCACTCTCCACAGTTTCCTCCTTTCTCTCCTCCCCTCCCCTTCTCCTCTTCACCTCCTTCTGCATCCCTTGCCCCTCCTCCAGCATCTCTTGCCCTTTCCTCCACTTCCCTCTACCTTGCCTCCTCGCTTTCCCCTCTCTTCCCCCTTCCTTCTCCTTCCTTTCCTCCTTTCCTCTCCCTTCCTATCGCTTTCTATCCCTACCACTCTCTCCTTCTTTTTCCACCATTCGAGAACTCCTTACTTTCCTCGTCCCTCCCCCCTCCCTTCCTCTCCCGTCTCCCTCACTTCCCCCTCACTTCCCTCTCACTTCCCCCTCACTACCCCTTCACTCCCTCCTCACTTCCCTCTCACTTCCCCCTCACTTGCCCTTCACTTTCTCCACACTTCTCCCTCACTTCCCCGTCACTTCTCCGCCACTTTTCCCTCACTTCCTCTCACTTTCCTCTCACTTTCTTCTAACATTCCCCTCACTTTTCCCTAACTTCTCCCTGACTTTCCCCTGACTTCCCCATGACTTCTTCCTCACTTTTCCCTCCTTTCCTCCTTTTCCTCAATTCCTCCTTTTCCTCCCTCCTTTCCCTCCCTCCCCCTCCCTGCAAATTTCAAGTCGCTAGCTTCAAAAGCTAAAGATCTTTGTATAGAATATTTCATCCCTAATTTCATCCCTCTAAATCCACTCCTGGTAAAATAAAATTAGAAGATTATTTTTTATTTAAATAGAAGTATTCCAAAACAAAATTTCAAAAATGTAAGTTAAAAAATGAAGAAGATTCATACAATCGTTTTCATCCCTTTTCACACACTTAGGAATTTAATTTTAAAAAACCCTTTTTAGTACAACCTCTCGACATTTAGGCAAACACACCCTCCGAATTTCAAGTCACTACGATCAGCAGTTAAGGCTGTGCGTTGTCTGTTAGTCAGTCAGTCAGTCAGGACAAAGCCTTATATAATATGTATGGGTGTATGGATATATGGATTAGACGTATAGCAATCGGGGATCAAAGCATATAGGCTGCTAGGAATGCTAACATGTGCTAGAGCCACATAAAGCTGACCGTGCGAAAACCAGCTAATACTTAGATACACACCCAGAACTTTTAGTTGTGTCTGACCTTGGGCTTTATTAATTGTCATCGCGAAACATAGGCTCACTGGAAACTGGACTCATTTAAAACTAATCGGAAGATTGTTTAGAATGAGAGGAATCCGTAAAATAAAAACGCTATCAGATTCCGTAACCTGTTAAAGTCTCTGTTCCTATCAGGTTTCGTAGTAAATTAACAAATGTTCGACGTAATTCTTTAAATTGGCATAACTTTTTTATTTATGAACCGATTGACATGAAACAATGTTAAGAGAAGCTTACAACAATGTATTAGTGAAAACCACATCTAAATCGGATTAGCCGTTTCTGAGATTAGCGTGAACAAACGCACAGACAAACAGACAAACAGACAAAAATTGTAACAATCATTGTTTTGGGTTCTATTTGCGTTGATAAAGGTCCCAATAATTTTTTTTCTCATATATCTTCCATGTACAGACAGCGATCGGTTACATTTTTATTATATGTATAGATAAAGGAACACTATTTACCTTCAAGCCATTTTGTAATAGGTAAGCGCTTAGAAGATTAAAAGTTCCAATTTTATTTCATATCAAAAATTCGAAAAAGGAAGATATCGTTACCTCAAATAATTATTTTTTTAACTTACGTATTACTTGTTTTTTTTAATTGATATACTGGCATAGATATAAATCTATATTATACGTTATGTGATAGAAGACATAAAAAATAAATTAAAACGACAAATATAATGAGGTCGTTTCAAATGTAAATAAACTCTGCAAACTTGCCAAACCTGTAAACAAAATATTAATTATGGCTCTTGATGTTATTTAATAACTAATACATGACTGAAATTAAAATATTTCAATGGAAATAGTATGTAACTTTTACCTGAAATGCTTGTGTTTTAAATAGGGTTGTCACAAAATTAATTTTTGTCATGACATGTTTTTAAAACCTTTCAGAACTAAAGTTAACTGAAAATTTTATAATAATAATTTATTTATTTTTCTCAGAAAGATACACTCTTATGACAACCCTATTTATTAGTAAACAAAATATGTAATGGGTAGGATATAAATGGTTGAAATCACGATTATTTATCTATAGCACACGTTCATAGAGCGCATCTAATGATTAAATTTAAGCCATAAGTTAACGTGTTTGTGAATTGAAATAACTGTCTATATTGAATTCTTAGTTAACAGTTAATTAATCCTAATTAAGACTTATTAATAATTTATTATTAGTCCTTTTTTTTGTTATAATTCAGGTTTCCTTACACGATTCTTTTTCCGTATGTCAGTAATGTCTTCATACACTAATTAAAAAATCTTTTTTATCTTTATTCCACTTTCAGTAGCTATTAAGAGCTCCACGTAACATGGGTCAAGTACCCGTCAAATACGAAAACGCCCACAAGAAGCCAAAAATACAATCTTGCCTGTCAACCCTAATCTATTTTTTTATTTTGTACTTTTGTAAATGTAGTTCTGGCAAACATATTTTTAAACTGCCAGTTATGTGTATAAATAAAGCAGTCAAACTAATTAGGAGAAGGAAAATGAAGGAAGGAATATATGAAAACTAAGTAACTATACTTCTGCGGCAAACCATCTTATTCACGCTAAAAAGACCGAGGTTCTACTAAACTGTACAACATTCTAGACTATTTCGTATTTAAAATCGTGATAAAGCCAATTTTTTTTAAAATATAAATACTGTTCCATGAAGATTTTGAGAGAGGATAGATCAGTTCTTGATTTCCCAACGGGCTATTACCAATTTCGCTATTATGGCTGTGTGTGTGTATAATTACATAAATAAATATCTCATTACTCCCTTGACTCCCATTGAAATATTAATGATTCTTCAACTCACTATTATTAAATACATATTAGTTCTTTTATACTCCCTGATCATCCTACTTTTTTTTAAGAGCTCAGATCTTGTCGTCGGAGCATACGCCGCTGTTCTTTTTGTTTGTCTTCTGCCTTCTTTTTGTCCTCTTGATACGAACAACGAATTTGTACGGAGATGCGTACGCATCTTTTCAGAACTGTATAAGTGTGGGAAATGTCCTTACTAAATAGCGTTGTATTCTTGTTGTGTATAGCTGCGCCCCACGACTTTGACCGCGCGTATAATATGTTTTGCATCCCTCGGGAACCGATTTTCGGGATAAAAAGTACCGAATCTACCCACACTCAATCTATCCACATACCAATTTTCATCAAAAGCGGTTTATCGGTTTAGGTGCTGATTGGTAACAAACACACACACACACACACAAACTTTCGCATTTATAATATTAGTAGGATCCTTCAACGAAACGGAGATAAATAAGTATTTATTAGTCCTTAAGACAGAGCTTCTTTTCTAGATCGTGTAAAGCGCGTTACGAATTAAGATAATGTAATTAAGCTGCCGTAAAGACTCACAACTAATTACGCGAACTGTGCAGTTCACGGTGTGCATCGAAGTGTAAAAAGACGCTTCTACGTGATCTTACCTAAGCTAAACTAGTTTAGATGAGATTGCACATAGCTTAAATAAGCTTTTGAGTTCTACGTTGTTCTAGGTCTACGTTGGAGTTTATTAAAAACGGTTATTTCTATTACGTTGTATTATATTTTAATAATACTCACACTACGCTGTAGGTTTATAAATGTGTTATAGTGTTACACATCTACACTAATATTATAAAGAGGATAGATTTGTATTCTGTATGCAACGAATAAACTCTAAAACTACTGGACCGATTTCCAAAATTATTTTACCATTAGAAAACTAAGTTATCACTGAGTAACATAGGTTATATTTTATCCTCATACTTCCACGGGAACGTGAACCACGCGGGTGAAACCACGTGACGTCCGCTAGTAATTTAAATTCATTTCAATATCAAATTTCATATTTGTTGAAGCCAACAAATATAATAAATTAGTCGTCATCATCTACTGCTAATTATTACCTGAACGCTCTAATTTCAAATAAAAATGCACTAATTTCTAGAAAATATGTTTTTACATTTGAAGGTCCAATTGTTATTCAAGATTATAGGTTATTAAAACACGCAACGACTCCCGGTAGAGCAATAAACAATGATGTAACTTAATGCAGGTTAAATTAGATGCTAAATTAGTTGCTAAATAAATTTAAATAATTTTTATAAACCAAATTGCATTGCCGAATCTAAGACCACGGTAGCAGGGTCCATGACTGTTATGAATGATCTCAATCTACAAACATTTACCGCCATTTTGCAAATCATTATGAACGTATAATTTAAGCTGGAGCAAAGTTTATTTCCAACAGGTATTAATTGCCATTAGCACAAGGATTTGCGTTAAAATTACTGTGTCACTAATGGCACTTTTCCCTCAATCTAAACCATTTAGATAAAATGCCTCGACGTTTTAGAATTTTTTTGGGACACATTTTAGTGTTATTAATGCATACAAAGTATCTAAATTTATACTGGTTGAAAGACTAATGATACAGTGGCACTATGAAAAAGATTTAGTACTTTTTAATATAAGTGAACTTTGGCACTAAGAAATCTTGTATCGTAAAAGGTTTTCCAAGCGCTATGACATGTCCTTCTTCAAACAAGGTTTAAAGAGAGAGTATTGATATCACGGTAGGCGATCACTTCTCAGAGTAGTAACTGGTGGAATAGTAACTGTCGCTTATGGACTTCTGCATTGGGCAATAAAAAATAGTACGCAAGGTAGATACATGAACTGAGTTTAGTTGTTTCATCACATATCATTTTACACCGAACAGGCAGCAGAGTCACGTGATGAAACTGCCTCCACTGCAATCGCTAATTCGCCTGAGTGATTTAATCTCAAGCAATGCATAGGCATATGCCTAGCGATTGATGCCACTGGGCTGAAATGAACGAATGCTGAACATTTTAATGGTATTTGAGATCAAAATTTATCAATTTCTTTTATTATTATCGCAAAAGAAATAACGTATATAATTTAGACACCTTTTGCAAAACGGACAGTATTTTAAAAACTAAAAAAACTAAATTGGTAAAACTCACTGAATTACTAAAACAGGTTGCAATTTAGGTCGTTTACGTATAAATATCAAACAGTTTAAAATATTGAAGATAACCCTCTTTTTACGTATGTAAAAAGAGGTAAATATATTACGTCTGTATAGACGTAATATATTTACGTCTGTATAGACGTAATATATTTACAGACATTATTAATTACGCCGACAAGGCTTAGTGTACAACAACCATATAATTGTAGTTCTGCGTCAGTTGAACCCTTGTCGTAATTAGTCCTCTTCGAACGCTACAGAAATTAGTTAACGAAGCGCTAATTGACATTATGATACTAATGACAGATTACTTTGAAATGGTTCTATATTGGGTCGAAAATTAAATTGGTTGCAGAATTTGCTATCAATGATATTACAGTGAAGACTGACGTAATAATGATTTATTTCAATTTTTTTCTTTTAAACTTTATACAGATGTAAGTAGGCAAACTTTATAAGTACCTACATTAGATATTCTTTACCAGTCTGTCATTTGTACTTAACTTAACTTAACTTTCTGATTTTGCATTGTATATAAAATTCATTCACGTTAACGTTATTAATCTGGAGATATTCACCGATGGATACAGATCTCTGCCGAAGAAAATACTTTGCTGTTGTCACCATACTTGGTACGCGGATTAATAGTACGCGGCCATATTAAGATGATTTATTTACTATGAAGATAAAGTTTTGTTCAAACCTGCGGAATAGAAAAAGAAAATGATAATCAATATTAATATATTGACTGCAAAATATATTGACTGGCCTGTTGGCCTAGTGGTTAGTGACCCTGACTGCTAAGCCGGAGGTCGTGGGTTCGATTCCCACCCAGGAAAAATCTTTGTGTGATGAGCATGATTGTTTGTTCTGTGTCTGGGTGTAATTTATCTATAATATGTATGTATTTACAAAAAAAAATGTATATGTAGTATATCAGTTGTTTAGTACCCATAACACAAGCAAATATAATTGCTTAATTTGGGACTAGATGGCGCTGTGTAAATGTAGTAGAATATTATTATTGTATTATTATTATAGTATGATTTAGATTTTTAGGATAATTTACAGGATCTTAAAACCATTACCTATGCTGTCGGTTTATTGATGCATACTACGTACTGTATGGCATCACTCTATAATATTTATGTGATACCGTAAACATGCATAAAAAGTTAAAGTGTCTCAAATTACCTCAGGCTATGCGCTTATCTGTCAATCAATCATGGCTAAGAACATCTATTTATAACTCAGCAGAATAAGGTACGTACGGAATAAAAATGTGTACAATTCACAAAAATTGTTCCGCGACAGAACACATTATTTAAAGATATTTTGAAGCAGGTGGGAGACTTAAATTTATTTGCAGTGTCATATTGATTTGGATTTATCTCTTTGCTAGCTTTTTGCAGAGCGGTTTACTCGCGCTAAGTTACATCTTTGGTTACTGCTCTGCTTCCCTTGCCAGTAGCGTGACGTTACATAGCTCTCTCAAGAACAATAAAATATTTAATAGCGTCAATTGTACCACAAATTATTACTTCTATTTTATTTGAAATGTCAGTCACAACATTTTTAAAAATTTAAACCACTGAAATTCCAAAATTTAAAGCTTTAAAGAAAAATAAACAAAAGCAGTTTGAAGAGCAGCTCTTGAATGGGTGTTTTGTTGTAGTAATAAACTCAATATTAGGTACAGTGAACAAGGAGGTCAACAATACTTGTGCTGTCTGCTCTCTAGCCGGTTAATTACGACCATGGCAACCATATTATTAGTACACCTGACTTTAGGCAAATCTTAATTATAGTAGACTGAACTATGCTTTAGATTACTAACAAACATTTGTTGTTGTTTTGTTTGTTGATTTGTTCAGAATGGCGCATGGCGTCTCCCCAACAACAAAAGATTTTGTAAATCGGCGACATTTGGAAGAAGATGCAAACGATGTTGATGATGATGTAATATTATAATTTTTTCCGCAACTCCTTAAGATAAGATAAGATTTATAACATTTATTTCATTTAGATCACATCTCTAAGACGGCACTATTAAAGCTGCTGAATATTATAATTCATCCAATAGAGAGAATATATATAGGTTGGGTAGATATTTATATTTCAAAATAAAGATTTATTAAAATATCGCGCAATAACTTAATGATGTAAATGGCGTTTTTGTATAGTCACTAACTTTTATAACTTGAACTAATAATTCTAGTTTAAAAAGAGTCTTCATTTTAATATTTACGATGTCATTAACTTTCAGCTTACCAATGGTTACTAAAGATGTTATCGGTTTATTTTATTTTGCACGTTTCTGACGTTTCAAACACTTTCCTATTTTTACGACCGTTTGGGGACCATGATCGCTTTCCAAACGTCGTTTCACTTGAGTTTTATTTTAAAACTTTCAGTGGATAGTTACTATAGGTTAAGTAAAATCACCACTGCAAACGAAAGTTAAGGTATTATGAACTTAACTGCTTTTAGATAAAGTGTATTTATTAGTTACGCTTAATTTTATCTCGTTTACCTACAGTTTAGAATTAGCACGTAGCCACCTAATTGGTGCTAATTAGATAAGTTTGGTGTGGTTTGAGTATTGGTACGTGGTATTCTGTGTTGTAGGTTAATCCTACAACACAGAAAACTTGCTGTTACTAATTTGTTAATGTTAAGATATTATACCTATGTCAAAAGTGGCAGGAGCATATTGAATAGTGCCCCTGGCACTTCTATAAAAAACAGGCGTATTGTATATACATATTATGTGAGTATAGCTACAACATATTATATAATATGCAGTAGGTAACATTATAGCAGCGACGATCATTAACATCACGTTGCAGCGTTGACATCATACCTACGTTATCATTTACGCGTTACCTATAACCTTCTGCAATCAACAAAAATTTTTTTAATCTATACATATACTCGTAATAAAATTGGAGTGTTTCTAATATTGAAATAACCGTTTTTTACTATATTTATATGAATATATATACGGTACATACACCAAAATATCATTTTTTACAATTTTTGTCTGTCTGTCTGTTTGTTCCGGCTAATCTCTGAAATGGCTGGACTGATTTTGACTGAACTTTTATTGGCAGGTAGCTGATGTAATAAGGAGTAACTTTCTAAAATAAACGTAACCTAAACGTTTATTCTTGAAAAATAAAGTAATGTTGATCGACTGTTAGGCGGAACGAAGTTCGCCGGGTCAGCTAGTATTAAACCTATAGAAAGTATTAAATATATTTATTTAAATTTGATTGCTTTTTAGATATTTCGAAAATTTATCGATTGGATTTCTTGTCAAGTGCAATGATATTGTAAATTGTTCACTTAAACACGTGTGTAGTTACACACGTTGTGTTTTTCAAGAATTATTAAGCAACGCATATAGTGTTAACGTTACTAGTGATAAAAACTCATGGTAACTGTGTCACCTTTTTAGTGCAAAAAAAACTTATAAGCCAAATTAATTTGAATTATTATTCAACTCTACATTCAGCTAAAGTCAATACAACGTAACTACCTACGCAATTATCGGATAGCAATCGAAAGTTTCAGTCGAGCGTTGCGGTATACTCGTCGAGATCGAGGTCGTGTGAAGGGCTCTTATTGCAACCTGCATAATGACACACCCTAAATACCTTTAAATGTTGCCACTTTATTTGTTACAAATTTAATGCGCGACGTATTTATTTCTTCTTTTTTTAATCTTTGGAAATTTAAGTTAAAACAATTTTTATTATCTAAATAAAGATACTTTTGTTTTGTTTTTGCTTTCACAAAGGTTTAGTTTTTATGTGGTAAACAAACGCATTTTCACTGCGCTAATTCCTTGCATTTTTAAATTGAGCTTTTAATATTGAGATATGGCTATCACGCATTATATTAGAAGAGTTTGTTGAACCCATCGCTCTCTTCAGCAACAAAAGGAATCCTAGGTGAAGGACAGCATCATGACAGATCCTCTTCTTTAGGGTAAGATATAATTCTTGCAGTAGACACCTTAAGCCGATCTAGTGAAAAGAAGAACAAAGTTCTTTTAGACAAATTGTGAAGTAATCAAGTACCTTTCTTCGTGGTTAGAAGCTATGGACTGTTAGTCCTTCGGGAGAGAGTTTCAACCACGGCCGCTGCAATTATACTGGAAATCAGAGGCGACATGAAAAATTACACTCCTGAGACATCAGGCTTAATGGGATCTACGCAAGCTTACAGTTAGACGAAGTAATTTATAGGTTATTTAGTAAGACGAGTGCCTTACTAAATAACCCATAAATTACTTCGTCTAAATAATTTGGTATGGTTTTTTAAATACATGATGGCCTAGTGGTTACTAGTGTATACTTACTACACGCGATTGTGGGTTCGTGCGGCTAAATATCAATATGTTCTTGATATACCTTGGATGTTAAGATATTATGAAAAACACCGCGAGGAAACCTGAACGTATAAAAATAATGGTGGTGATCAATGCTCATGTCTTCTTTGTAAAGAAGTCTTTCCCTGCATATATAATATATAAATAATAACGGACTGGTATTAATATTATTGTTTAGTCACAATACAAATACTAAATGTTCCTTCCATGAGGACTTTATGTGTGGTCATATTTTTACTAAACACAGCTGCACTACGTGCACTCAACAATGCCCGTTTCCTAAACCACATTTTAGACTATTGCCTTGGAAAGCACGTTAATATCTTCATATATGAAAATCGTTCTTAGTAGTGGTAAGCTAGCTAAGTTAGTATTCCTTCACTTCAAAAACGTTTTAAGCTAGATTCTATTATCTTTAGAATTTTAAAATGTTTGCCTATCAAGACCGTACGTTGTATTTTACGGTATCTGAAAGCTATAGATTATTTACATTACAAGGTATAAAATGTGTTAATGACACTATAATACTTTTAAATTAATTTTCATCATCGCTTACACTGCTTTACGTCTCCCCAAAGCAACGTAAGTATTTGAGAGATTTCTTTCTTTCTTTAAATACAAAACAGCAATTTATGATGGTTTTCTTACCGCTTTTTCTGGATAGATGGATGGTTTCTCAAAAACAATTACATGCTAAAGCTTATATTAAATTATGCAGTTTTTCCAGAACAAGAACAAACAAATAATATCTACGGGAATCATAAAATAAAAAGTATAAGTTATTTATATTAAAGTTGTTCGGTTGTGCAACAGCGAGCCTTTGTTTTCTGAAAATGAAAAGTCCGACCCGTTGTTAATGCATTTTCTTAGTCTAGCAAATTGCAAATTTATACAATTTATAAGAAAGGACAAGTTTATTAAAGCAACAGGAAAATATTTTTATACCGTCTTTTCAACTTCAATATGTCCCTAAGTCGTCCCCTGTCAGTATTACATAATCACTACCACTAGCAGGCCGTTATCACAAATTTACAGTAGGTTTTATAAGCTTTAACATTTTAGCACAGATCACACAAGTTTGTAACCAATATGGAGCTAAAACGATACGTGATTGGTCAATCACTGTTAATACCGTACGTAGCAGTTTTTAATAAAAACTGTTGTCATGCCTAACATGACAATTTGTTGCCAAATAACAAACCACACAACGACGTCAACACCGGTAATCCCTCACATTTCATAATTTCATTTTCGGCGATGTTTCTCTTTTACTCCGTTTGTTTCTCTGAGGACCGCACTAATAGCACTAGTTGACAAATGACATTTCAAGTTTCTAATACGTTTCAGATGTGTAACATCACAGTTTCAAAGGTTAGAACGTAATTACATTTAACTTTTGTTATTGAGAGGCTAATTAAGGCATTTATTTTCATTAACAGTTAGAAAACTAAAACACGGTTAGGCTATTAATCTGAACGATAGTAGGCATACACGAAATGACTTTGTAAAGAGATAATAATTATCTATATATCATAATTTTACTAAACAATAGCGGCACAGTTTGTTTGTTTGTTTCATACAAACAAACAAACAAACTCTTCCGCTTTTGTATTTTGTATTATAATCAGAAATAATTATATAAGTATTTTATAATTTTGAAGTTGGTGCCAAGTAAATACTTTAAGAACCTTACTTATAGTATTGTTTTAAATACTATATGATATAAACCTTACTACAATAGCAAATTAAGATTAATAATACCTATAAGTAGGTACCTAGTTATTATATTACTTGGCAACTTCAAAATTATAAAATACTTATATAATTATTTATGATTAAAATACCAGCCTGTTTTACTGTGCTACTGCAGATCAAAGGCCTCTTCTCATATAGAGAAGGAATGAGCATTAATCACCACGCTTGCTCAAGGCGGATTGGCAATTTCAGACTTTTAAGTTCAGGTTTCCTCACGATGTTTTCCTTCACCGTCAGTCAGAAATGTCCAAGTTAAGCTTAGAAAGTACATATGGTTTGAAAAATCACATCGGTAGTTGCCCGGTTTCGAACCCCCAACTACCTCGTGTTTACGAATCGAGTGTTTATCCACAGGGTCATTTCGACTTATTACTTATTTCTGATTAACTGAATCAAAATACGAATTACTTTGTGCTTTGATTAGACTTTTTAGTTTTCTTCCTGTTTGAAATCGGTTTTCTTATTGTTAAAAATTATTTTATTATAGTGCAATACTTGTGCTTAAACTACTGTTGTATTTCGACCTCCTTTATGATATTCTATTTGCAATGATAAGAAAATATATAGGTTGTTATTGAAAAATACAAGAAGAATAATAAAAAATTGTTTGTGTAACGTATTGATTACAATATATATCTTCTGTGGTTATATACATGTATGTTCTTTGCTTTGCATTGCGACTGAGTGAATGTTGTTCCTCACTACCAGGCCGGCACCAGAGAGAAAGAGTAAAGGAAGAGGAACGAGGATTTATTCGGCCTCCAGCACTTTCAATATCACCTTTATAAACGAATTCAAAAATACAAAAGCTATCCAAAATGCCTTGTTTAGTTCAATAAATAATGTCATTGTCTATTCAGCTTATATGGTACATATTATACCAATCGTACTTTAAATAGGAGTAGGGCTTGTTATATTCAAATTAGTGCGAAATTATACAAGGCGACGCAACGGAAATAACTTGAGAAAGGTACTGAAATTTACTTGTGTGATTTGGTTTATTTGTCTTTCATCTTTTTATAGAATCCAATAAAAATATTTTACTGTGACTCATAAGAGAAACTCATTATAACCAATGATTAACCTTTAAAAAACTAACCAAGGAAGAAGTTATCTTTCAAGCTCAGAACAGAGAGATATTTAAAAGTCTCACAGAACGCAGCTGCGATATCGCTCACATAGAAAATATATTCATCGACAACTAATTCACTTTTCTGTTCCAACATTCCATGTTAGTCGCCAATAGATTGTGTTGGGATTTTATAATATCAGCCGAAGTGAATACGATAAGATAATAAATAAAATAAAATAAAAATAAAAGCCTTTTATTTCTCGCTTTCCATAATCAGTTACATGCAGTACAAAGACAATTTTTAATCTTAAACATTTATATTACCTATCCAATTTAATTTAATTTAATTTAGAAACAAATGATACTAATACAGATTCTTAGTACATAATGCAAATTGATTCTAATTCATTTTTATAAATCAATATAAATATAAAAAATTAATAATTTAGTAAATAATAAAAGTAAGAACATGGTTGAACAAATCCATAATCATAATTTCAATTGAATTGTAATAGTTGTTGATTCTATTAATTAGATATAGATTTATTCAAAGGTTTTGTTAGCAAGAACCCTCTCCATGAAAGGTAAAGGCCTCCTCCAGAGATGACCAGTGCTCTCTATTCTCTGCCACTTGTGACCATTGAGTACCTGCTACTTTTATGATATCGTCCACCCAGCGTGCATTTGGTCTTCCTCTTCTTCTCTGTCCTAGTGAGCCTGTCCATTGTGTTGTTTCTCTAGTCCATCGCTTATCGTTCAGCCTCGCTACGTGTCCAGCCCATCGCCATTTAAGCTTTTGTGAGTGACTGAGGGCGTCTGTGGCTTTGGTTTTCTGTCTTATACAGGTATGGCGAATCTTTTAGATTTTCTTGATTTTAAGAATACTTCTCTCCATTCTCCTTTGGCAGGATGTAATTTTGTTTTTTACTTTTGTGGTGAATTTCCAAGTTTGACAGGCGTATGTTAACGTGGGGAGTAAGCAGTTGTTCATGACTTTCGTTTTCATTCGTATGGCCATATCGCCTTTGAGTATTTCTTTGAGACTCCAGAATTTTTTCCATGTCATGTTGACCCTTCTCTCTATTTCTAGATCATTATTTTGTTGGTTGAACGAAACTTGTTTTCCGAGATAAATATAAGCATGAACATATGTTAAGGGTGAATTTTCCAGATATTGATCTTTCGTTATGGTTCTACATGATGTTAGTTTTGGTTAGGTTGATTTCTAAGCCCACCTTTCGACTCTTTCGTGTAGAGTGTTTATCATTATTTGCAGTTGATTTGTACTTTCTGAAAGCAGGACTATGTCGTCGGCAAATCTCAAGTGGATCAAGCGACGACCATTTAAATATTGCCAAATTCTTCCCAATTCAGTTTTCCAATGATGGCCTCCAGCACCGCAATGAAGATAGTCGGCGAGAGCGGGTCTCCCTGCTGTACGCCTCTTCTTATCTGTATGTGTGGTCCTGTGGTCTCTAGTTTCACTCTACTAGTACTATTGTCGTAAATATTTTTAGGGCTTTTATATAGTCTAGTGGCACTTCTTGTGAGAGTAGAGTTTCCCATATTGCTGAGTGGAACAAGGAGTCAAATGCTTTTTGGTAGTTGATAAAGACAATGTATAGTGGTCGCTTAAACTCTTGGTATTTTTCTATTAACATTTCTAGTGAGTGTATGTGAAAAGCCTCTTCTGAAACCTGCCTGTTCAATAGGTTGATATTTCTTTGTTTTTTCTTTAATTTTTTCTCTATTATTGAAGAGAACGGTTTGTATAGTGATGGTAGTAGGCTTATCGGTCTGTAATTATTTATGTTATTAGGATCTCCTTTTTTGTAAAGCAAGATAATATCGGACTCTGACCATTGACGAGGGGTGTACGAGGTGCATAGTATTTGATTGAACAGTTGAGTTAGTGGCTTTGTCAGGTACTCACATCCAATCTTTATGACTTCGTTGGTGAGCCCGTCGGGACCTGGACTTTTCTCAATTTTTAGTAATTTAATCCCTTTAGTTACTTCGGATTCATCTATGATAGCTGTCTCCTCCACTTTATGTGTGTTTGGTAATTCATTTTCACAATGATCCGGTGCGCTGTATAGGTTCTTATAGAATTTTGTTGCTATTTTCAATATATCTGCTCTATTTTGGATATTGTTTGTGTTGTCCTTCAACTCTTCGATCCATACCTTGTGTGTTCTCAATTCTTTGTATGTTTTCTTAACACTATTTGCAGTATTAAAATGCTTTTCGATGGTTCTAGTGCGGTGTGCCTTGTAGTCCAGATTGATAAGTTTACTTATGAGTTTGTAGAGTGCTTTTAGCTCATTTTTCTTGATTTTGGTTTTGTCTTTTGTAATTCTTGTCTTCTGTAGGTTAATGCGCGAGTGCGGGCTGATAGTACTTGGTTTTTCCCTTGATTTGTGTCGTGTGAAACCTCATAAGCTTTTTTCAAACTGGTGTCTATTGCATTTGTGATATCGTCGTAGAGATTCTGAACGGTGCCCTCGTCTCTCCATTTCTCTTGTAGGTTTACTATGTTATTATTCAGCATTTGTTTATAGGTTTGTACTTCCTCTTCGTTTTTTAATTGGGATCTGGGGCATTGGTTGAACTTGCACCGACTTTTTGTTTTGGGAAGAATGTTTAATATTGCTCTCACTGGTCTGTGATCCGAAGGGTAAGTGACGTTTAAAACTTGAGTATTGTTTATGTTTTTGTGTAAATTTGTTAAGATGTAGTCTATATCATTCTTTGTTTTGCCGTTCGGAGATCTCCAAGTCCATCTTTGTTTATTATTTTTTTTGAAAAAGGTGTTCATGATAGCGAAATTGTTCTCGTGCGCGAAGTCGATAAGTCTTTTTCCTCTGCAGTTTCTATCTCCGTACCCGTGGTTACCAGTAGCGATTTCATTGGGATTGGTTCGTCCTATTTAGGCGTTGAAGTCGCCCATGACTATTGTATTTTTGTCTGATAGTTGTATAGCTTTGTCGTCTGTACTGTAGAAAACCTCTAATTCCTCATCGTTCGACGCCTCTGTTGGTGCATAGACTTGAATAATGCTTAGTTCTAGGTTATTGATATTCAGTCTCAACAGCGCTACTCTCTCTGACAGACCTGTAAAGCTTACAATGTGTCTTTTTAAATGTTTTTTGACTACAAATCCCACTCCATATAATCCAGGCGTTTCGCCAATGTAATAGAAAATAAAATCGTCGTGTTCTTTGATCGTATTTCCAAGTTTTCTTATTTCAGAGAGACCAATAATATCAAACTTTATATTTTTCAAGCATTCCGTTAGTTCTAATAGTCGTGAATATGTTGACAAAGTTTTGACATTGTATGTTGTAATGTATAAAATATTCTGGTAACTGTTTCTTGTGCAAATTGTTGATATTTTCACTGGAGGGTTTGTCGTGATCTTCCTCGGTGACCAGCCGGCTTGGAAGATGTTTTTTGTTCTTTGTTTCTGTATTTAGTGTGTTTTCCATGTGAAAGTAAGATAAAAGGATGTAAATCTTTAATCTCCAGCGAGTAGGCAGTCAGATTTTAATTACCCTCATAAGCTGCGCTCCTTCATAAAATGGTCTTATTTTTAAAATTTTTAACTATGTATTTCTTTAGCTTCTAAGTTTTCTAAAATAATTGTGTGAGTAACTCGAATTTAAAACCTTTTAGCACAGTAAATGTATGCATGCACGATTTAAGACCTAACTATGTACCTACTAACCTTTTTGTGAGAATAAATTAATAAATTATTATTATTATTATAATTAAAAAGAGTAAAAGAATAAAGTTTATTTAACAAATAATTTAATTTAATTTACAAATTTATAAAGATTTCGTGCATAATATTTTGTTATAATTAAAGTTTCCAGTATGTAATAAATGAAATGAAAATTATTTATTTGATTATCGAATCAATGAATATGAATGACAGAGCGGACGGGGCGCAATGAGTTGGTGTAATTATGATTCGATTACAACAATAGTCAGATTCATTCATTCAAGTCAGAGTTCATTTAAATTAAATGATGTTCATTGAATATGATACAAACTCGCACGGAGAACTGATTAAAACAATTCAGTAAAGTGAACTTTACAAATATGAAACAAAATGGCAAACTTCAAAACTGACGGCTTTTGATGTGAAAGTTATTACGCCACCTTAAGAGTTGATTTTCAGGTTGACTTGTTTCTATGGACAGCAAGTAGTTACATGCTATATATAACAGTATTAGTACATACTTATATCTTTGCACTCATAACAAGAAAAAGGCAGCAATCGTACGTGAATGTTATAAACGTACCAAAATAGTTGACATACTCAACAATATTACGGCAGCAAATAGCTGTTGTCGATCCTATTTCCTTAAATCAACATACACACACACATATATGTTAACGTTGACGTGAACTTATCTCCGAACGTTCGATCATCCAAACAGTGCCCTGGAATTCAATTTGTGAGCTTTTAACACGTAATAGAATTTGTGGCTCGTCGTCAAAACAACACTGATACCTATATCATAGTTAGTGAAGCCAATCTCTTATATATTAGGTCCTTATTTGATATTGCTTTTTGATATAGATATAATATAACAAAATATGTTATTATTTCAAGTCTATAATAATAATAATAAATAATAAATTCGTTTATTTAAGGTAATTACCCATATTTTACAAATTCACATACAATACAATTTAAAAATAAAATAGACAGTAAAAAATGTATACTTAAAAAAATTTAAAAGTTTCTTGATGCCCTTACAGGAATAACTTTACTGATCTTTAAAAGCAATTCATAATCAAATTAAATACTTAGTGCCTGTATATTCCTCAAAAGTGAACTCGATATAATAATGAATATTAAATCATCACGTAAGAAAGCAGGAGGTACTCATAAATTATGCAAGTTCCACCGAATTAACGTTCTGTGTGTGATATCGAAAATGTCGTCGATACGATCAACAATTCACTTACCAAGCGTCACGCCTAAAACTATTGAAATTATTTTGGGCATACACTACTTTGGACGTATTTCTCGTGATATCTTACCTTGTCTTCATCAGATTAATTTTTATTAATGTATGATATAAATAATATTTAAATATACCTAATCAAAAATACTGATCATTATCTTAGTCGTAAGATGTGTAAACCTAAACTACGCCTCCTTCATCGATTTTAGCGCAATGTTGTAGGAGGACCTAATCGTTACTTTAACCAAAGTAACTTATACTCTATTTAATATATTCCAATAGGCAATTTCGAGAATTCATCTGTTACATTCTTTTATTTCTTATTTCTGTTGTAAGAAGTGTTGCACTTGCAAACTTTTTTTGTAGATGTCAGAAATATATTTGCATCGGGTTGGCACCGAACTCGCGGCACTCCGCGTATCGATAGTAGCAGGCTAGAAACATACACACCAATTAATTACTAACAATATATATCTATAAACACCAAACTAAATGATAAGACGCATGGAGGCCCTCAATTAAGGCAGGTAGGTAATCGATCGCTTACTAGATCTGCGATAAGAGGCCATTTACTCTGTACCAAGACACTCACTACACTAAATTACAGCTACGGCTATAATTTCACACGTGAACCATTGACGGTTTTACATGTAAGGTAAGTTTGAAGCGTGGTTTTAAAACTGTAATGGATGTTATATATAGCGGTAAAATAGTGGAATGTGCAATATCGGGTATACACTTGACATTTCATTCAACATTTCTGGATAACGTCGAATTGTGCCTCATCTGAAATTTGCGCCGTCATTAACCTTCTGATAGTCCGCCATCTTGATATTGCTGATACTTTGTTTTACATACTTTGAGCAATTTATTCGTTTATAATTAAAATAGTTAAGCTTCAGTTCCATAGTAAGTGTTAGTCTGGCGATTAAAAAGAGTAGCTTGAGTTTCTTGCTAGCTCTTCTCTTGGCTCTACTTGGCTGGCAAATTGGCTGTAGACCTGCTGAAATTTTGTTTCATATTTCACTCAACATATGTTTTAAACGAACGTGAAACCACACAAAATTCTCATTTAAATAAAAGCTAAATGAAATAGTAACTATAAATAACCAAATTAGATATTTACCGAAAATTCTCGAGGTTTTCAGGTGTAATGTATCAGCTAATCCTTTACTTGTAAGTAGGCACTTGTACGTATCTAGATCGTGAGTTCGCAACTTATGCCATCAATCGTCGGATCAGCTAGCTGTTGGCTGTTCGCCAGGTTTGAGTCACACCTTAAGCTTACACTAATCACAGATTACATTTGGCAGTTTAGAGTCAAACTTATCGAACCGATTTATTCGTACGTCTTGAGAATGCTGTGATTGATAAAGAGCTGATTTTTAACTGTGATCTCTAAATAGTGTAGAGTTAAATCACTGTTTTTTTTATTTCTCCGCCAACTTCTTTTGATACGGTTTTTGCTTGTGCTTAGAGATATTTTTCTAAAAGGTCAATATGGTAGAGAGAGAAGGACCTATAATACTTATAGTTTCAAGATTTGTAATTTTTTAAAGACATATAGTAAATACCCTCGTGCAAAACAGTAAAAACCGTATCGAAATGCGTTGCGTAGTTGACAAGAAGTAAGCAGATAAACATACGGGAAGAACGGGCACTTTGCTTTATACCATTTAGAAAATTAAACTTTTAACCCACTAAAAAACAATAAAAATGATTCAGCCCGATCTCACAGCAACGGTACTAAATTAACAAACACATAAATAGAATAGAATACAATATGCTTTATTGTACACCATATGTAACTTACATTAGATATTTAAATATATTTAACAATAAATAGTGACAATGAGCGGTCTTATCGCTAAAAGCGATCTCTTCCAGACAACCTTTGGATGGACATGAAGTTAGAAGTTAATCAGTAGTTAATGGCGCACAGGTATTTCTAAAATATATTTAAATAAATATATATATTATATATAATATATATAATTATGTGTGTGTATAATAAAATGAATATCTACAATATAATACATACTTATACCATTACCATTACTTTGACGAAATTTAGACCGCCATAAAACATTCGACGCAAAGGCAAATTACCTCGTTTACCGGTAATACCGGAATAAACCGGTTAAACCGAAACAAACCGGATTTCATCGGTTTAAAATGTGCTTTGAACAATTACGATTGCGACACCACTTACACGCTCTCAGGGCTTTAATTTAGACTTTAAACGTTATTTATAGACTCTCATTACGACTTTTTTCCCGAAGGCGTAGGCAGAGATATATGACACTCACCTTACCAGCTTTGTTAGACCTCATATAAAACGAATGCAAGCCTATTGTCATTCTTTTTTTCTCGAAGAGATAGGTAGACACGTTCTTACCCAAAGACCGTACGGCAGTAAAATTAATAAATAAATGTAATACAATAATTAAGTAATCTATCATCAACAATACCATTAAATATAATATTACGTAAAAACAAACCAATTATTATCGTAACAAAACTTAACAAAAGCTTAGCAATAACAACTACGCCTACGTAGCAGCTACAATCTACGCCACCTACGCCGTAGCACATACACTAAATTTACAATGAAATGAATATCTGAAAGTACGGACTCATAAACTGCATCAAAGTAATAGACGACTTTGAAATAAATATTTTAACGAAGTATGCAAACTTTCTATACAGATTAAAATTGAAACCTCTAGATTGGTTCGTGAACTTTAAAACAGCATACGGTCATATCGTTAAGTTTAAGTTTGTGTACTGGAAAGGACCTTAAGACTTTTTTGAAGCAAACACAGAAATTTAAGGAAAATTGGTTTAATAAAAAAAATGGTTTTAACAATAGACACAAACTTTATGCAAGGGTTTATTTATGTTTTAATAAGGTGTATTACCTCCACGTGCCCTTATTACGGATTCTAAACGGATCCGCATAGATTTTATCAGGGTTATTAAAAGATCTTGCGGAATATTGTCCCATTCATTTGAAAGTGCTGTTCTTAGTGCTGCCACTGTCGTGGGCACAGAATTTCTTGCAGATACAGCTCTTTTTAAATTGTCCCAAACATGCTCAATGGGATTAAGATCCGGGTTGCGTGCTGGCCAATTCATTGTACGTATCCCAACCTCTTCGCAATATTGTCGAACTTGTGCAGCAGCGTGCGGCCGGGCATTATCCTGCATTAAAGTAAAATTTTCGCCTATGAATCCCATGTAAGGCACCACGTGATCTTCTAAGATCTCTGTTATGTAGCGATGTGCAGTACCGTTTTGACGGACCATGTCTATGAACACAAGTTCTGTTCGCCCGTTCATCGATATGCCACCCCAGACCATACACGAACCGCCTCCAAAAGGAACACGCTCCTCAATGCAACTTTGAGCATATCGCTCCCCACGTCGACGATAGTCTCTTCTGCGACCATCTGCACCATATAAACATGTCCTACACTCGTCCGTGAATAATACGGAGGCCCATTGCTCTTCTGTCCAATTTAGGTGATCACGCGCAAATCTTAAGCTAGCTTGTCTGTGAGCTACAGACAACTTTGGACCATTTGATGGTCTAAAAAGGGTGATATCCGCTTCCTTTAACCTTCTTCTTATTGTTCGTGCACTCACATTTACTCCACGCACTTCATCAAGCTCTGTTTTGATGTTAACTGACGTGAGGAAACGCAGGGAATTTGTAACAATAAATCGGTCATCACGACCGGTGGTTGCTCGAGTCCTGCCTGTACCACGTCTCCTTCTGTAATAACCTGTCTCCACAAACCTTCTGTATATTCTAGAAACCGTAGACTGGTTTAAATTTTAATTTCTACCAATCGTTTTTTGATCCAAGCCCTCCCGCACCAGTGCTACAATTTGAGCCGCTTGTTCGGACGAAGTATCCATATTATGGTTCAAAAACTCTCGATGAGTTAAAAAACTAACCCAACAATTCTGCTGGTAACAATAATTCAATTGACAAAAGAATAAAAAATCAATGCGAATCAATTTGAAACTTTGCTTTAAATAACACGCAAATCTGATATTACGAGTAAACTTTCTTTTCCCGGCTATATTCATTTGTTTTACTGCAGTTCTATTTTTAAATTTAGCTTTTTTTTTTAAGATTAAGAGCCAGTCTCTCCATATTTATATAATTTAATCTAAAAAGTTTGCATACTTATTAAAAAAAATCATTTCAAAGTAATCCTGAACTTTGATGCAGTTTATGAGTCCGTCAGTGTAGTATTATAATAAGTACTGATTTGAAATGGCGGATCCAACACTTTTTAGAACAAATTTACACATTCTAAATTTGAATACTGAACAAATAAAAACAGTGCAGAATCCCAAAACGTTGCCACCTAGTAATTTAAACGCGAGCAAATCCCTAGATTTAGTTGCCACAGCCTCTTAATTGTCACGGTTGCCATTCAAAGACTTATGGTTACTAGAAAAGACAGCAGAAGAGTTATTTTATAAGTTTTCTACATCTTTGAGAGGCTATCTACACGAATAACATGCCGGTTTAAATGATTGACTCTTACTGCAGTTTGCAATATACAGATTTCGTGCAAGCGGCAAAAAAATTCTGAGTGTTTCTCGGAGAACGTAAGTTTGTGGATATATTAATAATATGTACGAGTATTTGTTGAGTCTATGGTGTATATCTATAAAATTTCGTAAGATAATCAGTTTTTTCACGGTTTTCAGTAAATATTGAAATACCTTTTTATATTTATTTTTGTACATAAGTAGGTAACTCTATTGTATTAATTTGACGACATTTTTTTAAATGGTATACTTAAATATTTTACTATTCTGTAAGTTAAACCAAAATAGTAGGTATAAATTTAATTAAAAGCATAAGTAAATTTGTTCGATACTTCTACCATTATTTAGTTATTAGCACTCACTCTAACTGTACAAAACGCAATGTCTATTCTAGCACTATATAGATCACCAGTCAAGGTCGACTATTCATTAAAAATTAAGGAATTATTTAAAATTTTAATGATTGTACTCTAGTGAATTAATTACTGTTGTTTTAATTAGTATTGCCTTGTTTAAATATTAATATAAAGATTGTAGAACAGTTATTTCGATAGAAGGTTATTTTAGTATTACAGCTCCAATTTCCAAGAAACTTTGCAGTGAACCAGTAACATTTGGACATAACAGTTTTGTAAATGTGTAAACGGTAAGAATCGTTTTGTTACCTTTTGTGTTTGCCAACAATAGCTAAACTATACAAAGTATAAAGGGAAGTCGCTGGGAGGCGTCTGTCTGTTTAAACGCGCTAATCTTGAGAACCATCCAATAAGTTTGAATACGGTTTTCACTTTGTAATATTGTGGGTGTCTTCTAAACGGGCAACAACTTTTAGTACCGATGCGAAGCGAAGAGGGGCGCTTGTGCAATATAATCGAATCGTAGTTTAAAATCAATAATACAGATAATTTTACATTATATAATAAATTACAAAATTTCTACACTTATAAAGTTGTGTAAAATAAGAAAATAATATTTTCAAGCGAAATACTGTGATTTTTAACTCGTTGGTACAGTAAAATCTTCGAACTCGAACCTCACGGTTGTCTGAATAATGCAAAGATCTAAGAAGTTGTGTACTTTACGGATTATTTTGTCCACGGATTTTTTTATGATTTATGCTTTATTAAGGCTAGCGCAAATTACATGGCATAACAAAAATCCTCCTGCATCACTTTAGTACATTTTATATGAATTAGCGCACACTACATGCGGGTCGCATCGGGCTGCTTCACAACGCACTATGTGCTTTGACGCAGCAAGGCGGCATGCTACTACCGTAGTATTCGCTAGCCTGGCAAATCGCGTATGTCAAAAATAGCAACTTTTAAGGCGAGGGCATAATTTTACATAGACTGCAGGTATTACTATTTTATTTTATGAATTTCTAATGACTATGCTTTCGACTAAACAACGCGTCTTTCGATACATGCCTTGTATAGGTACATTAGAAATACGCTACACGATGTTAGTGGAAAAGACCGCAGACCAGCGCGAAAGAATATTATAGGTTCACGTATACACTCGCGCTGTTATATGATTACGTCGCTCTTTACATAGCTTACACAGTTGGTTACAGTCACCGAATACAATACAGTTACATACATTTAAAACCAACATTTTCAATGCAATTAAACTTGTAACGGTTAGATAATAGGTACCTTTAAAGTATGCGGCCACATTGGCCGGCTAGCCCGTCACGAATAGAGACAGCGAATACATTATATCTGAAAAACTGGTATCAATTGTGAAAAAAAAAATTCTTAAACTGTAAAGTTTATATATGTGTATCTTTATCTTAAAGTTTTAAGTAGTTTAAATGTTTTTATTGTTTATTAAGTAATTGACTGTAGTTATTTTGTTGTAAAACAGCAATGGGAAGAAACTGAGTTTCTTTTTTAGTTGGTTTATCATTCGGTTATGCTTATTTACCCTAGCCGATCTAATTGTTTAAAACTTTTAAGTTGGACATTACGCTATCGCTATAATTTTTTTTTTATATTATAGCCTACCAAAGTGACTCCACCCCGCCTGATGGTAAGCAGTCAGTTGAATCCAGAAGTGGCGGCCACTTTACTAAAAGCCGTCGTCTTAAACTGCTGCTGGTATGGTGGTCTCCACTATGGCGGCTGGGAACGGGGTTAGGGGAAGGGAATGAGGGAGGTGAGGAAAGAGGAAAGGGGGAAAATTCTTCCGATGCTCTCACTCACCGAACGAAACGCAGTAGTGCGGATACTACTACTCTTAAGTCGATCTTCTATGAGAGGGTAGTACTTCTCCGGACGATCCGGCCCATTCAGGCTGAAATTAGCGTGGATCTACTACCGTACTAATTCTATACTATTATATACTATTATATATTATTCTTACAGCATGACGATATCGTCACGTTGAAAATCCCTGCAAATTTCACCATTTCTAATACTGGCCGAATTAACAAGAACTTTCAGATAATTAACATTAAGATATCTCTAGGGGATGAAAGACATTTATAAATAAATTATGTACAAAGTTTAAACACATAACAGCCGTTCCGTATGTCAGCTGAGTACTAAAACTTAGTTCTTGTGTTGTTATAATGGGGATGAAGCAAATGTTGTCGAAATAATTAAATTACTTACCATGTTTAAATGCGACACTGTTGTTTAGAGTGTAAGTATAGCTATGGTAAATGTAGTAGGTGATACAACGCAATTTCTGGGTGAAGATTTAGTTAGATATATGACTTACCATATTCCGCGAAATATTTTTAAATTTCAATAAAATAATCACAAAATTTATTTTTGTGCAATAACAAAACAAAAAATAATTCTTCTGTAGCTCTAACCTAAACTTACCTAACCTAACCAATTTCTGCACTGCCTGAAAAAATACTAATTCATGTACCTAATTATAAGATTAAATTAATTAGGTAGGTACCTACTAAATGACAAAAAAATTTTTGGTTAAGTAAAAATAACTAGCAAATATTGCCGAGAAAAACGAAAATTTGTTTATTACATCACGTGTAATTAACTCCTTGCCGTTAATTTAAATTCAAACAATGTAAGCATAAAAATACTTTAATCGTCTCAATGAGTTGCACTAATTAAATTGTATAAATAATCCGTTATTATACTTAATTAAAACTTGGTTCTGCAATATTATTAAATAAAACAAATTTAATTTAGACTGGTTTGTGTGCTAATCAGTTCAAACTAATATTTTAGCGGGTTTGCCGGCGGGAGAGCTTTAAATTACTACCTAGGTTTACATTATCTTAACGCACTGATTTACGAGAGAAATATAGCGAGGATGAAGCTTCTTTATGTAGGGCTTAGAAAAAAAATTAAGTTTTTAAAGAAACTAGCTTTCGCGGCGCGGTTTTACCCGCGTTAAGTTACATCTTTGATTACTGATCTGCTCCTGTCGCCAATTGCGTGATGTTAGATAGGCTTATATAACCTTCCTCAAAAACTGGGCTATCAAACGCAAATGAATTATTCAAATCTGACTGGTACTTCCCGAGATTAGATTATTATTATTTTCGAACAAACAAACTCTTCCACTTTATAACACTCCGACTCTTGAAAAATATCTAAAGGACACAAAAATGTTTATCTTGTGGCGCTTTAATCAACAAAATTTAATCTATAGGTAGGTCACATACGAGTGGATAATGATAAGTACGTGAATGCATGCCAATAAAAAGGTAATTCAAAATGTTCCATCTTCTTTAATTGTCTACGTATAATAAAGTTAGGCTGTAACCATCTCTTATCCCTTCATCCGTGGGGCCTATAAATGTCAATTGTGCACATTTGTTAGAGACCAACAATATCAACATTCTATTATCAATTAAATCCTTTTTTCTCAAACTTATTTCGCTATCGTTAATTTATTTATTATCAGCCAGTATTAAAACTTTTTAATAAAACAAAATATTCTCTAAACGAGATTCCCTCCATTATTATTTCAAACAAATGAAATCCGATCACAGATATCGCATTTACGTCTTGAAATTCGATTTCAAACTTGGAACATCGACTGACAGTTTATTTGTCGGTGAATGGAGTTGTGACAATGATTCAAATTAACCGTGTTGTTCGTTTAACAAGTTTTGAAAACAATAGATAGCTTATTAGTGATGTTCTATTGCCGGGAACGATTCTAAACGGTGAGGGCAACTATTATTTCGCAAACTAGCGTGTAGAAGCAATACAAGGCAACGCCAGGCAGTGCCTATGCGATATAAAACAAGTCGTAATTATTTAATAATTACGTTTAAGTTACAAAACTAAAAATACGAAGGCCTAAACAAAAATTATAAGGGGGGTGAAGGAAAAGAAAAGGGATTTTTTTTTTTTTTTTTTTTTTATATTATAGCCTACCAAAGTGACTCCACCCCGCCTGATGGTAAGCAGTCAGTGGAATCCAGAAGTGGCGGCAACCATACCAAAAGCCATCGTCTTAAACTGCTGGTATGGTGGCCTCCACTATGGCGGCTGGGAATGGGGTTAAGGGAAGGGAATGAGGGAGGTGAGGAAAGAGGAAAGGGGGAAAATTAGGCCTCCGGCGCTCTCACTCACCGAACGAAACGTAGTAGTACGGATACTACTACTCTTAAGTCGATCTTCTATGAGAGGGTAGTACTTCCCCGGATG
This sequence comes from Parascotia fuliginaria, assembly GCA_963082885.1. Lineage (NCBI taxonomy): Eukaryota > Metazoa > Arthropoda > Insecta > Lepidoptera > Erebidae > Parascotia > Parascotia fuliginaria. The sequence continues at coordinate 4,904,606 of OY720182.1, read as the reverse complement.
ATCCGGCCCATTCATGCTGAAATCAGCGTGGATCTACTACCGTACCAATAGGATATATAGGATAGATAGGGTCAGTATACTCGTAGCATTGATTACTCTGTTTACGGATTTATTTGGATAAACGGAACTTCATTTACCTATATGCATACTACAGGCTTCTTCGCCAGTTACAGGTATAAAACTATTTAGTTATTCTTTTATTTTATAGCCGAGTACGTACCTATACACTCGTATGACAGCGCTTTCAAGTTATGTCCAGTTCCTCTCGAGTCGAAGTTAAAAGCCTGAGCTTGACAATGTAACAACAGAGATCTAAGAAACTTTTAAATAAATATTAACAGAAAGTGACATTTTTCTTTGTGGTAGCAAAGCCATAAACTTTTGTAATAATGTAATTTTGATAATGTATAATATTAACAACTGTTGCAAGTTGAATTATGCAATTTATAACAACGGTAAACGTGTTACTTAATCTAATATGCCACCATTGCATGCGCACGTAGGTACCCACCTAGCTACAGCATGATCTACCGTTTATCCAACCCTGAAGTCCATCAAAAGGTTGTCTGTAAGAGATTGCTTTAAGCCATAAGACCGCCTATTGTACAGCTACTATACTATATGTATTTTTTTTATTTATAAGATACAGTAACAGACATCAGAAGCACACAATACATACTTATCAACTGAAAAACACATCACTTAACATCTGAAGGCCAATAAAAACTGTATTCAGCATTCAATATTTTATAACAAAAAAAAAGGAAAAGTTAAGAGGAAAAATTTCAGTGACAATAATTATTATAAAGTTAGTTAGTTAGTTAAGTTAAGTTAGTTACCAAAATAAAATAAGAAAAAGACCATAATTATGCCAAAACTAAAATTACAAATAAAATTATAGTGACTTGTATTTAAGGATTACTTGTTATATACAAATTGTTTTGAAATAAAGATTTCTTAAAAACATTGAAACTGTCATGAAAAATATCTTAATGAGAACATACACTGTTATATGTAGTGCACATTCGGGACACTGGATTGTTTTGTGAGACGTTATTGTTACTAGTCGGTACACTAAACGGTACATTATATACGGTACACGGTATTGTTAGTTACCACGTTTTGTAACCTTTATATTGGCGTACAATAAAGAATATTCTTTTTCTATCTATATATCGATATATCTACTACGTACTCAGGGATGCTATTAATCCAAATAATAGAGCATACTGTAAGCACTAATCTCAGAATCTGTTTAGTATACAGTCTGCTTGCTAACTGTATTAATAGTTAAGGTGTGTCCCAAACAGCGGCAAACGTAAGAGCTGTGATTGGATGTTACAAACGATGCTATTGCTAATCAATCTGGAATACTGGATGAGCAATATCGAACGCAGCACCGTTTTGAAATACCAATATATGTAAAGAATATCATAATTAGGTAATTATAACTTGAAGAGAAAATATGTCTGTCTCTTAAATGCTTTTAGCATTGTCAATCAAACATTAATTAATTCTGGGTTTGTTTAAACTAGTATTGATTGAGATTTGTGTCCTATGAATGCCACGCACGTGTTTGGAAAGTCAACTTTTTTTTTTTTTTTTATATTATAGCCTACCAAAGTGACTCCACCCCGCCTGATGGTAAGCAGTCAGTGGAATCCAGAAGTGGCGGCCACCATACCAAAAGCCATCGTCTTAAACTGCTGGTATGGTGGCCTCCACTATGGCGGCTGGGAATGGAGTTAGGGGAAGGGAATGAGGGATGTGAGGAAAGAGGAAAGGTGGGAAATTGGGCCTTCGGCGCTCTCACTCACCGAACGAAACGCAGTAGTACGGATACTACTACTCTTAAGTCGATCTTCTATGAGAGGGTAGTACTTCCCCGGACGATTCGGCCCATTCATGCTGAAATCAGCGTGGATCTACTACGTGAACAACTACAATAATTGATCTATCTCATTACACTCAAACAAAAGCCTTTACATATTTTCTTTAAGCAAACAAAGTTTGTACACAAATGTATAAAGCGGTCATACAAGTTTGCGTCGCCGAAGTTAGCTCGTGACGAGACACTAGTTTATGGCGAGAGGAATACAACGTCAGAACTTTATACGTGATATAAAGTTAAACATAATACATTTTTTTTTACTGGCAGTATGGTACAGATCTATATGTACATTTATCCTAGATAGACAGTATCTATACCAAGGAAATCTATACAATAAGAAATCTGTATAATATACAATAAGACGCATAGTAAACGTATAATTAGCAAGCATTATTATTTAAAAATAAAAAAATATTAAAGTAACCCCCAGTTTTTGAAGGGCTGATCAACGAATATTAACTAACCACCTATTAAATCTCATGTGATATACCTAAAAGCATGCTAAACGCATGAATAATTAGTTTAATTTGATCTAATTAGTAACTAATTATTGTTAGTTTAATTTTATCTAATTAACTAATTAGTTAGGTCAAAACAAATTTCATTAAAACTGTCACAAGAAACTAATTGTAAGGTAAAAACTATATAGGCGTAGGTATATTATATACTGACGAAAATATTTCCACTTTTAATAAATACAAATCAGTTAATAACTTTGTAATAAGTAAGTATATAATTTTGAATTACCAGTTCCAGTGAGTCTCTACATTGGTGGCTAGCTTTACATTCCAGTCGCGGCTTCCTCTCACTATCAAGATTTCTGCCTGGCGACACGGTAGACACACTATTCACAGAATGAATACCTTTACAATCGTGCGGTATTCTATTAACGTACTGTTCATATTATAAATACTCGTAGATTTACAAACTTCGCTTGAGGACTTTTGTTTAAGTTTATATGTACCTGTATAGGTATTCTGTAGTGTTACGAAATGTTGAAATAAGTTTGTAAAGATTTCTTTGCGATATTATTAAGAATGAACTGGCCTGGAGCAAGGTACTTACACACTACACAGGTCACATCAGGTCACACATCGAACAGAGTGTTCAATCAATGCCAAGATTAATTTTTGAAATTTTTTATTTTGCATTGTAATTAAGTAGGTACTATAAATATCAGTTTGAAAATTATGAAAGCTTAAAAATGTTAAGATTATTAATCTTAAGTAGCAACATTTTCAGTGGTAATGTCCAAATTTACGAACTAAACTGAATTTGCAATTAGAACGTGTGGCGAATAAAAGTGTCGCGCAGTTTAGTCGTTCGACACCAATCAAATATTAGATAAGTAGCAAGTTTTGCATCTGTCATTTATATGCTTATGTGTCTAGCACCCCTAAAAAAACAGTTAAATTAACTTCTGCAATATTTAACTTCTGGAATCGGTCAAAATACATAACAGAAATATAATGCAGCAAGTTGAAATGCTGAATTTTCAAAGTTTAATCAAAGCTGAAGAAAAACTGCCATAACGTTAAAAGACGACCTTCATAGCGGTTTTAAAGCTTCTGTTTGGCAGAAACTTTGGAAATGTTGTCTCTTATAAATGTTTCAAACGTTCAAGATATAATTATTTAGCGGCGATAACTTTTTGAAAAGTACAAATTAGCGTTATTTGTTGTTCCCAAAGAAGTTTATTTATTTTCTACCATAATTATTTTCTTTTAAAATAAATATGAACTTTAACATTTTGTTTTATAATTTTTATTTTAAATTACGGGGTGTGGAGAGGTTTAGTTTGTTTATGCAAATAAAATGTAATTTATAACAGTACCTACACACGGCATACAATGTGGAAAATCTCACTCAAGTTTTTACTCAGTTTGTGCTTCAAATTATTATTATATTTCGATTTACGAATGTCTTTTTATTTATATATATATATACATATAAATATCAAATAAATGATAAAGATTTATACAAATAATACAGTCACTGAACTTAGGGTCAAACGGTTCTTTTTTTGCCTTTCGATAGTGCCTTTATCTTTATGTTGTCTGCCTTATTGGATCATCTGTTATTTGTTGACACAGGCAGTTGCCTGTGTCAACAAATAACAGGTACGATTAGGCAGAGATGCCAGTTGGCATCTCTGCCTAATCGTACCTGTGATTTTGGATGCACTACCCGTGAATAAGCAACTGATCTCCTAATACAGCTATCCGTGTCATAAAGCCTCCTTTGCGTGTTGTTTAGATACTCATCATATTTTAGGAAGCAGCAGAGAAAATTAACAATCAATTGCATCAACCGTTTTGCTAGTCTAATAAAAAATATAAAAATAGTTTAAAACTAAAACCATATTCATACCTATTACCCACTTTTGCTCTGAATATTTAGTGTGGCAACCCTAATATAATCACACTCGAGGTTCTCTAAAGTATGTTTGTCACACTCTCAGACGTTGCTTCTCGGCAATATATCATTTTCAAAGATATTTGCACAAGGGAAAATAGCATATGTATGGAAATATTTCTTCATATGAAACATACTGTCCTAAAGAAAGAAATAGCTGGGGTTTGAAATAAATGATAGTGATACGAATAAAAGCTGTTTAAGCATTTAACTATAAATCCAATGTAAAGAGGCATAAATTAAAAGGCATAATTTTACAGGAAGAAGCCGTTTGAAGTTTTTATTTAATTAATTAATAGAATTGTTATCAGAGAAACTTTGAAGAATATTTGTCTAATATTTGACACAAAGTAAACTACAGTAGGTAAGTACGCTTTTAAGTATTATATTTTAAATACTATTTACAATAAGGAAACTGTACCTATCGCCTATAGATTTCTAAAAAACAAATTAAATATACATAAATAATATGGTACCCAAGTATTTAAAAAAAAAATTATAAAACTCAGTACCTAGTACCTAGATGTCTTCTCATAAGACTAAGGTATCTAATCTTTAAAGGCACCGTATACCCACTAACATGCCAATATTTAGTATTTTATCTTAGGATTTCAATTAGAAACATTACTTACTAGGAAAAAAAGATAAATTAAAAAAAATCTATTTAAATTAACTTTTTCTGTTCATAATGATATTACTTTTATTTGATTTTATTGTTATATCTTTTTTTAAATAACAATGTCTTTTGAATTTACTTTTTATAATGTATATTTAACAATGCTTTAATAAGTGCTGCTCGTGCTTAGATACCAGTTCCAAAAGTCCGGTTCTTTAAACGACCGAAGCGAAATTTGCGCATACTTACAAAGAAAATGAATCGCAACATTATAGCGTGTCATATGTTTTCAAAATTACCTCGCGCGTGCGATATTATTACAATGAAGTTTGCACAATAAATTGCAAACTTGAGTAGAACTTTAATTAATAACGCTTTTATAGTGTAATTTTTATCTTATTAAACATGAATTGATTGGTAAGCTAGACAAGCATACGATGGCAATGATTTAAACAGTTACCTATGTTGCTGTGTTTTTAAGACTTGAAATTTTAAAGGAGAATAAAAAGAAAGAAGATTGAAATATTAATTAGGCCTCCAAAGCTCTGCCCCCAAGAAGTATCAATGCTGCCTATTTTATAATACGGTCACCCATTCATGTTAGTGCCTACAGACCACTAGAATTCAGAAGATTGTTACTTAACCTGAAGTTTTAGACGCAAAACAATCCTGAAGTATTCCCATTTAAATGTTAATAACACTAATAGCGCCTACAACATGAAACAGGTTAAGTACAACCGCCATAATAATATTATCGTCCCTCGTAGAGCCCAATTACACGAATGTTATTGTGAAACTAATTAGTCCCCGTTGTGGACCTCTAATTATATTGCTGACCTTTAATTACTCCTGTCAGAGTCACGGTGAGAATCAAAATGACAGTAAACAAAAACAAGACCATGACAAAATTATTTATGGTTTTAGTGCGGATAAATATTTAGCCCACTTCAGCCTCAGGGTTAGTAGAAACATGTCACACCCATGTTTCGGCAACTATTTTAGGTGTCGAGAAATGTGTAGTTTATTGCCATACCAAGCACAACACTAGCTATAGGTACTACAAAATCGAGTTCATTTGTGAGCAATGTTTTTTTTTTTTTAATTGAATGGTCTGTGCGTGAACGGACGATCCGAATTTGTACCTAAAAGTGCTAACAGACGACCGGACTTGGTACGGCCGCACCAAAGTGATGGTGCGGTGCGCTCCGCGCAACAGACGACCGGACAACTCATCGCACGGTCCAGTGTACTCGGAGGACTAGTCGTTGTTGGATGTGTAACTCGCGCCATGTCTACAATTTCTAAAAAAATAAAATAGCGTTTCTGTTGGCATTAGCAGCCACTTCACCACCGCCACTAATGAAACGAAAAAAATGAAAAGAATGGGCAAAAATATACCTAAAAAACAGGCAAGAGATGATATCTAATCTATTGTCTTAATGAAATTATTTAATGCCCTTTCACACTATTTAAATAAATATATTATGAGTATCGTAAAAGATGCTTAAGTAGTCTGTTCGCTTTCTTTTTATATTTTATATGTCCCTACCTACCACGTGGACAATAATGTGCGTTATGTGCTTGCTAAAATTATAAAAATAACTCCACTGTAGGTACTATTTGCTATGTAACTGTTTATATGTCCCTAATATATAAACGAACTGTCGTTAATCGCCTCATCTCGAATCTATAGTTTTAGTCCGATTGGAACGTATAATTCTAAAATTTCACCAAATATTCTTTTTCGAACGCCATGATGAAAATGGAGTATTTGCACTAGTGGAAGCCGTAGAAAATAATAAAAAGCCTCGTGAAAATATACGCTATCATTTTGAACAAATTACAATGATAAAACAAGAGTTGGTATGTAACAAAAAATGAACATATGCTGCACATTCAGTAGTAGATTTACGACTAAAGCACACCGGAAGATACAAGCAGACCTAGCAGGAATAACCCACAAATTGGTGGCAAAAAGAGGTTTTCCACAGAGGGGATGCCTATCTCCACTACTGTGGTGCCTGCTAATAGATGAATTAATAAACAAGATAAATGGGATGCATATATATACGCAAGTCTATTCTGACGACGGCGTGCTCCTAGTCACAGGCAAAGTCCTCAGTATTATGTGCGAAATCATGAACAGAGGCCTAAGAGCAGCATTAGCATGGTGCAGGAGCAAGGGTCTCGACCTGAACCCTGACAAAACCAAACTAGTTTTGTTCACCAACAAGAGAAAAATAGGACGAGCTGGACCAGTGCGACTAGACAACCAAGACTTAGAAAAAGTCAAGGAGGTCAAATATCTAGGAGTAACACTGGACAGTAAGCTAACGTTCAAGACTCACATCAGCAACACGTGCGCAAAAGCCAAAATGGCAATGATGCAGTGCAAAAGGATAATAGGAAGAACCTGGGGAATTAAACCAGCAATAGTAACATGGATATACAAGGCAATAATTCTGCCAAGAATCCTACACGGAGCCCTGGTATGGTGGCACAAGGCTGCCCTAGGGAAAAATAAACAAGAACTAGACAAAGTACAAAGGCTAGCAGCCCTCATGATCACGGGCGCGATGAGGACTACACCAACAGCCGCACTCGAGATCATATTAGGGCTAAACCCCTTGGACTTAGAAATTAAAAGAAAAGCAACCGAACAATGGTTCAAACTCAGAAGCACTGACCTATGGACCGGAAACTACATGGACGTAGGTCACGCACGTATAAGCAAAAACTACGAAGAAAGACTGTCAATGATCCTATCCAATAACGACCTTATCAGGAAGGAGAAAATCTTTGACAAGAAATACAGAATACACATAGGCACACGAGATGAGTGGCGGATAGACTCCAGTAGCACTATCTGCTACACAGACGGCTCAAGAAAAGAACTGACGAAGCTATCTGGTTCCGGAGTGCACATTAAAAGTGTAGACGGGACAGAAATAAACAAGTCGATACCTCTAGGAAGATTTGCAAGTGTCTTTCAAGCAGAGATATATGCGATAAAGGAATGCGCGGAAATAGTGGAACACCTGACCAGTACGGGAAAGGTAACCATCTACAGCGACAGCCAGGCCGCGCTCAGAGCACTTGACAAAGTGGAGACAACATCAGCAATAGTCAAGGAATGCAAAAAGTCACTAGACAGACTGGCTCAGAAAACCGACCTGACGATTGCCTGGGTCCCCGGACACGAGGGAAACACGGGCAACGAGCTGGCGGATGAACTAGCCAGAGAAGGCGCTGATGAAAACATGGTGGGGCTGGAACCCCGGCTGCCTATAGCACACAAAATCACCAAAGGAGTAATCAGCCATAGTATTAAAACAGATACCAACCGCAGATGGAGATCTTCGCCTGGAATGAGACAGTCGAAAATCTTCATCAAAGGCATGGACAAGAAAAGGACGAGTCACATCATGAAACTCACAAGAGGAAACATGAGGCTCGCCATAGAGATTATAACAGGACACTGTCGACTAAACAGACATCTGACAGTGATAGGAGTAAAAACCGATCCCAAATGCCCGGAGTGCATGGAAAACGAAGAAACAAGTTTCCACCTGCTGGCAGAATGCCCCATGTACTCACTGATCAGATGGGAACTCCTGGGATCGGACAGACTGGACGAGGAAGACATAAGAAATCTGAAGGTGGAACAGATTTTTTTTTTTTTTTTTTTTTTTTATATTAGCCTACCAAAGTGACTCCACTCTGCCTGATGGTAAGCAGTAAGTGGAATCCAGAAGTGGCGGACACCATTCCAAAAGCCAAACTACTGGTATGGTGGCCTCCACTATGGCGGCTTAGTGAGATGCTTTTTCACGCCCCGCTTAAAAGACCCAGGATCAAAATTAGATGGGAACACATGCGCTGGCAAAGAGTTCCAGGCTTTAATTGAGCGACAAAAGTATGAAGTGCTGAACCGTTTGGTTCGAGACCCTTTAGATTCCACTGTGAAAGGGTGGCACTTTAGTCCCGCACGTGTTGTTCTGGATAAAAAGGGAGAGGGTGGGATTAATTCAAAGAGCTCTTCAGAACACTCTCCATGGTAAAGGCGATAGAAGACGGCCATTGAGGCGATGTCTCTTCGCAGCTGTAAAGGCTCAAGGGTCTTAGTAGCCTCCGGGCTTCCGATGATACGGACTGCTCGCCGCTGCAACCTATCGAGTGCATCCAGTAAGTACTGTGCAGAGCCATCCCAAAGATGAGAGCAGTACTCCACGCAGGAACGAACCTGTGTCTTATAAAGAAGACAGAGCTGCTCGGGCGTGAAGTACCGCCTCACCCTGTTCAGGACACCGAGTTTACAGGAGGCGGTTTTAATGACGCACTCGATGTAGTTCTTGGGGTTGAGATCTCGGCTGATGTCCATACCCAGGATACTTAGGCTATCCTGTAGTGGTAACGCTGTGTTCTGAAGAGAGGGAAGGGGAAGGAACGGAGATTTTTTTGCAGAGAACGCGCACACCTGTGTTTTCTTGGCATTGAACTCGACCAAATTCTCACAACCCCATTGAGAAATGCGGTATAATACTTGGTCGAGCTCAGCGACAAGTTCTAGGCGTTTTGCCTCGATGTCAGTCTGTTTAGCCGCAGGATGTCCGAGATATCGCCCATGCACTGTACTATCATCTGCATAGCAATGAATGTTGCCAAGGGACAACATGTCATTGACATGCAGAAGATACAGAGTGGGTGACAGGACGGACCCCTGAGGCACCCCAGCGTTGACCTGCAAATAATTGGAGGCCGATCCGTCACAAAGGACTCTAATGCGGCGCTCACGCAGGAATGCGGCAATCCAGTTGCACAGCTGGGGTGGCAGACCATATGCTGGAAGCTTGGACAGAAGCGAACGGTGCCAGACTCTATCGAAGGCTTTGGTTATGTCAAGGCCGATGGCCAAGGACTCGCCATGCCTGTCCATAGCTTCACCCCATTGGTGCGTGATATACGCTAGAAGGTCACCCGTAGACCGTTTTGACCTAAAGCCATATTGTCGGTCACTAATTAACGAGTGACCCTCTAGGTAGCGGACTAGTTGGGAGTTTATTATCCGCTCAAGCACCTTGCAGAGAACTGAGGTGACAGCTATGGGTCGATAGTTGCCTGGCTCGGACCTATCCCCTTTTTTGGGAATGGGTTGAACATTCGCCTCTCTCCAAGCCTCCGGCACAATTCCCGAGGAATAAGATAGGCGGAATAGGCGCGTCAATGCAGGAGACAACTCCGCTGCGCATTTCTTAAGAACCACCGCTGGAATACCATCCGGTCCGCTGGCTTTCCGAACATCGAGCGACCTTAGTTCCGCACGGACATCACGATGCCTAATACGAATATTAGGCATAACGGAGTCGCAGCCAGATATAGTCGGCGGGTGCAAGCCACGGTCGTCGATTCGGGAGTTAGCCGCAAAGAGTTCTACAAGCAAGTTTGCTTTCTCTTGCGGCTCGTGGGCCAGCGATCCATCAGGACATTTCAAGGGGGGCAGCGAAGGCTTGCAGAAGTTGGATTGCACGGCCTTGGCTAGTCGCCAGTAGCTACGGCTACCCGTAGGATGCGAAATGAGTTCTTGCCCAATCCGTGCAATGCGCTGGGCATCCGCTCTGATGTAAGCCCTCTTGCATTCCCTAGTGGCTTTGTTGTACGCTGCTTTTAGGCGATCCAAGCTAGGGTCGCGCCGTGCTCGGGCCCTGATCCAAGCGCGGTACGCCGATTCTTTTTGTTTAACAGTATCGGCGCACTCACGGTTGAACCAGGGACGCGTTTTGCCGGCACTGGTGACATCTGAGGATGGAATGTAATATTCCATACCTGACAAGATCTCACCAGCGACAGCAGTAGCACTTTGCGACGGATCCCTGTCTTTAAAGCAGCGTAATGCCCATGGGACGGAAGCAAAGTAATCCCGCATACCGTCCCAGTCTGCTGACGAGTAGTGCCATAGTCGTCGCTTTACCTCCGAACGTCGTGAGGGAGCAACAAGAGGCACTGAGGCGCAGACCAAACAGTGGTCGGAATTACCCAGTGGGGCGTGGACCGAAACACTGTATTGGTCTGGGTGACTCGTCAGCAGTAGGTCTAGCAAAGAGGGCGCTTGACCTGGAATATCTGGTATCCTGGTGGGATGGATTACCAGTTGCGTCAGGTCATGCGTGAGAGCGAATGCATGGGCGGCTCGTCCCGCATGGTCTGTTCTGAGAGAACCCAACCAGGTCTCGTGGTGGGCGTTAAAGTCTCCCAGAAACACCAATTCCGCGTTCGGAAACCGCTCCTGCGCTAAGTCTGCCGCCTGACTCAGATGGTCAAAGAGTCGAGTTGTCTCCAAATCTCCGGAGTGGGAACGGTAAAGGCACGCGTAGACCCGGCTCAGAGAACCAAGATCAACGTGAAGCCAAAGGATGGGGTAGGATGGGTCCTCTAGGCAGCGCAGACGGCGAACGCAAACATCCGCCCTGACGAATGCGCATACTCCGGCCTTAGCGCGAAAGCGCTCCTCGAGCACATAGCCGGGGTAGTGCAGGTATGCCGTGTCGTCAGGGCGGCGTATTTGTGTCTCCGTTAGGAAAAGCAAAGCCGGCCGTGCCGTCTCGAGGTGTTGGTGGACGGCGTTGAGGTTTGAATGGAGTCCACGGATGTTAGTGAACTCCACCTCAAATAGCGGGTTGGTGGGGGAGGAATATGCCGCTGTTAGACCTGCTGCTTTTTTGCGTGCTGCCATGTTGGAGGGTAAAGGGAGGGGCGTGGAAAAGATGACTGCCCTCGCAGCAAGGCTAGACAAGGTGCCGAGTATTGCTTCGTCATTTAACTGTGTGGCATGGTGGTAGCCGATCCGCCGGACGGAAGGGCCCCCGTACCCTCTCGGAAATGGTCGCCGGGTCCCACCAACCGGTCACCAACCGGCACGACGAACCACTCCGGGATTATGCGCGACCTGGTGGGGCAGCCTCCTAGGGTGGTTAGGCCTAGTTGGGCCCCTGTACTATGCCGCGGGCGGCCAGCGGCACCACCGTTTCTACGGGTCTCCCTGGCCGGCGGGTCGACCCACACTACCCACACAATGACTCCGCGGATACTCAGCTGGTCCCACAGGTGCTGCGAGGATTGCCATCTTTGCATCAGTTGGGATGATCAGATTTATCAAGGATACAAGAAGGTTTGATGGGGTGCCGTGAAAAGGCTGGATCAACCACACCCTCCCCAAGGGGAGAACTGGGGAAATGGACGAAGTGGCCCGCAAGTAATGCGGGTGGATCGTCCGTCCGGCTGCCGGCGTCCCCGCTGGAAATAATAATACGACTAAAGCGTTAAACGGTCCGGTGCTTCGTCCACACGATCGAACTTGGTGCGGAGTGCACCGCGTCCGGGCGTACAAATCATCGCACCAACCGAACAGATAATAATAATAATAATAATAATGTTCAGCGGACAGCTCTCCACACGATCGAATATGGTCCGCTGCGCACCAAAGTGATGTTGCGGAGCACACAAAGTCCGGTCGTCTGTTATGGCTATTAGTGTAGTCAAGCGAAAATATTACTTTTGAAACAAATCCATTATTATAATAATAATTAGTCAATACAGGTGTACATAAGATAACTGTTTTGGGCCCGCCAAAAGATACACACTTTAGGCGGTGCCTAATGAAACTGCAAAAATCTATTACTTATTGAAGGTGAAAAATTCAATAAATATAAAAAAATTATTATAAAAATGAAAATGGTTATCTTATCGTAAATAACTATGATTCTTACTTATTTCTTAATCTTTCGGATTTTGCAATAGCTAAATAAACATTGTAATTAGGTGTATTATAAACACAAACCTTCATTAAAGTATAAAATATATTTTGGCAACAAATAAATTAGCAAACTTTATAAATGCAAACAATCTCTTCGCCGTTCAACCATTTTTCTAAGCAAAATTTTATGAATTTAGTAATTTACGCAACATTTTATTACTTTTGGACGAAAATTAAATCTGTTTCTTTTTACTACTATTATATTTATGTTAGTAGGTACGAACTTTAAGCCAATTTGTAGCAAACGTTTTTACACAAATAAATAAAACTTAAAAGTGTTTTATTATACCTAACCTAAGGTTCGAATTTTGTTAGGTAGATAAACAATAAACAAACAATATTGTTGTTATTTCATAAACAAGTGATAGTATACGTCATAGTTGTACTAAAGCTAGTTAATTACTTATTTATTAGGTACAATTTTGCTGACCATAACATAGGTATTCGCTACCGGAACATGTCGTGTCCCACTCCTGAGCTAGGAATTAACCTGTGTTACAGGTAGTGACTGCTCCGGTGATATGTAACTATAGTTTGCTTCGTTTAGAAAACTTTTTGAACTATATTAAACGTTAAAGGCAGCTATACAACCAAAAATCTGAATTTCCATATAACTACCAATAAAATATTTTGTTTGAATTTCTTAATTTTAATGAAAATCGATTCTGAAACCAAAATTGAATCACAAACGTGACAGTAATTTGAGCAAACGAATATTTAGATAAGTGTTTCGACCAAACGATGTTCTTTGTTTACTTGATTTTAAAAAAGTGGAAACTCAAACGCTTTTGCAGGACCGTTCTTTTTATTCTGTTTTATCTCTGTATATTCTTTCATGGGTATATTGTTTACTCCACACACATTGCTTTTTGTGGAACAATAAAGAAAGAAGCGCGAAGATGAGCTCATTCACCGACCACTTTACGCGGCAATTCGCAACAATAGGTAGGTACGAGCAAGCATTCTTATGTCTTTAAACGCCTTTTACTTGCTTTTGCCTGTCGTTTCATTGCAATCATAATGACTTTAGCGACTTTAAGACAGATTTCCTATACTTTCTTCAGCATGCTTAGTAGTGCTTTTCATCGTAGATCCATTATATAAAATGAATTTTGGTGCTATACCGAATAACCATTACACCGAATACAATTTCCACACAATTACTTACAGCATATTTTATAGCTACAGAGAACTGTCTAGGGATCTATATAAGTGATATACGTCCCATAATGTTATTATACACAATACTAGTTCTTGGCCGTCTGGTCGCCGCGCCGCTCTAAAATAAGGAACTAGGTAGGTATTGGACCTCTTTCCGTGGGTGCGGCATATCAGTAAGTTACAGCAAAGAGCTGCATCGTTACTTGCGTACTAATCGCCATATAGCGATCACTAATCCGTCCGTCAGGTGTTTTGACTATGACAAAGTCTCAAATTTCTTTGAACTTGTTAGTGTTTAACAAGATATAGGATAAGTTGATTTAAAGCGAATTTATCGGCAGTTCCAATTTGTAGATTAGTTAACTGCTCTATTTGATATGTATGGGCTCTTTAAAATGATAATGTGAATATTTAACGTACCTACTGTTTCTAGTTGCTGAACTGTAATTACACATAGGTTTAATTATCTACTGTGTCTAAAATGATTCATTAGAAACATTGAATTGAAATTTGTCTATTAATACCTATGATTACAATAAAGTTAGGCATTTTTTGATGAGTAAAGTACTATTATACCGTAAAATGTCATGACTATGAACACAGACAACAACACAATATGAGTGACAACTTAAAGAACACATAAGACAACAACACAATATGTTTGTGACCACATACTTGGACTCCAATTCTGGGACTTTCTCCTTTGACATTGAAAGACAATTAGCAACAAAAAACTACGTACCTACGAATGTTCTAAGATCTTGTATCTCGCAAGAAAAGTAGGTAAGTACCTAAGTTTTTAAATACTTGGATAGGTACTTGTTAATCCATTTTGGTGCCCCGAAATAAAAAAAAACAGACTATCTGTTTCTTGATGAAACATTTTTGTTGTACTTAGTAATTGAAGTTTAATTTGTTTTCTGTAGTATGATTCAAATTAAAAAAGTTGTGATACTCAAAACGAAATTTATCGGTAGATAAATGTTAATTCAAAGCGTAAAACAACATGTTTTGTATTTAAATGTTTTTGTATCTTGTTTAGAGTTAGCTGTCGACGACAGTTTAAGCCCCGCATTTCAAAGCAATTTGCAATAAACTGGTAACATTTCCGAACGCAAATTAAATGGTCGCTTGTCCAATTCTGACTTTTTTGCTTCGTCACCAACATGCAGGTCTAGCTTCGTTTAAATACCTATTGACGCGTTAACTTTTTTAATACGACTTCTGTAGACCTCTTAGGTAACTTAACTGTTAATATTTTGAATAACCTACAACCTACAAAGTCAGACAAAGTAAGACTTAAAAGTGTTTTTCTACAACTTATTTCATGTAATTACTGCGTTTTTCTTTAGTAAGTGGCAAACAAGCATACGGTTCATGTTATTAAAGTGATTGCAAAAATAAGAAAACAAGCACGTGGACCGCGAGAATTAGAAGGATATTCACTTACAGAACAAAACGCAGTAACATAGAAACAAATATTTTACCTGAATTCATGACAAAGTATAGTCGGCAGAGAATTTTTTGAATCACTATCATGGCACGGATAATTTTGTATGTCATTTCAAAATTATTTACCATTTGACATTATATTATGTTTAACAATTATTAAGCTATTTGGGAAAACCATTTATAATTTGTTTAGGCTGTCCATCATCACTGTCAAGCAAATCTACCTGTACGACAATTTAACATATTTCTGTTCAATAAATCTTCACAGTATCTCGATGAAAAGCTTTCGTATTCGTAGTTGATGAATGAAGAAGGGGACTTGTATATACAAGTGAATTTTGATACGCCTGCCTCCAATGTCAAGGTGAATATAGGCATTTGCTTAGAACATTGTTAACGTAAAAGTAGCCTCCACTATAGCGGTTTTATGAGATGCTTTATCACGCCTCGCTTAAACATCAGGTAAGTATCATAACTGGAAACAAACAGTCATAAAAATGAAAGCAACGAAATTTATTATTTTTAGGAGTATAAACAAAGTTTTCCAGTAAATTATTTTTGTTTAGAGAATTAATGGTTTGGAGCTTGTTAGCATATAGTACTAATAGTTTGTTTACAAAATAAGTTCTCTCCTTCGTTAACAAAATTAATGGTTTTGTAGTTTTATAGTGGGCTCTATTGCTGCTACTTCTTAAAGCAATTTTATCATAATCTTACTGTCTTTATACTTGTTTTTAATGGTACAAAAGAAAAAGACAAAACAAAAAGTAACAATAAAATAATAGGCACTGTTTTGGTCTTGGTGTAAAGTAGTATATTATTCAGTGATATCTATTTATTGTTTAGTATTAAATTAAAATGTGTAACTCACAAAATGTACGATTTTAAAGTGCATTGCTTTCAATACAACACATCGTAGACGGTCTAAGCTATAGATTAAGCCACTATTTATGTTATATTAATCTAACTGTTGACCACAACAGCCTATAAGTGACATAAGCTGACAAAGCTACCTCTCTGAGAGCTATAAGCTAAGTACTTACTAAGATATTTCAACCTATTTGATATCTATTGTTAGAGTGACTTTGGCGTAAACTTAAGCTTGTGTATCTAGAGACTTTGTTACAAGTTTTGTTTAACACAGAATGTTAAAAAAATAATGGTTGGACTGTTTCAGCTATCTTATTTAGGTACTACATTTGTTCGTTAAAACAGAGTATATAACTGTTCAATTTAAAAACAATTTTAAAGTGCATGCTGATGTCGATCTCGCCTTGTATACCTTTGGAAACTCCAGGTGTGTACCCAGCATTAAATCTCTACGGATTGCATCAAATTTTACATAATTTATCTTACAGCTACGAGGTCGAGGACTAAGAACATACCTATCTATATCTCTCTGTTTTAATTATACTAAGCATTCAGTATTCTATTTCGTCCTCAAGTGCAATATAATGCACCGAATGGAGAAAGGAATTAATTGCCTATCTAGTAATTTAAGTTGTAACAACGGCGAAAATACCTTTCCTTTTTCACAGTTTAAAATTGTGTATAAATATTGGCTATTAATGTTATTCACTTTCTGGGTATTTCACATATAAATCCTAGACGATTAGTATATTCCCACTGCATGATGAATACGGTATTGGACCAATTAGAGTACCAACACGGTCGAGCACACCGCCAACAGCATTTTTCAAATAATGAAAAAAAAACAAATAAACACAAATACATACTAAAAGAAAATCCTGATGTCGTTCAATACTTTTGTTAGAATTTCATTTAAAATGTACAAAACATCCTTAACATCGGCAGTCGGGCAAAAATTGAAAAGCAGATTAAGTTTGACAAATTCGATGGTCGTACTCGTATTATAATTTTCATGAGAGTATTATGTTGAACAGCTGCTTAATAAATTAAATGGGGCACTGGCTTAATTGCTACTTCAGCTATAAAATGCGGTGGAATTAACAAAAAGTAGGCAGGCATGAGGTGCTGTAAGTCCTGGCCATTTTTCTTTATCTTAATAGGCTAGATTAAGTTATCCCATGTATAAAGGACAAGTGGTCATGATAGACTAGTTTTATCCCATGGAAGTGAACCAATATTTTAATTCCGAAAGTCAGAAAATAATAAAGATATAAAAACACCACCAGAAAATGTTTAGTTTCCAGTCAAGAACGATATATTAACGCAGCAATGAACACCAGACGAATTTTAGAAGCGTATCACGAAATTACATTCTTCGATAATTGGTATGACTACACACTAACTTCCCGCAGCGCGGTTTCACCCGCGTCTTTGCTCACTGCTCTACTTCCATCGCCAGTAGCGTAATGTTACATAGCCTATAACTTTCCTCGAGAACTGGGCTATCATAGGCAGAAGAATTATTCAAATCCAAATCTGGTAGTTCCAGTGATAAGCGCGTTCAAACATACAAACTCTTTTGCGTTTTATATCAGTATAGATAGAGTATAGATGTGTTGATTGAAAGGATGTTTAAAATTGTACCGAACTAAAATATTATGTCTTAAATTTTATCACTTGTCCACTGACGATGCATTAAATCCCTTTGAATAATGATGTAAACAGTTTTAAACAAAATAAGCTTCTTTAATAGCCAAATAAAACAATACTAAACTTTATTTCCACGTTCTACAACTTGAATTGAAAAGAAAAATACAAATAGCAAACAGGACGTAGTATAAAACTGATCTAATTAACCGGAACTACAATGATGTTAAAAGTAATAAGCTACAATATCAATATAATACCTTAGTTGATAAAAATGCAAGTATGTTGATATTTTTTGTCGTAAAACCTCGCCTTCTCTGTCGAGTGTCTAATTTATATTAATAATGTCTAATATTGTAGGTATTTATTATATTTATAAACACACACTCTTGTATGAAAATGTTGCCATCATCAATTATATTATCAATACGCAGCATAAATTTAAGTACTTATACATTGTAGTAAAAGAAAACCGGCTCTTTTATGCAAAGGAAACAATAGTTTTAAAAATGCAGTGGATGAATTTGAAATCTCCTTGTATCAAATGAAACAACTTGCAATGAAAAATATATTAGTTAGTACTAATACATTTTTATGCGTTATAAATCCTTAGAAAAGTATCTGTCTCTCACTAGGTATATTGTTTTTTAGGTATTTTTTTTTGAATTCAAGAAGGGTAATGTTTTTCGAGCGTAAGTATTTATATGTATTTATATTAATACTTATTTTTTATGGCACGCTATACAGCCTAAATGGCAGAATAGATTTCAACATGGCATTAGATTAGTATTAAATTGTGGAAATGACATATGGTATCAATTCTGCAATGTAGCGTCGATACTAAAAAAAAAATGGATTTCTTTCTTTTCATTTTGTTTTAGGCCAGCTGCTTTTTGTTTTTCATAATATTTATTGCTAGTTTCCTTTGTTTATAATAAGTTAAGTTAAGGCTAACCTGTATAGAGTAAATAAATGTTGCTTTTTCTTTCTTTCTTCTAAGTATGAGCATCGCGCCTTTGTCACTAAAAGGGGTTGGCAGAGATGTTTAACACTAGCGATGTTGAGTCCTAAGTAACAAAAGGTGAGCCTATTGCCATTTACTGGGCATAGATCCAGACTGCGGGCTAATAGTCATTGTTGACAGATAAACCCAATACCTTTCACCTATCACGAAGTTCAAATCCAAAACCTTTGCATGGCAATTGGCAGTTTGTAAACAGTACTCTACTACTAAACCACCGAGAGAATCATAAAATTTAATTAACAGTTAAATAAGAATAACTTCGTTAATTCGTATTTTTACCTTCGCTTTTACAAAGTTATTGCAGCATAAAAAATACGAAGGAGATTAACTGTCAGAGTATATTTTCTTAGATCTGGTGCATAATAACCAATGTTCTTTTGTTTCGTACGTAACTGCGGAGTTCACACAAAGGGGACGAGCATCGCTATAAAAAATGTAATGCTGTACTTACTTGATATATTTTCATGTTAATGACAAGGTAAAGAAGCAGCTCGGTTACGTACCTACTTATTGTTCAGTAGATGTAGGATATTTTACAACTTGTATACTGTGCGGGTGCACATTACTCCACATCAACCTATATCCTATTAAAATTATAAATGCGAAAGTTTGTGTGTGTGTATGTTGGTTACCACTCAGTGCCTAAACGGCTGAACTGATTTTGATAAAACTTGGTATGTAGATAGAATGGGAGCCGGAGACGGATATCATGTACAAGAAAAGCATTAAAGCTTGAACTGTCATCATAATTAACAAAAGCTAAATAAATGCACTTTTAAACCTGGGCATCGAAACCCCGAGCCTAACTTTCAATGAACACTATTTATGTTACTTCATATTCTATAGAGGCATTATAATGCCAGGTACCAGCCCATTACTGCGCCACTGCAAAGCAAAGGCCTCTTCCCGTACAAAAAATGTATCAAAAAATCAAGTGGTTAGTGGTCAACCTAGTATTAGGATTTGTTCAGGTCGCCCATAGAGGCATTCGACTTGACCTAACGACTGTTATCAACTTGGTAACAACCAAGGCCGATTTTTAACGTGCCCTTCGAAGCACGGAGACGCACAGATTAAATACCACTATAGGGTCACCCATTTTTGGGCCAGCCGCACTCCATATTGCTTTCTGCTAATCGTTTACTAATCAAAAAAAGAAAATGTATGAGCATTGATCATCATACTTGTTTAAGTCGGATAGGCAATTAACACTTTCCGGGACTGTAAACGTATATGGCTGTGATGACAATAAAACATCAGTTGTGTCCACAGTAGTGTCCATGAAAGGGATAAGCAGTTAATAAAAGTCTAGGCTAGACTTATTATCTAAGATTCGAAGTCAAATAGTCGGTAATAATCAAACAAATGTACATAATATATTCTAAATTTATTAATAGGTATTATCTTAAGCACTTTAAAACAGTCTTTCGTCACTCGTAAACATAATATTAATTTACATTTAAGAATGTTCATTATCTCTATTTGTTTTTTGCAAACTCTTCAAAAGCAAATTTATCAATCGTTTCTGCAGCCTCTCACTATTTAAATTAGACGTGTTTTGTCTCATTTGCGTATAATCTTGTTTTATATCGTCAATCAACATCATTGATTTAATTTTAAACAGTCGAACTTGGTCCTCTGTCATCGATTCTAACTCCGGTAGAAGACTTAATAAAAACATTTTCATCGCACTGTTGTTACTTGAATCTGATGAATCGTGCGACAAATCGTGTTTTTGAAATGTTGATGATACTTTACTCCTACTCTTCATTAGGTCTGCCATATTTCGCTTTCCTAAGGGAACGAATCGTCTTCTCTTGCGTACCACGGGCGACTGGGGAGTGAGTAGATCTCCTAGAATACCACTATCAGGGTGACTTTCAGTGTTCACGTCATGCTCTGTGTATTCGCCCGGTTCAGACTTTATAAAGTCGACTACAACTACCGTTTCATTAGTTACAGAGTTTGATTGTGTCTCATAACGAGTATCATCA
The DNA here is from genome assembly GCA_963082885.1 of Parascotia fuliginaria. Taxonomy (NCBI): domain Eukaryota; kingdom Metazoa; phylum Arthropoda; class Insecta; order Lepidoptera; family Erebidae; genus Parascotia; species Parascotia fuliginaria. The sequence goes on along the minus strand of OY720182.1, from coordinate 4,883,726 downwards.
ATACATTCAACAGTAACAGGCTTCAAATATGGTAAAATAAACTTTAAATAATCAGTTAAATAATATGGCTTCTTTACTTTCGTTCCGCTGGGCTTCATACTTCTCAGGAACGATGACCGTATATTCCGCCATTTTTCTTTACAATCACTGACTGTAAACAAAGAAAGAAAATATTCAATTGAAGCTTGTTATACAAAGCAATCTAATTGTGAGCCATGTTTTGTTTACAACGCCATCTGTTTGAAAGAAATAAAACTAAAGTTGCTGTTGCACTCGAGTATTTAGTCGTGTTTGGCACACTATCTACCGTAATGATCAATAATAAATCAGGTTGAGAAAGATATGGCATTTCTACTAACGTTTATGAATGTGACAAGGTTTAGATAGATAGATAGATATTTCTAAGATGTAGCTGACAAAAATATTCAGTCTTAAAATAAATAAATTACTTGAGACGCGGACATATTCTAGCACAAAAATCGGCACATCACCTACTAACTACCTACTAATATAATTAAAAAACAGATTTTAACATATATTTATTAGTATTTAACATTTAACATAAATATATATATTTATTAGTTTCTACTATGAGTACCTACAACATAATCTGGCAACATTTGTCGTACCGATCATCATTTTATCTTACCGCAATGTGATTCAATTGCGACGCGACGAGGGAAACATTCATCGAGTACATTACTGGGTGAGAGACCTGCACGTTGTTTTAAATATGCAGCCGGCTAAATATAACGCTCGGTGTACATCATTTAGAGAGGACGTCACATGTTTGAATTGAATAGTACTTACTTGAAAGATTCGTGTTCGCCGCAATATTAGCCCATGCTTCTTCCACCAAATCTTTGCGATTATACGCCGGCAAATTGTAATTGTATAGAAATTCGAACTTTTCTATTTGATTTATTAATTGTATTTCCATAGACATTGTTATTTACACCATGAACTATAATAATTTTTTGATGTCGCGCCGCGCTCGGCACGGGAATGTAGTGTACGACAGCGGCGCGATGTGGGCACTGTTGATTGGTTGCCGCGCCGAAAGTATGTCGCGTCCCCCCCGCGCCGCGTCGCCTCATGCCGTGCTGCGCCTGTTCGGCTACGCTCGGCATGTGTCAGAGATACCGAGCGGGATCCGACACGACTACAATCAACAATGGTTATCGACCCGTGCCGATACCGCGATGCGTGCGAGACAACGGATCATACATGTGTTGTATAAATTGTTGCACTCTAAAATGCTTAGGAGTTTATCATTGTAATTTTATACCTGTGATAAGATAAAATTACTGTGTTGGTTGAAATAAGTAATATTATATGACGTTACTTTTTATGTAAGTACCTACGCGTACATTACTGAGTATGCTATACCTACTACCTATTGATATACAACTACTACCTTTTTAAAATTATAGGGCCAACTAACGGTCCGTATCCCATTAATAATTTCTAACATAAAAGATATGTCACTCTAAGCAATAGTGTAAGTAGGTCGAAATGGAACAAAGTAGAAGAATGGAAAACGTTATCCCGCCGTAGGTAATTACCTACAATTATGGCAAACCAATTAAAAGTTAAGTTTATCTTTTGTTTGTAGAATCTGAAAAAAAAGAAAACTACCTTCTTAATACACTTTTGTGTGCCGGCAGCCCACTTTCCTCTTCGGTCCTCTTCATTTCCCTTTTCCGTGCTCATTCCCATAGGTTAGGGTTACCACTTACCATCGTGAGCCGTACCTATGCTTATTTGCCACCAATGAAAATAAAAGAATGTACTTAGTAACCTAATTTAAAACAGTATGAAACAAACCCCTTATCTTTTAATGTCTGAAAGTACATAACAAATCTATAAATTAAAACGTGATTTAAAACTTTGTATCCCTTTTTAAACACGGAGGTAAGTAAGTACGTGACATTTGGTAAGTTCATAATATGAGGAACGAGAGCAGAAAGATAAAATGATAATATAAAAAATTATCAGTCAAATTACGCTGCTTGTTCAATGAGGATTGGCGATTTTAGACATTATATAATGTTCAAGATGTATTAATGCAGAAAATAAACATTAAATTTAGAATACTTATATTAAGTATCTAATATATTATGTTCTAAAAAAAATCTTTCGAGAAAAATAAGTTAAAACTAAAAGCTATATATTATGCTGAAACAATCCAAATGCAATTAGCTTAATTTAAGGTTTCCTCTTATTCAATAAGTTATTAATTTTTTCAATAAGCGGCATTTCTACTTATAATAATAATAATATAATAATAATATTCTACCACATTCACACAACGCCATCTAGCCCCAAATTAAGCAATTATATTTGCTTGTGTTATGGGTACTAAACAACTGTTAAAAGAAAAAGAAACAAATGTTGTGTTCGCTTCAAGTAGGTCATGCACTTACTTAAATTGCGAATGTTCTTTTTGATTATGACCAGTGATATGTCCATGTAAAAATAGGTAATATTCAGCCACTTTTCTCACTAACCGTACTCAAACCGTAGTCAACTAATTTTAGTTCTAGATAATTTAAACCCTTGTCGCTATTAGACCTCGCTACGATGCCTACAGAAATTAGTCGTCAAATGTCGACATGGTAATTGGCATCATCTTAACCATTGATATCAATGACAGGTTTATTTTGAAAAGGTTTTAAATAATATTCGTTTTCGGAAATATATTCATCATAAATATTAAATTATGTCGACGACCATACATTTCTTATAATATTTTGCGACGACATGTTACCTATGTAACACGTCGCCGTCGAAAAATATTATTATATCTACCAGACGTTAATTTAGCTTAAAACACAATATTTTTTATGTCTCTGAGATTCGATCACAGATAATACCTTTTTACCTACTCAATACCTAGTTGTCTTTTCAATGAAAAAACCGTATTGACACATGCGATATAAAGACAGGCCTAAGAAGATAAAATGTCCCAAATTTCCCATTTCTATCTTCAGGGGCTTTGTGCTTATCTGTCAGTCAATCATGGCTAAGGTACCGATTTATAGCTTAGCGGCATTACGAAATAGAATTGTATAGTATGTAGGTACACTTCAGTATTTACAATACTAAACAAAGTTTCACTTTGTTACCACATCTATACTGATATTATAAATGCGAAAGTAACTCTGTCTGTCTGTCTGTTACGCTTTCACGGCTAAACCACTAAACCGATTTTAATGAAATTTGATTTATATAGATAGATTAGACCTCGGGGAACAACATAGGCATATGTTTTAATGCGAAAAAAAGGCTGAAAGGGTTTGAAATAGAGGATGAAGTTTGTATGAAAAATCGTCAATGTAAACATAGACATACACACCTACGCGGGCGGAGCTGCTGGCAACAGCTAGTTTAAACTAAACCCCAAATAATCAAAAAGATCTAAGATACTTTTTGTGTAGATACACAGTGCTTAATGCAAAATAAGGTTTTAGGGTCAAACGAGTACAAAATACCTAAATAGGTATCTACCTACCTCTTATTAATTAAATCGTAAAACGTTTTAAGGTAAGACGATTAGTTTAATATTTATAATTATTCCCACTTTAATTACCCTCAGTAACAAAGCACTTTTGAATTTATGTTTTTAATTCCAAAGCTAACTTTTTAATTAAATTTTTTTTTATTTAAACCGTTTTATGTATTTCACACCTGTGTTATTGTGTTTAATATTAAAATTCTTAAAGCTTTTCTTATTGTTTAGAATATTATTGTTTATTTATTTAAACCTTATTTATTAATCATTCTGAAAATTAAGATTTAAAAAATGAGGCCCTTCAAAAACCTACGTTTTGTTGTGCAAGAACGGTTTAATAAAATTTCACTAATTCATTTATAGGAGTAAGTACCTACTTACCTAAATATAATTCACTATAAGATAAGAACTCCTCCTATCTGATCTGTAGATGTTGTGGACAGTGACTAAGAAAACTTAATAAGGATAAGAAAAATAAATTAATAGTTTAACAATAAGTTCACTATTATATAAACCCTGATGTAGTTTTTTTCTGCCTATCCCTTCCTGGAAATAAGAAGATGTTAACAAATCTCAAAATTAATAGCCACACAAAAATATTAAAAGCTTTCTAATGCGAACACTGTTTGACATTGGTCAGTAGAGGCATGGGTCAGAGGTTGATAGCTAAAGCAGTCATTTCGCAGGCACTCAACGTGCCCCATTGGTCTCGTACAGGAATCTACAGTGAGAAATGTGTTTGTACGGACGAGTGTATTTGTGTAGCACAGATTTAAATTCACTGGATATGGATGAAGAAACAACAAAAGGTAAATAAGTATACAATAGAAGGATAGCCGTTAAGAAATCGACAGCCGGTGATTTTACTGCAATCGCCATGCTTGCAAGGCGGCCTTGCGACCAGAAAACATATAGGTAAGAATATGTCAATTAAATATGAAAATAACATGTCGCGTCATGGGCGCTATGTATATACATATGATTGGTATGAATATACATTCATACACACAACAGTGAACAAAAACTTTTTGATTAGAAAAGCCAAAATTATATTTCTTATAAATGTTTAAGTATTAATTAGTGTGCTATTCGACTCCAATACACTAGGTTGTAAAAAGTTGTGTGTGAAAGTTCGAGTATCTATGTTATCTTTACTGTTGAAAACAACTGATTTGTACACGGGTACACGGTTTAGTGTTTAGAAAAAATTATACGATCGAATTGAGAAAGCTTCTTCTGTTTTGAAGTCGGTTAAAAAATGCTCCTGCAGTGGATATTTATTACACTGGGAAGGCACCATTCAGCACCTAAAAAGGCAGGTAAATCTTAAATCTCAATTAAATACAAAAGACTCAGTACAAAATTATACATCCTTGTCACGAAATAGTTGCGGCTCGTCGTGAAACGGACACATGATTGTAATTCTTACAAAAGCCTCTTTTGCTCGTACAGGGAACCCCAACAAATGGACATGCCTGAAAATGGACGCCTGTTTACTTTGTGTGTCATTATTTTGTGTATGTTATTTTAACGTATGTAGATATTATAATAAGTTACATAAGGCTACTGAAATTGTTAACTTTTAAACGGCTATAACAAATTTTCAAAACAGTATTTGTTCTATCATAATGCCTCTGAAATTGCAATAAGCTCTACAAAATTTAGCTTTCTGCCAACACAAAAGTGTTTACGTAGTAGGTACTTACTATTATTATAATTATTATTGTTTCTTTTGCTTTTAAAAACAAATCCAGAAAGTTTTAAATCAAATGAGATAACAACATACAATAAACTACTTTATCCTAATCCATAAATTAAGTGTCTAAAATTCTTTGCATCAAATAAATGCTGTATTCTAGCTTCATTTCTCCAAAACAACAGTTCAGAACAAGTCTCTATTGAACAATTGCACCGTGACGAGCAGTGAACATGTGCCGTGACACTGCGACTACGGAGAATATTTGACACAGTTTGCTGAATACGATGTGCCAGTATCTATCGCGAGGCGGCTGTTCCGCTAAATTAAACGGGAACGCCGACCGTCGAGATGGATTTTGTTACACAGTGCTGTATCAACTGATGTTGTTTATTTAAATGAATGCACTAAACTGGCTTAGACATAATATTTCCATTTAAAATCACCAAGTTTTTTCATGGTGGATGAGCAATATCAAATTTTATAATGTATTAGTGTAAGTTTTCTCACAATCTTCAAGTAAGTCTGTTGTATGTCAGTAATGACCAAACTAAACTTAAAAGTACATAAATAATTGCTTTTCAATTATCGGTCGGTCGGTTCGGTTTCGCTTAACTTCGTCTAGAAGCCGGGTGTATTTTTAGGGTTCATGGATGACATTAACCACATCAGTCATTGAATTTAACAGTGCTGCGTTACCGCAACTCTTGTACTTCACTGAAAAGCAGTTGACCATTATCAGTCCTTTTTAAAGTGATAGGAGTGAAATAGCTAGTCAAATTACTTAAGTGAACATAAATATTATTATACCTTTATTATAAGCACAATGTTATGTCTTTTTTTTTAAAAAGGCTAATTTAACATTTAAATAAAATTATACGTAATTATTTGGCCTTGTACTAAACATTATCGGTGTAATATAATCCCAGCTCCCGCTTCCTGCTCCCACCTCGTCTTCCGTTCACCGCTCAGCTGTGCTTTTATACACTACTGTTTTACTACACGGTCTACATTCAACTGTACTTTATGGAATCGTCTCTATGAACACAAGTCTACTTATATCATTTAAAGGAAAATGTTACCTAACGTAGAGCTAAGAGGTGTTGAACAGCTAAAAGTATTTTATTGTTATTGAGATTCTCTAAAGTGTATCGTGATACGAAAAAGTTCGTAGTTTTCTTATAAGAACACCTTGATGCTTGTTTGTATAAGTATAAACGTTAGTTTTGTGCCATACAATTGTCTTATAAATTATTTTTATTTATTTTTTTATTGGTCTATGAACTCTATGATCTACCTATTAAAATGAATACTAAACGACTAACATGCGAATGTTATGAAAGAGGTTGTGTATTCGAATCTCAGTGACAAATGTGTGATTTATATTGCTCTGAGCTTTGTATTACACCAACCAAACACACACATATCCAAATTTAATATGAGAAAGTTATGGAAGCTGTTAGCTCTTCTGAGGAAATATCTATGTAAATACGCAGACACTCCCAATTTACGGTAAGCTTGGGACTAAGTTTGTTAGCCGGTAATACTTGCTACCTCTCTAGTGCACTGGATATACTTGACCGTGTGTGTAACCTACCTTGTTGTGACGTCATAGACTCTACAAGCTATGTTCTGTCGTAGGATTTACTGTTAGGTACTTTCTATTTGAGTTGGATAGATAATAGTAATTGTTATTGGTTCCAATTTTAACTGATCTAAAAATAGTAGAGTTATCCACTACATAGCAGTAGCGAAGAGTCACTTTTCTGAGGAGGGAAGCCGGTGGGACTAAAATATTTTGAGTTTCGGAAAACTAGTTAGTCTTTGAGTAGACACGCAAGCAGTGATAGGTATAAGGAGGTCAGGACATATTTTAAAAGGGAAGCCGGCAGGAATCGTGTTATATGGACGCTTCGCCACTGCTACATAGTAAGTGGTCTCCACATACTTAGTATAAGTATATAAGTTGGCTGTGTTCCTAAACTAAATAAGAAAACACAACAGCCGTCGTAAATAAAAATACAATATCGAGACCGTGGAGGAGCTCAGTGCAATGCTCGATGACCTCAGTACAGTCTCTCGACAAGTGGGCCTAAAAATGAACATGGACAAGACTAAAGTCATGACCAAAGTCCATATTACACCCACTCCTATTACGGTCGAAGGCTCGATGCTCGAATTCGTTGACGAGTAAATATACCTGGGACAAACAGTCCGATTAGGTAAGTCCGATTTCGAGAAAGAAGTCACTCGTCGAATCCAACTCGACTGGGCAGCGTTCGGGAAGCTACAACATATCTTCTCGTCCGCACTATCGCAGTGTCTCAAAACCAAGGTCTTTGACCAGTGTGTGTTGCCAGTGATGACATACGGAGCAGAGACGTGGCCGCTAACTATGTATATGGGTCTTATCCGAAGGCTCAAAGTCGCTCAGAGGGCGATGGAGCGGGCTATGTTAGGCGTCTCCCTGCGCGATCGTTTGAGAAACGAAGAAATCCGCAGGCGAACCATAGTAACTGACGTAGCTCGCAGAATTGCTTCTCTGAAGTGGCAATGGGCAGGACACTTAGCTCGCAGAACTGACGGCCGCTGAGGAAGAAAGGTTCTAGAGTGGCGACCACGAACCGGAAGACGCAGCGTGGGCAGACCCCTCACAAGGTGGACCGACGACCTTATAAGGGTGGCGGGCAACCGATGGTCATCCATCGGTTGCCCGCCACCCTGCCGGTTCGGTTGCCCGGTGGCGAAAATTGGGGGAGGCCTATGTCCAGCAGTGGACGTCTTTTGGCTGATGATGATGATGAATCGATATATTCCCTTGTTTTTGTTTTTACTGGTTCAAAAATATTGAAAATGTTGTTGAGAATCAGTTAAATAGTAAATAAGCAAAAATACCGAGAAAATTATACGTAGTATTTGAAAAATAAGCCTTTAACCACTTTGCAAGGGCTGCATTTACAATTACGATGGCAGATTAAAAAGCTAATCGAGGGAGTAAATAAAATTGTGCCTCCGGTGCTTATGGAGCGAAAAGTAGTAAAAATTTTAATACCAAGGATAAAATACAATGGGTAAAAAATTCATAAATAGCGACAAATATGCTGAACTGTAAATAATTAGATGTCTAATACAAATCCTTAGTTGTGTCCCAACTAGTATCAAGTTGTCAACTGAGACGTTAAGTTTAGTTGGGGATCATTTGAAACTCCACAAGTATTGATAGGTTAGTTACCTATCAATACTTGTGGAGTTCTGTATTATGAACGTGGTTTATGAAGGTGTAGTGGGTTAACAATGTCTATATTACGAAATTAGCTATTTATGTTAAATAGAGGTCGCCTAGTGATTAAAATTCAAACGCAGTTCATTTCTGAAGTTTAAACATTGCTCTACCTACTTACTTACTAAAAGTACCTACGTTTGTCTCACCCCAGCGATAAAATTAATAATATAATAATAATATAATTTCATTTACTCTGTTGCGCGAATATTTTTTATACTTTAATGTTTTTTGTATTTTATTATTTTATCTTTCTGCACTTCGGGCCAAATTTCATTCTGCACCATGCGCGTAATGTGCTTAAAAAGCATACAAATATTTTTCTTCACGTACTCGCCCCTGTTACATGAGATCCAATATAACGTGGGAAACGTGGATATTACACAGCCTAACCCTTCGAGGAATAAAGGTGTGGGCCTTTGTATGAATGTATTAACTAGCTCATCAGTATAACGAGCATTTTATTATTCCCTAATGCAAGTACAGCACGAAATAAATATAGTCATATTCATTGTTGGAATATAGGTCACATTCTAGTACATTATAAATTTATAACACAACTAGCTGACCCGGCGAACCTCGTACCGCCTAACAGTCAATTCTTAAAGTTTTTTTTCTAGCAATTTTTAAATTTTTCCCTGTAAGAACCATCCTCGTACTTCAAGGAATATTATAAAAAGGTTCAGCTGCTTTCGAGATTTGCGCTTAGCAACACATTCAGCGATTGATTTTTATATTAAAGATATGGACTTCAATACTATACCATTTTCATAAATACAAGAACATAATCCTACATACAATTCACTTTGTAATTTAATGAAACAAAAGCGTGGCAATAACACCTACGTACATAGCAGATACAATTCATTGCACGTAACTGATTCTCGACATTATACACAAATCCTATTCATATTTTATATGTGAAAGTTTGTGTATGTATGTATGTATGTGTGTGTGTGTGTGTGTGTGTGTTTTACGCGCGGGCGAAACCGTGGGAGTAGCTAGTTATATATAAGTATCTCATCATTATTTTTGACCGACTTCAAAAAGGATGAAGTTATCAATTCAGGTCGTATGTTTTTTTAGTAAAAGTTTCTATAAATTGTGCATTTTTTGTTATAGGTACGTATATTAACGATAGTGATACCCGTATCAAAATTCGTAGGGTGGTTTAAAAAAAGTTAGCAGAGAAACAGACAAGAAAAGTTAGGACTATTTTAAGATATTTTTAAATTCTTTAGTTAATGAGGTTTTTAGATTTTCTCCCAAAATTTATCACCAATGTTTTGAAAGTTTACTTACAACAATGAATTACTTATTCACAGAAATATAAACAGGGCTTGCAGTAGAAGAATTACCGAACAGCTCATCTTTCAGTTTCCCACAGAACGCAGCTGCGATGCCGCTCATATAGAAAATTATATTCATCGCCAACTCATTAACTTTCTTGTTCCAAGCACAGATTACAGAATCTAAGTTCCAACATTCTGTGTAAGCCGGCAATAGACAATCGGGATTTTATAATGTCGGCCTTAATGAATACGGGTTAGATAAAAGATAGCATTAATCTTTATTTTTGAAGCAGTAGAGAAAGAAAATCTTTCAAAAACACACACGACGAAGAAAAATAAGGTTTTTTTTTCTATTTTTTATCATTGTATTATACCATTAATATCATCAACAAGAATATTATTCTAAACTAGACGCTGGCAGAAATAGCTGACACAATCGTCGGCTATGTTGCCAAAAAGAAAGGAGAAGAAGAAGAAGAAAAATAATCTCAACTTTAGTAAGTTGGTAACGTTACCGCCGAATACAGCGATCAAATCACCAATGGTGAGGGCTCCGAAGATATATTACAACGCGAATCAATAAGCAATACTTCTTTAAACAAAATTTAAACTATGCATGCACACATAGTATAAGTAGTGCACAAAAGGGCGAAGTTCCTGCTCACCATTCTATCTAGATACCTACGTTGTTATCAATCTGCTATTGAAATGTTCCCTCTTGTCTGCTTTTATGAAATAACTTACCCGTGACACGCTTTCCTGTATGCTCCAAGGTGTTTCTTGATATTGCATTGTCCATTCTGTATTCACATATTGAAATGCAATTTTGTACGTGTTGTCTTCAAAGAGAAATTGTACTTTACTCTGATTCGAACTACAATCCAAACCAAACAGTTCAGTAGCTCATACTTTTGTCACTCAATTTAAAATTAGAACTCTTTACAAGCGCATGTATTACCATCTAATTTGCATCCTGGGTCTTTTAGCGGAATATGGAAAAGTAAAGTCGCTATCGTGTAAGCTACAATGCTAAAGTTTGCCACTATGCCAGAGATAAAACAATGTAAGTATTGTATGTAAGTATGTAAGGAACTTGACGTCAATATTTTTATTTTAAAAAAAAGGACAAGAGATAATTTTCACTAAAATTGGAGTGACACAGAAGGAAAAACATATATCTCAAAGAAAATTGCACCTGAATTGCGCGGGCATTATAGTTTCTATAGCTCCTTGGAAAGTATGAATTTTTGAATACGGACTAATAATATGTCCTTGTACACATATTACCCCTTGTGACGCTCACTTATATCTAAAAAATACACAAGAGCAAGATTATCACATGTTCATCATGAATAATTGTTGTGCTACACACTAAAGTTCTAGAATGTTATAAAACACTAGATTAAAATCTATTAATAACGGAATAAATAGGTTAACATGAGGATGTGAGTGGTGTCACAAATGTAATCGCAATGCATATTTGAAATCGAAGAAATCTGGTTTGTTCCAGTTTAACCCGTTGATTCCAGTATTAATAGCATGACGTCATTTGCTAGCATGTTTTAATGCGGTCGAAATTTTGTAGATCTATGTTTGTGTATATTAGGTTTTTAGATACTGTAGCATGTAAAAAGGTTGCTGAATGATATTTTAACTATTTTCCGAATATTTAAACGTTAAATACAGGTCATTGTTGGCTTTGATAACATCCTGAGTGAGGACGTGGTCGCTAACTAGGCATATTGAATACACGCGACGCATCTTATGTTAAATGTGGATCGACCTTAGAGATATCCGTTCGATAAACTTCAAGTTTCGAAAACTATCAAATGTAATCCGCAATTAGTGTGAGCTTAAGGTGTGACTCAAACCTGGCGAACAGCTAACAACTAGCTGATCCGACGATTGATGGTATAAGTTGCGAACTCGCGATGTAGATACGTACAAGTGCCTACTTACAAGTAAAGTAGCTGATACATTACACCTGAACACTTTGGAAATGTTCGGTAATGGTCAACTACATAAAGAAATGTTACTTTTCATGTTGCGTTTATTTAAATGGATAAAAAATAGACTGATACGGATAATTTAATTGTTTGTACATCGTTTTATGTTATTACTAGCTTATATGAAAAACTAGCTTTCTGTGGCGCGGTTTCACCCACGTCGTTGCGTAGTGCACTGCTACCGTCGCCAGTAGCGTGATGTTACATACCTTATAACCTTCCTCGAGAACTGGGCTATCGTACGCAAAAGAATAATTTTCAAATCCGACTGGTAGTTTTAGAGATTAGCGCGTTCAAACAAACATAAAACAAATTTTGACTTTAAATAATAGTATAGATTTATATAATGCTATTTAGGTTTTTTTTTACTTTTCTAATAACAGCATGTATTGAAAGTAAACTACTAATATACTACGTACTTTTATATCCGCATTCTATAACCTATATCACAAGCTATTAAAATATGCTTACTTTGAGTCTAGATGGCGTTGTGTGGTTGTTGTGGTATAATAATTATTATTACTTACTATAAAAAATAGGTAAGGCATAAGGTTTTATGTCAGGGCTTGCATTAAGTGTATGCTAAATATATAACACTTAGTTAAACGAGAATACAGCTTTATACTGCCAGGCGGTCTGCGATATCATTCTGAATGAAACAGTGTAATAAAAATTCTGATAAAAGTGAACACTAAACCAACTTTTAGTTGTGATCTTATGTTATATAAAAGTATCTTGTCAAACTTTTACAATTTAGGCCAGAGTTGGCAATTTGTAGTCTACTATTTTTATCTGTTGTTATAATATTTGATGTAACGTATCATATTATTTGACTGGCCTGTTGGTCTAGTGGTTAGTGACCCTGACTGCGAAGCCGGAGGTCGTGACAAATCTTTGTGTGATGAGCATGATTGTTTGTTCTGTGTCTGGGTGTAATTTATCTATAATATGTATGTATTTACAAAAAAATAATGTATATAAGTAGTATATCAGTTGTTTGGTACCCATAACACAAGCAAATATAATTGCTTAATTTGGGGCTAGATGGCGTTGTGTGAATGTGGTAGAATATTATTATATTATTATATTATTATATTGTCCGACGACTACTGTCGATGACCATCATCATAACAGCCAAAAGATGAAAGTGGCCGATCGTTCGCCCACCACCACCACCACCATCGGATGCCCACCACCCATATAAGGTCGTCGGTCCACCTTGTGAGGGGTCTGCCCACGCTGCGTCTTCCAGTTCGTAGCCGTAAGTTCTGTGAGCTATGTGTCCTGCCCATTCTGAGAAGCAACTCTGCGAGCCACATCAGTTACCTTGGTTCGCCTACGAATTTCTTTTATTCCTGCTTATATAGATGCACGAGTCATGTAAATATCTAATTACATAAACAGTTATTTTGACTGATTGTAATTTCCTAAAATTTCACAGAGTGCAGTATCGATTACGACTTAGCCGCTTATAGAATACGATTGCAGTGCTGAAATTCCCAAAGAGCAATCTGCAAATTCCAATTCAAGCTTTGAATCCGGTTGATAAAAGACCTGACAAATAGACACTGGCGAAAAAAAACTTACTCGTACTATATTCAATAATGTATTTGTTATAGTACCATATAATCATATAAGCAATTACCAAATACTACTTAGACTAACAAAACTTTACATTCAGTATTCACTCACTAAACAACAGTCGTTTGAAACTCGTGAAACACTAAAACCTATGAAAGCTATGAAACGAGTCAGTAAGGACGTGTATGGGCAGTAGGGCTAAGAAATATACGATATTTGTATAAAACTTTTGCCTGTCTAACACGGTATCGATAAGCAAATTCAAAATAAGAATCAAAAAAATCGTCCCCGAAGGACAGGTTTTTGCAATAGCCCTGAATTGAATGATTTTTGTTACCAAAATCTATTCTACCGATTGTAATTAGTTTCTTGATAGTGGCCAATGGGATCGTCATTGCCCGACGCCGACCGTTGAATAGGTACTTTTTCATCACCGCCACTTTATGACCACCTCGGTAACCTATTTATTTAAAATTAACGTAGTGATCATAGCCTAAACAGATAGAAATCGACAAAAATATTAGTAATTACATAAAACAATAAGCATTATATTATAGATTGCGTGGCCACACGCAAAGAATTTCCTTAGAGTTTGAGATCACGTCCAGCTCTCTTTGATTACGATTCTTTTGCTCTGTATGGCCTCAGGAAACAGCAGAACAAAAGCTTCGGTTCAATTGTTTGAGATAATGCAATATATTTGTTTACTTATAAATATATGAAAACCTCATATTGATAGAGAAATAAGAGGACAATAGTCATTGTAAGGCCGCTATTAGACTATCATAGAAATATGATCAAAGATGTGTAAGTCATTTTTAAATGACATATAGGTATAATAAAATAATATATAGGTATTATATATATATATATAATACCGCTCTAAGTGTGCGAAATCATGTGATCTAAGAAGTATACTGACCAATTGAATCAGTTACCACAGCCTCTAGGCTTTTGTAATACAAGGGTCTCGCTCGCGCCTACTTAGCATTATGTCAATTGCGAAGTGGTCGCGAACGATGTCTTTGTGCTTTTTTCAAGCGCTGTAAAGAGAAAAGACCTCTAATTTACAAATTTTATACAGTTATTATTACAAGTAATTTTAAGTACACATAAAAAAAAGGTTACGGAGATTATATAAAAAGTAGAACAACGTCGTAGGACTTATTACTAGTCACACAGTGTACGGTATAGCGTGTAGTATAGCATTTTTTAAAACAGGGAGTAAGAATGCCGTAAGTCAAATGACCCCTTGCTTCTCTTCCTTACAGTTGGCTTGGATGTTTCAGTAGTGTTGTTTCTGCCATGAATAGTGTAGACACCCGACAATAACTTGAATTCAGGTAGAATGAATGAATGTCACATAAGGAAGAAATATTTACCCCGGCTGATCAATGAAAAAATTAACTAATCACCTGTTAAATCTTATGTGAAGTACCTAAAAGCATGCTCAAAGCATGAATAATTAATTTAATTTGATCTAGTTAGTTTCTAATTAAATCAAATTAAACTCATTATTCATGCTTTTAGCAACCCAATTGGTACTTCACATGAGATTTAACAGATTAGTTAATTTTTCGTTGATCAGCTTTTCAGAAACTGGGGGTTAATGTATAAAAAGGCATAATATATATACCAGCAATCAGCATGTTATCTAAATACCTCTTATTATTATACTGGTTACCTGAAACTAATTTTGTTTTCTATTCCCGTTACTAAGTTGTATATTAATATGGTACACCTGTAGCCCTGTAGGTACCTACCTACACAAAGTTGTTTCGTATCAAACACGATCAGCTACGCCGTAGACGTACAACGGCGTAGTCAGGTTTCAATTATCGAGAATATTGTTATGCGATGCACTCACCATCGAAACCTATGTTTCAATCTGTAGCCATATAGATGCCTATAAAGATTCATCGAAATACTAAATTAGGTATATTGTTATTGTTGCATTTTTTATTCAATAATTGATTTATTTGTAATTGTTTAATCAATAAAAATTAATTAGTGCCTAACTACAAAAAATAATCGAAATTTCTTTTCTTAAATAAAGAAAGTTTCCCATAAAATATATAAAATACTGCTAAAAACCTGACGGAAGAAAATCATATTAATATTACAATGTCTCTTTACAAACAAAGAGGATCATGAACGAATTGAAGCAAAGTTATGTTAAATAGCTCTTACATGAATCTTATGGATCGTATATCTTGGTCGTAAAAAACCGCAAAAAGGTTTTATAAAACACAAACCCGGCTGTGGTTGTCCTTACAAATTTAAATCGGAAAATCCGGCATTAATTTACTGGTTTCTTATTCATGTAAATAATGTGCTTTAAAAATAACAGATAAGAGAAAGTATTTTTGGACAGATTACAAATATGTAGGTACCTTGAATGTCAGTAAAAATACATGAATAATACCATAAAACAAAACCTAGATATTTTTGATCTACGGTATTATATAATTAACTAAAGATCAGCCTTCGTTATCGGCATCAAAGTTGCAGTTTCCCGGCTTGAGACACTACTATCGTTGCTGCTCAGCTTTTATAAGTGCTGGGTTTTATATACATGTATGCATAAGCCTAGTTTTTCGCGGCGTAGTTTTACCCGCGTCTTTGCTTACTGATCTGCTCACGTCGCCAGTAGCGTGATGTTACATAGCCTTTGACCTTCCTCGAGAACTGGGCTGTCATACGTAAAAAGAATTTTTAAATGCCGACTGGAACATCCAGTGGTTAGCGCGTTACCAAAAAAACTCTTTCGCTTTATATACTTAATAGTATATGTAGATTATTCAGCCCTAGTGCACGGAAAACAAATAATAATAACAAATACCTTAATTGCATCATCATTCGGTATTTTACTTCGAGTCAAATTTGATTTGTGGTTCCGCCGGTTCACTTATCCTACTATCAAGTCACTTAGGATAAAGTAACTATATCAGTGGTTATTGGGTCACGAACTATAAGGTATCAGAGTTGTTTTGACGACGAGCCACAAATTCTATTACGTGTTAAAAGCTCACAAATTGAATTCCAGGGCACTGTTTGGTTGATCGAACGTTTGGTTATGAGTTCGCAACGTAAACGTATTGTGTATATTAATTTAAGGTATAATAAACGATACTTTACAAAACGTTATATTTATTATGTAAAAATGTAATCATATTCACGCTTCAGTTTGGTTCAGCATAATGTCATATTGCTATAGACGGACACACTACATTTAATTTTAGACTGTGTAAGTTATGTACCTAATTAATTTTGCATAAAAAAATTTGTTCTTACAATATTAAATAGGTACACAGATTTAAAAAATTCACAGCCATTATTTTATTCTGATATAGAATTGCTCTTTCTATATATGGCTAGTTATATTGTACTTACTGGACTTAACGTTAAACTACGTAGTATAAAATAATGTCTTATCTGTGGTTAAAGTTGATCCTTTGGGAGGAAAAGGCAAAGTATTTAACTTCTCGCCATGTCCGCAATGTAATTAAAACTAATCGAATTTGGTCGAGGACAAAATGCATTAGTAGTTTTATGTGGTGTGAGTAAATTAACTGCCTTCTTTGTTTTTAACTTTGTGAAAAGCGTTTTTTACGAACTAGCAGATAGTAAGAGAAAAAAGCAGGAACTTCTTACGGGGCTTATTAATATATTTGTGAGAACTTGATCTTTTCAGTGATAGGTACTAGCTAATGCTACTGTAACTGGCCGTTATCTCATATTCTCAGTCATACTCATAATAAAGGTTGTAGACTGTATCAAAGAATTTGAGAGATTCTCAAATATGGCGGCAATTTTGATACAGTCTACACACGGTCTTATTTCTAAAAATAGAAAAGCGTTTAAATGATGTTTAATTTCGTTTAAACTTTATTTAATGATTTCAGTATTATGAATTTTTGAAGTTATGTCGAATTGTTTTTTGGTGAATGGTAATACTTGAAATGCATCCTTTATTTGATTAACGAATCAGTGAACGTGATCGACGGAGCGCGGTCGGACGCGATCAGTTTAATTATAATTCAATTTCAACAAACTGAATGGTATATTGATTGAAAGATTCACCGGTATCAGTCGCATTACTATTAAATATTTGTGCGACGAACATAATCTGTGTATTGTATTACATGCTACACATGTACATATACCGAGCGATTTCAAACTTCTGGCAATATCTTGAGAGATAAAACCAAGTTATTTATCTGACTCAGAGATCAATTCAAGAACTCTTTGTTGCATATAATGTAGTTTTAGTTAATTTTAAATAAAAAGCTAATTAATATAAATTTTTAAAACGTTTACTTTAGAGGAGGAGAGATACATACATTAATGTAAACGTGTGACACTAAACCTCTTTCTTTGTTCTAAGCACTAAATCCTATTCGACCGAAGATATATCGAACTAATAGAGCCTACCTACGCCAAATACGTAGTTACCTACATCTAGCTATCGCTTATATAATGGCTGTGGCGCCACCGGACTAGTTTCAACGTCTTGTGGCTAGATCAAACTTAGTGTACCTGTATCTATACGACCGACGATGTAACAAAGCTACTTGTAATAAATACGTAGCTATCACATAAATAATGGCTGTGGGCTGTGGCATCACCAGACTAGTTTCAACGTCATGTAATGTGGTTATGGCAAACCTAGTGTCTTTGTCTAGTACATTAGGAACATTAAATACTTATTACTGAAGAAGTAGACAGTTACATTGTTATCAGTACGTTCTGTTTTGTTTTAATTCCATAATGTAAAACACGCTTCGGATAGTAAAAATATGGTGCGGATTTTTATTTTGGATATAAATTTCTTTGCGGTAAGACAATGGTCGCCTTGAGACTGGTAAAAAAAATCACGCAAAAGGAATGACGATTACGTGTTTGAAATTTATTTATTATCAAACACGATTCTAAAATTTTACAGATTTTCAATCTGTAGCAAACTATTAAATGTTGAAAGCTTTTATAATATAATTTTCAACATAATGTTATTATGTACTTAACTTAAATTCGTTCAAATCTTGTCGAAATTGTTTCTTGTCTGAAAAGCTACCTTAAACGTGTTAACACCTCGTAAACGGGACGGTACTAAAATCTCAAGGTTTAGTTAACACAGACTGTTAATTGCCAGGATCGCCAATCCTAGACTCATATAGACTGGCTCTTTATACGACACTGAAAAGGCGTACATAACTAGATACGACATTGTGACTTTAGATCTTAAATCAACAGTAAATTTTCAAGTAAATTTAGGTATTTGCTATCTAGTATTATAGAGTCTTTATGATAATTTTTTTAACCCATCTGTAATATTTTCTAGGTATATAATTATTCAACAACTAGCTGCGCCCCACGGCTTCGCCCCCGCGTAAAATATGTTTTCTTTTCTCTCTTTTCTCTTTTAATCTCTCGGAAAATAGACCGATTTTCGGGATAAAAAGTAGCCTATGTCCGTCTCCGGTACCGAATATATATATATACATACCAATTTTCATCGAAATCGATTCACTGTTTAGGCGCTGAGTGGTAACAAACACACATACACACACACCAACTTTTGTATTTATAATATTAATAGAATAATTTAAATAGACATAGTCTCTCAGTCCCTTATGCTGGAAATTGTTAAAAATGGAACTGAGCATACGTTTGGATACGCAGAGTAATTTATCTACATTTACAACCTCGAAACGGTTCATTTTGTAACAAAAACGTAAGTACAACAAATGATCATTTTGCAAAAATAAATCGGTCAAGTGCGAGTCGTACTCGCGCACCTAGGGTTCCGTACCAACTTATATAAATAGTCAATATAAATAACATAAATAGCCATGCCTTTTGGTTGCGTTGACATAGAACTATTATTTTCACAGCTTCAAGAGGTTACAGTTAAAAGAGTAATCGGTATAAATTTCAGCATGATATCTCTACGCCTTAGTGAGGAAAAGATCTTGACAGTGATCTTATCAGTGTTTGGTTTTGCCTCTTGAGGGACGAAACCCTAAAAGCGTGAGTAGGTATCTCTCAGTAATCTTTATCATTTACTAAATTTGCATATCGCCAAATAATTTATTTTGCGAATATACTGAATGCTAGTCTTGTTATCTACCTATACTTTTATACTAAAAATATAAATGCGAAAGTAACTCTGTCTGTCTGTCTATCTGTCTGTCTGTTACGCTTTCACGCTTAAGCCACTGAACCGATTATGATGAAATTTGGTAAAGGGTAGATTTGATCTCGAGGAACAACATAGACTATCTTTTATCGCAAAAATGGCTTAAAGTGGTTGAAATAGGGGATGAAAGTTTGTATGAAAAATCGTCAATGTAAACAGAGAAATAACCGACATTCACGCGGGCGGAGCTGCGGGCAACAGCTAGTCTATATATACTATTATATAAAGCGAAAGAGTTTGTTTGTTTGTTTAAACGCGCTAATCTCTGGAACTACCAGTCTGATTTGAAAAATACGTTGCGTATCGTATCCCAGTTCACGAGAAAGGTTTATAGGCTATGTAACATCACGCTCCTGGCAACGTAAGCAGAGCAGAAAGCTAGTGTTTTATATGTCTCCAAACCAAATAGATTCGACATCATATTTTTTTATAGTAACTTAGAAAGTGACTCTGGTCTACCTTATGGTAAACAGACCGTCTTTATAATTCATATTGTTTTACGATGCGATTTGAAACGCTGTTTTTTTTTTTTAATAAAACAAAAATGGTTAAAAATGTAAGTAATTGTTTTTGTTTTGGATCCTGTCTCTCTCTGCACTAAATTCCGCTCGCGTACACAGGCACAACAGTGCAGGCAAAACCATGAGTTTTCATTTCAGCCTTCATATATTAAAGCTGTATACACGTTTAATTAATATACAATTACATTTAAAATCAACGTTTTCAATCGATGCTCGCAGTTCTTAAGCTTTTAGTTAATAAGTCTAGCCTTGTTCACATTTGGCGGTCGGCCCGTCCTGAATACCTAGTGATGGGCAATACATTTGTTAGTACCTACGTGATCGACGTAGCAATCAAAAGGAGCGAAACGACGGAGAATTTATTTTGTATTTTAAATGAGTTGGTATTTAACACTTGTAAGACTACTTGGCAAATTTATTAAGTATTTTAAAAGTGTTGTTTGACATGTTGTAGGCAAGTTGAGAAATTAAAGTTTCGATTTTTTATAAAGAAAGCATTTGTGTCCAAATCACATATTTTTTTGTTATTACGTAAATAAAACTGTTTTTTTTTTGAAGTTGGTAAGTTGTTAGCTTTGGAAGTTTTGTCTACCAAAACATCTACATTTTTAGGTTTTCAGTTTTTGTAGTAATTAATTTTTTGTAATAATAACAATCAATGAATATAACAATATCATGTAGGTAAATATCTAGAAGTAGACGTGAGAACCGAAACATAGTCAAAGCTCGTGTTGTTATAATGAGTAAGTAAACCAAATGATAATGAAATAATCAAATTATGAGCACGTATAAATGGTGCGACTGTTGTCTACGACACATCTTTAAATTGAAGTTATGTTAATTATAGGCATACACCTAATTAGATTTATAAAGAGAAAGTTTTAAAATTTCTTCCCTCACATTTGTAGCGATATTTAAATAATAACGACATTATACCAAAAAAATAAAGTTTTAGTTTTGAATATTTGCATTTGAACGTAATATTTTTAATTTAGTTTTTTTATGATTTTAGATAATTAATTAATCTATTGATCGTAAAATATAGTTCATCAACTCTCACGCTCATATTTATATTCACATAGCTAAAAAATATAAAAATATTAAAGTATTTACATGATAAATGGCATATTTGTGACGTAATAATGGTGATGACGTAACACGCCACTAAATCTGGGCCGGACCATTAAGTCTTATTTGTGCGCGATTAACGAACCGACAACTGTAAATCCACAATTTACAGTCTAACGATAAATTTACATATTGTAGGTACTTATTATTTCATAACTTTCAGCTAAATAGTATCGTTTGGTGTCCGGTCTAAGATACAGAGGGCCTAGTGCGAGTTTGTTGACACGCTTATGACGTTCGATGCTCCGATTGGCTCGCTCCAAACTCTTAACCAATCAGAGAGCCAAACGCGGTAAACGTTACGATCGCGTAAAAACAACTCGCACTCGGCACCCTGATTCGTTCGCTTCTTCTCTAGCCGTGAGCCTGAGTCGAAAGAGGCGATTATAAGGATACCAGGGCTAGCGATCATTAAAATGGTCACCGTGTGTAGTGACTCCTTTGAGAAAGTTTTATGCCATACGCAGAGTCCTTTGAGCAGTTTATATTTTTACCAATAGATATCTTTAGGCAAATGATTATCATGATACTGTCACCATCTAATTATACATATAATAAAATTGGAGTGTCTGTTTGTAATATTGAAATAACCGTTTTTTACTACATGTATCTATATGAATATATATACGGTACATACACCAAAATAACATTTTTATCAATTTTTGTCTGTCTGTCTGTCTTGTTTGTTTCGGCTAATCTCTGAAATGGCTGGACCGATTATGACGGGACTTTTATTGGCAGGTAGCTGATGTAATAAGGAGTAACTTAGGCTACGTTTATTTTAGAAAAATTCTTTTATTTTAGAAAAATAAAGTAATGTTAATCGACTGTTAGGCGGAACGAAGTTCGCCGGGTCAGCTAGTCCTTCTAATATTATAAATGCGAATAATTGTGTGTACGTGTGTGTGTTTGTTACCACTCAGCGCCTAAGCAGCTGAACAGATTTCGATGCAAATTGGTAGAAAGAATTGGTGCTGGAGACAGCATAGGCTACTTTTTATCTCGAAAATCGGTCTGGTTCCCATGGGAGACAATGTATTATACGCGCGGGCAAAGCCGTGGGTCGCAGATAGTATAAAATAATATTTTCTTTAGATCTGTTGTTATGCTACTTATTTAAGTAGGAAATTCTTAAGAAAAATCTCGCTGTGCTCCACTTTATTCTAATATTCTCTGTGATTCCATTCCTAAACGAGACAAAACTTCGTGTGATTTATAAATATTTAATTCAAGTTTTTAAACTTTTTGTTAGTTATGTGTATTGTTTGTAAAATAACTCGGGATACTGGACTTATTTTCTTGTGCGGGGTTAACTTAAAAAAAATTATAATAGCAAAGAAAATTATTGATTCTAGGTATATTCGTCATAATTATTATAAGCCGAAAGGTGTCCAGTGCTGGACATAGACCTCCCCTAATTTTGCCCACCTTGACCAGTCGTCACTGTCGTCAGCCGCTCTCATCCATCGGTTGCCCGCCACCCTTATAAGGTCGTCAGTCCATCTTAAGAGGGGTCTTCTGGATCGAGGTCCCTACTCTAGAAGCCATCAGTTCTGCGAGCTATGTGTCCTGTCCACTGCCGGGCACTGCCACTTCTGAGGTCCACGACGGTCTCAGCCTTGACCACAATATCGTCAGCGAATCGAAGGTGATTGATGGACTGGGTACATTAATGTATGAAAAATAAATAATACTAACAGCATAGGCTCGATTCTCATGATGGGCAAACTTTTTTTTTTTTTTTTTTTTCACACAACGCCATCTAGCCCCAAATTAAGCAATTATATTTGCTTGTGTTATGGGTACTAAACAACTGATATACTACTTATATAAATTTTTTTTTTTTTGTAAATACATACATATTATAAATAAATTACACCCAGACACAGAACAAATAATCATGCTCATCACACAAAGATTTGTCCTGGGTGGGAATCGAACCCACGACCTCCAGCTTAGCAGTCAGGGTCACTAACCACTAGACCAACAGGCCAGTCTACACTGTCTGTGTAGTGTCTACATAAATTAAAATTTTGTACGGAACCCTCGGTGAGCCAGTCAGACTTGCACTTACGCGGATTTTAGGTTCGCCTTATGCGCAATATACTTAATAGTAAAATTGTTTAACGAAAATTTTCTCGCGAGCAGCATAAGTAACAAAACTTATGTCGTAAACTAATTAATTCTCTTTGCATAATTATACACCTCTTTCTGTACGGAACATACTGCGTATTTCGAGATAGGTGCAACGAAACAGGCTTGAAGAGCACATTCATTTACATACATAGAGTTATTAACTAAGCGTGCGTTTAACCATTTCGTTTATAGGTACGAGTGTAATGTGTGCGCTTTAGGTACTCAGCTACTAAAGAAGAATATCTCTTTAAATAGTGGTGTAAGTAAAGGATGTTAGTTCTAGTAAATGAAGACTGATTTACAATATTGTTTTAAATATTGGTGAATGTATGCAGTTAGTTGTGTTTCATAATTATTTTGGTTTAAGTATCTATATTTACGTCATAATTTCGACACCTGAATAGTTAGACATTTTTTTTTTTTTTTATTTATTATTTACCATATAAACAGTTTTTACAGATTATACTTATGCTAATAACATTAATAAACCTAGTAAGGTTTCTCTAAATGCTATTGTGATTCTTCGTCAACAATCACATACAAACAAAAAACTTAACAATAAACGGCAAAAATTCCATCCTAATGTGTATACAAGCCAAAAGAACATACTAAATCAATAATAAAACACTCATAGATTCAACACATTACTAGCGAAAAAAGTTTTTAACATATTCCTAATGTTTATCATAGTTAAACTATTTCGTAGTTCTGAGGGTAGGTTATTAATTATTCGAGGCACAAGGTAACCAGTTGTCCGCTCACCGTAGACATTGTTTGCGCGTAGGGTATTTAGTGTTTACTTTTTGAAATAGCTCGAGTATAGACAGGGTGTTCAATTAATGTTTTCAAGTTATTATTAAAATATTGTTCCTTTAGCAAAACATTTTGTATCTGAGAATGTACAGGTAAAACATTGCAATATTTAAACAAATCAGCGTCATTGTTATAAAAAAGATTTTTTATTTTGGGTGGTACTATGATTTTTAATATTCTTAATTGTAGTTTGTAAATATCGTTCAGGTAAGTTTTATACGAGCGGCCGTAGCTGCTGAGACCATATTGTATGTACGATTCAGCCAGTGCGTTATATAACATTCATTTAATTTTATATGGTATACGTGTATTAAGAATCACGATGTTTGCTAAAAACTGTCTCAATTTACTACAAACGCGTTCGATATAATGTTTCCAATTCAAATTCTCATCTATTATTAATCCAAGATACGTATGTTGTGTTACCATCTCTATCGACGATAATTTCACAATGCCGTTGGCCTTCGAAGATTTTAATGTAAAATAAAATGAGATACCTATCTAGCTTTTAGCTAGTACAAATGTGAAATCTATTATTATTCTTAAGTATATCTAATTATTTCGGTTCACTATTACCTCACCAAACGAAACATATAAGTAGGTACCCACAGATACTACATTTTATGAGAAAGAGAAAAAAAATGTAGATACAAAAGCAAACGTTCAAAAGACCCCATATCAAAATTTTACATCTATCTCATAAACTAAATTCTTAGTATGAACCAGCAAAGCAAACAGCGCTACCTGAAAATTATTAATAATCTCGTGGTTACTCTCACATGTGCATGAATTAACTGGAAATTACTTCTATCATTTCCTACCTACATACAATATGCAGAACCTAATTTAGTACGTAACTGTTCTAAATTAAAAATTGAAAACTGTACGAAATAGTGTAAATAGACTAACGAATAAACTTCGCCAGTTATATTTCATGAGTTTTAATTAACTTGCTTTCACACGAACGTTTTACCTGCATAGGTAGGTACGTTGAATAAATATTCTAGGACCAACAATATCTACTCAAATCACATCAATCATACGAGTATCAATGATTGAGATGTGATGAGTGGCTGGCAGGCTGATGTGCAGTCTAATGAATAGTAACCGCGCTTCTCATGTGGATTTTTGACCGCGGTATGGTAATATTAGTTCATTTTATCACTACCCATACATACGATTTTTCGTAGAATCTTTCTAAACAAAAGGTACATGGATATGGAAAAGAGAAAGTACCTATCTTTAATTTAATCGTTAGTTGTTGCTAAAAGTTTAATTTAACTTACTTAAAAGTATTTTACCTGTTAAATTGACAAGCAGGGTATACTTACAGTTCTCTAATGGTAGATAAACTCTAGCATAATCTTAGCAAAACTAAAACTCTATACAAACTTTTAGGTACTATTTTAAATTAAATTAATAAAATTTACCATATCTACACTGATACTTTACTATCGAACAAAATGCTGGCGTTGTCTTTTCTCAATTGAAACGACAAACTGTTCAGACAGTTTCAAACGAAATTCTTCAAATTGAACGACAACACGTTTGTTCAAACTGTGGATAAAAATCATTAAAGTCTAGACTAAAAGATTTGCTTTTCGCTGAAAAGCAAAAACACTTTGTAAGGACTTGTAAAATAAAACTAGGTAGGTATCAAATTTGGATAGCGAACTTTATTAAGTAGGTATCGATCTTTGGTTACTGCTCTGCTTTCGTCACCAGTAGCGTGATGTTACATAGCCTATAAGCTTCCTCGAGAAATGGACTATCAAACGAAAAAATAAGTATTTAAATCTGACTGGTAGTGCCTGAGAATAGCGCGTTCAAACAAAAGTTGAAGGCATGTTATATAAGTAGATAGGTATAATCAAATCAAATCAAATCATTTAATCAGTTGAAATAAAAGTACAATTTTTAGTGGCCTTATATTAATACAAAACAGATATAATAATGTTAGGTGCCTGTACTAGGACTATTCCTGTATCACAGGCAGTTTATGTGCTAATTTTATAGTAACAGATACATGTACACTTAAATTGTTTATTAATGAAATATATATTATATACATCGCAATTAAATTACAGATATATATTAACATAATTATCTATTGTAAATAAGTCTATGTCTGATTATTTTGGCAAGTCTTATAATATTAAACTAGTGTCAGTATACTAAATTATCTTACAAAATAAAAATAATTAGGATCTTAGTATAAATTTTAAAAGTAAGTGTTATTTAAATTTATTGCTTGCGAATTATTATTTACATAAGTGAGATATGGAATAATAAGGACCTACTGAAGATTTTGAATCTAAAAGATGACTGCCTGGATGAGCCATACCAACTATACCAACCTGCGGCCGCTATGTAGCTAAGAGGTTGTAAGTAGGTTCGATTCTCACAGGAACAAACTTTGTATGATTCAATTCTTTTGTAAGCGTTTATAAATTCTTAGCAGGATTGTAGCTTTATAAAGAAATACTCTGTCTAGTAAGAAACAAGCATACGGTGTACCTAATGGTAAGTGGTAACCCTAACCTATGAATATGGTTGTGTTATCTGGGTATCACATAAACAATATTAAGAAAACAAAGTTGTTGATGACCAGAATGGGAAAGCGATATTGGGCTCTTCGGCACTCTCACTCACTCATCGGACAAAAAGCATTAGCATGAAAACTTATAGGTAAGCACCTACTTCACGCTGATTCTATGAGGCAATGGCGGATTTACACATTTGCCGCCAGTAGGCTATATAAATTTCTCCAATCTAGAGTTAAAAAAGGGTAAAATTACGAAATTTATATTGTACGTAATATTTAAACGCAATTAGACTACCTATTTTTTAAATTCATAAACACAAAAGTAGGTAGATAAGTACCTATAGGTAGGTACTGTATAGTACTGAAATATTGTAATTTTTATTAAATTGTCGAATCTTGTTTTCGCCGCGTATGTTATAGGTAATACCTACTTAATTTTTTTTTTATATCTATAATTTTAAAAAATATTGAGCCTCATTTGCTGCCTAGGCTGCAACCTACTAAGCTTGCTGGTAAATCCGCCACTGTTAAGAGGAATAAAGTTTGCAAAGATCTACTACTGTACCTAATACTCTAGTTATGCATGTAAAGTACTCTTTAGTCAGCTGTTACGATACCCATGAGATAGGCTGGTTCCGTAGCAGAAGGCTAATAGGTACCTACAGTACATTAATATAACAATACAAATCACGATTATGACTAATACAATAAAACAACAGTTTTTATTTTCAAACTTTATTGCCAAACCTACTTATACACCTAAATACATATAAGATCACTCTCTCAGACGTAGATAATTATAATTACATAACGTTTTACTCATCACATTATTATAATAAAAGGCGATAAGGGTATGTCTAATTCAGTCAAAATGGTTTCAATACCTGCTAATGTCGTCATAAATGTAATTTAATTTAAAACTGTCCGTGTTAATAGCAATTAACGATCAAAAATTATCAATTAGCAACTAAATACTAACGGTTACAAGTTAGTTTTAGTGGTCTAAATATAGGGATAACGTGGTAGTGACTAAGTATACAAAATGCATACGATAGCGATCTTGCTTTCTATTGATACAATCACCAGTTTGTGCTTGATCCATTATTGCAAAATCAGTAATAGCAAACTACACGAAACACACTTCTAAAAAAAAATATTATTGTATTGTGGTATTCTGTAGAATTTTTTTTCGATCAGAAGTCGAATCAGAGTCATACTAAGTGGCCACAGACATATACCAAGATAAGTGACTTTAGTTGTTTATGTGAGCACATCTCAAAGGATTTTATTTCTTCTTCTTCTTATAATATGGCAACTAAGCCGACGACTGTGTCAGCTATTTCTGCCAGCGTCAAGTGTAAAATTATCTTTTCGTTCACATTTTTTTAAGACGGCCGTAGCGAGTAGGTAATGATAAAAATAGAAAAACTGTAGATGATATTAAACGACAACCACCATTAGGATTTTGTTCGAAAAATAGTCGAGCACAAACCAAACTTTGGCGATTGTGTGTGACCAACTTTAAACATAAAACAGGTAACCTACCCATCAAAATTTGCCGCCTAAACTTTGTGATAGGGTGGCAGAATTTGGAATTATTAGCTGTCAAAATGTGTAATTTATGTCACTAGATAGTTACCGTTCATTCTAACTTATAGGAGTCCATCTTTTGTTTTCACGGGAGATGGTTGTCATTTAATTTCATCCACATTTTTTCTATTTTATCATTGTAATATACCATTAATATCACCAATAAGAATATTATTCTACACTTGACGCTGGCAGAAATAGCTGACACAATCGTCGGCTCTGTTGCCAAAAAAAAGAAGAAGAAGAAGACACATATTAGGGCTTGGAGCATATTTCTTTCTTAAATGCAAAAGCTAACCTTTGCAAACTTATCTAGTAATGAAATTGATTTAATGATTCTGATTACTAGTAACATTATACTTTTAATTATGATAATATTTCGTCCTAAGACCAGGCTGCAGTAAAATCAAAAAGTTTAATCGTTACGCTTTAAAATTAATTATTATATTAATAAACAAGCCTTTTTAATTTTAAACAAATTTATGTGAATATTTATTTATCCATCA
Source organism: Parascotia fuliginaria (assembly GCA_963082885.1). Lineage (NCBI taxonomy): Eukaryota > Metazoa > Arthropoda > Insecta > Lepidoptera > Erebidae > Parascotia > Parascotia fuliginaria. The sequence goes on along the minus strand of OY720182.1, from coordinate 4,854,919 downwards.
GTAAAGTTACAAGTATAAGGCCAAGTGTGTCATCTGAGCAAAAAATCGTCTATGGTAAAATCTGAAGGACTAATGGGATTGGCCGGTGAAAGCTAATCGCAGATGGCGCCAGCATAGATGGTACACTGGTATATGGTAGCCATTGTTACGTTTAAAAGTTAAATGCCTGTGTATATAACTAGAAAATATTTTTTTTGTAGTCTCTTAACAAAATGCTTACGCCATAACCTCAAATTAATTGTTGAAATTTATTTTTGGCGATGATTGGCTTATAGCCAGGCTTACAAATTTTTATGTGTTTTAGTATACGATGTACTCCGATTTCATAACATTCTGATACGATACAACGCGTCATTTTAATTGCTGGTAAATGTTTATTGATTTTCTCGTAAGAAAATTGCAATGTTTTGATACCAACTACGCTAGCGCCACTTTGACAATTGCCAACCCCATTATAATACAAACAATATACGTGATGAAACTTTTTGAGATAAATATATACAAACTTAAACTAATATTACTACATATTTTATTTAACTGATTACAAGTAATATAACTAGGTCGAAGATAATAAGATAAAACTTAATACAATAAAATATGAAAATTTATTCCTATCCATATTCCTTTTAAAAGTTGCCATATAAAAATTGGTTACAACAGTTTTTCTATTTTTTTTGGCCACTATAAAACGTATTTTTTTTAAACAGCTGAATTGTTAACACTTCGTTGTACCATTATAAAAAAAAGGAAAGAAAATCTCATCTCGCATCATAGAGCATTACTAAGTAAGTATTTGTTTATTTTAACATTTTTTTAAATCTTCAAATAAAGTAAGATAGGAATAAAATTCTTAATTATAAATTGGACGTTTAAATATATCTTTTCAATAAATTCGAATACGTAATATGGCATACATTTAAAAATTTAAAAAGAGTATGGCAAAGTCTCTAAAGCTGGTACTACACTTTATTTATTTTAAGTAAACGCATTTTGCCTTAACTATGTGAATTGATGCAAAATCAACCTAAGGCTATACACATTAATTTGTTTTTTTATTATCTTAGTTACGCAAATGTGTTTTAAAAAAAATAAAAAGTGTAGTTCCGACTTTATAGTCAAGTAAAATATGGGCAATATCGGAAGAACAGTATGTTTTTGTAAAATGTAACAAATAATTTTATTTCTATAAACGGTATACACTTTTAAACCTAAGGTTGGCGTGCCTGCTAATCGAATATAGAGATGTAGTAAACCCTATGTATCCGTTACTGAGTAAGAAGTGCGCCATTCAGTACCGAGTAACGAATCATTACATACGAATGCATTTTCGTACTCGCATTTTTCGTATCACATTCTACACTTTAATTATCAAATCAAGTGAAAAATGTACCTTACGCAGCTTAGTAATTAATGTATAAGTATGTTTTAAACAAATTACCAATGTTGCGACGCCGCGACGTCGTATCTGTTCGTACGCGTACATTACGACTTGATTCGTTGCTTTAACATAACACACACAGCATGATATGAGGCATCAAAACTAACGAGTAACGTAACTATATTACGGGTACGTATTTTTTCGTTAGTTTTAAACCTTTAATCTAATGTTAGTTGCGTTTTTAATAAATACAAACTAAGATAGTAAAAGCACCAAACAGCAGGCGAAGCGTGACATGACGGCGACGAGACGGGAGCAGTTGTAAATTGTACTAGTTGACATAAAAGACACCGGGCGCATCGGCGCTGTATGACATCTTCTTTATTAGTTCGTACATTATTTCGCGTCATCGTCATACCCCGTCCACTAACTGTTTCGAACTTTATTGCTTTACTGAACTTTATAATACGCGCGATTATTATTCGCAACTGAATTTAGCTTAGCAAGAACGCCGGTCTAAATGCACTTACAGAACACTAATTTAATTTATATGAATGAGATAATAATTATATAATTAATGAAATTAGCTTGCCTAATATATATAAATGATGAATAATAATGAATAAGATTTTACTTAGTATATACTTATTAATTAATTACTTAAAGTATTTTAAGCTCTGGTTAGACAGCAAGCAGGGCAGGATGGCGCGGCAGCGACACGAAACATGAAATAATCGCGTCTTCACAATGCGCAGTCTTCTATGCCAACTAGTTCATCAAGTAGCCAGTTAAAATCGCTTACGTCACGTGGCCGTCTCGTACCGCCCGCTATCTAATCCAAGCTTTACCTAGTTTGCCCACCAATCAACAAATAAAACTGACCTTCGATAAAATACATATTATTATTATGATCATTATAATTACACATTTATACTTGTTTCACTATTTCGTATTATATATGTAGGTACGTCATTATAAGGCCAATATAGGTCAAATAACCTAAGGCAATATGTTTCATATCTTATCTGAATCAAAACAATTCAATCAATAAAATTTATTTACTTTGTATACAATAATTAGAATGGCTATTAAAATAATGAAAATGAAATTTTGTTCTCATTAATGAAAAAATGATTTATGTTAGGTCAAGTTGGATATGCATTATGATCTGATCTTTAGTTTCTTATTTCTATCCCACCCAAACAAGCATATCTATTCCTATTCTAAATACTCATAGTTCGGTGAGAGACCAATAACTCAATTATGTATCTTTTTAAGATTTAAATGTTGAAAAATTATAAGGATAATAAAAATGAATTTGTGAAAGATTTTGTAAGCATCAAATAAATATAAATATGTTTTGTAAAAAAATTATGACAAAATGAAGTCAACACAAGTCTCTGTAATCTGTGCTCATATCCATTAGTAACCTTAAATTGAAACATTCCTGTCCTTTAAATTTTAAAAATAACTGTTCAGAAGTTCAAATTTCGAAAACAAAAATTGTTGTTTCAATCAAGACAATAACAATTTTAATTCAATTATATACATCAGCAGGTAAAATTTTATTGTTTGGCCGATGTGAAACCTGTTTAATTAACAGGTTATTCAAATCACCTCATTAAGCTCATTGCTGGCAAAACTGTTCTTGTTTTTGTGTTATTGTTCACTGTTCACTTTATTTCTGTCTAAGAATGTCTATCATAAATTGGAGATGCTTAAAGTCTTAGGTAAGATTGAAATTAGCTCAGGTAGTCAACCCAAATGGGCAACATTGTGTTAACAGTACAAACATATAATTTAAAACAATTGCTTATCTGATATTGACATTGCTATACATCAAATCGAGTCATTTCTAAAGCTAAACCGATACTATATTTTAATAGAGCATCAATATCATAATAGATTATTCCTTCATAAACCTTTGAATACATAACATTTGTTAATCAAAACATGTAACAAGGTTTAGAATCTATCCAAACAAAGCTCCACAATTCGAACACCTTCTATTCTTAAGAGCAAGACAGCATAGGATCCCTATTGGGAAGAATAATATAGCACATAGAATACCAAGACAAGTGAAATCATCTTCAAGAATACCCACGCGACAAGCGGGACATGCTCCAACAGCTATTATAGGGGGTGGGATGATAACTGTAGTTGCACCATAGTTCGGTACAAACCCAGTGCCTGAAGGAGGCACTCCGTATGGCGTGTACCCAGGCGGAGGAGGCGGGTACGGTGCTCCAGGAGCACCCGCTGGCTGCGGTAAAGGCCCTGAAATTGTTTATATGTAACATTAGTAACTAGCTAACATTGAGCCAAATTCGCAATTGCCAAATAAACCAGCGTAATAATTTGCGATATAATCATTATCACGTAAAATATATGTCTGCAAATTATTCAATCAAACATAAAAGTATTGTTAAACATTACGCAGTAATCTCGAGCACCTTATCACTATTATGATTCACTCTCTACATGGTTTTAGAAAAACAAATCAATTAGCCCTCACCTGATGTAGCTGTCGCTGTGTAAGGTGGCGGTAAATCTGTTACGGTAGGCTTTTCCATTTTCTGAACTTTTGAACGCTTCACTGTTGCTTCTATCAACGTTTTTTAGATATTTAATCAACAAAAAATATTAATAAAAGTTTACTTTACTGTACTTCGTTTGCGAACTCAGCTGCTGTCAAGTGTCAAGTGTCAATTCAATGTCACATTATAATGTTGCCAGTTGGCCAATTTATTATCAATTTTTTTTCCACTTTTGTCCAACTATCGAAAAGGCGAATCGATAAAAATATTAATCGTACTTAACGATTCCGTTCCATTTTTATGGTTGCACACAGTTAGATTAAGATAATAATTACATTACAATAAACAAATACTATTGTTCTATCTTTATTCTGCAATATTTAAAAAATCGTTGTAAAAAGGTTTTTGATATATGATAATATATGATTCGTATAATAAAAGTATATTTTGCATTTGCTCTTGCGATTTTTTCCAAAAAGATCGATGTTTTGAATCGGTTTTCAAAAAAAAACAAGGTCTGAAAAATTGATTTTTATCCCAAGTTTTCATTTAAATATATATTAAAAAAAATGGTCGCACCATCTCGCGAGTTTTAAGGCGATTCTTGCCGATTTTTAAAAGATCTGCTGTCGATTCGATTCTCCAAAAAAAAGAAAGGTCATCGCGCGAGTTTTTAAAAATTATTTAACCGGCAACACCGTAATGTTACGGATACATTCAAGTTCAATTAATTTTATGTTTTTATTATTATTTTGGTCTACCGAAACAAAAAAAAACGAATGGTGATTTTCAAAGGTTTTCAAGGGATTCACTACTTTATATCAATAAAAAAAATCAATCATTTAGCCTGAAAATCGATTATTTGATTAGTCGATCTTAGATCGCCATTCGTAGCTCTTACGGTCAGTTTTAGGCTTAGAGCATTAAACCAGCTCTAAGGTTTTAGGAGATTTAAAAAGAAATGTTGATTTAAATCAAGAAATTTTACATAATATAATAATTCAAGCTCGTTATTTTATTTTATTTTTGATTCTATATATTGTTGCGATATTTTAAGATTTACGATATCGATAAATACCTATCAATATACTTACATAAAATATCGTCGATTATAAGTATAACCATAACCGTATAAAATGATTAAAAACCCGTCATAATTATCTGCTTTTAAATAATAGGTGTACAGTGGCGTAGTGTAGTGGGGGCGGGGGGGGCGGCCCGCCCCGGGCGGCACTTTTTAGGGGCGGCAAAATTTCACAGTAGATAATAACCTGACTTGTGGGGATTTCTCGTATTTGATTTTGTGCTTGGATATAAAATGTATAGTATAGGTACATTAAAGTGAAATACCTAATTAAAAGGGCGGCAAAATTGTCTTCCGCCCCGAGCAGCCGATACCCACGCTACGCCACTGGTGTACCTACTTACCGCTATTGTTATTTGTTTTATCAAGAATCAGTCAAGACCAGATAGTAAGTACTCTTCAATCAATACTTATATTACTTTATTCTTTGTCTTATATACTATTTTAAGACGTTGTGCAAGCGGGCATGAAATTTTGATTAAAAAAATCTTTATTTGTGGTTAAAATGTTTACTATAAACTTTCAACTTTTGTTACCTACCTACCTCAAAAGTTCATCTAGTTAATTTGGGTTTTCTAAAATGGCGCTCATGAGGTGGCAGCACTGAGGCGCCAGGTCCAGGCACCTGTCAAAGCGCTTTCGATCAACCAATCAACCGTGAACTATGAATGAATTTTGAATATTTATTGTGATTTTTTGTGAATGGAAGACCTTTTACTTATGTGGCGCCAACTTGAAATTTTCCTAAACACCCTTATTATTTCGCACCACCCACCATCGCTATCGGTTGCACCATCGCCCGTTACCCGCGTCATATTTTGTGCCTTCGCCCGAAATGTATGTAGATTACGGACTTTTTTATTTATTTGCTATGATATGGGTAGGTATTACAAATCACTTTTTTTCAGGTTTGTAGAATGTGAAGAGTCGACTCAACATTCGCCTCCACTTCCAACTCGTAGCTTTCAGCAAATGAGAGATGAATAAATAGACTACTTCAGCAATCACGTTAAGTACCAGCTATTTTTATAGCCAAATATTGCAGCAAATATTTGATTCCTACCAGATTAGTAGGAAACAAATCTATGATTTCTGAAATCTATGATTCGTTACAGGAAGCGACGAAAACAGTGTTGAAGAGGACTTCTTGGCAGTTCCTTTAATTCCAAGTGTGTTTTGAAGCATGCTGGAAACTCCCATGGACAATGAAGAGGATGAAGAGGAAGCCCAGGGCTCGACGCCGATACAGCAACAAACCCTCCAATTTTACCTGAATTGAGGATCTGAAGACCTAACCCATATGACATTTTTATTGAAATATCGTCATGTTATGGAGCACATTGCTCAGAGACTTAATATGCCCAGCAGGTGACATCCGAGATGATCTAAATCCAGACTCTTCATACCAGAAGCCGAAGCCATACCTTTATTTGAGCATAATATTCTAGCCATGGGTATTGTTGTAAAGAGGAATACTGAGTTACCACCCCTAATATGTTTTACAAGTAAAGCTGAGGAATCTCCCTAGCTTGGTGGCCTAGTCAGTGTCAGTCACACCAAAATAGATAGTTGCTCAAAGGCGAAAAGGGTAATAGCTCAAGGCAAATAAAAGAAAACAAACACATATTTTGAAACTTTCAATATATTCATAATATTTCACAAAACAATAACTATTCGTCTAATTATAACTAATCACTTTATTATTTACAACATAACTAAACTTGATCTCTCCGCCATTACAATCACTACTGTGTGATTACTGTCACTTTTTATGCAACTATTGACATGTTATTACGATCTAAACTGGAATTTTATGTAAAAAAAAAATGACAAAATATACAATCAACATTTTTATATTTACATACGAAAGTAAAAACTGGTAAATTCAATCACTACAATAATATAAAAATTAAGTGGTTTTTAATTATGCATGGTACCACTACTAAACAATGAATATACAGCTGACTTTGCCCCTCAATTTGTTAGTTACCTTTATGTAACTCTGACAATAAGGTAAAATATTGAAAGTTTTTGGACACTATCGTCTATCGTCAAGTAGAGTGAAGAATGAGTGGACACGAAAGCCTCACTTTTGTTCATAAATACAAATAATAAAATAACACAATAGTAATAATTATCACATGAAATGTTTTAATAATGTAGTAGCTAGGTGCTACGTGGTGTAAGAAACACACATTATAAGTCTCAGTTTTTATACTTGTGACAAATATTTTATAATTATAAGATTTGTATAATATGGGCATTTTATTAAGCATCGTCCATATTGTTTTAAAATTTGAAACTAATATAATATCATGCGAGCTATATCTTTACAGGTCTTTTAATATTTTCATACAAAGTCATCCCCTATCCCTCCCCGTTTAAACGAAATCCTAGTTACGATATTTAATTAGTAACCACATTATTAGATCTTCTAGCCTTATATATGTTAACATACAAACGATAGAGGCGTAGTTACTGTTACTGATAACAAAAAATCTGACTTCGCATCCACAAATTGAAATTATTAATCTTTAAAATGGATTGTCATGGATAATTGCTTTATTACAAGTCACTTCAAAACGTGGTGGTATTAACACACAAATAAACAGATAACCCCCCCCCCCCCCCCTAATAGATGCCGCGGGTGTATTTCTGAATTTCGACATTTCTTTACTTCGACACATACTCAACGTCGACGCACATAGTTCGACAGTTATTGCTTCGACAGAACATAAATCGACACACATTATTTCGACAGCACATACTTTGACAACACACACCTTCGACAGATCACTTTAACGACAGACACTGCTTTGACATGCTTTTGTTCGGCAGATAATTATTTCGACAAATACTCAACTTCGAAAATACGTAGTTCGACACTACGTATTTTCGAGGTTGAGTATGTGTCGAAATAAAGAACTGTCGAAATTCAGAGGTACATCTGGATGTGCTTGTATGGAGGCATCTGGATGTCTCCATACGAGCACAACACATACCGGTATTCGCTAGTATAACAACTCACTACAGATAGGTACTACGATTGGTGCATTTTTGTGCATTGGTATGTATGACCTTCAAATAGCCAATCACAACACAGCTTTTACATTCTGCGCATCCCATCCTTGCCTCATATTTTTGTGAGTTCGCGTCAAAATAAATAAATGTTAGGAGCGTTCACACAAGAATGGCACGTTGCAATTTAGTGTCAAATTTTCGTGGTTTTAAATTTTTATCATTTAATCGGAGCTGTAAAGCTGTATAAAACGTAAGTAACCATAATGCTTTATTATTATGGTTACTTACTTTTTAAACAGCTTTCACGTAATTCTAAAAAGTGTTCTACTAATATTTTAAAATAAAGCTCCGATTAAATGATAAAAATTTGACACTAAATTGCGTCATTGCCACGCTCTTAATGCGGTATCTAAAACGGGCTAATCTATTCCGTGTTCACAAGATAATTATATAGGTATTGTTAAAGGATATTATGTTACGTTGTGTTTAAAAGCGCATCGCCACCCAACAGCCGGTCTGTTCATCGCGTCGGTAGTAATGTGCGCGGTTGTCCGGGAATACAGTCACAGCTGGGAACGGATGTTGTTGGATGAACTTGAGTGTTACACGGATCTGGGGAGTAAGATATTGTTATTTTCATAAGTTATACTTAACTTATAATTTACAAACGATTGAAGAATGGCTCAAAAGACAACATCAATGAATATTGGGGATAATGGAGATATTGTATATTCGACCATAAAATTGCTTTACTTTATAACAAAACAATAATGTCTATTTTTTCTTGCAAGTTACTTAAAGTACAATAAAAGTTGTCACTCATAATGAGTCTTATTAAATTTTAATTTTGATGGAATTTTTTTGTCAAAAGTGGTAAATATATGTGGTCGATTATACAAAACATGTAGGTAATACTTTTCTCCTTCTAACGTAACAATATGTCCAAAAATTGTATGTTTATATGTGTATAAGTGTTGGTCATTATCATTTTAATCTAGAGGCGTACAATATTTGATAGGTTTTGCAATCTAAACTAATAAAAAAAAAACATTTGATTTTTTGTATGTTTGTTTGGTTTTTTTGCAACGATTTAACTAAAAATCTAGGTATCCGATTTTGAAAATTCTTTCACATTTAGAAATCAATAAAATCAGCGGGTAACATAGGCTATAGTTTACTATGTTTTACATATTTTTGCAATCATTTTTAGAATTTCAATATTTTAAGCGCCTTCGTAAATCTAAATGATGCAATACGATACTATTGCTATGATATTTTCCGTAGGAGTTTGTTGTGAGATCGAATGAAACTTTAGATACCGAAGCGAAGCGAGGGCGGGTCTCCAGTATCTAATAAATAAGCCATTGCTTATTAGCATTCTGCTACTGCCATCATACAATAACAAACAACAATAACAATATTCTACCACATTCACACAGCGCCATCTAGCCCAAATTAAGCAATTATATTTGCTTGTGTTATGGATACTAAACAACGGATAAACTACATATATACATTTTTTTTTTGTTAATACATACATATTATAGATAAATTACACCCAGACACAGAACAAACAATCATGCTCATCACACAAACGTTTGTCCTGGGTGGGAATCGAACCCACGACCTCCGGCTTAGCAGTCAGGATCACTAACCACTAGACCAACAGGCCAGTCAAATACAATCTCTTTACTAAACACGGATTTGCAATAGCATTTAGTTTCAGAGTTCCGATTCATTTTCCGCGGAAACCAATTACACCCTTGTCCCCTCCACTGCGTAGGACAGTGCTTGGCTCCAACTCACCTCTTTGTAGAATGACAAAATTATATAATGAATGCAGTGACAAGGCTGATATCCACTATGATTCGTTGCGATTATTTCGAAAAAACGTCATTAGCAGTTTAAGATTTCATTACAATATTTAAGTAGCACATAAGTAGTTAAATTTAATAGTTACGAAACTTAAAGCTCATTACAGTTGCGAATGTTGTGTTTGCCTATAAGTGGCTTGGCATTTAGATTTAAGCAAATATTGGACTTTATATGTTAAGTAATGATGTTAAGTTGTTGGTGAACCAAATAAATAAATAAATAAATAAATAGCATTAGTGATTTCACAGCACGCTGCTGTCCGTCCCCCGTTTATGAGTTTACAATCGCTTTTACGTGTGATACCGAGTGTTAAAATTGTAACTTATATAAAAAACTGTAATTATCTGGCGATTGAAAAGAGTGGCGTGAGTTTCTTGCCAGTTCTTCTCACAGATCTACCTCGTCAGCGAACTGGCTGTAGGTTAGTTAGCAGACTTCATGTAATTTTGACTTTTCATGAGCATCATACTTTATGATCAAAATTAAATCACATGTTGCCTTTACCTTTTGTAGCAATATGCAAATTGAGGCAGCCTGTAAAGCACACATTTTACTTTTTAATTTTTCTTTACAACATAGAAAGCTGTAAGTAATTAATTATCTATAGAGTTAAGTTGTATTGCCTGCGTCACTTTGCATGCTACTTGAAACTGTAACTTACAAAAATTGTAATAACCTGGCGATTAAAAAGAGTGGCCTGAGTTTCTTGCCAGTTCTTCTCATGGCTCTACTTCGTCAGCGAACTGGCTGTAGATTAATTTGCTGACATTTTGTAAACTTTGACGTTCATAAGTGTTAATTTAATTAACCTATATGAATAAACATATTTCATTTCATTTCATTTCGAAATAAATGAGTTTACTGAACCGCCATCATTTTGTTGTTTTGCTAAATATTTCTTCTCATTTAATTTTACCCTATTCCTTTTTATTCATTCAGCGCTCCAGCTTGCTACCTAATTAATTTACGGATACATACATTGTGTACAAAATGCGGTGCTTCTACAGCCGGTGTAGTGCTGAGGTGTTGTAGAATGAAGTCGTCTGATTGTTCGAGCCATAAGTCCACCCCGCGCAGAGGCTCGTAGTTGAATGGACCAATGCGCAGCATGCCCACCGTGTTGTCGTATATGTCTAAAACCTGTAAAATGATGAACAATAATAGACATTACTTGACATTAAAATAAAATTAATTTTATTGTTACTAATACTACGTATGGCAAAGAAAATCAATGCTCGTTATGTTATAAACTTGGACTTGTGAGCTAATAATTAATAAGACGCTGAACGCTTGATAAAAAGTGTAGGTAATTGACTTTTGGTATTAAATAATAATCTAGTAAGTATAATACAATATAATAATAAAGCGGAAGAGTTTGTTTGTTTGTTTGTTTAAACGCGCTAATCTCTGAAACTACTAGTCGGATTCAAATAATTATTTTTGCGTATGATAGCCCAGTTCCTGAAAAAGGTTATAAAGGTTATCACGCTATTGGTGACGAGAGCAGAGCAGTAAGCAGAGACGCGGGTGAAACCACGCCGCAGAAAAGCTAGTTAAATAATAAAATTAAATATACCGTCAGAAATCAGCTGAATCAAGTCAGAGATATGAAATGAAATGAAATATGAAATGAATTGAAATATGAAATGAAATGAAATATGAAATGAAATGAAATATGAAATGAAATGTAATATGAAATGAAATGAAATATATGTTTATTCATATAGGTTAAGTAAGAATGCAGAAATAACATTTTTCTTTGAATTGATCACCCTCTCATTCATCACTATCATCAGACGGTCAAAAGACAAAATCCAGGCGGGACTCTGAACCCACGCTTTTTGGGATCTGTCCTAGAGTGACATCATGTTTCATTCATCTTTCACATGGAAAGGCACTAACCCTATCAGGAAGACAATCATGTAGAGATAATCTATTTAATAATAGTTAAAATAAAAACAAAGGATCATATCAGAAAAGGCATGAGTATTCATAACTTTATTGTTAAACGGGTATACTCGTGTTAGAAATGATTATAAGGTGCTATACCTTTTTCGGTCGGATTAAACCGACTTTGGTCACGGGCTGACTAGGTATGGCATATTTTATTAATTTCTAACACAAGTAGACTCGTTTAACAATAAAGTTATGTGTACAAATCGTGTGAGTTTAAAATATTTAAAGGCTTAATGATCACCGCGCTTTGTCATGGCGGATTAACAGATTCAGCCATTTTCTTATAAGTCCAGGTTTCTTCACGATGTTTTACTTCACCGTGAGTTAGTAATAATTGTTCCTATTTGTATTAATAATAATAAGAACACAAAAACTACACAACGCTATCTTGACATTTATATATATATATTTTTTTAAATACATACAAAGTTATACATAGACACACCCATATCAATGCAAATAGTTATGTTCATGCACACAAATTTTTTCTCTGAGCGGGAATCGAAGGCGCGATTTTTGCGTATTAGTCCGTACCACCGAACTACAGAGGTTGTCGAGCATGGTTGTCTTTACTTTTATAGAAAAAGAGACATATGCTTAGGAACGAATGCTTTCTTCTCCGGTTCTCCCTGGTTCCTTCCCCCTTTTAGCAAAGAGACCGCGAAGGTATCTTTAAATTTAATAAACTAATTAAAGAGTATCTCACTTGTCCCGAATGTGGTCCACTAGTGATAGTCCTGGCTCCTCTTAGCGGCAGTTCGGGTCCCTTATCTGGGAAGGTCGCGGGGAATAGGTCCCCGGCGCGAATGTCCACTCCTACGCCCGTCACTAGCGGGGCCGCCGCGCCGCCGCCTAATGCCGTGTTAAGCTCGCAGCAGCACGCTAGAGTTAAGTCGATCTCCACGCTTAAACGATGGAATGATACTGAAAATAGGAACACATTGTTTTAGATTAAATTGAAACTCATATCAAAATTTTAATTTATTTGGCGATTAAAAGGACTGTTCATCTTCTTAATCCTTCTTTGATTTGCAAAATCAATGCGAATAGCAAGTACTTTCACATTAAATCCTATGTCACTGTCACGGGAACTTTACAAACACAGAAAGCCCCACCCAGTCTTGGAACATATATTTATATGGATCACGAAAATGAAAGTAACATTAAATTTTTAATGTAGGTATATCCTATATTAACTAGACATCTCGGCTGCAATCATCCCATAAAAACAAACATACAGTTTAAATTTGCTAAGTACAAAACAAATACCAAAGCCAGTGAGTCAGTATGACGTCCCGGCAACAATAGGTGTCCCGCCCACGCGCCCTCCCGCTAATATTCGCACTGGCAACCTGACAAGAGCCCAGCTTGACCTCTACGTCCAATCTAATTGTTTATTTCCGAGTATACTATTGTTATACTTTGTCTTACGATAATAATATTGACTGCTACTAGTCTAGACTAAAGAGAAAAGAAATGTATTTTTGTTTGTAAGCAAACGCAAAAGTAAGTAGTTGATCGAGATTTTAGAAATTATTTGACTATTGGAATGCAATATTACCACTGAGTAAGATAGGCATAGCTACTTTAAATCCTTAATAATATATCTTTATAAAACAGAGTCAAATCTATCATTAGATTACCTAAATTCCCATCTGAAGAGCTAGGACAAGAGCACGTTATAAAAAATCCCTTACAGTTTGAGCGTGTGCCCAATAATTTAAGTTATGGTTAAGACCGATTTGGTTTCGACCGACTGGGCAGGACACATAGCTCGCAGAACTGACGGCCGCTGGGGCAGAAAGGTTTTAGAGTGGCGACCACGAACCGGAAGACGCAGCGTGGGCAGACCCCTCACAAGGTGGGCCAACGACCTTATAAGGGTGGCAGGCAACCGATGGATGAGGGCGGCGAACGACCGGCCACGGTGGTGAAAATTGGGGGGCCTATGTCCAGCAGTGGACGTCTTTTGGCTGATATCGTTATGATTATATGATAAGACCGATTTAAACATTTTAAATGGTGCAGGCACCGAGGAAATACTTCAACTATTTCTTCGATAGGGGTTGAAGTAGCGACTAAAATTTAGCTGCTAATTACAATTGCTAAACTAATACCAGGTAATGGGTGATCATAAAACCGTCTGCGAAACGTAGTGACAATTGCAACTCTTATTGGAAATATTTATGTCAGTAGACGTATTCAGACTGGTAAATACATAGTTAACTTACACATAATATTAGCGAACAGTTCATCCGAGTAGCGGTGTGGGTCTGTGAAGCCTCCCACCAGTTGTAACTCTAGCCTGCCCTCAGGGTAGCCCACAGCCAATTGCTGCACTCGCGACACCATCGCTGCCGCAGCTTCTGCTGTACCGGACCCATCTAAATGTGCTAGGGCTACAGCACCAGACCCTGGAAATTATCCGTCATGAATGGTTAGGTCTCATGATGTCAAATAGTCCGTAGAAGGAATGTAAAAGGGTATTAGTTACCTGCATGCCTGACGACAACGATTATACATGATGTGGCGTCTTCGGATCCAATTATGGCGACATTTTCTGAAATTAAAAGAATAAAGTCAAGAATGTACCTTTCAAAGTCAGTTATATCCATATTATGATTTGCCACATGAGATGAAAATTAAATTTAGTTTAGAAGATATTATATAGGTCTGTGTATTCTTGAAATCCAGAATTTTTGCTTTACTATTTGTAGTTGGTTTGCGGCAACATACAACATAGAGAAATATTTAAATAAAGAAACTTAGATGACAAAAAAGCTTGGTTGGTCAACTCCTCGTTATCTATGGTAAACCACTCGGGGCATGAATAATGCACACGACACACAACCTCCAATAAGAATTCACTTACTGTCATGAGGTACTACAGCTGCTAGTTCCCTCTGCGCGACATACAGTAGCCCTGGAGGGGGCACGACTCTGGCGGCTGCGGCCAAGAGCTGAGCGGCCGCATCTCTGTAGCCGGGGTGCGCGTTGAGCAGCGCGCGGACCGAGGTAGGACACTCGTCTGCGAGGACGCCATTCAGCACCACCACCATGCTAACACTGGGCAAAGAGTTACCAGTTAGACTCGTAAGCTATGGTATTTTTAGAAAACATACCTACGAGTTTCGTAATTATAGGACTTTTACGAAGGCTCAAGGGGTAAGAAATTTTCTCAGATGTCAATGGAATGGGCCGATAAAAAAAAAGTTTTAGTCATTTAGGTCATTCACCCACCACAGAACAACATTATAATTATTAAGTTAGTTGGAAACAAGAGTCCGTTGTATAATACCTATCACAATTAATTTGTCTGTCTAAGCCGGATATAGACGGAGGATTGTAAATGATGAGTCACTATTTAATATATAAAATTGATATCATTTTTAATAGGTACAGCCAAACGGCATTCCATCTGCATCTACAGAAGCTGCAAGTGTTTAAAATAATAATATGTAACAAAATGTTGTAATTTCATAATAAATTTAGGTACTTAATTAGGTACATTGTTAATGATTGTCACGATTAGCGTTACGAGCGTACGTTCAGAGCTAAATAATAAATAGTAAGTTTTCTACATTTGATATAGTCACTGTAGTGTACCTGTGTTTAAAACGGTAAGTTTTATAAATAAATAAGCATTTATTAACTGATATCATAAATTATTTGATTGCCTTGGTGACCGGGTGTAATTTACCTACCAATGGAAGTAAATAAATGCGATTGCTTCGATCCCACAACAAAGGCTCAAGAGTAGTAAAGTATATTATGTTCCGAGTCTGAATGTAATAACGTTCGTTACTTGTACATATTATATGTTTATTATTCTCCATGACACAGAGCTTGTTCTCTGTAAAAAAAGTTGCGTAATTAAATTTTAACCGATTTTAATACCTATTCTAGATGCTGTTTTAATTTACGGCTTGGCTTCTAATTCATGATTTGGGTCGACTAAATCACTCACGGAGACAGGTATTAA
Organism: Parascotia fuliginaria; assembly: GCA_963082885.1. Taxonomy (NCBI): domain Eukaryota; kingdom Metazoa; phylum Arthropoda; class Insecta; order Lepidoptera; family Erebidae; genus Parascotia; species Parascotia fuliginaria. Next base: position 4,839,086 of record OY720182.1, on the reverse strand, counting down.
CTAAATTACGAAATAAATACAAAACACAAATATTATTAGGTTCCCAATAATATCATATGAATAAACAGTTTTGTGTTAAAATTGTATGAGTCACCAAATTCTAAGAAATAATTGATAAACCACCTTTAAGATACCTACTCGTATTATCTTAACACATATTTTCGCACTAGTTAACTATCAACAAATCGCAGCCGGTTTAAAATAAAGAGATAAAAATTTTATAAATAAGTATAAATTCCATAGAGTGAAGTCATAATATTAATAAATAATAATAGTCTTTTACTGACACGCTGCAGGGCATTAAAATTTGACCATCAAGCATAAGGCGGATTGGCACGAAGATTTTATAAATGTCTTTTATAAAAGTGCGGATGTTTGGACAAATGCCATGATCAGATACATGTGAAACAAAAATGATTGACATTTGAAACCTGATGATTTATTTACATCATGACTGTGACATAGTTGATATGACAAGTAAAATCTTCACTTTCATCAACGTCACATTGAGTTGGTGTTCTTTTTTTGCAGAAATTCTTATTAAGTAGCTACTTTTTTATCATAATATAACATATATATTTAGGAGCGTTTGTGAACATTGTGCATTCTGAATATTCGAGCTAGAGGTTCATTCACATAAAGTTAGCTACCAAAATTACCTAAGAATCAGTATGTGAGGTACTAGATATCTACATATAAAAAACGTAAATGTTTGTCGCCACAAGCTCAATTGTTTTCAGCATTAATATATTCCGAATGCCGGTAGGTCATAACAGTGACACAGCAAACACGGCGTCTCATTTACATTGCGCCGGGCGCCGATATAAAAACGACGCGACGTCCAATAGAACATAACTTTCAACACGTAAAAAATTAAACGAAGAAACTAAGCTTTTTTGTTAAACGAAGGTAGCAAATAACAATAAGCAGTTACCATGATATGGAAGCTTCTAATACTAAAGCGACGGAGCGTGTTGCGTGGCTGTTTCTTATAAATAGGTACCAAAGATAGAGAAAACAGAAGGCATTAGGTATTTATTAGGGACTAATAGCTCCTCCCGCTACTAAACCAAAATGCAAAACCGAGCGGGATGCCAACGTAACGTCAGCTTTTTTAATAAACAATATAAACATTGCTCTGGCAAATTGGTAGATAAAATATATATTGTTGTATAGTAAAGAATCGGCCACGCGGCTTTTTGAGTAGGTATTAGTATTTTTTATAGCATGTGGTTATGCCTGCAATCGAGTCTCTAAATCTAAATATTATTACTATGCTCTAATTCTCAGACGATTACAATTTATATATAGATATTTTACAAACTATTCATGCAGTGATTATCAATTTTTCATTAGGTCTTACGAACAGGCATAAAACTAAAACAAGCCAAGTTGAAAAAGATAAATTTGTAACGCACAAATCTTAAGATAACAAATTGACCACAGACAGTTGCGTAATGAAATGTGCTGTAACATGTGTACGTCAAAGCTCATATAGTTACGGGTAAATAGGCAATTATGGCGTTAACGAGGGAACATGTTGCAATGCAATTATAATTATTATTGTAAGATGTAAAAAAAAACAAGTGCAAATCGCACTTGCAAGACTGCAACGAAAACAGCAGTGTGTGTGTGTGTGTTTGCTACTACCACTCAGCGCCTAAACGGCAGGACCGGTTTTTATGAAAATTGTTATGTATATAATAACAATCTCCTATGAATATTGTTTGCCAATTGGAGCACCCTAAACAAAGAAATATCTTCCACCTCACTGAAGGCCCTGTAGAGTTGTGTTTCGGACTTTCGGTGTAGCACAGACACAACAAAAGTTACATAGATTTTTTTAACCGATTTAATAAAATGGCGCAGGTTTCTCAAATCTACCGTACCTATATATATATTTTTTTTAATCTAAGAACTCTACTCCAAGAGAAATTTTAACCCACTCTGCTTCTTTTGATTCTAAAGTATTTATTGTAAACTGCTTAAATTACATCAAATTATTACAGAATTTTTATTTATTCAACACTAGTCTTATAATAAAAATAGAATAATGTTTACAAAACCAACAAAAACGTTGTATGGTAAACAACCAATGACATCGTTATATTGGAATACTAGCCGTGTAATGAAACTTTTTGAGAAATTGACCTAAAGTTAGACATATTATTATCCTGTAGCTTGTTTTACACTTACGGTGTTCTTCCTTAATTAACAGATTGGTACAGCCACAATGTATATTTGTTGATAATTAGATACCACATGCATAAGTGCAGCCGTACCCAATGTACTAGACATTTGGTACGCCCGCACTCATGCATGTGGTACGATACCGACCAATTTGCAGTAATCTGGGTGCCGATTGCGAGTTGCTTTTACTTTCGAATCGTTTACCGTATTTGACTATCTGATTGGTTAAGAGTTTGGAGCAGACCAATTGGAGCATCGAACATCATAAACGTGTCGATGGCGTTAACGTAAAACAAACTCGTACTAGGTCCTCTGTTTACACTTTTATAAATACCAACCTATGAAATTCTAATATAAACACTAGCACTGCACATAGTAACGTATGTAGTTTCATATTTATTTACAATTGACACTTTACATTTAATTAATATAACGCACTTTTCATTGATTATTACTAATAGCACAAATATGATTAAATCCAAATGACTACCGCTGCAGAGATAAATGAATACTGATAGTGTTTTATGTTTACACTCTATTATAATCTTCGAAGTAATGCGTACGAAATATAATGATAAGATATGACTAAACGTTGTGTCATATCGACGAGTTCTAGAAATATTATCGTATCTTTAGCACGTCGGCATAAATCAGTCGCGAGGAGAGATCTAATCTTAATAATAAGAAATTTTCTTTGCAACAAGGGAAATAACAAAAACACGAAGTGCGAATGGTTTGCACACGAGAAAGTTTCATAGATACATTTCTGAACAAAGTAATTAATTGGGTTAAATGTATTTTTCTACATTTCTGTTTCTTGAATTATTGAAATTTAGGTAATTGTTAGTGTTATATGCCGTTAATAGATTTATTATTTTCATGGTCTGATGTCTTACAGCTGATATAAAAATGCTGCTTTGATCAAACTCATTTTGATTAATTTAATGATGCATGATAGGTGTCTACTTCCAAATGTCATAATCATAACTAAAAAGTTATACTAAATCTCTGAAAATTTAAAGTGTCTATCTATAATGGTTCCAAAGAAACAGGATCCTTTTGGTACCCTCAGTGTTCGGAAGCAGAACCTTTATAATCATGAGCTTCGACACAGATTACAGAATTATCGATTTTAATCATAAGACTTGTATGAGTGTCGCTAATAATAAAGCTTTATAGGACATAATTATTATCTCATATATTTAGATATAGCGTACCTACCTAGAAATTTATCTATTTTATGTCATATTAAAGTAAATATGTATTTATTAACAATTAATGTAATCTTTGAGAAACTCTGATCGGTTTTGTGAAGAGTAGAAAACCCAGATTGCTTTTATGAAGATTATGATTAAAGTTTTATTCGATTTAGCGGTACGTACATATAATCATAAAAATACTAGATATTACCTTTCTTAAGCATCCTCCATCGCATCGCATCCTTACAAATATACGAATAACGAAAACAATTTAGACTCATGATCATGATACAAATATTTGTGAATCAAATCTTCGATTTGGGAATCGAAGACACGCCAGGTGAGGCGACTACGGGGTCTTATCGTGGAAAGCTATTTATTCCAGAGAACCGTTGGCAGAATAGCGATGATTAGAATGTTTACGGTCATTGACTTAGTGTAAAACTACCAAATAGGTAAGTAAGGTTTTCTATTTTGTAACATTTTCCATCAAGGCTGCAATATTATGCATTTCCAATAACTGCATGAACATAAATAGCAATGAAACAATGAGCAAAACCAATACCTACTTTCTTCTCTATTTGTTTAAACAGATATGTAACAAAACAACAATATCATAAAACGTTATCATAATGATGATTAACTAGGAAAATCATGTAAAACAGTTTATAGACAGCTTCCGTTGACCAATGTACAATAATAATTATGTTAATGAGGGTGTTTAGGAAAATTTTCGCCATCAGTTGGCGCCACTTTGGTAAAAGGTCTTCCATTTTGGCAGCGCTATCAAATCAAATATTTTTCAGTGTTAATTTCGGCAATTTTAAAGTTTCATTTACAAAACGGGTTTTCTAAAATGGCACCCACGAGGTGGCAGCACCGAAAAGCTTTTAAACGTTCAGAGACAGATATGCAAGCCTAGCATGCGCCATACGAGGCAGTTTCTCGTTGAAGACTTCAATAATCAATTAACTTCGTAAGCAAAAGACGGTAGTAGATCCACGCTGGTTTCAGCATGAATGGGCCAGATCGTCCGGGGAAGTACTACCCTCTCATAGAAGATCGACTTAAGAGTAGTATCCTTACTACTGCGTTTCGTTCGGTGAGTGAGTGCTGGAGGCCCAATTTCCCCGCTTTCCTATTTCCTCGCCTCCCTCATTCCCTTCCCCTAACCCCATTTCCAGCCGCCATAGTGGAGGACACCATACCAGCAGTTTAAGACGATAGCTTTTGGTATGGTAGCCATCAGTTCTGGATGCCACTGACTGCTTACCATCAAGCGGGGTGGAGTCACTATGGTAGGCTAATATATATAAAAAAAAAATATAAGTAACAATTTATATTAACTCTACTTTTGATATAACGACTTAAAGTTAACAGTGCAACCATGTTAAATAAAAGTATGTCAAAATAAAACAAACCAAACCTAGCTGCAAGTATCTCAGTAAAGTAAAAATCCATTAGTTTTTACTACAATAGATTGTCTACTCTATTCTAATGAATAGTCTAGTGTATTAAATAAGCACGTAAAACGCCTATTTTGTCCAACTTTTTCTTCACTTTGTTCTAAAATAAAAGAAACTTACGCAAACAGTAAAAAACTATCTAGCAGAGGTAAAGAACAGTTGCACAAACATCTTTGTCATTCAAACGAGAGTATGATTAATGATCACGGGGCAACCTGCTGAGAAAAGGAAGAGTGGACGACCCATTCAGTCACACGTAAAAAAAACATCATTCAAACATTCAACAAATCTCTATCTTATAATTTAAATTTAGTAAATTCGGTATTGAACGGTCAATGGCAACAATAGGCTTATTATACATCTCAAAAATAAATTACTAGTGCCATCAATCACGGCCAGAAATTTCGAAATCTATCGTGTACTTATAGAAATGTATGTAAGGAATAACTTACATTTTTAGAAGACTTTTAAACAGCCGTACATGTAAAATTCGTTTACACAATCACATTGCTAACTTGCACAAAGTTTTTAAGTCAGACGCACGTCGAGTGTCGTTTCTTGCATACTAAACCCAACTGAGTCTGTTTGTCGGGTTATCGAGTTCGTACTAGCTTGTTATTGTTATGATAATGCTTATTATGTTGGAAATAGTGCTCCGATAGTGTCCGTATCATGCAACGGGTAATTAAGAAATATACCATCGGTGTTTATCTTGACTCGTAATAAGTTAATAATGAACGGCACCCGCCACTGTTGCTTACAATGATAATAATATTACTTAAACACACGTTTCCAGGAAATTGTCTTATCATGTAAATTAATTGCTGTTAGATTTGTTAATGAAATTGTAAGACTAGGTAATTAATCCTGAATCGCGCGTACATAATTATTTCAACTTATACTTTACGCAACTATGAGTCTATTTTAAGCTAATTGTTCGCTACTACGTAGGCTATTTTTAATCTTATTAAAGTTTGTTTTTATGTCGTGGGCAGTTTAGAAAAATAATGATAAAAATTACTTAAAATATTAAGTTTTAGTGCACTGAGATCAGAAACAAAAATTTGTGGATCACATAAATATTATCTTTATAAAGAATTGAATCGTACTACACTCTACTTACCCCTAAGTAATCGCTACATGACACAATGTCATGTCGTCAATGACAAGTTATGTCGTCATGAGCACTGTACATGCGATCTTATGATACTAAACCATCCATGATGTAAAAATACTTAGAAATAGAAAGACGTCAATTGAATACCCAATTAATTTATCTAAATGCAAAATAGTCCCTTACAAAATGAACAGAAATTCAAACTTTTGGCTTAACATTATGTATTTCCTGTGGTATCAAAGTGGTACAAAACTCGGTTAATCCATCGTCGGTGTATCAAAGAAGTGGTGTAGCGACCGTTGGCCATAATTGGACTTAATTGATGTCGGGACTGGACGCGTGGACGGTTAAATGGATTTACAGCTGTCGACGGAATTGAAGCAGCGATTTAGCAATTGTCAGCGGCGATAAACTGAATCTGTACCAGAGGATTTAATAAGCTAATCTTAGGACGATCACCTGCGATTTCATCGGTATTTTAGTTGTAGAAAATGTTCTTCACACGATTGGATCTTTACATGCTGTAAAGCATCGAAGTTTTGTGTGTACTTATAACGGCTATCGGGTTTACATTATTATTTAAAAATACCGAAACGTCATTCAATTTAAAACTATCTCTTGGTATTTAATTTGTGGATTTTGGCACACACAGAAATACGTTTAATTAAATTTAACTAACATTAAAGTATTTGGGCTCTTTATTCAGTTTTGAATAAAAATCTATAAAAACTAAATCATCTCGCATCAAAGGTAATGCTGTTAATGTTCAAATGCAGAAAAAGAAAATGTTATATGAGGCAGCAAAATTAATAAGAAAATAAAAATTAAATCCTGATACGTAGGTACCTAATCGCGCCTTGGCGCCACGATTCTATATTTAAATTTTTTATTCAAATCTTATAATTAGATAATTTTTATTTTACATTTTAAGAGTAAATAATATGTATTTATAAAAACTTGTCAGTTACCTATCTAAACATTGATTATTTATGAATAATAAGTAGGAATGATTACATAATTACTTGTAGCCTGACAATACTAATCAATTCACGATTTTATTCAAATATATACGAACTAACAATAGCTGCTTACGTGCATTATACGGACACAAATCCATAACTAACGAATTTCTATTACAGGCAACTAGACAGAAATTAAATCACTGTGTAAACTATAATGGAAGTATATCTAAAGGGCGTAGGTGTGTGCGTGTATTCCCGATATCCGTGAACATTGTGGACTCTCGTCGTAACTTCGCCTTAGGCCATTAGGAAACAAATTCGTGACACAGGCCAGTACACACTAAGGCCCGTTATGGCGCGCTGCCCAATAGAACTGTCTGAGCTCTTATTAATGACCGCTAAGACAATGACACTAATGCTATTAAGTGGTAGCGGTCGCGAACGGGAGCACTGCGCTTAAACGCATGCACCTTGTAAGCCGTCAACTGCTCATGAGTCGAAACGTGTATCTGTGCCGAATAGCCCCGGATTTGAAATATTGCATTTAAAGCAATTAAGCTGATTCGAATTGTGAAGTTTAAAGTTCAACTATGCAGTGGAATTTAATTAAAATGTCGGTGATTTACTGATCTTTGAGTAAAACTAACTTAGTATAGTTTGTACATTCTTAATAGTAGACTAAACTATAGCAAAACTAAAGTGGCTCCAGTTGTGAAAATACGAATTGCATTTTTATAAAACGCGATGGTATTCGTAAATAGCATTGGCCCACTACAGTAACTTGTAGGACGATTGCAATGGCAGAGGCATAATTTGCGCTTAGTCGCCCTACAAAATAGAAAATAGTTATGCTTCTGTTGCTAGAACAACGAAGACCTACGGCAATATATACTCAACAAGAAAACATTAAACTATTCAGGTAGCATTACAATAGAAGCAATTTTCTGTAGAGTGGAGGAACTTCTCCAATCGTAATAACTTAATTTGGGTGAGATACTTTATTATGCCATACATCTTATAATATCACAACGGTATTTTCTTGTTTTTACACTTTACCAGTAGTTAATGTTCAAATATGCTAATGAGATCCATCCCAAGCTCACAAACAAAAGAACGGACCAAATAAGTGGTTCTCTCTCAAGCAACTTTCACCCAACACGTACCATACAAAATGTAAAGACAAAACTCTATTTTGTAAATATTCTAGGTATTTAACAAGTATACTGTGGTAGTTAAAGGACTTCTTTTATCGTTGATCGTTTTACTATTTATATAACAACTGCAGTGAATGGTAAACAAGATGTTCAGCACGAAACACAGTCGATTCCCACGGCATATTAATGACTAAGCAAAAGTTTAGCACAAATGCGCGCCTTTTATGCTCGGTCCTCCATTATCCGGCTCATTTGCGGCAAAAGACAAACGTTGGATCGGAGGCGAGCACAAATTTCGCTGATATAATCGTCCAGTAAGACAATGGTTATCGTTGGGGCGCGATACCGGCACAGATAGACCACATCTCGAGCTGATGGATGCGGCACGCTCGACAGATAGCATCTCCATCGTGACGGCCGCCCAGCCCGGCTCGTGTGCACCAATTATTATTCAATATATCCAATATTGGTCGCCGATAGATCACTGATACCATTATTGAGGTTAACATTCGATTTGATTCTCCGGGTCTGCTCCGGTCAAGTGACAATCGTATCCGACGCGCGATGTGCCACTAATTGAATAATGGTTTTATTTGTCAGAAGTTGCGATGGTTTTATCATTCTATCAATTATGAATATTATGAATATGATACATATAATGCGATTATGAGATCTTTCTGGACATTAACTCACAATTTTAATATAATATATTTGATAAGTTGAGAATACTCATAATCTAAATATAGGGACATGTCTTTTACCACCATCGTGAAGGAATAAGCAAAGGTGAATAGCAGCTAAATTAGACTCTATATACACTTGCTAAGTAATAGTACCTAATTTCTCTATAAGAATATTCAATGCTAATTTTTGTGCGACTCAGTGGTCGAACTCAGCTTCCACTCGTCCGACGTTATCTGTCGCTAGTTATCTACATTTTAGTAAACTCTCATACTAGCAAGCTCTATGCATAGCGACTAGTAATCTTAAAAATGAAAACAACGTAGCTTCGTTGTATCTGCGTAGTTATACGATCATGTACGAGTAAACAACTACTGCTGTTAACTGAACTATCAAATATTTAGGTCAACTATTGACAAATTTCGGAAGCGAGATATATTATCAGTATGGTACTAACAAGTGGTATATAAAGTATAAATAATCAAAAAAACTTAAGTAAAGAAATCAATGAACTCGTCCGAGAAAATAAACAATACCTCGATTAATGACAGTGGAATATTTCTTGCAAAAATTAATTGTATTGTTGACTTACGTTTAATAGGCGGAGCTGTTAATGTGAAGATCATTCAGGTCGCTGAGCCACCTGTAACAAAAACAATGACATTTATTGATGCGATTATAATGAACGCGCATCACGAGTACGGAATAGAACGACTCCGAGAGCCGCGAATTCGGAAACCGGCCGGTGCATCGGTGACTGGGATATGCCGCCACACGTGCCACAGGTGCCGGACGCTCCAGCAACGGACAGAGATGTGACGATTACGCGACTAATACTATCAACAGCGAAGATCTCGCACGATGCAGCAACCGTCCGCGCAACGCACGACGAAAATTAAAATAATGCGACACTGAAATATGAGGTATGCCCCGAATGCCTCCACCAGCACACCACAATATCGAGAACAGCGGTAATGCTAATTCAATAGCGTAATATCTCCGTATCTCGATGTAGTCCCCCGCGGTCGATTCAACCGAGATAGTCTACGATCGCGCCGATATGGTTTTGTTCGTGATTTATTTTAGTCGCTCCCATATAAGTACCGTGTACGGCAACAATGGCCTGAGAGTTGGGATTTACGACAGACGATTTGGTAGCGATAAAAGATTTAGCCGTGTTCAGAGTAGTAGTGTTCAAATCAGTTATATTGTGATAACGCGCTATGGATTATAATCTGTTTTTATAGCACGATATTTCATACTTACACTATGCTATGCACGTTGTATGATGAATAATCCTGATACGTCATATCTACATGTAGTGTAAGGACTTTTGCGCGCGAAGACGGGCGCTATAGCGCTTTTATGAGCTACCTATGGGCCATTAAAAATTTTAAGAGGCAAATTACATAATAACGCGTTGCATCCATTGGACATGGTAGAGCGTTGTACAATGGTACTACACGCTATATTCACTACTGGTTCTGACCGAGGTTTGAAAGTGCAGCATTAACATGGCCCGGTTCTACTGTTCGATACTTCGTTATAGGCATAAATGAAACTAACTTAGTGCTCATGTCAGTACGGTGGGATTCTAAAATACCTATACTAGAAGCATAAACAAGACGCCGAGCCTGTAGATAAGTGAAGAACTTAATGTACGCGCATAAATTTTAATTACATACGTAGCTCGCAGCATTCATAATGTGGATGGGTAAATAAATTGGACATTCTTTAGTCGTTTGCAATTCCAATAGACTTTTAGTTATCAATGATCGAGTTATTAAATGGTGATAGTCGTGCGATAAGGAATAGAAATCTTGTTGTAGACATTTACCGTAAGCTTTTTTTTAAATAGCACTTAAAACAGGCATATCTATAAATTGTCAATATATTTAATTCTTAACGTCAGGCCAGTGAAACATATTATAAACTATCGGCGCCATCGAACAGATCTTGTGTCAAGCATTTATCACAACACAACTGTGTGACGTCAGTAGACGACTTAATAATAAAAACTTTTATACGACTACGTTCAAACTTTTTTCGAAAGAGGTGGAATGAAAATTTATGTTTAATACATTTTTGCTGTAATAAAAATATTTGCTGAAGTAAATAATTTGACTTTACTTCTATTAAGTAAGGGCTGTTGCACTTGCATAAGAATTACGAATGGAAAGACAAAAACATCATTAGCTGCAGTATCCATATTTTTTTTACAAATAAGTTACATAAGAGACAACACAAACTTAAAAACAATGGTCACAAATATATTGGCTCGTACAGAAAACATTTATACAAAAATATGTAAGTACATAATTTTATATTCATTTGTACATTTCGTAAACTGTTTGGCTACAAGCCTACGTTGCATCTTGCTAGTAGAAGTGCTAAGAATCATATTGGCTGGAATTAGATTTGAGTTTCGAATGTAAACCGGTTCCAGGCCGCCACGGGCGCCACTCTATTGTGCAAAGCATGTTGTATATACAAAAAAAATATTTATATTTAATTAAACTTAAGATATGTACTAAGACTTTTAAAAAAATTCTTCATGCATACAATATTGGATTTGATGTTTGAAAGTTGACGAGGATTTTTGGCGATTTTCATAATAATAGAAATGTAAATAAATTTTTTTATTGAAACATGATCAAAAAGAGAATAATTATTTCTATTTTACAATTATTTTATTTTACTTTGCAAAATTTTATGACTTTTTAAATTATCTGTTATCCTGTTTCGTGAACTATTTTTCGACACGACTTTTATAAAAATAAAAAACGTTATAATAGATAGGTAGGACCTACAAAATTAACGCATAAAATACCATAAAAAAAATCAATAAATAGTAAATTTATTTGTTAATTATGATTGCGATAATACATTCTTAATTGGACATGGGTGAGTAATGTACTAAAATAATTACATCATCTGTCAAAAGCATACTATCACTCGCTCGTTATTAATAGTTACATGGAAACGAACACATGATTTGCATACAAGATAATCAATTTGATCTTGTAAATAACTCAACAGAAGAAAACATAAGGAAAACAGTCGCCGATAGTTAAGATAAAGATGCCTATTACGCTAACATATTGAATAATCAACTGTTAATTAATTCTAAACAATATTTTTATCACTTTGGCTGCGTTAATATAGTCTTAATATCGCTTAAAGTAGTTCATAAAAAGCATCAGACAATTAAATATGTGCGATATAATAAAAGATTATCTTACTTTTAAGACAGAAACACAGCGGTCACACGCTGTATAGTCTGATCGGATCTGCGCAAGAGTTTATCTATAGTCGCGTCGGCCGCGCGGGCACATTAACGCAAATTGCGCTAATTGTGGAAACTCGAAGAAAGTTAACTGCGGCTGATGAGTGTTGTCGTGTTGTTTACTAGTTTGTCTATGTTGCAACCTGGTTCGCAATACCTCTGAGCTTTAATGGCATCTATCAACGTATTTATAGGCATGTTGACAACAATTAAAATGACAATAGCGAGTGTCGTATCGATTTAAACACTGATTTTATCGTGGATTAAAATAACAATAAAAGTATGACGTCATTACTTTAGCTGCGTGACGCTTTAAAAATCTCGCGCAGTGCGAAATAAAAATAGCGGTGTTTTAAGACGGGTATGTCCGTTAGGTAACATATTAGTTAGACAAAGGCTAATGATGATGAATCACTTCATGATTCAATAAAAAATATAATAAGATAAAGAGGCGGACATGATGACCCACTGTTTAATAATTTCAGAACGTTGATAGATATTTATACCTACGAAATATCTCGTATATTTGTTTCATACAATTATTTATATATTAAATGCCGGACACTAAGAATTAGGTAGAAGTCGAATCTGATGGTATATGTTGATAGGTACCATAACAACACAACGCAACATGGTACTGCTCTACGTCTCTAGTTTCGTGTGGCGAAAGCTAAAAGAAGTTTAGCTGCTGGATTAGCGATCAGTGTGAATAACACTTCATATCGGTCCGTTATTATCCGACACTGCAGGGAAAGGCCTCTTCTTATAATAATATAGAGTAGGCATTGATCGCCGCGTTTGTTCCAGGCGGATTAGCGATTTCAGACTGCCTCAGAAGTCCAGCTTTCCTTACGTTGTTTTTATACACCGTTATTAGCAAATAAGTTCACTGTGGCTCGTATCTTTACAAACAAAAGTAAAGGACACAAAGTACACAATATCAAAAAACACTTAGGTGGGATCGAACTATCTAACTCGGTATTCGATCGCTCTACTGCTACGCCCGCGCACACCACAGAGGTTGTACATGGTTTTTTTTTACTACCTACTCAATGAGTAAATTAACTTTGATAGGTTAGGTATATAACAAGTAATATATATTATTAAAAAAAAACAAAAGGCCACCTGCCTAAAACAAAGTGAATAGAAAGAAACCTATTATATAGATAAGATTTTTCTCGTGCTGATGTTACATTAAAATTTTATATACCTTATGTCACTCCCACAATCAATACGAATCTAATGACACCTCATACGTTATAAAATCCATCAAGCCATTTAGGCTGTAGAGCGTGCCAAAGAAATAGACATACATACCTACTCCCATACATACATACATACGCTCGAAAACCTTCTTGACTGCGTCAGTCGGGCAAAGACATAATTTCGCATTTATACCATGTAGTATTTTCGCTATAGGCGCATGTTAAACAGAGTGCATTTTAAGTGCTTAGATAAGTTTTATGAGCGTTTTCGAGAACCGCCTGTTGTAAACACGTAATTTATTTATGGGTTATCTAAGTGTAGGTTCAACAAGTAATATCTAGTTTTTGAAATAATTGTGTTATTGAGTAAGACAGTATGCACTGCTTAAAATAAGCGAATCGTCATAAGGGTATGAAGAAGGGTTCTATGGTAGCCCGATGGAAGTATTAAAACATCCCGCATCAAACTAGCCTGAGCACTCGAATGCCTTGTTACTTCGTGAGTTTGCAACATTGTTGCTTGTAGGTCTGTTTGAAAACATGTTCATCTAATTAGGTGTCAAGTTATATTATACAAGAACTTCAACATCGAGATGAACTTGATTCAAGAGCTTGTTTTTCCATTCACTGTCCAAATTATAATTATGCCTGTCAATAAATCAGTTGGATACCCAAAGCAAGGACGTTTTTGAAGTCCGCAACCATAACCGAAAATATCAGATATTCAAAATAAAAATATATCTGAAACTGTAGCCGATATAAAAGTTTCGAATGGTTTCAGATAGAGGCGGAGCCCAAATGCGACATATTGACGGGACCTGCAAGGTTTTTTCTTTTAGAATAACGTAAAAATAAAGGCAATGAGTTTTAATTTTATTGTTTTGCTTTTTATTAAGAACAACGTATCATTGTACCACCTAATAAACATACGACACTTACTTTCACTGCTATATGCATTATCTTATCCGATAATACTTAGTGTAAATCCCAGAGATATTGTACAGTAAAAATATGACGGTCCTTAAAGTTTTAATGAAAACTAAAAACTGCTACGTAGTGTTTAACGTGTGTACTTAACTTTTAACTAAGTATCTACTAAAGAAAGAAAAAAATAATTTATTTTGTATTTACAAACTCTTAAAATAGATATAAATTGTCATTAAAGAAGAAAAAAAAGATAAGTGAAACAAAAACTTTTCTCAACACTGAGCTTTGGTTGTTAAACCATAGCGTTCATATTCTGAAAGGCCCATAATTGACGGCAGTAGGTATTATAGGTACCTGTAGTCAAAGACAAAAACTTATCTTGGTGACAATACAGCGCATTCTCTTAGCATTGATAACAACTAGTCATCAGAACAAAGTGATATTACATAATATACAGTATCGACCAAATCCATTTTCGGACAATGTAAACAAACAGTTTTTTCAATATTTTTCTATCAAAAACTCCATAAACGATGACACATGGGTTTATACACATTCTGTTCACTATATACTTCATTTTGCAACTATTTCTACTAATGATTAATAATCAAATCTAGTTTATAAAGTAAAATTACGAATTACTTTTTGCGGTCGAATTAAGACGTCAAAATGATTGACAGTTTTATTTTTTCTGTACTCTATAATTATTGTCTTTGAAAACCAATGTTGTAATTTATCAGAAGAAATAAGTTTAACCAATACATATCATAGGTACATAATATTTTGTCATTTGCCCTCGCAAGTCTGAGTTCATTTGTTTTATTGTAATATAGTATAATAAAATCGTAACATACATACAAATTCCATATAATCAATATTTCACAATTTTTTATCAGGCGGGAAAATATTCAAAAGTATCCCAGTATTCCATTTCAGTTCGTGGTCAAATAGTTGTAATTAGAGGTCAATGCTTAATTTAAATTACATTTATTTATACATTAGGTAAATTGTTTGTCTTATTATCTTATAGTTTATAAGTCAACGGTTACAATAAAATACAATACCATATTTAACATAAATACAAGTATTTGGAGTAATAAAAATAACAAATTAAATAGAATTAATCGATTACGCAAATAGAGTATTAGTAAACGTAATATTATTTAAAAATGTTAGAAAAAAAGAATGAGAAATTATTATTTAATTATGTATGATGAGGATGACATTAATTTTATTTTTATCATCCTTTTTCCCATCACTAGTAAATTCATGAAACCATAGACAATGGCAATATGGAGGATTGTTTACATTGTCCGAAATTAGATTTGGAATGGACTGTAGGTGTCTATTCGTTATGTTTTTGATTCGATTTCGAACGATTTCAATTACATTTGAAAATACTTCTCTGGCAAATCGATAGGTTCATATCTTCATTTTTCAAAGGTAGGTAACGACTAGTAAAAATTACAAAAAGTGCTACTTTATAATAAGCAGTGGCGTGTAATGATTTCAGTGCTTTTGTAGATTTGTTGATGCCAGAAGTTATACGTATGTATGTGATCAACGCAGGTGGCACTCTGCTTTGGGGATGAGTGATGTGATTATAGAAGGATGAAGATGGCAGCACTTTAAACAGTTTCTGTGAAATAAAAGAAAGAAAGAAGGAAAATACATTTATTTGACACAGACAAAAAAAACCCAAATTCTTAGAAGGTACGAACCACAACGACAAACAAAAAAAAATATTTGACGTTAAATTATTTTTTAATTTTTTTTGTTAAAGTTTTTATTTTATAATTTTTTTGTGGCTATAATCTACTAATTAGGCACAACATGTTTAATTATTGATTACTTTTAAAATATCTATACCTACCTTACTTTAGCTATTAACTGTTATATAATCCTCTTTTACTAATAATAATCGACAATCATCCCCTGTTTTCCTACCCTTAAGTTTTGTTTTTTTTTTCAAATTTATATGGGACTAACGGAGTATACTCCTTTTAATAAAAATAATAATTATCAAAATCGGACTACTCTGTAAAAAGTTATGCGTGGATACATAAAATAATAATAATAATATTGTGTGAGAATCTCCTTCGTTTTTTCGTCGGTTAAAAATAAAAACACAGAGCAAATATACAATCTTTTTTACCACATTATTGTGTGTCTCACGGCTGCGATATGCCAGACTGCTTGTGTCTGACTCTGGTTTTTAACTTGAAATAGACGATGGAATGCTCCAAAGATTCCAGGCTGTCCGTGAGATTGAGATCATCAGAACAGCTCACTTTTCAATAATAGTCTGAAGATAAATCTCTAATAATAAATGCGATGTAAATATTTATTGGAATAAGATCTGAAATATTAGTAACATCCAATATATTGGCACGATCTCCGATTGCAAAACGCACAATACAAGCACGGGACATTGCAAAATAACAGTTTCAATTGATCATAATCTGGTGAGCCATTCTATTTTATTGTTGTTAGTACGTACTGGTGACATCGATTCTTACTCATTGCTTAACCTAACAGACTTTACACCGTACTATTTATTATAACGGACAAATTTGGTTGCGTTAAATAAAAATTACAATAGACGATTATAAACAACTAATTGTATTATTGCGTCTAGCGATTATAAAACTCTGATAATATACAAATTTCAAATAATCAATCGATTTCATTTAGTAGCCTACCAATATTATTAATAAACGAAACTTATGGCAGTTTGTATGATTGACGCGATCAGGACAGCCTAGAATCTGGCATTATGAGATAATAGGATTAGCTCAGCACTCTCAGAAAAATATACACTAGTTGTATTGGTAGAAAGATTTATTCCTAACAATCTACATGATTCTCGTAACATACAATAGAAGTACAAGCAAAGTTTCTATACGGTATTTCAATTATCCGATGCATCCCATACTTCCGTTCTCTAATTACGTAAAGGTGATAGCTCCCTTTCTACTGTCGCGTTGCCCTTAAGCCACGGTTTCTCTAGATTATCTCATTTTACGTAATAATACAGCATTAGAAATCAAACAATTCGTATTGGAAACGTATCTGTATGTTCGTTATCAATGTTCGCTAATCGCACATCGGCCGTCCTATCTGTAGATTCGCGTGATTACTTCCAATGACTCACTGTTGCAGGAAGTCACCTCTATCAGTTGACATCGGCACACGCAAACGCTGCCCAACCAATCATTAATATTTTCACACCATTTTCTTTTTCAACAAATCTTATTCCTAACACGTTAAGGCTTATAATCGGTTGTAAGTAACAATTTATAGTGAAAGGATCAAAATCTACGATGTGGGTGAAACATGCAAATTAGTTTAGAAAATTGTTTATTTGCTATAAATATAGTGAAGTGATAAATATTTATATGTGTGTAAGTGATATCGTTACACGCACTTAGTCACGGTATCGCCTACTTTGAAACAGATAATGTTACAGCATCGTACGTCTCTGATAGGTTCACTTGCATTGCTACTGATGAAAAGATACTACATCTGTAGAGATTATACAATGTAATGTGACTACTATAACTTCTTCTAACTAACACCAAATATATGAAACTAAGCACTATAGTAAGAGTGATCCATGTCGTAGGAAATTTAGACAGGCGTAAGTACGTCCTTGTCTAGACGCAAATATTTCTAAGATCAGTGTAGTGCAGTGGTTTACAATATTTTTAATTTTAATCAATATTCATTAACATAGTAACCTAGTATCGTTTGATAAAACAACAAATATGACAAACAATAATGGTAGCAATGGACCATAAAATTGGCATAAATCTGCGTCTAATGAATCGCGCAATGCGTGAGATCGTCGCGGCGCGGCGCGGGCGCACTACGCTAACGACGCCAACTATATGCTCGCGACTGTGCCAAAACTGCTTATGCAAATACAAATTTTACCAAATAGGAATATATAGATTGAAGTTTTTTAAACAATTGTGGTGTGTAGCGACATGCCTGATCAATCAAAATATCTTTATTAATCTAAATCACTTAAGTGACGTCCAATGATGGTAGGCAACCTTAGCCTATAGATGCTTGTATGATCGACAACGAGTATCACTTGCGTTTTGCCGACGCTACCCTAAATAAATAAACTTTTATTAATTTTTAATACTATATTATTAACATCAGCATATTATCGACCTGTTTACTGCCCACTGTATCATTTACGTCCTGGCAACTAGGAATAGTATAGGTATCATTTAAAAATGGTACCTAGTACTATATTGCGCTTTGAAAACAAGCGGGGCGACTGGTAACCTTACTTGTACCTCTCGTGTTCTAAGTAAAACTGTTTACAATGTAAATTACATTATGCGGTCGCTACACCTACTAGGTAATTGGCCCGCGTAGACTAGAACAGAAACTGTCTCCGTATAGGCAACACTTGAACAAATGGAATCCTACGTAAAAAAATATTCATAGTAAAATAAGTGCGTATTTAATTTAGACAAAGCAATTTACTTACCGTCTCTGATATATTACGGAGTAAGAGAAAGACAGTACCTACCTATAAAAGTTTTAAAAACTTTCTACAATCCAAGATCGATACTGTTTTAATAAGCACATCACATACACTTATTGCTAACTTACTTATTAACATAAAAACGGAAGCTAAACAAATTTAATGACCTGCACGCGCGGTTTTATATAATTTATGTCTGTGACTGTGTGTCCGTTGAGATTCCACCAAATAAAATTCTGAAATAATATGATTCATTAAATTTATCAAATCAATATGCAGTTATTATTCATAAAATATTTCCAATCATATCTAATCTGCACTTGATATTACCGATATTTATATCAATGCAAGATTCAATATATCAAAATCAGATTGACAATATAAATATACAATATAAACCATCAATCGTTTTACAATAGATTTAACAGCTTTCACAACATTGATAGTAAAATCAAATAGTAACTTAACCCATAATGTTATTTATGAACACACTGATAACCAACTCTTAAGTTAATACCCCCTAATCATTTCCGATGTCGTGACATAGTGATAGATTTTATAGACCATAAAAATATTTGAACCACGCCATAAGAGATCTTCATTAACAAATTTAATTATCTTTTTATATTAACAAGAAAATATTTGGAATTAAACATTACAATCGAATGATTGATCATTTACATAAATTCCTTCACGCTTCTGAGCAGGTAATCGATAAAAACTAATATCTTTCGATTGATGCCAGCTTCCGAAATCCCATTGATCATATCGTTTCGCTACGGAATCATGATAGACTTTGAAATCCGTTAAATGCTTTTATATGCATCTGCAGGTTTACATTTCTTATTATAAAATGACAAATGCACACATAAATCGTTTTAAAAGAGTCAAAGTCAAAGTCAAAGTCAAAGTCAAAGTATTTATTTCATTTTGATCACAGAATGATACTTATGAAAAGTCAAATTACATGAAGTCAGCTAATTAACCTACAGCCAGTTCGCTGACGAGGTAGAGCTGTGAGAAGAACTGGCAAGAAACTCACGCCACTCTTTTCAATCGCCAGATAATTACAATTTTTTGTATGAGTTAACAATTTTAACACATCAACGCAACCAAAGAACCATACAAAGTAATTATTACAAAATAACTAATTATTTAATAACATTTTTGAAAAAAGAAAAGAAACGAAAATAGAGGATTACAATTATTTAGTTTCATCTAGTATGGTAATTTGACTACGTATTTTAATTAAATTAAAAAATAGTAAATGCATTTCTCAGTCATATTGAACTACAAGGTAATATTGAATTAAGTATTAAATGTATGCCATGCCAAGATTGACCAGTCATCCCAGGTAGCACCCGTTCACGAGCATGACGCACAGACCAGCCATCATCACCTTCGCCATATTAGAGGGAAGGTGATGACCCGGCCAATACGACACCACAAGCCATGACATTTTAGTGAGCATGACAATGCAAGGCATGGGTGGTAAAAAGAACCATAATAAAATGTTATGTCTTACGAGTTCATAATGATCATGATATGCATTCACTTCACATCAAACTTTTACTGCAATAGTCAATAATTTTTTTTTTTTAAATTTTCCTATAATTATATAATGTTAATCAAAGTCAATATAACTACAATAATAATAATTAATCAATATAACATTAATCTTGCATTAAACGAGCAACTATACCCATGCTCTTTTATCATTTAAATAATCATTAATATTATAATAACCCTTTTGAATAAGACGGTTTTTAACAGTTTGTTTGAATTTCTCTAAGGGTAGATTCGAAACGTCAATGGGTAGTTTATTATAAAAGCGTACACCAAGACCCGCAAATGTGTTGTTTACTTTATGTAGGCGATGGTATGTACCAACTAACTTATGTTTACCTCGAGTATTCACAGAATGCATGTCACAGTTTCTTGAATACAAGTGAATATTTTTCTTGATAAACATAATGTTAGTAAAGATATATTGAGACGCCACTGTCAAAATACCTATCTCTTTAAACTTATCTCTTAATGAAACTCTAGGGCCCAAATTGTAAATAGATCGCACCGCTCGTTTTTGAAGTATAAAAATTGACTCAATATCCGCAGCCCTGCCCCACAGCAGTATACCGTATGACATCACGCTATGGAAATAGCTAAAATAAACAAGTCTGGCTGTTTCAATGTCGGTAAACTGTCTTACTTTTCGTATTGCAAAGGCTGCTGAACTAAGTTTACCAGCAAGACACGATATTTGGGTACCCCACTGAAGCTTGTTATCTAAAGTTAAACCCAAAAAAACTGTAGATTGAACAAAGCTTAAAGTTTCATTATTTAAACTTATGCTTATAGCTAGACTTTTAGTATTGGGCATAGTAAACTTAACGCATTTTGTTTTTTTGGAATTAAGCAATAGGTTATTCGCACTAAACCAGTCCAGAACCTTCACTAGTGAATTATTCACGTTGTCAATATTCGGATTCTTACGATCAACTTTAAATAAAAGTGACGTATCATCAGCAAATAGTACAATATCGCAAAAATTCTGAACATGGAATGGCAAATCATTAATATAAACCAGAAAAAGAAAAGGGCCTAAAATGGAACCTTGTGGCACGCCAATAGCTACAGGTAATCCGGTAGACCTACTTCCGTTTATATCAACATATTGTACTCTATCGCTTAAGTAAGAGGCAACTAGATTGAGTGCAGCATCCCTGATACCATAATGACTGAGTTTTCGTAGAAGCGTATTGTGTTCGACGCAGTCAAAGGCTTTTGAGAGGTCGCAGAAGACACCAATAGCATCCATCGAATTTTCCCAGGCACTATGAATATGCCTAATTAATGTAACACCTGCATCTATTGTAGAACGACCTTTCGTAAAGCCATATTGCTCATTGTGTAATAAGTTATTTGAGATAAAGTGACTTTCTAATTGTTGCAATATTATTTTCTCAAACACTTTGCTTATAGCTGGCAATATGGAAATAGGCCTAAAGTTACTTGTGTCACTTTTTGATCCATTTTTAAATAAAGGAATCACTTTACTGTGTTTCATCAGATCAGGAAACACGCCTGTATCCACACATCTATTAAATATGGTAGCAAGATGTGGAGCTATACTAAATATTATATTATTGATTAGCTTGACTGAAATACCCCATAAGTCACCAGTATTTTTTGAGTTAAGTGACTTAAAGACTTTTATAATATCATTGGGGTTAATATACTGGAAACAAAAGTAAACACTGCACTCTCCCACGCTGCCCCTGGCTAAGGTTTCGGCTTTGACTGGGCAAGAATCTAAGGACTTAGTTGCATTAACCGGTATTTTTATAAAGAAATCGTTAAACGTTTGTGCTACATCTAAATTATTTACAACAATTTTATTACTTACTTTTAGTTCAAAATTGGTATCGCGCAATTTGGTACGACCAGTTTCACTATTAATAATACTCCAAGTTGCTTTTATTTTATTGTCTGATTGTTTTGTTTTATTGCTCAAATATAAGGATTTGGCTGTGCAACAAGCCTTTTTAAAATTTTTTGAATAATTTCTAACATAATCTACAAAGTTCGGATTTGTATTATATTTTTTCATACCATATAGTTCATACAATTTAGCCCTACTTTTATAGATGCCTGTTGTTGCCCAGTCACAAAATTTAATTTTAATATTTTTATTAAAAGTCTTGGGTTTGAAGATATTTTCATATTCTAATTTAATTATGTTAAACAAAGATAGGTAGAGGCTATCAGGATCGGCGCAACTAAGGTCTACATTGGTGACTTTGGTAGTAATGTTCCCGCTAAAGTGTTTCAGGCGTTCAGAAGTCACTGGCCTACATGTGATCTTATAATTTACTTTAGGTACTCTACTTACAGACAATACAATTTTTTGCCCACAGTGATCAGATGTTAAGTCACTCAATATAGAACTATCTAAAAAGTTACAATTGCAGAAGATATTATCTAGGCATGTAGCAGAATGAGCAGTGATTCTGGTTGGTTCATAGAATACATAATTTAAGTCAAATGACATGAATAAACTAATTAATCTATTACAAATGGCTGACTGTTCGAGTAAGTTCACGTTAAAATCACCACACACTACCACATGCCTGTTACCAATGCTTAAGCGCTTCAGTACATCCTCCATTACAGTTTCAAATAAGGTGAAGTCACTCTGTGGTGGTCTGTATACACACACAATAACATGTTGCTCAAGTTCCACACAAGATATTTCAATAGTGCGCTCAATAGAAAGCTTAACTATATCCTTACGCTCCTTAAATTTTATACTATTACAAACATATACCAGAGAGCCACCATGAATAGCTTTCTTCCTTGCAAAAGCACTACCAATACTGTAGTATTCCTTGTCAAATATAAATTGGTCACTTTTAAGCCAATGTTCAGTGACACAAAAAATATGAATGTTATAGTTTTTTAAAAATAATTCTAATTCTAATTCCTTGCCGGATAAGCCCTGAATATTTTGGTGAACTAAGTTTAAATTAAATGTCTGCTTATCCTTTGTCTCGTCTACTAGTTTAAACTACTAGAAATGTTAGTAGTTACACTACTCTGTCCTACCAAATTCTTCAATACCCTACAGGTACCTGTGTCATTAAATAAATTATATGCTAATAACTTAGCAAGATGTCGCTTATAAAATAATGATAGATACATAGTATCTTTTGTCAATAAAAAATTATTACTAATAAATATATTACTGTCAAAGAATTTAATGTAGTCACTATTACTACATGTACTATTGTATAGAAGTAAATTTAACTTTCCTATGTGCCTATTTTGTTGTTCAGTCAGAGCATATGAATAAGGAAAGGCGCAGATAATAAACTTACAACCTACACTACTATGAAGCAATTCCATAACTTCAGTTAGTTCTAATATATTATGTTTTGTGACTGATAAACAGTCACCATACATTAAGAAAACGATTAAAATATTAATAACTTGCTCATGATATAAAATTTCTTTAATAAAATTTATGGTATCCGGATAGTGAATTTTATAGCGCTTCTGTAAAAGTCATAAGCTTAGGTTGACTACAGTTTATACTAATAATTCTCGATAATACGTACAATCATCGATTAAAAATATTGCGTCGTTTAGTTGACCTAAACTGTATCTAAAAATCTACACTTTATTCAGCTTTCAGACTACACTGCCCTATAGCTACCTCTTTGAATGCAGCTAAATAACAACGCGATAATAAATACTACATGACAACAAGTGGATACACGTCTAACATTTTGTACGTTCCCGTAAAGCCTGTGATGGGAACACAAAGGGCAGTTCGCATGCAGATTCATATCCGCAGGGACGTATAATGTCATGAACTTGTACAATAATATCAGCCTCAGACACGAGACATTGCGTTTTGAACAAGTAACTGTTACTTCTCAATCAACAAAATAAACGTATGAATCATTATAGCTGAAATATTCAGGATTGTTTTGCTTTATAATCTTGACCGTTTGAAATATTGAAAACTGTTTTCCACGTACTATTACTTAGATTATGTTTCATAATAATGCATTAAGTAATACCTAATTTAATAAGATTATTTTGTCAACGCGTGATATTTATTTAGTTACCTTTTTTTCCTAATTTAACTACCTACAACCAAAGACTTTTGTCTTTTTAAAAATCTATTAAATGTGAAATTTTCAAACAAGCTAGATTTTTTTAAATACTTATAAAACCTAACCAAACACTATGATGCGAGCTCTGTGTTGCGGTCGAATACTTACTAACAGACATGTAGTTTGAACAGTTTTTTTTACGTTCAATGCATCCAAAGTAAACCCAGATTCGGTACGATATTTTATTAATCACACAGCATTCACACGCACTGCCACTGCGCCACCGAGGTAGTATAATATATTATACTGTAATACTATTTATATATACCACTAATACCGCTTTAACTGCTATATAAGTTGTATTTAATATAATCTATTACACCACAAATAAATAATACTGGTTAAGCTTTAATAAAAATGTGTATTTCCAACTCTCATAGTTCGCGGAACGATTCCAGTAGTAATAAAAGTCAAATTTATACAACAAACGATACATATTTATTTATTCGTAACAATAATATGAATTACGAATAGCTCTAATGGCAATATCATTATATTTTATGATAATAAGTACTATATTATTATTTAATATATATTAAAATAATAATATATTATTATTTTAATATATATTAAAATAATAATATAGACAGAGAAGTCCGAATGAGATATAGTCTGGTAAGGCTCTGTATCGTCATGCGAAATAAAATGTTTACAAAATATAAAAATAATTCTAAGGATTAATTTTTAGAATTTTTTTTTTTAATTTTCAGATTAAACAATGTATTAGAAGGCATTCGAAACAATTTTTGTTATTTATTTCGTTTTATATTGTAACCTAAATAAGTTTTAAAAGGAAAAACTCACACATGTTTTTTAAAAACTTGATTTGCAATTCTTGATTTCAGAACGCAAATTATTTTTTTTATTACTTACATAACTCTAATACCTAGATAACTTAGTTTTATGATTATAAGCAAATATATTAATAATAGCGGTGTAATCATTGAACTTGTCAATTTCTGTATAAAATAGATAATAAAAATCATCATATATTCATAACTTATAGTAGGATGCTTACCGTGTTGAGGTTTTAATGTGAAGAACCATTATAATTATTTATTTACAGGAAAGCGCATTATCAAACCATTATATTGATAAATTAAATGCTTACTGATATTAGAAAAATAAAGCCCGTCTCGGACAACAAGGGATCGAACGAGGAATAGGTCCATAAAATACTAATGACCACCCACACAGGCGTTAAATTAATCGTAGGTAAACTAAACAAAATTTTAACGCGACTTAATTAATGTTAAACTTACTAAACCTCTACATAAAACAAACGCATCTTATTGAAGAAATACACGTAACTACTAACACAATGCACAATACAAAAAAGATAGGGATTCGGTCACCTAGGGCCACTTACTCCAACGACCACCGACTAAATTCCTTGTTTGGCCATTTCCTATTAGGTGCTTTTCCCGGTTAGGCCATTCCTGGAATTACCTATACGTGAATTTCTAATTGGGCCACCTCCCCTAATGACTACACTGTTTATTCCTGGTTGGGCCATTTCCTTGAATGACCACTAAGTGCAGTCGAGGTCAAAATATATTTACACTTTGGGACCTTAACGTCGATGAAAAAAGAGAAAACCAATAATTAAGTTAGGGTTACGAAGTAATTGGAATATCGATTCAATTATAATCGATTAACGTAACAGAGTTCATGCTTTTTACGAAAATGCTTTCACCAGATGATCAAACTCTGACTTGAAATGCATGACATGACATCGACACTCGTTTCGTATCGTCTAGTGCGTGTTCCTTTTGAGTGTTTCCTCCCATACTTTTATTGATATTTTTCTCAACCCCTGCTTTTCTACGGACTTCTGATCTTCCTTCATGTACGACCCTTGCCTTGCTACCATACCGGACATGGAGAACACCGCTTAAACGTTGAACTTGGACTTGTTATTTTGGATTCCAAGAACGGCCTACCGATTGGATATTAACTGACATTATGACAAAGAAGTTGGCCCTTCAGGGATTTATCTATCTATGACTAATGTGGCCATTTGAGGAGGTGGCCGCACAAAGAAGTCGCCACTAGGAACGTGGTCTTTTGAGGATTGAGCCGTTAGGGGAAATGTGATCGTGGCCCTTTTAGAGAAGTGGCCGTTAGGAGAATAGGGCATCAAAGGGAAAAGGCCGTTTAAGGAATGTGGCCCTAGGTGACCTAATCCAAAGATAGCTATGAGCGTTTAAAAACAAAACAGAGAACCTGACATGTTCTCCGAGGGGTTAACTCAGTCAACGAACAAAGTGTATTTAAATTCAATTTTCATTCAACGAAACACGGAACATGTTAGAAACGGTGAAAGCTTAATGTGATTCGCATAAATAGAATTTCATGTTGGACATGTATATCTGGCTAGCACGAATCACAAATAGATTCCACATAAACTAGTTATTTACGATGATTGCAACAAGGGTTGTGATGATGAAGCAGGAAGTGCATAAGGTTCCATAAAACTAATTAGAAAATGAATTCGTATAAATGTCTGTAATTAAACGAAATTACATTTGCAATTAAACAGTGTCAGTAAATTTAAATATCAAACAAGAATTAAAATGATGCATATTAATTATAGTTCAAAATAAATATTCTTACTAAAATGCTTCGAAGGTAAAGAAGTAAATTGATAATGTTAGCATCCATTTAGGAACTTAAAAAAATGGGTAATAAACACTTTAACTCAAAGTGAATACGATCAGATCGTAATTAATGGCACTTTGAATTGTCATTAATTTTAATGTCTCGTTTCTCTATTTACAGTGGCTGCAAATAATGTTCATACCATTCAAAAAATAAAATAAGAGACACGCATATTGATAACCAATTGAAATATTCTACAGACATTTACAATGCCATCAATAACATCTAATCTATAAAATAATTTTAACATTTTATAGAACTTTACCGTAGTTTGTCGAACCTCAACAGGAAATTTATACCTTGCGGTATAAATTTTCATCGTGATCGAAAGTTCCTACAAATTCCTATACAGGCAGCTGTTCAGTTTTGATTCACACGGCCTCATTGATAAATAACCTCCTTACAATTATAGCCCTGAACAAGTTTATAAATCTACAACAATTTCAGCGCATATAATAGAGCTAAAGTGTGTATATTGTATTTATATTTATTTACTCATAGCTATAAAAGTACTCGTATTGTATAATTTGGCAATGGTTCCTTTTTTACCTAAAATATATCCAATCAACGATAATGATTAACTGGTAAAAAATGCCTCTGGCATGCAGTTCCCTGTGCAAAGTTTTAGTAAATAAGTTGTTTAAAAACATTATCGGTTAAATGAAATCTATATTAATAAGTATTATAAAGAGGTGATATTTGATTTCTGTATGTTTGTTATGGAATTTCACCTTTGAAAAGCTACAATAGTAGCTCGTAACATAGACTATATTTTTATGGTTTACCTACTCACGCGAGCGAAACTGCTGGCTACTGCTAGTATTTAATATATTTGTAAAGATCATTCAATATAAAACTAAAATAAAAGAGACATCGACATCCTAGGTTTTAGTATTTTGTAGTAAAAACAAAGTACCGTAAACCAAAGGCTGAAAGGAAATTTATTAGATGAACCTAGCAAACCCACTTGTGTTTATCAACGCTAAACGATCTACATGTCTTACACGGAAACGGGCTACCTAGAGGGAAACCTTGTAAGCAAATTGTCTTACAAATGCAAGGAATTCAAAGGACTACCTTAATGCACTTACTGGTCATTTGTAAGCAGGAAATGTACACTGCTATCAAATGCAAAAAACTATCATTTACATATAATTTGAAAATAATCCAACAAAAATGAAGAAAAAGAAAATACGTATAGTCGACCACTTTTAGAAAAATTCCACCAAATTTATAATTCATTATGACATAATATGACAATGATAACTGTCACTGTACTCAGGGCACTTGCAAGCACAATATTGACAATGAAGGTGTTTAGGAAAATTTTCGCCACCAGTTGGCGCCACTTTGGTAAAAGGTCTTCTATTATGACAGCGCTATCAAAACAAATATTTTTCAGATTTACAAAATGAATCACGTGCATTAGGACAAAAGAAAATTGCTGAGGGTTTTTTAAGATGGTGCCCACGAGGAGGCAGCACCGATACGTAGTCTACCTATCAAGCGCTTTTTGAAAGTTAACCCCTGATTGACCCAATATGACAGTTGAAGTGGCTCCAACTGGTGTCGAAAATTTCCTAAACCCCTCCCTAACCCTCATTGTTTTGTGATATGCAAACGACATTTTTATTCTAAGAATGGTAAAGCAATTTTATGGTCGACTAAACATAACTATAATATCACTTTAAGAATTTTATTCGGTATCTAGTCAACTCTGGTGTTACCACAGTTCTTGACTAGATACACACCAAAATTCAAGATCAGAAGTAGCAAAATACGCAACGCATTGTTCGCTTGAAATAAAAAAAGGCCTTTAGAATAACTGTCCTCGGTGACCATTACGATTTTAATTCAATAGAAGTTGGCTAAGTATTGTAAACACAAGAACATGTAAACAATATGTGATGCCGTTGGAAGTTTACAATGGTATATGGCTGGTGACCGACATAGATTATCCATAAGCACGAGCGTAGTAAAGACAAGACGTCGAGAAAATAAGATTTATACAATACATTAAATACTTGATAGTCTTGGTGCCTATTTTGAAATTAATAAGGTGCGCAATGGTTTTAAACGCAGCCTTAGACAATGCTTTTAAATAAAACATTTAAGTTTCAAAGAGAGAAAAATAATTAACTTATGTGCTATGTGAAATAGAAAATTTATATTTTAATCCCAGCTTAGTGTTAATGGATTTAATACCATACCATATTAAAGCCAGTTTAATATGGTATGCTAGGCACTAAACTTGGTTAAGTTTATAAATAACTAGTCGTTTACCGCGACTTCGTTCGCGTAACATCGTACATTGTATCAGTACCCAATAAATATCAGTATAATACATCTCTTTGGCAAATCCCATTTAAATCTGTTTACCCGCTACCACTAAAACTGACGAATTTATTTATTTTTAGGGTTCAAATTTTGCAAAAACCTTTCTTAGTGTGCACCTTCATCTTAAAAGGCACCTCCATGCAAAATTTGAGAGTCCTAGCACTTGTAGTTACTGAGATTTCGTGATGAGTGAGTGAGTGACCTTTCGCTTTTATATAATATATATAGATATTTTATTTCTGTCATTAATACGTTTTTCTGTTAGTTTAAACATAATTTTATAAGACAACTGTTTTAATTTTAAATAACTATAAATCATTTCATAATAAATTAATTTTAAACTTAATCTTAATTTTCACACATTGCAATTCTTATAAATTACCAGACAATAAAAACTTCGCTAGCCTAACAGCGTCTAAAAATAATATCACAAACACGAATGTCATGATACGAAAATGATATGAACGTGCAGCAAAAAGTGTTATTTTAAATAATTACTTCGCGTTTATACAATTGTGATTATATATCATACATAAGTACATAACATAATATATTATATTAATTGCAATGACAGTAATGTTGAAAATGAGTTTCATAACACCATGTTATACTCACCATTTTCTAGACTATTCTAGACTTAATATAATACTGTCAAATGTCTTTGATAAATCCAAATACTAAATATGGAATATTATTTCTCTGCAATTATAACAATGCTTGATAAGAAGATCGAATTAAAATGTGGATTAAATAAACAAAAAGAATTAGTACGTTGAGTACGCATGCATGAGATGTATCTAAATGCGTGGATAATTGCAGACATGGCATACACGGCGCGTGGTACCGCGGCGAACCGACGAAGGCGTTACCAGTGCCCGTAGTGAATCAACGTTGAAACACTACATCAACGCTAGATGCTAATGATAAAATTTTATGATAGAGAAAAGACTTTGTAATAATCATCTATTACAAAGATAATTAAATTCTTTCCGATTAATTCTAAAAATAAGTCAAAGTGTAAAGTCCTGTTATTCTTGTTTTGCGTAAATTCCACATTGATACAGATGCATGTATAATATGACGAGAGCAAAAAATATGAACAGTCATAACCACAAAGTACTTGTAAAAAAGTTAACTGTATTCATCCATAAAGCACGAAACAAAAAAAAACACTTGGCAAAAAGGTACAGTCGCGCATTGACAGAGTTGTGTTAATGTGAAGTAAACAAAACTCATTTCATAACCGTTTTTAATCCATTGCAAATTGCCCTTCTAAGAAGTGTAGTCGCTCATTAGCCCGCACTAATTACAAGTCAAAATGAACCAGGAAAATGAACATCTATCTCTTTCTAACACAGT
This sequence comes from Parascotia fuliginaria, assembly GCA_963082885.1. Lineage (NCBI taxonomy): Eukaryota > Metazoa > Arthropoda > Insecta > Lepidoptera > Erebidae > Parascotia > Parascotia fuliginaria. The sequence goes on along the minus strand of OY720182.1, from coordinate 4,808,357 downwards.
ACAGACTCCCTATATGGAGAACGTGACAAACCGATCTAGATAAACGTATCAGATGAGATCGAGATCAGAATGCGGTTTAGATATTACTATTACAAACGTCTCATTATTTATTGCGATATTTTCTGTGGTAAGGAACAAGTAGTGTTTATTAGCTCTATAATGAGCCTGAATTACGTAATATTTGTCGTACGTAGCTTTTAGTTTACGTTAAGTATTGATATCATCAGCGACTAAAGAAGTAACTTGTCTTTCCCGTTATAACATCAAAAAGGGCTTCTTTCACATAACTTCTTAATGTTTCCTGTACTCAATTAGTAAATACAAAATAATTATAAGATTATCTCAATATATTTACATTTGAAAGGCTGTCACACAAATGATAAACTTTGCGACGACTATTATTCAAATAGTATGCACTTTTAGCGTCAATAAGAAAGAAAGCAAGAAACCAAAAAAAAACATAAAATGAACTACCAATGATCACATAGATCACAGACATTTAAAGATTAAAACTTCAGTAAATATGGTGTCATTGAGTAATAAAAATTCATTCAAACTTTGGCCTAACATTAGTGTAGGATTAGGAAGAAGTAGGACTATTAAGCATTTACTACATGAATATATTTAAATAGTCATAAAGAAACAATCGTAAACAGGCTAATAAATGTTAGACATTGGCGATGTTTACAGCCAATAAACCAAAGTATTTATTAAAGGCAACGCGGTATCATTAAGTTTTACTCCATTACAGGGGACACAAAATCTACCAAATAAGTGGATTCATAAAACGTATTATGTAGAATAACTAGGAAACCAGTCGTAGAAGCAAATTTTAAATTACACGTTTCGAGTGGTGTAATTTTAATATAAAATTTACAGCATCTGACATGGTGTACACGTTAAGTTGAATTAAATTTAATTGCCGACATAATAATTAAAGTGCTCACATTTATATCAAGCTTGTCTCGTTGGCGCTCATGCACGTAGCAGATACGGTTTCTGAAACAAGAATAATAACGTTAGCCTATAATAACGCTCACGCTTCTATCAATTATGAAACAATTATAATACGCTACACCACAGATGAGGAAGTACTTTGAATAATGTACTAAACGACACTCTCGGGTCCAGCTTAGAGCGGGATCACTTGACTAAAGAGCCATCTAAAGTTTGTCTAAGAATGAAAAGACATGTGAGACAAACAAATCATGACAAGTTGTAAATGGGGAAGTGCTTCTAACTAACAGTTTCGTCTCACAGAAGACAAGTAATAGGTATAGCATTTAAGTGGCAAACATGCATGTTAAGTAGTTATTGTAGCCTATAGGCTATGTTTTCTAAGTATTGCAAAAACAATGCTAGAAATCGAGGGACCTATTGGGCCTCAAGCGATCTCACTTACTGAACGAAAGGTAATAGGATATGAGTACTACTACTTTATGTTGACATGTCTATGAGAGGATATGATGATATGGTCCATTCATGCTATTTATGCATCAGTATGGGTCTAAGCTCGTTAGCATTACAAGCTTTATCAAAGTATGTAATATTATATAGCGCAAATATAAATCATCCACCGATATAAAATGAAGAGCTAGAGATCAACAAACGCTTAAATAGTGTGTCGCTCTGATAAAAAGTGATTACACTCGATTATTTATGCACGTCCCGCGTACTGGTGAACGGCCTACCGCGACTCAGCACTGACTGTAAGTGCACGTGAACACCGAGACGCGAAAATACTTAATATTTCATTTTAATTGTGGCGTTCTAAGACATAGGGTATTATTAACACAGTACTAGAATTTTGGTACTGGATAATTGAATCTACCTGATATTAATCAGTTATCGTAGCCAACGGTATGAAGAAGATTGGCTAATTATTATTTAGAGGAGATTAACAAATACATTAGATGTTATACTCGTCGAATTGTAAAAAAGTGTTAACACAGCAGACAGCCAAAATGTCATATAAAACTACTGCCCTAAATTACAATTTAGGGCAATAGTTTTATATGACATAATATTGCAATAAAGAAGACGGTGCGATGTCTTCGTTTCTGCATAGAATCGACGATTAGATAATTACAGAAAGCGAAACCCTCGCGGCTAACGTAATATTAATCTCGAACCGGCAAAGAAATAGTGCATCGCCTTTGATGAAGATAATGACGGCATCGATGCAATAGAGACGTTACAAGAAAACTTGGTAACAACAAGTTATACTGAACTTGGAAACGAAGACGTCTTGTCTTATCTCTTAAAAAGATAAAAACTGATGTAAAAACACACTAGTTTAACTACATCGTTTATCACCCAATAGTGCCACACAAACCAAAGCTTATCAAATTTCTGTTACACATAAATTATTTGAAGTGAAATGTTCAAAATTCGTCGTGTCTATAGGTTTGATACAAAAACACGTCAAGAGACTGAACGTTCCGCGTTATCTTGGTTCCGAGAACCGAGATAAAAAGTACCCGTTGACGAAAAGACCGCGACAAAACTAAACGTAGTTTTAATAAGAATTATTCGTATGTGTACAGAAAGATTATTGTGAACTTGTCATCATTCAAAAATGCATATTATTTAGTAGATATGAAAGGTTATTTTACTTTAATTGGGTCTTAAGCTTGGATAAATGTAAGTGTATTCGATGTTTAAAGAGTTATTGTTGAGAACATTTAGGTATGCGTGGTATTACCGCTTGATCGCCATGTGTCGGCCTTGGTTATTATGCTTTGAGGAAAATGATAGATATGCCGTATCGCTAGTTTATGCTGATGCTATTATTACTACGAAAGTAATTATGAGTGAAAGTCGTGATACGAGTGTTCATGATGTTCTACATTTTAGGAACAATGATATTTTGTAGAACCAACACGGTTTATAGTGTAATTGCGTGCAATGCAAGCTCGGTCCGGTATCGATGGCTCAGAAAGTTCATAAAACAAATCACAGCAATTTCGTGAGGCATTATAACAACGTTTTTGTGAAATTACACGTTGCGCTTGATACGCAACGTGTGTTTATGGCAATATGAGGCCATTCATGTAATGCGTGGTATTTAGAAAGAAATGTGCCGGTGCTTACATCTAAAAAGAGTTTTTGCTCCTTAAGATGCTAACCAATTAGCATTAAGCTATAAGTAACTGTTTTTTTTTTAATTAAAATTATTTAGTATTTGTTTATATTAGAAAGTGAATTATGTAAATGTTAATGGCAAACGTAACGTTAAATATTATACAGATAGTGAATAGATCATTAGCAATAAATGAGACAATATTGTCGGTCGGCGCGTTGTACGGCGCGCTCGTCTTACTATCGCCGTTGCTCAAGTCATTAATCATTCGTCAGTGGCGTCCGCACGGACATAAAACACTGAGATTACACTGCCCATAAACGTTACATCACACTGTTACATACACTTGGATTGAACAATCATTTATTCCATTTGTAGATGCCTGCCAAAACGACATTTCTGATGGATTACGTTGAATTTTGAAATATTTTTTTGATGTGTCAAAATTAGTCAAGTCAATTGTAAGTACTTACACACAGAATACAAAACAAACAGAAATATTACGGTAATAGAGACCGGGAAAGTTTCACCGTCGATTATAATATTCCAACACGCGATGATGATAAACTAAAATCGGAAACAACGAACAATGGAGCAGTTTCGTCTCTCACAAGACTCGACGACAACGGTACCAAAGATACATCGGCATGACGACGCTGCAACATTCAAACATGAATAAAAAAAAACTTTATTAACGAACGCATTCAATTGTAAATTCAAAGCAGGCCCTCGTGATGTCATTTAACGCTTAATTTGATACCGTATCATGCACGAGACAAGAAATTTGATGAGCTTTCGATGGCTCTTGACTAAGCAAGTTTAATGATTCGGACAATTTCAAGTCGGTAAGTTATTGTTAGTACATATTATAAAAACCGTATTTATTCGTGAGAAAGATTTTTAAATAATGGTATTTTAAATACACACAATGAAAATTTTTTGACATTGTGAGTAAACGGCAAATTGTTTATTGAATAATCAACATACTGGTATTTGAAACGTAAAAATAAATACATTACGTATTCACTTGTAAGGAACTTTCTGCTTATAAATAGACATTGAAAATTGTCAAGTGAGTGTATTTTGCTGACATGATACAAGACGTCGCACGTGCCTAACTAAGAACCTGAGTGGGTGGCGCGATTTCACGATAACGCATTCAAGGAGAGAGCCGATTGATCTGCTGATACGTTCCTACATCCCGCCACCGATTGATGCATGTTGTATTGAAACGTCACTACAAAGATACCATCTGACCATCGTTAGGCTACCCTCACGGCCTTTTACTAACATCACTCTGTACGTGGTGAACCAACCACATTAGTTATTCAATTATGCAAACTCCGACTATCTGATAGTGGTTTCAACGGGGCTTTCAAGTTATTTTCCTGAATGATTCTCATGAAAAGAGGAATAACAATGCAACAACAATAAGTCAAATATGAATAGATTGTATCCGTATGAAAGAGAAATATGAATATGAAAAGACGATGTGTTCGCGAGGTCAAAAGCTAAGACAGATCACAATTTACATTTTGTTGCGATACATATAAGTAAGTACTTGTGATACTTTAATAAAAACACGTGAAAGTACGTTTGACGTCGCGGGAGGGTGTCGCACGCGCATCTATGGCTGCCTCGAATAAAGGCTCGTTACGCACTCGCGCTCATGAATGATGGATGACCGTGGCCGATCATCCAACACGCGGCTGTCCAGCCAGAAAGCTTAACTAACAGGTTGATACTTATCCCTTATTAGTTCATAGCTAAGTCTCAAAATCCCCTGCAGTTAAAAATGGTCAGGAGTAATTTTGATGTCTGGTTCATATTCAAGTGATTGACAAGTCCGTGCCGATGGTATCGGTCGTCATAAATAACACCGCCACTGCTAGTTAGTGCACATTCATTGCTTTATCGCCTTCGTGAGACGTGGTACAATATACTAGGTTCGTTTCAAATGTTTACGCTCGCAATACCACAATACATTTAAAACACGGCTGTAACAATTCCAAGAGAAAAGGTTCAATGTTTTATTTTTTACATTCATTATGAAGGTCTAAAGCTTTAGAACATAAGAACTCACGAAAAAGAAACAAATTTTATCATCTTGTCAAAATACAGACTGCAATGATAATATGTAACAACACATGACAGGACCACCAGTATTGATGTGTTCCGCGAATAAAAGAAACGTTGCCAGATTATTTGTCATTTTGTCATATAATTGGTATACTTACCTATAACATTCTGGCAACATAAATATATTCTTTTAAAAACCACCATTCATAACGACCATAAATAATTTAAATGACTAACGATGCTGCAATGTGAACGTATCTCAGTGAATATATTATACTGTACTGCGACAAGTGAAATAAATATTGCGATGACAGTGAAAGTAAGCAATAGATAGCTCAACGGCCCGCGTAACGTTCTGTGATATAAATTCAATTACAGCTTTAATAAATATCATGATGCATTTAAATTATGACATTAAAGAGAGTCAACAGGTTTACATGGATGGCATTTCCCTGTACAATATATTATGGGCAAGTTTGACGGCGATCACCGTAGGACCGACGACGCAGACGCAACCGTTACTTCGTGTCCAATAAATTCAAGAACAAACGACAGCAATAAGGAATAGACCGTGTCCAGACATCCATCGCCTGTCAGCCGTGGAAAAGACTTATAAAGAGCCGCCACGATACATCATAGGTAAATAGCTATCTAATAAATCAAATTCGGTAACAGTACGCTTCATCCAACGGATAAAATTGAAGCGATCCCATTTACATAATTCAAAAGGTTTAGTAGACGGCCAGCAGAGAGAACATGAATGAAACACGCAATTATGTACGAAAGCCTTATTGAACATTCAGACTTAAAATCAATGTGTAGGTCACAGATATGAATAAAGAAATACACGCTTGAGCTATCGTTCATGTGGTTGAATAATTTGATAGCAAAAGATTTACGCTTAAAATATGTAGTTTCTATAAAACTAAATTGGTAATACCTATCCTACAAAACGATATTACAAAACGACATAGAAATATTGCGTACCAATTTATTAACTTATGACCTTTTTAAAAAAGAAGACGTAAGTAGAACGTATGATTAGAATTGATAGTCAAAAGTGTAGTAGTACTACAGTACTTGGGGATATAAGTAACATCATAGTGTTTATATAAATACCGAAGATTTACAATAACCCATTAAAGCTATAATAATATCGTATGAACAATAAGTAGAGACGCAGAGACAGATGTCCCGGATGTTAGTCATATCCCGCACGTATTAAACCACGTTGATAGGAGTGCGAATGGAGCTCAATAATTGCAATTGAAGACTTCCCGTCGCTCCACGGGCTACAACTGATAAAATCAAATACTGTATTCGTTGTATGTTTATTTAATTTCATGTTAAATATGGAATTTCAATATTTGGCTATTATTCTAAAACTTTTCTAATAAGAGGGGTCAATTGAGGGTAGATTATTTTATTATCAGTCTCTGCTGAAAGGACTAAAATAAAATTCTTTGAAAATTTCAACACTTTTATTAATATTTCTCTCTCCTTAGTTCGACAATGTGTTGCGTGGTTAAGCAAATTACAAATAAAGTAATAAAAAAATTAAGCCACGAAAGAGGTTTGTCTATCAATGTTTTGACTGGAGACAACGTAAATACAAATCAGTCCTTACACATTCACATATGCCACAAATTATTAAATTGCTGCTTATTGCTGCATCATAACAGGTTAGATCTCGCTAAGGGCGAGGCAATGCCATAAAGGAACTATAGGCAGCCAATAGTATAGAATCAGCCACACATTAAGACCGTTAGCTCTAAATCCAGGAGATCTAAAGTCGCGATCAGAACGTATGCAGTCACGTGGAAGCTATTAGCTAACAGTTTAAGATTTGAAGACATGCTAACTACAGCAGCGGGGAGCAATCAAGATGGTTCATTGGGATTATAGTTACGGATTAAATTGGCTCAAGATAAACGTTACATAAACGAAAAGGCATCAAATATTAAAATAAAATTGACAACAAGAATTACCTTGTTGTCAACTTTACATATCGTAGCTGATATGAATGTTAAAAAGCAAATTGCAGCCGACGGAAAATCAGGAAATTTATATACCTATACTATATATAGGTTTAATATATAATAGGTTGACTGGTAGAGAATGCCTCAGGCATTAGGTCCGCCTTTATACATGTTTTGTATAAGAAGTTTAAATAAATAAATAAATATATATTATATATATTATATTACCTATACTTAATAACATAATTTCAAAGAAAAGGTTACATTAAGGACAAAATTGGAAAATAATAATACAAACCCATAAGTAAAAATAGTAAAGAAAGATAAAAAGCTAAAATTAAAACTAAACCCTAACTATTAGTACAAAACTATTATAAAAATAAACATGATAGTGCTACAATTGTAAACTACAAGGTAGCAGACGAAACCGCACCAATAAGTTAACCTCAGCGTACAAGTCAAGAGGTGCACATTATTGCCTATTAGCGGTCATAAAACTCATAGAGTGCACGCGCGTGCACGCCTACACACACGACAAATGCCATTGATATCGTTTGCTAACAGAATAACAGAATTCTGATATTTAAGTCGTTTTTTAAAATAATAAAGATCAATAATTACTACAAATGGAATAACTGAAAAGGTCTTCTTGTATATTCGAAAAGATTTGTATTAGTTCTGCAAAATTGTTAACCACAACGACAATTAGAGATTTTAAAGTCGCTATAGTGAAGGCCACCATGTTAGCAGTTTTAAACGATGATGGCTCTTGAAATGGCGACCAACTTCTGGATTCCATTGACTGCTTACCATAAAGCAGAATGAAGTCATTTTGAAGAGTAGGTCCCATTTGTTCTATAGAACATGATGTCATCGAAGAAAGCGACGTATGTACTTAATCAGTTCTCTGAGTCTACCATAATAAAATTAAATCTATTGTCCCAGGATCTGTCATGACATCATCATATCAACCGAAAGACGTCCGCTGGACATACGCGTCCCCCAAATTTAGCGGTGACGGTGGCGAAAATTAAAATCACTTTTGCACGATGACATGTTCCATAGAACAAATGGGACTTACCCATTTTGAAAGGATAAAATTACCATAATATTAATTAATTATGTTTTAATATAAGCTGAATCTTTTCAAGTTAATTGTAATACCTCCATTATTAACCAGGTATCTTCCACAAAGCTATTGGGTTTTATTCTTGACAGCTCCTTGATATGGGAATCACATATCGAGTATATGTGCGCGAAACTAGGCAGTGCATGTTTCGCACTACGTCGTTTAGCAGCCACTGCAGCTAATGATGTGGTCAGAGCTTGCTACTTCGCTACGGTACATTCGGTACTTTCATATGGTACCGAGTTATGGGCTCGAGCTTCAGATAGGTTGCGAGTGTTCCGCATGCAAAAAAGAGCAGTACGTGCCATAATGGGACTGCGTGACGATCAGTTAACAAGAGGTATTTTTAAAATGCTAAAAATCATGACACTCACTTCCTTATATATATACCGGGTCGCTGTTTACGTAAGGGAGAACATAAACAACTATGAGAATGTTGGATCGAAACACAACTACACCACCAGGCACAAAAACCGCTTAACAAATGTAGCTCACAAACTAACTAAATCGAACCGTACACCTCGCGTAGCGGGACCAGCTATATACAATCGGCTACCAGGAAACATAAGAAATGCAGCTTCCACCGCGGGTTTTAAACATAGGCTAAAGGTGTGGCTTATTGAGCACGAATTTTATGATTTTGAAGAATTTATGAAACTACCAATAGTTTAAGACCTTGCCTCTTCTATGTGTAATTCTATTGTATTTTATTTGTTTATTTATTTTTTTAAATCCCTAATTAAATTATATTATATTTAATATTTTACCATTAACTTATACAATTAATGTTAATCAATATTTAGATAATTTAATGGCTTTATGAACATGACATGTCAAAATATGTATATTATTGGACTAAACTGTGTATTGATGACCTGTAACTTATGTTATTAAATAAATGAATATGAATATGAATATGAATAATGTTCTTATTTATTTTAAATACATACATACATAGCATCACGCCTTTTATCCTCGAAAGGTTAGGCAGATGTGTTTAACCACGTTTCGCCATTTCTATTTTTGGTTTCCATGTAACAGGGGGCGAGCCTGTTGCCATTTACCGGGCACAATTTCAGACTCTGGGCTAATACTGAGAATTTTTGAGAGGAAAACCCATTATGTATCACTTTACCCGATCCAGTCGACTTCGACCTAAGTCGAAATGGCCCAGTGGATAAGTCACCCGCTTTGTAAACACGAGGTAGTGGGTTCAAATTCGGGCAAGTACCAATGTGATAAGTTTATTTTGGACATTTTTGACTGACGGTGAAGGAAAACATCGTGAGGAAACCTGGACTTAAAAGTCTGAAATTGCCAATCTGCCTTGAGCAAACGTGGTGATTAACGCTCATGCCTTCTCTATATGAGAAGAGGCCTTTGCCCTGCAGTGGGACAGTAAACAGGCTGGTATTATTACCGGACCCAGGGATCGAACCCGAGACCTCTGCGTGGTAATCCGTACACAGTAAGACAGTACTACTGAGGTAGTCAAAAATATTTATTCTTATTTAGTAACTTAGCGTACATCAGTGTCATTGGTTTTCTAAACAAGATACGATGTTTTATGTTTTGCAAGTAAATGAATGCATTACTGTGTTGCAATAGTGTCGTGGTCTTAAAGCCGTACCCTATACATTATCATTACTTATGTTTTAAACGACTTCAAACAGGAGGAGGTTTCTCAGTTCGACCGTATATATTTTTTCTCTAACCATATAATTAGCTGCAACCGTTTTACTACTATGTTAATACTATAACTACTGAATTTTAAAACCTATAGAAGCTACTGTTTTTGATTTAACGACGAACGATATTAAAATAACATGTTTTCTTCTAACATATTATATACGAGTAGGTGATTCAGGTTATTTATTTTTAAATGATAAACTCTATAAAGTGTTTACAAAAATATAACATATTTTATGGACTTAAAAAAGCTCTTTGGTTAAGTGATCCCGCTCGGACTGATCTCGTAGGTTCAGTTGAGCTTTTATTCGTAGAAGCATAATCTGTGATGATGTTGATTGTCTTGTCAATCCATCAATACATACTTCGATTCCTTCACCGTTTTTAAAATAAATACCGAAAGTGTCCAATCCGACAAATCTCCTACTTTCCTATTTAGAATGCGCCCTGAAAATTGCATCCGCAAAATATCGATTCCTTTGGTAGGCTAAAACGCTAGATGGCTTCAAGTAGTAATCCAATACCGTTTTATACAATAGAACAGAAGATTTCGGTCAGTCGCTCATTTGACAAAGTCAAACAGAGAACCTCTTTCGACCAGTGAATAAATCGAATAATTGAAAGCGTGTTTAAAAATACTGTCACTGATCGAAAGCTTGACTACTTAGGAGTACATAAAGGTACATTGTTGATTACGTTTTACGTTATCGTAGCAGCAAACAGTAGAAGGTATATTAGTGTAAATAGAAAAAACTTTTTATTGGCTCTTGATCGTAAAAAATGTATTAGCTACCTAGAGTTTTATTATATGTAATATACTCTGTTATTACACTGGTTTATTGATGAGAGGCAATATTGCGGCAATGCAGCCTTAATGCAAAGATATATCCATAAGAACGTTTATGTTAATTAAATTAGTTAATGTATGTTTACGTTAATTGCTTGGTTTGCGCCATCATTATGACTAATCAAGTTTTTGATATGTTAATTCAAACATTATAAAGGTAAATAAGTTGGATATTGTTACTGAATATAATTAAACTGTAGGATTGAATCAAGAAGAAGTAATGTAGTTTCGTAGAATATCAACGACAACAGACATAGAACAGACGTACTTTAGCGTTACATTCGACAACTGAGAGTACTGAAGGCGCAATTGTCTTTTCGGTCCGAAGTGAAGAAATCATTTTCATTTTCTCCCTATACTCCTCTACCTCACCGACGACAAGAGCTTAGGTAAGCATGTGTTTTTTAGTATAGTTTCAAGTGGCCCATTGGCTACGCTAATCTACTCCATCAGGTGAGCCGTGTTTTTCACGTCCTAAGTTCTATAAATATAAGAAAATGGTTGTGCCCAGTTTATACCCTGTATCCACGATTTCAGTGCACATACATAATGCGACATGTCAGTCAGAAAGCTACATAATCTAAATCGTACAAATAATTAGGAACATTAATAAGTTCGTGGTTCTATTCTATTACATTTTACTCTTTTGATAGTAGGAATGCTATAGAAAAGTCATCCTCATCACGTATGCTGCTCCATAAATTTAGATGTTTCTTAAATAGTTTCATATCTATTAATAAATAATTTAGTTTATTGCACTGCTAGCGAATGTAGAACGCTGCCCGGTTTCATATCATTCTATTAGCATATTATTAAAATTTTCAATCGATATTAATCCAATAATTTAAAGACTTGTTAAGAATTTAAACTTCAATAATATTAATCATAATAAACAAATTATAGCAATCGATTCTAATTTAGTAGTCAAGAATCGATTAAAAGATTTTTATGAGACATCAATAGAGGAAACACAAATATTAATTTTATTAACGTAGTCTGTTTCCGAAATATTTTTGTAGAATTTACATGTTTTTTAAACATTCTAGGAATTAAGTGTTTTGGTCGTGTTATTGTATAATAAGACAATGATGTATTCCGTCGGTGTAGTCGTCATAGTTTCCACAGATATCTTTTGGGACATCATGCAGTATTACACACGTAATGATTGCCCTCGTACGACTTAAACGCAATACGTAGAAGAAACTCACTGTTATCACTATACTTCAAATTGCGGTCTTAATACAAATAGCTAATTCTTGAATTTTAATAGAATTTGTATCGATGCTTTGTATATGCATAAAGACACTAATATCGGTGCACTTAGAGAAGATGATAAAAAAAGATTCACCAAATCTAAATTATCTGGCGTAATTGGTAAAGTTTAACATGAGTGGCATTCATAATGAGAGCCGGAGACATAATATTGTACAACAAATCAATTTAAACAAGCTGGATGCCATGTCAAAGAGTATAAATTTATTAGCTGACCTAAAATCGGAAGTAGCTAAATATTTTGATACGTAGGTATGATGTAAATGTTGATAGAAGTAATACCTATGCAAATATGAAACGTCACGGCAACAGACAAAAAACTCAAATATAAAAAAGAAATGACTGTTCAAATCGGTCTCATGAGTTTTTATCAACAAGCGACGCAATGTAAGCTATGGAAAGAATCTATAGACATAGACATACGGTATACAACATTTTAGGTACAAGAATTGTGTTGATATGTAGGTATGTTTAATATGTTGGCTTTTTATCTGCAACATCTGTAGGTACCAAATTTTGATTCCGCTTACAGTAAGGATATCAGAACCTTTTACAAGGGCTCTATCTATTAAGATTATGTTTATATGTGGTGACATAAAAAGAACTTAAGTTTATTGCCAGTGTATGACGACAACGTTAATAGACACTTAGAATAGTGGATTGGCTATTATGAATATTATATTCTTTCACGTATCAAATGTATTAGGTATTTCCTGTCACTAACATAGTTTTAAGCTTGATTCCATAGATAATCAAGCTTAAAACTATGTTAGTGACAGGAAATTTATTAACTGTACGAAGTGTATAATATATTCAGAATTAACATTGTCTACATTGGCAACAAGGTTATACTGCTATTACAATACCGTTACCGCCAAAAGTTTAGTGAGGCGTAAAAGTTTTCCTTAAAATGAGAAGAAAAGGCGTTTGGCGCGTGCGTGTGACATTCGTAAGCTCCGCCCCATAGAAGCAACAAGTAGGTAACTTAATCATATTCTCGTATTTAATTTATAGTATCTGTCAAATATTAAATTTATCTCTAATTATTACACGACCAACTTTTATAGCCAGCGTTATCAGTGAAGTTAAAAGTTTAAACAATTAGTTTTTGTTTATCATATCAGAAGAAACTTTTGTAAACGCTTATCCATTATCTCGCTGCCTTGACAGATAAGGACCAACATGAGCATCCATAAATTAATAAAAATAATATGTTAACACACAACGGAACAAAAAGTAGAGTCCAAAAATTAGAAACACGATGATAAAAATTAATTTCAATCGATAAAAAATACTTACAATTTCTTATGGAAAATACGTCTTCACACCAACGTGATTATAAAAGGAAATGGAAACACCCAAAAGTTATTCACATAGCACTGAGTTCATAAACACCGTACGTAAAAACATGTGACATAAGTTAAATGTGGTACGTGCGTCCTCAATGACTTCTCAACGTGGAATGGTATCTTGATGATGGCGAAGCGAAAGACAAGGGGTGGAGTGAGGTTGCGGGGTCCGAGGTATGGTGGGCGTGGCTTCGCAGGTGTATCAAGTCGAACCATGATATATGCGCATGTTAACACTTGGATACGAACACGCCTCACTGTCACGTATGGAGCCGAAATGTCGGCGCACTGTTTAATTGTTTGCGAAGGCGAAAGTATATTACGAAGGTTCATTAATAATGAAACGATCGACAGTTTCGTTTTTAAAGTGCCCGGTGTCAAGCGACGCTGACACCTCGATGGAGGGCAAGATATCATTTTTGAGATAAACCAATACTGATAATTTATCTCATTACAAATTGCTATTATTAAAGACCGTGATTGTTATAATATTCGTGTTCGCACTTTAGTAATTGCCTATAAATTGAGATGTGATAATTTAAGAATTCGTTGCGAGATAGGTATGGTTTATTGATTGAAAAAGTCATTCAGAATGAGTTTATGTGAATCAACAATTTTATTGGCGGACGATAAAACTTTTGAAAACATCAGACTTACTTTCCGCTCTTACATTTCTGTAAAATTTTGGATAAGTACCTAATTTTATCATTAGCCCTGATTATAAATTGTGAATAATAAATAATGAATAGTATCGTTTTCAGAAGCCAGTACCTTACGATTACGGCGACAATAAAGATCTATGATGACTAATGATGAGATATCTAATTTCAATTTCGGGCCTAATCTCCTTCAATCGCTCTCTCTCACGGGCGACAACGACTTCGCTATCTTAACCAAGTTTAACGAACACAATTATGTCTATAGGCTACGGTAACACAGATCTGTTTAGCCATATGCTTGATTGACACCTAAGTTGAATTATATATATCGACAAGCATGATATCCTAAGGGGTGGGTTAAGCCATCTGACGTGGGCGTGGGGGCAGGATATTTCAGAAATATAACTCAGGATCACTTCTCTGACAATTATCTTATATTCCAAATACAACTAATTTTACTTGTAACTTAGATTAAGGATCATATGGATTTCAATTAAAACGTATAGGCAATCCGTCGATAACATACAACGTCGAGTACACGTCATTGATTGAAGCGTGACCTAAGACTTAAGTCTGTTGTGACGTTTAGCCAGAGTGACATTAGACAGCTCACACTTCTACAATACAAATGCATATACTGGCACCATAGACACGCCGTCATCCAATTAAAAGTAAGAATATCAATCATCAATTTATCTTTATGATTAGCGATAGGTTAAAATGAAACATTTTTAACTTCGTATAGGTTAATTAAAGCCAATTATTTATCACAGTTTTCAGGCCAATTTTCTTTTCACAAGTACTACACGGAGTTAGCATCAGTTGGCTAGAATTACAGACCAGTGGTGAACTATAACTCTTGTTGACGTCTTAATAGCAAGCATCCCTTCCGTCAGTACGCGCTAAGATTTATCGCCATCGCGATTGGCCCGACCACATTTAACGCATAACAGTCGCAATGCCTTATTACAATAACAATAAAGCTCAAACTTGATTGTGTTTAATAATGAAATAATTATAATTTAGTTTTAACATCGGTAATACGATCATTTTAGAAATTAGTGGCGTGTTTCAAGAACGTAGAGGTCAATTATAAACCTTAATTAATGCGAATGCGGTTAGTGCTTAATTTTGGTTAATTTAAGCGCTGCACTTTTATTGTAGGATTGTAATTATTATTTGCTAACATATCTGAAAATTATGTTTGCTTTTATTATGATTTTCAGTTCCCGATAATTCTCAAATAATAGATTTTAGTGTTCTTTTGGATTTCGAAGTTCAAAGTGGCAAAATTGTTGAGATGTTAATAATATAATACTTAACTAGGTATGTTATTCGAAATCAGTGTAGTTTTCAGTCAAATTTTGTTCTCCGCTGATCAATATCTGTTAATTAGATATTATAATTTCAAAATTGAAAAATTTTGAGATTTATATTAAAATAATTAAGTATAAAATAAACCTGACGATGAGGAACTTCTCTAGTCGTCAACTATAACGCACACTACGTATGTATACATATATTACGTACAGAAATAGATTTATTTGCCTGTTGTATGCAAATTTTCATATGCTTTCCTATTTACTAATTCAAATGATGGTCGCAACATGCTAACATGCAGTAACATAATACAACATAAGGCCGTCATTATTCGTTGAAAACATAGTCATTAATATTTTGTCATTGAGACGTAGATGTAATGGTATCAAAACTTGATGTGTTTACAAGTTAGTGTTTGCGGCCCCAATTTTTAGAATAGATTGGGCATTTAAACATTCCATTGATAAATATTGATATCACTTCTATGACTAATTTTTATTTTTTAAATTGCTTAGTATTCCAACGCACAAGCGCTATTTTACATCATGTTAGACTTAAGTCATTCTGTTTCTAAAATGATTTTAAAGTGACATAACACAAGTCTTAGTGGCCATATAAAATTCATCTCAAATTTTGAATCATAAAAATCAACTTTTATCAACAACGACTTCATGATTATCAAAACAAAACTTATTTAAAAACACTTTTAAATATAAACGCAAAGTAATTATTTGTCAAAATCATTAGCGGTTTACATTTGCCAAGCCGTCAACGGTACGTAGTAATTGCGAACTCGTTCGAACCTCGCTTAATTAACTCATAACTCAAACTCGCACTTATCGTGAGCTATATCGAGCAATCGCCCACGGACTCGAGTGTACCCCGCGAGCTCAAAATCGATTTATAACTTTCTACAATCGATATGTCAAACTTTTGCCGAATGTTTATTTTTGTTGTGTTTATTGACAATGATGGTTATGTGATTATGCCTACCACTGATAATGAATCTCGGCAGCGTTGATAACATAATTAATACCTAGCTTTCCTCGAGCTGTTACGCTCATTTTACAAAGGATAGGTTAGTAGGTACTATCATTTTCTTATTAGTTTTAGCATGAATAGTCCAAATTGACCATAGTAGTATATCATACAGAATGTGTAAAGTAAGAACTATGCATACTGTTGTGATTCGTTTGGCAGCATTTTGGCAGTAAGAGCGCCGAAAGTACAATTAACCTATTCTCTCCTTCAACATCGCTCAACTTCTTAGCAGATGCCTCTTATCTATAAATTCATGGCCGAAGCAGTTTATTGCTGGATATCTTCACTTTGTCCTTTATCAGATCATCGGATAACGTTTCGAGGGCACAGAAGTCTTTAGTCTTCATATGCATACATCAGCAAAAAAAAAGTACTAATAACGCTATAATAGGTGCTAAAATCTTAATGGAGTATGCCATAAAACAATACGTAGGTATTACTCATCAATTACTTTAACATGCATTTAACATTTACTTTCCACCATTTAAAGGTAACGGACCATCAATAGTTACAGTCTATTAGAATAATTAACCTGTACACGTTATTGCTTCGGTAGAGCAATATAAACATAGCGGATGACCACCATGTACTGTATGTTTGTGGATGTACAATAATGAGAAAATTGGTGTTATTTTTAAGTAAAACAAAGGCTTCGTAGAAAACGCTAGTAAATGTCAAGTATCCCTACAAATTATCTATCACTAATCAAATTGTAGAATAAATGTTATTTTTTTATCTAGCAATACTACCAAAATGATCCTGGTGATAAGTATTCCTCCGTTCTTTTAAGGGAAGTGCTCTGTAATGGCTGCAGTAGATTGCGCTTACGAGCGTAAGTGCAATAATGTCTTTATTTTATATCATATCAGCAACAGGAGAAAAAAAAAGTATGGAGTTTCATAGGTTCATGAACGAAAATTATCACGTCCAGATCAAGTAGCTCTCTTGCTCGTAAAAGCTTATATTTCAATCCTATAAAGTTGCTTTTCAACACATTCTAACATTTTATACCACAATTTAAACAATAACAATCACATACTGGAATCGTGAAAGGTTACACCTAAATAATCAGCTGATCGGATGATTTAAATACCAAACAATGGCAACATTATCTTAGTTGCGCAATGACGTCGCAACTTGGGACAATATCAACACAAACAATGTAATATACAATATTGACATTTACATCGAAATATTAGTTATTTAGATACTAGAGACTAACGAGATTCGTAATATTGATAATTATGAAATTGTAATTGTGGATTTCTTAACATTTGTTTGTTTGCATGCCTATATTACTACAGTACTATACGTAAACATTTACTCGTCTAGTAATTACTAACACACCAAAATGCACCGCTACAAATTTAAGCATTTTATATGCCAGTAAAATTAATAACGCCCAATACCAAACTACCAAACCTACAAATTATACAATCAATAAATCAATTGGATAGCAAATTAACGGCGTAGATTTCACTTCGATAGATTATATTTTTCACTGTGTTTGCTAATAATACTTATTTAGTAACAAACGTCGCATACGGTAATTTCGGGGTGTGCCTATCAGCTACATGCACAATAATACTGTGTACCGGACGTGGTTATACCTTACACAGATTTTTAGACCCTCTTTATTACAACTGCAATGCCCTGTTTTGTAATAGTAAATAAATTATAATATCCTACTCTTTATTGTATAAATGAATGATAAATGATATTAAAGTCCGATGTCGTTTACAAATTATTTTTAAATACTGTCACATAATTCAACATGGGATAACTTCATTATTACAGTAATCAGCTTACGAGCCGCGTACCATATCCCATATTTCAAATAGCCGATACAATACGAAAACAATTTTATTGGATAGTTTAGTTGACAATCACTAGTTCCCAAGAAGATATTTAGATAAACATCACTAAGTAACTATTATAGACTAGTTTACCGCAGCACGGTTTCGCCCGCGTTAGGTTTCATCTTTGGTTACTGCTCTGCTCCCGTCGCCAGTAGCACGATGTTACATAGCCTATAACCTTCCTCAAAAACTGGGCTGTCAAACGCAAAAAGAATTATTCAAAATGGACTGGTAGTTCTGGAGATTAGCGCGCTCAAACAAACAAACTCTTCCGCTTTATATATTAGTATAGATTTCTTAACTTTCCTTGGTGCTTCATCCGTCTGGTTGGTGCACAATTACAACGGGGTAATATATTGAAATGAAAGCGCGTGCGGTGTACGCGCCCATTCGCAGTGAGACCGGCTAGTACCCAGAAGTGGTATCACGCAATGCCGTTTATAATTCAACAACAATAAACAGATAGTTAATTGCGATGCTGTCACGGGCGCAGTATATGGTAATGAGGCGTAGGGATCGCAGCCGCATGGACAATATCTCTCGACGGTGAAAGGTAACACAGGGACAGGTGCAAACTGTGAACATCATGCGACTGTATAATCTTGCTTATTTCTAAATTTATTGCTATACTTATATGGCTATACAGAGAAATTTTCTAAACCTATTTTCTATAACTAATTGTGATAGAGGAACTAGCTGACGGTTAGTAGTGACCACCGCTCATGAATACTTATGGAACGCAAAACAGACACACAGTTGCCTGTTAACGTTGTCACCATTTATTTCCCACTACCACGCAGTTGCTATATCTGTTGACAGCCAAATGAGTTCCTTGCTGGCACTGCCAACGGCAAACACCATTTAACAAGAGAAATACAAGACTAATCAAGTAGCAATGATAAAACTTAATTTAATATCACGGTAGGCAGCGGCTTCGCGGAGCCGCTGGCATTTTAGAAGCAAAAGTTTATGAGCGACAGTTCGTTTGCCATCACGTGGCCTGTTGGCTCATCTGCCACTGTACACAATATAAAAAAAATAAAATGCACCAGCTATAGCTCTCTGCGGTTTTTTGTAAAGTAGAAGTAGGCTATCTCGATCAGGCTGCTTTAGTTCATTCAAGAACTCCCTAAAAGATATCAAGCTGAACTTCACTTTTCTCAAAATTGTGATCAAGACTACAAAATTTAATCCTACCTAAGCCTCTAGTTATTAATACAATATACAATCAATCGAATCTATTTCTAATACTTCTTATTTTTACGTTTAGATCAACAATTAACAGCATATTACTTCTATTATTCGTGTCCTCTTGTTAATTATTGCCTACACATTGCAATATTTCTAGTATGGAAATTGAGGCCTATCGTCGCTTTCACCTCTGTGCTTGTACCACAAAAACATAGTGTTTGCTTAGCTTGTCGGTGAGATAGGTGGCGTACATGCGCTTTCAGGTACCCAGCACAATCTGAGTAGCTGACACCAATAGCTTTTTATCAGCACCGATCGAGGTTATGAGAAAGTTATCGAATGTTGGATACAATGGATCTTCTTGGGTAAATGCTTTGGATTATCAAGTAGATTTAAAGAGAAATTGAATTTTAGGATACATATTTTTCCTTTCTGACATTTTTGAAATATTTTCTCAAACAGTTACCTACTTTTTGGTTGATTTCAATCAATAAAAAATCTGGATAAAGTGACCATTACTTCCATTTATTTCTTACTAGCTGCTTGCTCGAAGCTCCGCCCGCGTGAAAGTCGGATATCGCGTAATATATTTTTACTAATCATGAACACGTCTTTGTTTGTACATTGACAATTTTTTCATACAAATTTTTATTCCCTATTTCAACACCTTTAAGTTATTTTTTCGCGATATAAGATAGCATATGTTCCCCAAGGCCTTTTTTATCTCTATGTCAAATTTCATCAATATAGGTTTAGTTGTTTAGGCGTAAAAAAGTAACAGACAGAAAAACAGAGTTTATTAGTATGGATCAGATCAGAAATTCAAAATTAGATTGCGTGATTTATCTGCTAACAGCAAAAATGATAAATAGGTATGGGCCTTGCCTCTTTGTTACAGGCAAGTCTAATAACAAGTAACAAAGTATTAAATAGACATGCGTGTCACCATATTTTCTCACTGACAAGCATAAAAGTGTAAATCTTTCATAGTTTTATATCAAAGAAAATTATATTGAAAACAATACCATCAAACAATGTCAATTTTAATATATTAGATAGACTATCGGGAAGAAGTAAATCAAAGTTAAGTACACCATAAAATCACTAATAACGTCCTATCTAGTCATCTTAGTAATAGTGACTTCGAGACAATTACTAGATGCATGATTAATCATTTCCTTATTTACTTAGAACAAAAACAGGATCAAATAGATGAGTTAAGACCTTGAACGACTAATAACTAACGCATTTGATGTCAACTAAATTGAAGCAACATTATCAGACAAATTTGATATTAAGGTTTTAGATATCATTATGTTAACAAATATGCATAGACAAAACTAAAGAAACAAAATAATTGTTTTATATTCCCTCAAATGTCTCATTTCATTTAAATAAATTGACATATTTTTGGATTTTAAATAGTTCTCAGTCACCCTTATTTATCCGTTCTCCGTCAACTTTTACCAGGTCAACGGTCTGTTTTGTTTTGATGTCTGTATATCTTGATCAAGCGTAATTATCTCTTTTCATGTCTTTTCTACATGAGAAGAGAATTTCACCCTGCAGTGAGAATATAATGGGTTGGGGCAAATTGGTGTGATTGAACTTACAAATGCGTAGCTATAACATCCAAAAGCACAAACACAACTGTCAGACTGGATTGCCTAACTAATAAATATTTATAGTTTTAGAATAGGTGCAATCCGGATGCGTCGACGAAAGATATGTAGGCGCCGAGGAAGTCTACGAGTAATAATCGCGATGATTCTCCTTCCACTGGTGAGAAATATGATTCATAATTTAGTTTTTTTATCCAGCCGTCATTTTTGGAAGCGTTAGGCAGCGGTTTAGACGCCGTTGCAAATAATCACAGAACAAGATTTGATTCATTGTGATATATAATAGTTGGAATAAGGGCAGCTCACGACCGGTAAAACGGCGATACGAGTAAGGTCTATGCGCAGTAGTGAAGTCTTTATAACTAAAATTAAGACGATAAACTGACATAAATTATTAGATTCGTCATCAAACTGCTCTCATATCTGTAGACCGAAGTATGAGTATAATACCTAAGCTATAATTATAATTCGCAAATAAAAGTGAACATGTGCGTATGTGCCCCGGTAGAACATGGTACACTACCTATACGTAAAACACCGTATGTATGTTATCATATACTGTACCATATTCTCTGAAGATAATCTTTATCTTATCATAATGATTACATTATGAGAGATATTTATTAATGCAAAATACATTTGGTTTAAAGGTCGTACGTTCTAGACCTTATCGATATTAATTTCTAGTGAAGGGATTATATGAGAAAGTCACCATACATTCGGTCAACTAATATTAGTACAAGAGTTCTTTTTTAAAAAAAAAGAGCGAATTCCAGGAGATTTTTCCTTAGTCTCGATTCTACGGTAGTTATTCTAGTTGATCCTTACTATCTATGTCTATAATCGTAGAGAACGTTGACGCAAAGTATAGCGTATATGTGTACGT
The DNA here is from genome assembly GCA_963082885.1 of Parascotia fuliginaria. Lineage (NCBI taxonomy): Eukaryota > Metazoa > Arthropoda > Insecta > Lepidoptera > Erebidae > Parascotia > Parascotia fuliginaria. The sequence goes on along the minus strand of OY720182.1, from coordinate 4,786,353 downwards.
TTCATTTAGTGGGTAAGAGCGTCAGAGCTACGGAAAGAACTTTTTCTTCTTCTTCTTCTTCACTCTCTACCCGTATGATTGGCATTGGCTTACTTGTAATTTCTTAGCGTTGTATCTGCAATGGTTATGGTACCTAAGCTGCAGGCTGCTACTGCTTTAGGTAAGTACGCTTATTTACCACCTAAAGACACCAATCTTACCCTTGAAATAATACCTAATATTAGGCCTACATCACAACTGTATCAAGGCTCAGAGGCGGACAATGGTCACGCCCAAGCGTCACATGTTAAAAAACTTATTAGTCTTACCTCGTCCACTGAGTACAGATTCCGATCTGATTCGCCAACAGCAAAACATAAATGTAATATTATATATAAAACAATTTTAGAGCATGTAGAAAATAACAGTTAAATGCAACAAGAACATACAAATGTTAATATACTACACATAAACTGAACTACAAAGTGTATCAGGGCTCATAAAACTGTAGAAACGAAGGCGCAGTCCTAACGATCTTAAAATCACAGTGTTGAGCTTTAGCGACATTTATACAACATTATGTGGGCGTATACACTCAGTTCGGTCCACATTACAGTTAATCCAGTGCCCTTAAAAACTAGGATCGTTACAAACTGTCTAGCGTTTTATAAGCACATTTGAATTGATTTGGGTAGTTTTTGAATGATAACTTTTTTGGAGTGGTTCCATTTCAATTTAGTGAAGAGGGAGAACTTCGAAGATAGGCAACGGAACTCCTGAATAAATGATTGCAAATGGACTGGGATTGCTGAAATCTCATGTCTGCCCATTGTTTACACCAATTCATAACATAACATCACGCTGGTACCCTGTAAAGGGGCAAGCACATGTGAACCACTAAAAGGTGAAAATATAAAAAAAAACCGCCTTCAAACAAGAAGGAAACCAAAACGTAGAAAGTTAATTTACTTAGCACAAAGTAATTCGTATTTTGATTTAGTTAATCAGAGGCCCTAGACAAGTGTTAAAGATTTCTATTCTATTCATAGAATAGATAAAAAAATATATGAGATTGACATAAGCGCTGGCGTTAGCTTTTGTCAATCCAATACATTTTTAATCTATTCTATGAATAGAATAAAAATCTTTGCCACTTGTGGCACCACTAGGGCCTCAGAATTGATTAAATGAGTATTTTATAATATTTTGAAGTTGGTGCTAAGTAAATACTACAAGAACCTAACTACAATAGCAAATGAAGATTGATAATACCTATAGGTACCTAGTTATTGATTTAGATACTTGTATTACTTATTTAACCATTAGCTGCGCTCCACTGCTTCGCCCGCGCCTAAGATGTGTTTTGTCTTTCTCGGGAACAAGACTAATTTTCGGGATAAAAAGTAGCCTATGTCCGTCTCCGGCACCGAATCTATCTATTACATACCTACCAATTTTCTATGGTATATACTAGATAGATTCGGTTTAGGCGAATTAGGCGCCGTTTAGGCGTTAGTAGGATAGGATTTCTGATTAACTAAATCAAGCTAAGTAATTTTTTTAACTGTTTAGTATTCCTTCCTATTTGAAGGCGGTTTATTTTTTAATTAATTTTTTTTTTATATATTATTGTCGTACATTTATAAAACTAGTTTTGTAATATAAATTTCTCAATTCGATATCGGCTGATTCACATGATGACTGTTTAGTAGTTTTAGTTTATCTATACTTTACTTGTGGTTATGTCTTGACACAAGTAAAATATATTATTAAAAAACAAAAAGCCCGCCTGTATAAAACACACTGAAATGAAAGAACCCATTTCGTTTTCGTGCCGACGTTTCAATGCAACATTATAATTATATCCTATGTCACTTCCACAATTAATACAAAACTAATGATATCTCTTATGGTAAAATCCATTAGAGTTGTGGAGCGTGCCAAAGAAATAACCATACATTCATACATACATAGATACATACGCTCGAAAAACATTACCCTCCTTGAATTCGACAGTCGGGCAAAAATATAGACAAGTGTTATATTCGTAGTATAAAATAGTTATTTATATTTAATTCCGCAAACAAGGATGATAATTTGTAAATGAGAGTGATGGTTATGGTGTGGTAATGATAATTATTTTTTCTCTCCGGGCAGATCCTTTTTTAAAAAAAACATGTACCTACTTTTCCTATTAAATTTTATGAACCTGGATAGATTTTTAAAAATATTCCTTCAGCAGAGCTGATGTAGATAACCATCATCATCATCATATCAGCTCGAACACGTCCACTGCAGGACAGAGGCCTCCCCTAATTGCCGCCACCTCGGTCAGTCGCAAGCCCGACCACGGTTTCCGCCTTTGTAGATAATCCAAATACCGTCAATAATTGATAAAAAGTTCAAATAAAAGATTACTTTTCTTTACAACTAAAGATGGAAAAATGTTTTAGGCATTAATTAACAGAAATACTTAATACATCCAGTTTTACACGTACGATTCAGTTTTATAACTGGTCGAAATAACGTTAAAAATAACAGTGAATTTTGCGACATCATAAATTTTAATGCTATTTCCAGCAAAATAGGTGACAATAACCTTATCAGCAAGGGCGCCTTGTTGCTTTGACAATATAGTGTATTGGAACCTGAGGCGCAACGTGAGTCGCCAGTATAAAGCGGACCTAGGTTTAATGTGTTGCACGGAATCTAGTAACGAGCAAAGGAATAGAATTACGATCTAATTATACAAATGCCGGTTGGGATCGCGTTGTAAATGTCATTTCACACTTGCACAGGCTCGGGCGGATTGGTTCTCACGATACCCTCGAACTTGTTAGTCAGTTTCCGTGATTAGCAGAGTTACCACCGACGCGACGACGATATGCGGATAATTTTACGAGCACTGCTTATGTAAGAACACTCTAATGAGGAGATACTGTGGTACACAGCTCAGCACGCTTTACACGTAACCTAATTGAAGCTGTTACGATTTTGTATTAATTTCAAGACTATTACTAATCCTAAAGCGGAGTAAGCATTCCACAACCAAATTACTGGGTTAATAAATCGATGGTTTGTGATCAGGCTTCTAAATCTCTTTAACGATTGTTAAAGAAGTTTGTTTGACAATCCCGACCATTTGACCGTCGCGTCCGGTCGACACGGAAGAGTTTTGATGTTTCAGAGACTATTCTGACTAAGCGCAAGAAGCGATTCTAATTATATCGAACGTCACTTATATGAAAATATATTTATACATTTTAAATGTTTGATTCTTATGAATGTTTGTTGAGGACTCCACTACCTACCGACCATCTTAGTAGGTAAGAAAGTTCTTTTCAAGTTTTAATTTTCTTACACTATGAAAGATTTAAAGAACTACCAACAATTATAATTTGACATCTCAGCTACTAAAAAAGCAAAGACCCCTTTTAATTAAAGTTAAAACCACAACTTATTTTCGAATTTTTTTTTTCTTTAATTTTTTTTTTTTCTTAATTTTGTTGACTAGCTCTACTAAATTAACAATATTTATATTGACTGTATTCCCACGAACTAAAGAAAAAAGGATTTATAATATCAGTACGATAGCTACAACAGTGTTGCTTTACGTAGAAGCCTCGTGAAGGCATTTATTAACGACACCAGTCAGTAGTAGATCCACGCTGGTTTCAGCATGAATGGGCCGGATCGTCCGGGGAAGTACTACCCTCTCATAGAAGATCGACTTAAGAGTAGTAGTATCCTTACTACTGCGTTTCGTTCGGTGAGTGAGAGTGCCGGAGGCCCAATTTCCCCCCTTTCCTCTTTCATCACCTCCCTCATTCCCTTCCTCTAACCCCATTCCCAGCCGCCATAGTGGAGGCCACCATACCAGCAGTTTAGGACGATAGCTTTTGGTATGGTAGCCACCACTTCTGGATTCCACTGACTGCTTACCATCAGGCGGGGTGGAGTCACTTTGGTAGGCTAATAAATATAAAAAAAAAAAAAAAAAAAAACACCATTTGCGAATTCTTCTTACCCCTTAGGGGCAGAAACTATACCACGCACCTATGCAAGTTTGCTTAAAAATTTAGCTTTTTAATGGAAAATTGGTTTGAAAGATCTTAGTTATGAATAATTATCTTTTATCATTCGTGTCAGTCAAGCAGGCGGTCCCCCAGATGAAATTAGTACATATCAATTCGTTAAAAAAATAAAAATAATAAAGGCCGAAATTGATCATGTTACTTGACCACGAATCGGAAGACGCTGCACGAGCAGACTCCTCGCAAGTGGATCGATGACCTAATAAAGGTTTCGATCAACAGTCGCATTAAGGCGCCCACGATCACAAGAACTTTCTTCATCTAGAAAATATTGCCAAATGGAAAAATAGTAAGTTCACATCCAATATAACTAACTAAACAAACAATAATTTTTCTAAAGATAACAAAGTCTCAGTTACATCGTCTAAAGGCCAATATATACGGCTGCCGTCTGTGTGTAAAATAATTCGTATTCGAAAGCGCAGAAACAAGAACCTTTAAAGTCTACCGACAACTGGATCCCGTACACTCCTGATAAGTGCTATTTATATTTAGAGAAAACCGTCGTTAAATCAATACCGTGTAGTCAGCTGATATTTTATCTAGGGAGGAATCTGAGATAGTTGCACTGAAACTTGTGTTATGCATTTATTGTTTGTTCGTAAGTTTGCTTCTAATTTTTTGTTATATCATAATAAACCATAAACTAGATTGCCCGTGGTTTAGTGGCACCTACTGTGTACTGAATACTAGACAAATAACTCGGATTCAATTCCCAGATTAACTGAAAGCAATGAGTTTTCTCAGAGACGGAAAACTATTGTTTTTTATCGGGTACCATTTTAGACGTCGAGCTAGTCTGAAATGATGCCCGATAAATGACAACAGACTCGCCCCTGTTACATGGAAAACAACATAGCAAAACCGGAGTGTTATAGGCCTACTGCTTCGAAAAAAAGACTTGACACTGTTATTATACATGAGAGATCTTTAATTAGCCGTTAGCTATAAATACGAGTACTTACAAGGCACACATTAACAATTCAACAATAACCGCATAAATCAAACCTTAAAAGTCAATTAAGGAACGGGAAAATCTACTATCTTAGAGGCTAGAAGACGAGAGACGTATCTTGTACGTATTTTACTACTATTTACCAGTTGCAAACGTGTATGCGGTTTATCTGACGATGTCACTATTCGAAAGTCCATAGCATGCCCTTAAACGTTTTGTTAACTTATTAATACGGCGGGCTAAGTGTCGAGTTAGCGGCTCAATGAGCTTTTAAGATTTAACTCTCAGGTCAAATGTTCACGCTTGATCAGTTTTTGCATGCTTTTCTACATTCATGTAAAATAATTTCTTTGAGAAATTATTTTCTTCCTTGTATGAACTTACGTAGTTGCTACTAATACCATACCCATAAATAGTATAATAGGTAACTTCGACGCTTTTAAATCAAATAATCACGTTAATTGGACCGAATGCCTCATAACTGTGGGGATGGATTTGCCAAAGTTATAATTTTTAGGATTCCGTACCCAAAGGGTAAAACGGGACCCTATTACTAAGCCTCCACTGTCCGTCTGTCTGTCTGTCTGTGACCAGGCTGTATCTCATGAACCGTGATAGTTAGATAATTGAAATTTTCACAGATGATGTATTTCTTTTGTAACTATAATAACAAATACTAAAAAACAGAATAAAATAAATATTTAAGGGGAATCCCATACAACAAACGTGATTTTTTTGCTCGATATTTGTAACGGCAACAGGTAGATGCTTGAAATATTTACACAATATTTAGTTTTATATTCACTTTAAAAATAAATAGTTAAATAAAATAAAACAAATATTTAAGGGGTGCTTCCACATACATTATTTTTTGCCGTTTTTATAGATAATGGTACGGAACCCTTCGTGCGCGAATCCGACTCGCACTTGGTCGGTTTTTATCTTTATCTTTCATATCGTTGTCGTCGATGTAACATGTATGCTAAAGTATTTTATGTATGTACATTACTGCAGTGAGAGCAATCTAGAAGATAAGGATAAAAGCAAACCGTCGTTACATGCTCGAATAGATTCTTCTACCAGTTTATTGAGTCGATACTCGCAGATGACTATTGCGTATATCGTAAAAACGATAATATCACACGCTTCTATACTAATGTTATTATGCGTCGAACATTTCAATACAAATTATCTTTCGAACAAAAAGCGCCAAGCATCCAATTTCACGGGCACTAAATAAAATTAGCATCAACCTGACAGAGTAACAAAGCGGTCTCAATAATTCGCACAGAACGAGCTAAGCGAACGTAACCGACACTCCCCATTAATCACAACACACCCAATACACTTACCTTTAATAATTTAATACGTAAATGTATAAATCGCATTCGTACAGAATTCAATTCAACTAATATGCAATAATTGCCATACATCGGCGGCTTTAGACCCTGTCCGTAAGCGCAACGTGTAATCAACAAAGAATGGCACGCTAACATTTTCTCTTAGAATGCAATTACAACTCAATTTTCTGTGAGGCACTAAACGTGTGTAATAAGAATGCTGTCGTTAAGAATGATCGCTGCTCAGTAAAAGGTGCGCGATTAAATCAAAGATGATTGCAGTACAGTCGTCAGCAATCTTAACGCCACTCGAGATCGATTAAGAATGGTGATGCATTTAACCGCTACGTTGAAGAAACAAAACATGTTAATCAAATTCGTCCATCATACAGCAAAGTAAACAAGCTTGAAATTGCAAGATGAAGGTAACGGGATGTGGTCGTCTGCTCGCGTCGCGTTCGCCTACGTCTCAGATAAGATTCACGGAGTCCGACTCGCGCCTATTGAGGGTCGTTACGAGACGCTGGCGCGAGATGATCGATAATAATGGTAATTTCACCTCGAACACGTGTAGCATCGCTAGTTCGTCGGCGCGATCGCGATCGCTGCATACCTACCCTATTAGGACGTGCGAAAGGCAGGCTCGATGACAGAATTGGCTTACAAACAATTTTAGGTACTTATATATCACTGGAAATATCTTCTTTGTTTACAAAATGAAAATTTCTAATCAACCAATATCAACATTTTGGTGTCGATAATAACTGTCACCCTTGCATGCAGCAGTATGTCATCCTCAACGTAGACACACATCAATATGACGCACTATCCTAGTTATAAATAATTGATGTACCCGAACCATGCGTTTATGGTTAAAACTTCCAGATCATATAAAAAGTCGTATAAATATTACAATAAACAAACAGTACACTAACTGAGATGCAAGCCACCCAGCGGTTTGTTGCGCATTCAGATATGGAAACGGCTCGCGTCACAGATACCCAATGAGAAGACGACACAAGAGGCTTTGCCGAGCAAACTGTGTGTATTTATGGGACGTCCAACGTTCCCGGAGACCCATAATGGCAACACAATATCACAATACGGGCATAGATTTATGCTTGGGCGCATCGCGTTCTCGCACGCGGAAATCCCATAGTTATTTACCGGTTGCGAGTTAAGTGCGGCAGATTTATCGGTGGTGCGCTCGCGCCGCGCCGAACGACGATCTCGTTTCTGTGCGTCCCATCCGCGTCCGCGCAACTGCACTATGATAAATACTGCCCTGCTCTATGATACCACTATATCACGGCTAAAGGGAAATTTAAGCACACTCAGCATAATTGCTCAGAGGGATAGCGTAGGTAATCGTAGTGCACCAAGGTCACTGTGTCTACCGGCTCGTTATACCCCTGCGTAGCGTCCTTGATGAGAGATCGTGATCTTGTTCTAACATCATGAGGTTACCATTCGTGAACGTCGCATTTACTAACTGTAACCTCGTATTTGCCGCTACATCAAGCTTTTTATAGGTTAACGACTCATTACAAATTATTTGAAACACACAACTCTGCCAAGAACCGATCGTATTAATTACCACTACATACCAACCAAGAATTTTACTACTCACTCTCACAGCGAATAAAGTCTATTAGGTCTTAAAACAGATCTCATAGAAAACATATATGAAATTAAATAATAAAAATTAAAAATCAACAAAACACAACCTTAAGCTAAGAAAAGTGACCCATTAGTCAAAATAAATATTTTTGTCCGGAAACATCGAAGCAAGTTAAAATTTCAATTACATGATGTCAGCCCACAAAGGGTACACGCTAAGTCGGCTTTGACGTTGTATTATTACGGTCCCGTGTGAAATTACACTCGCTCATTTGTCAAGAGCGAAGGAGGCGCTAGCTAGACTTTGTGTTCCACGGTTATTAATTTCATTAGCCCGCTCTTAATCAAACGCAGACGGCGGTGGGTGTGAACGCCGAACGGCACAACGCTTGTCCACCGGTTCCAATAATATTTACAAGTATCAATGAACATGATGATTTGTTTGTACGACACTTCATTTATTTATGTCATTAAAATAGTCGAGAACGTATTTACAACACTAATTTATGTATAAAATTTAAATGCAAACATGCATGACAGAATTGATACGCAGAAATAGTATAATTGTAACGTTTCTAACACAGCCAAGGGGCTAAATTCCAGCAGGAGCCCATTCAGCGCGTCATAATATCACCTCATAGATCATCTCGATGCCATGGCGGGACAAGCGGTGAGGCTCAATTGTCGAGATTGGCATAATGACACGTGCCTGGGGCCACCGGCTAACTTATGACCACATTACCGTGACACGCTTGACGCATGTCCAATTATTACACACAATCTGTTTGGTCGTGTAAAATATGAATAAGGCGCCAACCGACCATTAATAAGAACATATCGTGTGTAGGATGTTAGTCACTTTGAAGGGACGAGATAATGTTGCTTGTAAAATAAATCCTAGACACGCCATGCCGGAGAACAAATGAATCAACTGAAGGAAAAATATTGCAAAAACTGTATAAAATATTGCAATGTGTGTGATCCGTAATATGAGGCGTTCAATCAATCTCACACGCTGTATATTTTTTGTTTAGTAAGTAATCGGATATTGATATAAACATAACAAAATATTTTTCGATTGAGATAAATTTATTTTCTGCCAGGTTGTAAAATATTGGAAGCATATATCAGGCATGTGATTGGCTATCTCCTACGACCATCAGGAGTTTTCATTTATTCCTAGAAGCTTAGGAAGGGTACGCGGGAAACAATCATGGAAGATACATCCCTTGAACGGCCCAATCAGTTGAAACAAATAGCTTTCATCTATCTAAACGAAGAGCCGACGTGGCCGGAATTCTGAACTTTTATACAAAAACGTAAGACATTATTTGGATATTCATTATTCATAGAAGATGCTTCTGATAAATTACCATAGCACGATTATATTAAAATAACTGTTATTCGTAATACGCTTCATCATAATTAGGATTAATTTCCAAGTGTTGTTCAATAACGAGATAGAAAACTGAGATAAGTGATGCGGGTAGTTGACAAAATATTGTTGTTCGCGGTGGAGTGCCGGTCCGGTAATCCGACGGGCGGGGAACCTTAATTAATGAACATTACTTAAACCGATTAGCTGTCGCGGACCGCCCGGACTATGGTCACGGTCTAAGTTTTAGGAGAAACACGATAGATTAGCGTAACGAACAAAATTTATTATGTATCAAGTAAATAATATATCGATAAGTTTACACAAGACCTATACAGAATTTAGTAATAAACTTTAAAACATTGATTTTGAATATCAAAAACAGTTAGAATTTTCTAAACAAAAAACAATAGATATTTGTTTTGCTGTTGAAGCTTGTTTGCGCATGACTGACCGCGGTCTCTTGCGCTTTGCACAGACAGCTTTTTATCTAATAACACCAAGCACTAAACGCTGCAATATATGGCTATGTCACGATTTATCTATTCACCTATTGAGAATTTATACTTTAGGGCTCCAATTAAATAGAGGAGAAAATATATTGACCACGCTGTGGTTTACTTTATTTAAGTGTGTGATGCTGATAAATAATACACGGAAATTTGACAGAAAATTAAACTAAATGTAAACATGTGTTTTGACAATAACAGGATATGTTGACCATCATGTAAAAGTTAAAACCATATATTACGATAACGCAACAAGTAAGATTAGTATTAGAAAAAAACGTTCCAGATTTCAACACGTTCAATAGTTGAAATCTGGAAGGATCAACACAAAACAAGGAATCCTAAAAGAAGGTAGACCTTGACTATCAGCTCAAATACTTTACAAAGTGTTAATGATGGCACAGTATACTGTCATGGTGGTGTTAAACTCATATTTCGGCAGCTATTACGAAACACAATTTTGAAAAGTTGATATAAAATCATCACATAAACTCCCTAAGAAGTTTTATTATTACGTCACTCACCGACCTAATTTATTAGTGCAAAATTTTTGTCCACACCGCGCAACCAATACATACAACAGTGCTAAAATTATTTTGCTGACGCTCCATGACATTATTGTCCGGCTTATACCCACAAGTTTATGCCTTAAGATTCGATGAGCCTTGTCCACTTCGTAAGCAGATTAACTAGAGCAATCCGTGAACTCATTAATAACTATTACAGGTAAAGTTCTGAAGGAACATAATTATTTATAAGGTGTTAACACTAATTCTTTAAGTCCATCCATTTAGAATCTGTAATTACCGAAATTTCCAATGAACAAACTTAGTTATTAATCGGCTTTCAAGCCTCGTTAGATTTCGGTATCTGTGATAATCTTTGATTAGACTTTGTAATGAAGTTATTTAAAAATATTTATGTGTTTTCTTACTGTGTTTGAGATTACTGTAGCGTTGGATTAAAAGGTCTAACGAGCAAGCTCAAGTCGAAAAGATTAAAATAAGTACCTATATAGAATAAGAGTAAAAGTGGCGATACTTAGAAAAAGCTTAGTTCCAGCAGCGGTAGATGTATTTAAGTTGAAATGTTGATAGAACAAGCAAAATATATTATTAAACTAGTTGCCCGCCCCGGCTTCGCACGGTGGACATTTTTTTAAACATTTTGCGATATATAAAGATACTTTTGTATGGGAATATAGAAAAGTGATTTTCTTTTCAGGCATTTTTTAAATTTATCTCTCCGTAAGAACCATCCTCGTACTTCAAGGAATACTATAAAAAAATTTGCGAATTCGGTTCAGCTGCTCTCGAGATGCATTTTTATATTATAGATAAATAAAAAGCTCGCCTACCTAAACAAACTGAAAATAAACTATTGTTTTTCGTGCCGATGCTACATTGCAATATAATTTAAATACTCTATGTCACTCCCACAATTAATTCGAATGTAATGACACCTCATATGATAAAATCCATGAAGCTATTAGATTGTAGCGCGTGCCAACAAAATAGACATTATTATCATCATCATATCAGCCAAAAGACGTCCAGTGCTGGACATAGGCATTCTCCAATTTTCGTCAACGTGGCCGGTCGTTTACTGCCCTCATTCATCGGTTGCCCGCCACCCTTATAAGGTCGTCGGTCCACCTTGTGATGGCACAAAATAACTAACATACATACATACATACGCTCGAAAATATTACCCTCCTTTACTTCAGCAGTCGGGCAATAAATATAAAACTAACCTATCTCTTTTCGTGGGTGTTGGAAGAGGTACTAATTAGTGCCATGTAACGGGTAATGCATATCAATATAACATTACTGCTCCTCGAAGCAAATATGTTCCATAAATATTTGTTTAAATTGGGTGTTTATTAATATTTTAAGACAAGATAAATAATCACGAGGATCTGTATACCGATTTCTGAAACAAAATAAACGAATGAAATTTGATATTCCTTAGCTGTATGTACAGGTCTGAGGCGCTTAAAGCCGAAAAAGATACATACCCCCAGTTTCTGAAAGGCTGATCAACGAAAAATTAACTAATCACCTGTTAAATCTCATGTGAAGTACCAGTTGGGTTGCTAAGAGCTTAAGTAATTGGTTTTATTTGATCTAATTAGTAACTAATTAGATCAAATTAAACTAGTGATTAGTTAATTTTTCGTTGATCAGCCTTTCAGAAACTGCTATCCCCCAGTTTAATTAATTACATAGTCGTTGTTGTTTTCATTTTAATTGTCACATCTTAAAATAAAATGGTAGCCGTAAATTGCAGTTTACAGTTAATATTAAATTTATGCAAATATATCGCGTTTAAAATTAATGTTAGTAATAAATATTATGTAAAAAAACTTGTGCTCAGACAAACAAAGAATAGCTTAAATTGATAAATTTAGATGCATTTCTTTACAAATTTGTTTCTTTTCAACACTTACAGTTACTTGCTCCGAATTTCATCTCATTAATTTGTGTTCATTAATTGTTGAATATAAGTCTACTTAGTCTTCCTAATTAGTTAATTTTATAGAATTAAAAATAAATTGTTTTAAATTAATAGATACTGTAAAAAATACATTATTTAATTAAGGTAATGTAAATTAAAATACTCAGATACGCACTTTTTTGGTAAATACATACATTGTTATGGGCGCACTGCAAATCATGCACATACCTAAATATTGTCATTGCGCGGGAATCGAACCAGCGGTCCATTACTTAGCAGTCGATCGCTCTACTGCTAATCTCTCATAATAAGCCTACAGTGAGCATTTATCTTTTGAGTAACCTCAGAGTTTTATTAACGCTCAGTTTATTGTAAACTTAATGTAACACATTTAAATTTCAAATTAATATCATCATTCATGAATAATTCAATGATGAGATAAACTAATCGTGCTATCATTACAATTTATAAAAGTTTAATTGGAGTACATAAGTCCAATAAAGTGTCATTAACATAATTAGATATATCCTAAAATCATAAACATGTTAATTAAGCAAATTTAATACTATTTAGTGCGATTTTGAGATTCCTTAGTCTTATAATAGCGGCAGTGACTTTGTACAAAGGTCTATGGAGCACATCATATTTTGTAATATGTGATCTCATGTAGAGTCAAGCTTCAAACCCTACACGCCTAACTCTGCAAGCACTAACTTCACATTCTCTACTTCTAAGCCAAAATAGGTGATTTGACTGTTTCAGTGACCGTAAAAAACGCATGTAAAATTACCATTTTTTTTAAATTATAATTACGGAACCATGGACATACCTAACCGATATTCAACTGATTTCTTATTTTAAAATCAATTATGTAATATTTACACATTCCTATTGATTACAATAATAAAAAAAAATATTATGAATAGATATTAAAATACAAAAGATGTTTTGAAAAATATTCTTAAGCCTAAACGCTACGTAGAACTGCGAGGGTTGAACTGACTGATATAAATGGCCGAGATTCATCACCGGATCCTCTCCTATTTCTATACACGCGTGTAGAAACAAATAACTTTATGTAACACTAGTTTTTGCCTCTTTGATTGCGTGAGCTGCAGAATATAATTCACGGTGTCGGCGATACAGTCCAAAGTTAAAATTGTACTAGATGTGTAATCTTTTCATACGCGTAGACCTACGTAAAACGTGGGCCAGTGGTTACGGCACGTGTTTTTATGGATATACAAGGTCGTGTGTCCTTTTAAAACTCAAGCGTGGTCTTCAATGTACATGCTTTGTCTGTATGAGAAGAGAACTTTGCTCAACTGGTCAGCAACATGCTGATTATTACCGGCGAAGATATAGGAATTTCAGATGGGGGACAAAAGTAGTATAGCCCAAATACCCCCTCCGTCCTCTTCATTTCCCTTTTCTTTCCTCATCCCCTTCTCCGTGGTCGACAACGGCTTGGTTGTATTTTCTAAGCATTATTTCTTTTGTGATGCTTAAAAAACAAAGCCATGTCTATAGGTTACGATTGCCACTTACTATCAGGTGGACCGTATGCTTGTTTGACACCAAAGTTGTTTAAAAAAAGTTCTCCGGTTACTCCATTAAAAAGAAACATACAAAAAATCAATATAATATATAATAATCATTTATCTGTTTGTTTATCAGGCAATGTTTGTAATAATTTGTACACTTTCGTTAAACATGATTTTTCTAATTCTCAGTATTTCTTTTATCGCTAAGTATCTATCATCAAAAGATTCCGATCAGTCTTCCGAAGATCAAATAAATATTTTTTTGGCTCAATCTTTAAACACTTTCGTAAATACTTCAGCGTCAAGATTTTGTTTTTCTCAAAGGCCTTCCGTGGAGAGGTCTATGCCTAGCAACGGACGCCTTACGGCTAAAATGATGACTAACAGTGGTCTTCTTTAAAGGTTCAAACTTTAATCCAAGATGTTTCAAAATCCCGATTTTTCGTTTGGCGCTGCAGCGTGTCAATAATAGACATATTGACATATTGTAAAAGCGATTCAGCACTGAAAGATTCATTACATAAAATCGGATTTTCAAATAAAGATCGTATATAGAAAGCTTTTGTAAGTGTGATTATGATGATATTTAAACTTGAATGGAGGAAATTACATATCGTGTAAGCTATAAAAGTCTTGTTTCCACTAATACTATTATTAAGAAATTAGCACAAAATCGATAAGAATAATTAGTATTATCCGTTCATAAGACAACATGATAAATAATTAAAATTTGACATGGTGTAGCATATACATAAAGTACCATACTACTACTTACATCGGTAACATTAATACCCTTTGCAGCAAAGCAATAAATACACTTTATCTTAAAAATAATAGCTCATTCGTAATCTTAATAACAAATCTACGTTACAAATTTTCTCACTGGCCTATTACAAATAATATTGAGATTCAATTAGAATCTATTTCTCTAATATTAATTGAAGTCGTATATACAAAGATCATATATTTTAACACAGTAATGTTTTGCTAGATGTGGCATGCACAGCACTGTATAAATTCACTCAGTCTAAAACCGGCAAGGTATGATGCAGTGTTATGCTTCTGTGTTATAAATGCTGGTCGATGTCTTTTCTAGTAAGCGAGGCTCGTTGTAATAAAGATTAATACTGTTCATAATATCGCACGGGCAGATAACCGACTAGATACCACAGGGGTGTGTCCACGGGCGGGGCTGCACCTAACGTACAACGCAAAGACAAGAAATAAACAATACCCATTTGTTTGTGATATACAGATAGGATTATATTCAAACGAGGAATAAATTTTACTTGTAAACACATTTATTTTATAAACACCAATTACAAAATTATCTTTTGTATACACATCTTGTTAATTATGCTCGAGGCAAGTACAGTCCGAAATAATTTAATATTTTCATAGTTCGTGACTAACACAAAAGTATCGACGCCATTTATCTGAGACGTCAGAAGTTTAGTAATTTATAGGTGTTAAGACTACATTCCTGGAAATTTATAAGACTCATGGATATAGAATCCTAAAGCCTTGTGCTGTCATATGGTACGTTCCTAACGAGTCTAAAGCTCTTTTGTTAAGTTCAATTTGAGTTTCGAAAGGTAATTACGGCATTTAAAATACTTTGTAAGTTAACAGAGATAAAATTTTACTTGAAGATCATTATTATCAACTATCAAATTCAGTTCAAATTGCGTATAAACGGAAATACAGATTTAGTATTTTTAATAACGAAGCGTCTGGACAGTCCTTTATTAGTTGCTTTGAAAAAGACACAAAGTCGACGTTGTGGTGATAAAAAAGCTCTATAAGTAAAATTGAAGGATTGGTAACCTATTTCTCAACGTCGGACTGTACACTGACGCTTTAACTAACCGCAAACCAAAGATAATTCACTTTTGTAATACCCAAAGGTCTAGAGAGCATAGGCAGAGATGGAAAGAAGCGCAGACTCGTCACGATCGTACAGCCACTCAATTTCTAAAACAAAGCTGCGTCTATACATTATTGTATTAGCCACTACCGTTACATGCAGCTAGACATTCGACCCTTACTATCGATTGCTTATCTACTCTTTTTAAGTGTATGAATATGTCATCTTACACGTTTGTTGAGATTTGTATTATCAACACATTTGATTTAAATAGATAGCCGTACAAAAACATGTTGCAGACTAAACATAACATAAAACTGACAGGCAAATGGGATGTTTTAAGTTATTGCATTTTTTATGCTTACCCTAATGCAAACATTTTTTGTTGAGAGGGTTTATGCATTCAAGCATACCGCCTCGTTCTTTTAATATTAAAATGCTAAAATTCTCTTAAACTAAAGATAGTTGCCCAAAACTAAACATTCGGCACAAGCAAATTTTAACTAGTGTTTATTTAACAACGAGATATACCTGCGCTGTACCATTTTTCCATTCTATATAATTACAAAAAAAATATTTAATAATTATAAATAAAAACAAATACCTAAACTTTTTGACTGGCCTGTTGGTCTAGTGGTTAGTGACCCTGACTGCTAAGCCGGAGGTCGTGGGTTCGATTCCCACCTAGGACAAACCTTTGTGTGATGAGCTTGATTGTTTGTTCTGTGTCTGGGTGTTATTTATCTATAATATTTAGGTATTTACAAAAAAAAATTATATATGTAGTATATCAGTTGTTTAGTACCCATAACACAAGCAAATATAATTGCTTGATTTGGGGCTAAATGCTGTGTGCATGTAGTAGAATATTATTATTATTATTAATATTATTATTAAACAAAAATTTTTGAATCAAAATTACAAATCCGTAAAAATTGAACTTACTCAACCGCTATTCATACATATTTTGTAAACCAAAACCGTAGTAAAAGCGCAACAGGCGCAAGAAATAGAAAACCGTGCTTATAAAGACATGTTCGATTTAAAATTCACTCCTGGTACAGCAAAAAATAGGTCTTTGGATGTGCGGGGCGCATTATGCAGGCGTGCCTCACGATCTGCAACTGAATGCACAGGGAATGTAACAAACGTACTACGTGTACGATAATGCTGTGTAGTGATAGAATTGTGTCCGAAAGACCGCAGTTTATTTTATTTTCGAGACAATTTATAGCTATATTACCAGTATTACTTACACAATATAGTAGAGACTACACGTATGTAAGTATTAATGTCAAGTAACGTGTTAAAGGCTAATTAAATGTCGCAAATTGAGATTAAAATTGAGGATAACAATTTAAAACAGATATATAGATCAGTATTAAAATATGCCATCAATATGCCTAATGGACATTCCAAGAGGTTATGGCACAATACTGCACAACTTGTGGCGCTAGCGAAAAACTACTTACACATCAAATGGAGATGCGTTTAACAAATTTTTATTGTAAAATTTGACGTGTAAATATACATCATCACCATCATGTCCATTGCTGGATATAAGCTCAAAATAACCTTAATTATAAGTAGATAAGAATAAGCGTTACCTATTTTAGCTTGTGAAAATATTAATTCAGAGTTAGAACTGTCATTTACTTATAAAGTAATTCACATGTTCCTAAATATAGCACACGATGACAAAAGTTTTAAAACATACAGATCATAAATTGTGTGTTACGTCTGAAATGGCAAAAAATCATATAGCCCGCCTACTAGTAGGCTGTGACCATAGTTTACAGCCATTGACAGGGTTACCACTCGTGTTGCTAACCCTATAAACTTTTTACTGTCGCATTTATGACGTACGAGTACGAGTATGTAGCTCGGATTATGCTCATTATATAACCTATATATGTAACATGTGTAATAAATACCGATGTGTCCCCTTTATGTGGACTCCCTTTACGTCGATTCTTTGAGTAGAGTGTGTTATATAATAGTCCCTTTACGTCGAGTCTGAGAGTCTATTGTTCTCAATCTCAGACTCGATGTAAAGATACTCGACATAAACATACCTAAATAACATCTATTATGATCTACGTGACGTTATGCATTCAATCATAATTTCACACGATCTTGCAATTCCCAATTCGCAAACTTAGGTATTCCGTAACAATAATTTTTAAGGTAGTAGATCCACGCTGGTTTCAACATGACCGGAGAAGTACTACCCTTTCATAGAAGGTCGACGTAAGAGTAATAATATCCGTACTACTGCCTTTGTCTGGTAAGTGAGTGTTAGAGGCCCATTTACCCCCTTTCCTTTTTCCACACCTCCCTCAATCCTTTCGACTACCCCACTCTTTTCGCGGTAGGCTTTGCAGAGTCTCTGACATTACAGGAGCAATGCTATATGACTCTGAGTCGTCCATAAGCGACAGTTACCACTTACCATCACGTGGGCTGTTTTCTCGTCTGCCACTGTCGGCATAAAAAAATAATAAAAATCAGAGAAATTGTACGTAGGTACCTGTCAACCATCACGCAGTACAAGCAGCCGACACTGACGACGTCCTTACTCTGAAACAAAATAATTATAAAGTAAATTAATTTGCATATAAAGAACTTAATATCCAATACCTGCATTTAAGCGATGACATAAAATCTAAATGACAATATCCGCAGACATGGTCCAGGAAGCAATCTCCAAACTAATCTCTATGCTAATAACAATAACACGACTTCATGAAATCTGCGATCGGCTAAGACAAATTTCTGCACATAATACCTAGAGACTAGCAAGCGCAGGTATACCAAGAATTTCGTTCCATAAAATTATATACGTTCAATAAATTCTGATGACATATTATAAAGCCAATTTACATGAGTTTTAGATTAAACAGCTCTAAATTACTATCGTAAAAACAGATATTAAAACTATAGAATATTTATTAAAACTATAGAAACAGAGACTAGGTGCGAGCGCATCCCTGACATAAAACTAGCAATATTTGTTACCATCATAAAGTATTTTATAAGTCAACAGAAACTAGGCAACGTTTAAGTGGAAGCGTTTCATAAGATCATCTTCTTATTTACGTGTTTGTTGAGACTTAAATTTATTGCCATATTTAAAAATTAACTTTATAGAATGTTTTATTAAGTTTAAGGAAACCAAGCAGAGAATCAATTTGACTGTAGACGCGTATGTATAATATGATTTACAACCTAATAATATAATACGCCTTAAAGCGAATTATATATTATATGAAAATTACTTATAACTCATATTTGACAATTTGTCACGAAGCGCGCGCCCACGGCCACAGTTTGAATACAGGTATGTCATTTTAGCGATTTAATTGCATGGAAAAAACGACATTCCGATAGCTTACGGCAAAGCAATCGAGCCATAAATAATGGTTGTGTAATAGAGCAATAAACTATGAGTATTATGTATGGCAGTAGGTTCATATATGCGCGCGAGCTCGTAAATGCAATTTAATCAATCGCCTCGCAAATAAACAAGAATATTATTGATAATGGATATTAACCATGTATGTCAGTGTAGACCTAATTAGTTGATGCGAATAGAGATAACTTAATCGTTAGAGATCCTATCGTGAAATGTACACTCAGTATCAGTAAAAAACTACGTAAAATGAAGCACTACAAATGCTGCAAAATATCTTAGGATTTTGAGATATTAAACCTATAAATAAAAAAGAACATAAATATATTGATAAATAGCTATTTAACAAATCGTATGCCGATGAAATATGGGAGAAAACTGATGCCGGTAGCAAACCCAATACACCGTTAGTATGTTGAAGTGCCGAGGCCGGGAATAATATTCGTTTTCTATTTATTTATTTCATTCAGCCGCTTGGCTACCGCATACACGGTCTCACGACTCAATCTAATAAATAGTACTGGTATTACTGGCAAAGATATTCAGTAATAAGATATCCAGTAGCGCAATATACGCTTATAGTGCTGCTGAACGATAATAGGAAATTATTGACCTCGCAACACATATAAAGAAGGGAAACCACGAACTTCACTGCTATAAGGCGTCACTAAAACCTTATAGGATACGGTAAATGCGGATTACTTCGACGTTAAAGTTAATATAAACGCGTCAAGAAAACATGGAGCGATATACCCTCGTGTCCGGATGTAGCTGCTGATCTGTGACATGTTAAAAACATGTAAATGTCAGTAAAGCACACTCTACCCAATTTAACGTTAACATACATAATTTTTGTTGCTGATTTCGCATGCGAAGGTGGGTAAATGCTTGAAAACCGATCCGTGAATTCTTAGTGTTAGCGCCACAGTTAACGAAGAAGATTTATTTGTGTAACAAATTCCACTTAAATCAGTGTACAACACGACTAGAAAGTGTTCCAATATAACGACAGGCTGTCACGCCACCTCAGCACCGAGACAATGTGGCCAGTGCAATACAATCGAGTATTAATTTAGGAGAAGCCAGAGGCACGGTCACGCAGCGGAGTACCGTTCCTACCTGCGGCTATGTTCCCCACAATTTCAGAAACAACTGAATTATCTCTCCTATTTGGAACAGTAGTGATGTCTGCCAGTAGGCCAAATATAAATGTTTACACGTCAAACTTTAAACAACAAATTATAATGAGATACATTATAACGAGACTTTTTAAACTGGATTTGAATAACATAGATTATAGACATCAAACTAGAAATACGAGCAATTACTGAAGGATAATTATTTCTACTTTAAATTTTATAGGGTAGTTAAACTGTAGCTGAATGTCATGCTAAAAGTGTACAAGTTTATTAGAAATAACAGCAAGTTTCCGCGAAGGTAATATCACTTTGGCGTAAAATTTGAATTGCATCGTCTACAAATTTGCATTTGATCATAACGACACGCGACGCCTCTCACGTAGCCGCTGGCTTATAAACAAAATTAACTTCCACCTTGAGACCTTTCAAAATGGTACACAGACAATGGTGTAAACATTATATGAAGCTGTAGTGGAGAATAGCACTATGGGAACACACATAGCATTGTCTTAGCACATTATTACTGGATCATAAACGCGTCGCGTTCCCGCTTGCTTTATAGTCAAAGCGGGACTCACGATAGCAATTTCATAGGACATTTACCGGTGAAAGCCCGGGACGATTTGTAGAGCTTAAGGCGATAACTAAGTGGTCGTCCGCTGCCAGTAAAAATGGTTATGTGTCGCTAAAATAATTTGCAATAACACGGCCTTTGAATTCAAATACTACTAGGTAGAAAACTAAATAAAATTTACGTTTAAGACATAAGAAACAATAGTTTTAACGATATACAGTACTTATAATAGAATAATTATAAGTTGGAATTTCAATTGTATAAATAACTAACTTGCCACAGCGCGGTTTCATCCGTGTTAAGTTAGATCCTTGGTTACTGCTCTGCTCGCGGCGCCAGTAGCATGATGTTACATATTCTATCCTTTATCCTTCCTCAAGAACTAGGCTGTCTTACGCAAAATGAATTATATAAATCTGACTGGTAGTTTCAGAGATTAGCGCGTTCAAACAAAAACAAACTCTGCCGCTTTATTTATTAGTATAAAGCATAGATATAGATAAATACTTTGAGTGAATACCCGTTACTTATTATTTATATTATTTGTGTAGATAATCTGCAGTTACTCTCAATGTCATAGGTATTATTCAGAACACCAATTAATAACGAATAACAAGCTACTGATATTTTCTAATCATTTGTCTTTAATTACAGATGTATTTAATTGAATAGCTATTTTCTTAATGTTTTATCCATCATACTCTTAACTACGAATGATAATGAATAACAAATAAGTAGCACAGAACACAACGTTAGTGTAAACATAATTAATGATGGATCTAAAACTCAATCATATATCTTAACCCAATTAAGAGCACAACATATATCAAACACATCGCAGACGATACTCATCGCCTTTTGAGTCGGGTTATTTGAAACCCTACAATTACTTTGCGCTGAACACACCGCAATCAATCAAATTCCTATTTTAATAAACATGGAATTATTCTGATTACAGCTCTAAATAGCTGCCTCAAATAATTTTGGAGAATATATGGACATATTTACGACTTGTTTCCTTTCCAGTGTACATTACTTCAAGTCAAAAGGAAGGATATCGAATCTATTAACATAATCAACATTAAAATTCTAAAAACTAACTTTGTATGCAAATTCGTGTCATTGAAATGCACCTGCATATGTTTGTTGAATTTTGACAAAGTATACAAAATGCTTAGTTAAATACTAAAGGTCTCACACGTGCATATAAAATATCCTTAGGGCTGTGAGGCACACCGCGCATTAATAAAAACAAACATGCATTGTGTGTATCGGGAGGATCCAGACAATCCCACAATACAAACTGAGGGGGCCGAATTGCAGCACAAATTCGCTGCAAGCAAGCCTCGCCACGATACTATAATTACGGTCTATCAAAGCGGTACTGGTTTATTGAAAGCCTGGTGAGGGGCGGGGGATATTAAGATGATGGCCGGCTTGTAATTTGATGGATTAAGGAACACACCCGCGGGCCTAACAACGTGTAATGACGGTCGCCTAAAAACGTCTTGATCGCAATGCATGGAAGTGTATATTACCATGTGTACTCACTTGATGCACTATCAAGAATGCGGGTTGTTTGGGAATGTGAATTGAGTTAAAAGAGTTTGATGGGCTAGTAAAAAGCGGCGATTATTGGTTTCAGATTTAAGTTCACCACCTTGTTCAGTGCCGTAAATAGGGCGGTGCCACCGGTGCCCAGGCACAGGGCGTAGACTCTGGGGGGCGCAAGAATGGCCAGACCAGGCAGGACTATTATTTTTTCGGTTTGCTCCTGATAAGTTCCCGCTGCGCCCCTAGTGCTCGATTCCAACACATACGTACCTACATGCCAGTATCATTAAAAACGTCTATTAAATTGGACAAAACATCGCGTTCATTTTTTTAGCAGCACACGAGCGTATTTGTGTTTAGTTTTTATCGGAGTTAAGCCGCCGGCCGGCTACTCGGTCGGTCGGAGACTAAGCAGCGGGCGGGTGCGGGCGAGCGCTATAAAGATTTTTTAAATTATTATAGAAGTATGAAAACCATAGTGGCCAAAAAATTAAATCTTAAGCATCAGGGTGGGCAACGCATTTGCACTAGTAAACTTGCGATTGAGTTTTAGTGAGTGAGACACAGTGGGTGGTATAATAGGCGAAGGGTTCAACATCAGATGGCTCGTCTGCTTGTTTGCCCACATCAGTTCTTTAAAAAAAAAGATTTTTCTTCCAAAATCCTAGATAATTGGTCCACCAACACCAAGTTCCTTGTGCTTTATTTTATGACCCTGAATGAAATAAAGTAGGCCTATACATAGCATTGCTCTAGGGTACCTATAATTTCTAAAAAAACAAGGGCGCAATTATAGAAGCTCGCACAGGGCGCAAAAAAGTCTATTTACGGCACTGGCCTTGTTTAGTGATCGGAGTAGGTAGTGCTAGAGAAATTTTCCAGAATATGGATATGCCTTCTGAATCCCGGAAAATGATTTTTAGATTGATTGATAATTAGAATTATTTAAAAAATTGGTAATTATTTTTATTTATAGTTCAAATTAAAGGTAGGTACTATGTGTCTAATTTAAGTGTTTGTAAAAAAACCACGGTAGTACAGAAATTATTTTCTGAGGCGACAAAATATAGGCAATTTATTTTTATTTCATAGTAACTAGATACGCAAGATAAATATGATCAATTTTAGACCACCTAATTAAGGTTACAGTCAACATTCGAAATTAAATTAATATGCCTAAATAACCTCTGCTGGATCGAATCTTCTAACGTTTCAATTTTCTTTTCCCCTAGATAATTTTGGATCAAATTTTGGCAGCTTCTAATACCTCTAAATCAATGAAATAAATAACCAAAAACGAAAAGTAGAAAAGGGCACAGAAACCGAACATGGATGTTATGGAACTTAAGTTTAAAATAGTATGCCTAAAGATCCTTTATTATGTCCACATTATAATGACAAAATTGAGAAACAAATTGACAATATTATAACAATAATTTGGCTAGAAGTTCAGATGGCAGTTGAGCATGATATGCTTCGTAGATAGAAATACCTAATTGAAATATTTCAACTACAAGTAAGGACTTTGTAGTAATTTCCGTGCAACATTTTGTGGCCAACAAAAACAGCTGGAACTAGAATATAAGTGGTACCTAATCACAAAAATGTTAGTTCTTCGAAATAGATGTCAAACTTTGGCCGAAAACTTCAGAGGCATCGGCATGACGAAATTTGTAGGGGACCAGAACGGAATTAAAGAATAATAATAACTAGAGTGGATAGGATCTGGGGGATCTGACCGGAATAACTCTTTTTTTTTTTATATTAGCCTTCTAAAGTGACTCCACAATACCGCAGTCAGTGGTGGTCACCGTTCCAAAAGCCACTGTCTGAGACTGCTGGTATGGTGGCCTCCACTAAAGCAAAAAAAGCAAAGCACTTATTTTACCATAATTTATAAAATGCGTCAAAAAGAGCACATGTATAAATTTTGATTTTCTAAAGTGATTACAGTTACAAGTATATCTAGCGTGTCCTCGCAGCGCAAACATTAAAATTCGCCGCGTCTCGCCAACATCGCTCGATAAATCACCAATGACGTTGTGTAGCGATTAAAATCCGTGTCGTCTGCGCAGAACGTTTAAACAGGCGCGCAACTCGTGAGAACATGCCGTATAAAACGGTAAGCAAACATTCCTCGAACATTATGAAAATTTCAAAGCTTTTAATCCAAACCAAATTGAAATGGCAGATGATGGCTACTATTACTGTACTGCCAACCAAATCTACTTTAATTATTCTATTTCTTATTGTTCTATTCAATTTAAAGCAAAAATATTTCGCTAATTACAGAGCTTTTAATTTTCAACCAATTAACAAGGTATTTTGCTATACATGTAAGCATCTTCAAAACATTTTTGCTGAGCATTCCACGGCCGATAATAAGCATCTTATCTCTAGTGGGAATCATTTCAGGCGAGTTCACTTTCCCTGGTGCATGCCAACGCTGACCTCAATTGATTTTCTTCTGGTAATGCTTTGCTTATAAACTACAGCAAGACATGAGGACATGCCTTGTTGACATTCGTTTGAGATCTTAATGGAGAGAGTCCCGCTGAGAGCTACTGCTCACGACTATCGAGAATTCGATTCTAATGTCAACACACTCTATGTTTGGTGCCCGAGCTAAAAGTTCAACAACTTTCAACAACCTGATGAACATCAATGTAATGGCTTTTCGCCTACAATTAAAGAATATTTACTTAAAACAACTCGTTCTCATCTTACAAAGCAATTTAAGGTTAAACGTCGCTGCAATGATTTAGACAACAATTACGATCACAGAGGAATACCCATCATATTTATGACCCATCATGGAATTATAGAAACCGACATAATACTTTATAATGCTAAGTTCATAGGGTTATTAGACATAAATCCAGAAATATCAATTGAACATTAGGTAGAAGCGGTAAATGTCAACTGATAGTTCACTGCTACACTAAATTGTAGAACTAGTAGATGGGATTATATTTATCCTTCATTGCTATACCGTCATAAATTCTAATGCAAATTTAAATATTATTTGAGTCAGAACTGATCACACTGATTGATTTACTTTATTATAAAATAGAATCAATATACGTATCATGAGTTATATATCTTTTAATACGCATGAGAAAGCTGAAATTAGAAGTCAAATAAAGATAAATGTAATACAAACCAAATCACACAGGTGAAATACTTTAGAAAGTAATAGAAAACAGAAATAAAATGTATCTCCAAAACGCATATGTATTCAAGATTTTGCCTATTACAAACGTAACTAGCCATATAAAGGTTATACATTTAAGGAAAAATAAGGTATGCTTTCCAAACAATCTCTAACCCAATTCACCATCAAAGGAAACAATTCAAATCAAATACTTCCTATTAAGAGCGACTCAGTAAAAGTACAGCTTTTCATCTACCGAAAACCTTTTAAGTAAGGTTCACCAGTTGTCTCATTATTCGTAGCCATTGTGCCTTCTAGGTTTAGTGTAGTCGTAGCCTCAATGGATGGAAGATGGGCCTTACCGATACCTTAATTGACGAGAGCTTGAGTTCCCGAAACCTTAGAGCGCTGCATAATAATGGTGCATAATCCCTTATCGAGGGTCTGCTGTTAAGGCTATGTTGTTTAATAAAGTTTCTAATATATAAATCATGCCTCAGTGTGTTGAGTATTTAAGGAGATTCTTTTCATATTTAGCGTCGAAATGAAAGTTAAAAAAATTATAATATCACTGCGTTATTGTTGATGAAAATAACACGATGCATTTTCTCATCTATCTAGCTCTTCTTCTTCTTCTTCTTCTTCTCCTTTTTTTTTGGCAACAGAGCCGACGGTTGTGTCAGCTATTTCTGCCAGCATCAAGTGTAGAATAATATTCTTGTTGATGATATTAATGGTATATTACAATGATGAAAATAGAAAAAATGTGGATGAAATTAAATGACAACCATCTTCCGTGAAAACAAAAGATGGACCTTCATCTATCTAGCTCAGTATAGCCGTTTCGGACAACATGTCAATTATATGCCATACGACAACTAAGTGACAGTGAAAATCTAGGCAAGTTACTCGTAGCATGGAGATCTTAACTATTTTATTGAATAACAGAAACTTTATTTCTGGATTTGACAATTATAGTGGAGGGCAAAATTTTAGTTCAAATTTAATAATAATTACTAGTGGTCGCGTAGTGGTCGAAATTTAATCATAATTATTATTTTCAATTTAAAAAAAATATTAGCATTCTTTACTCCTACTCTATATAAACTATAGATGTGCGAAACTTCATACTCCTTCGTCCGCGTAATTTTTTTAACACTGCAGTTTACAGTTATAGTAAATAATTATATACCATATATCATTACTTCATTAGTAATAATTACTTCCTGAATGCATTAACCAAATATCTCTAACCTTTTAATCTTTCATGACAGGTAAGAACTGCCAGTGAAAGAAGTTTAAACGTAAACAAACGAATATTGAATAGCTATTGAACTTGCCCTTAAGCGTTAGTGAACGTCTAAGTTAATAGCTGTGAGCACAATACGTTAATTAAATCGTCGTATACGAGCAGATTCGCGGCGTGCATCTAGCTAACTGGTACACACGACTATGTGTACATCAATGTAGATATTATTGCATCGAATTTTCGGTTTTTGGTTTCAAAATTTCTTGGTAACTTTTTGCTCAAAGCATATTTTCTACAAGAATTTTATACCTCCTCTAGTAATTAGAGTATTTTTTGATGATGAAGATTGTCGTTTTTCAATATTTTGTTCTAAAGTCCCGTGCTTTTCTAATATTTATTGTGATTAGCTGTACGTACTTGTGTTTCAGTGATTTATAAGCTCTCTCGTCACTACGCTAAGGCTCATGTGTTCGATTCTCAAGTGTAAACATGTCACGCAAAGAGAAGTTTTGTATTGCCTAGTACCGGTAGCAAAGCAACCTGGTGTCATCAGTCAACCCAATGATGACAGATGACAATAAAAAAGTGATAGGAAAAGTATTTAATACATCACACACAAGACTACACACAACCGACACCGACCCCTTTAATGTAATGTTTGGGGGACCTCTTAGAATTCATACTTCAAAAGTAACTATGTCTATTGTCTGTTACGCTTTCACGCCTAAAAAAAACACTGAACCGATTTGGATGAAATTCCGCGACCACGAGGAACAACATAGGCTATATTTTATCGCAAAAATGGCTTGAAGGGGTTAAAATAGGGAATGAAATTTCGTAAAAAATATCGTTAATGTATAAACAGAGATATAACCGACAATCACGTGGATAGAGCTGCGGGCAACAGCTAGTAAAACATATTTATTGCGACAAAAATGGTAACAGGTTTTTGTAGATAAGTCTTTCGGCTGTACCTAATTGCGTCGCTGGACATTTTGCTACACAGACGATTTGGTACTGAGCCGTACCTAATGTTTACCTATGATTCAAGAGTGTGACAAAGACAATTTCTTCGTCATTATAAAAACTTTCTAAGCAATACATTATCAAAACAAACATTTTACAACTTAATCTCTAATCAAAACTTTCTATATCGCACAATTTGTTCGTACATCCAAACATGGGCAACCACCGTTAGAAGTTCTAAAGAACTGACACTACCTAATTAGCCGTGCGGTGCTCGTATTATCTATCAATCAATTAACAAGCAAAGAGCAAGCGCCACTACAGGGCACGAGAACTGCTACTGCAGATTACCTGCCTTTATCTACAGCCCTTAATTGGAAACTTTTAATGTCAAACTACGTACTGCACCTTGTACGTTTTAACGGTACACAACACATGGGCTTAGTTTATTGAGGAGTGGTTTGTAGCTAAATTTTTCTAGCAGTAAATTGTCAGGTGTATGTTATCAATGTGTTAGACTAGGTATGTAGAAGTAGTGTCTTTATGCGTAAGGCCTATGACCGGCAGTGAAATCTTTCAGCATATTAATAAGTATTTAATTTAATATCACCATAACATAAATAGGTAAAAAAAATAGACTTAAAATCAGAAATACAAATATAATAAAATCAAAACAAAATTTATCTTTCTCTATCAGTGTCATTCTCACTTGAGCTTAAGTAGGTACTGACAGAAAGTTGCAAAGAAAAACCTGCTAAAATATTCGGATCATTATAACACTATGTAAACATATTATTTAATTACCAGTGTTTTAAGTCAGAACACAGCATATATGTGTAGTATAAATTCATGAGATAAGCACTCTATAATCTCAAGTAATATCTAATTGACTTGAATAATTGTCTCGATGGACAATATCAATTGCCATCTAAACTTTGACGGTTCAAGACGATTGTTTATTATAATTGCACTAAACAGTAATTGTACGTACAGACGACGTGACAAGTTGATTTATTTGAGAGAAATTGCCTGTGAAGTTCTGCTCAATTCGAAAGTTGGATTTTCAAATTTTAAGATATCCGGATCAATTCAGATTTTAAAAATAGTGTTATCGTTGCTTATTATGACGATTTATCTACCCCATAAGATGTTAAGACCATAGTTTTTACTTCTTATGACTGCAATGCTAGTGTTAATAAGAATAAAATCAATTTAGGTATGTATTGTGTTCTACATAACTTACATCATTTGTGTTATACTTCAAACAAAGCTCTATAACAAATTGTAGACCATTTATCTAACTGTACAAAATATCAAATAAAGACAATAAAGGATAATTATTGTTTTAGCAATGCAAATACAAGAGGGCAAACAACAATTGCGATCTGAACTCGCTATTAGCAATACACCCAGCTCATTCACAATAATCGTCTATTAAGTGATTTGTGGTCGTACCTTAACTTGAAGTAATTACAACTGGATTCATAGAATATCAAATTTGTGTTAATTATAAGTAAATACTGACACGTGTTTCTTTGTCTGTATCTATGTTATGATCTTAGGTGTCAAAAATATACATCAAGTGTTATATTATAATAGGTGTAGGCTAAAATGGCTGGCAATCTACATTTAATGTCATAGAGGTTTAAAAGCTATTCCAGAGATTAGGCTTTGGCTGCTGACACTGAATTGTGGACATTACAGTCCTGGTACAACCGACGGATGAATTTAAACCGGTAAAGACCGGTAAGATGGACGTACGCTAATGTACCCTTACGTATTGAAAATTAGCAAAGGCACCAACAAAGAAAACCAACCAACCGTAATGTTTGATATAAAGGCATCGTTAATAGTTTAGGAAAATTCTCTACTCTTATAAAATGGATCGCTAGATATATTATGTAATTATGTAAATACAGTGCTATTTACACTGCGCAATAGATGGGTAAGAAACAAGTTAAATTGGCATTATTATTTTTTATGTACAAGTTCTTGAAAGTGATATCATTAAGAACGTTTATGCGGCGGCGGACCACAAATAGTGGTAACCGGGGTGGCCGTGTTTATTTGTGTTGTAGAACGTAAACTTAATCGATATCTTTCGCATCAGTAATTTACACTAATGTTAAAATTAAATAACTTTTGTGTTTATTTATTCCATTTCATTCGTTTTTAGTGTTTTCTTTATCATTTAATATCGTACATAATAGATTTTCCTCATAAAATTATCTTGAAGATAAAGAGTATATTTAATAATATTTGTTTATATATTTTCTACAGTAGATACCATGCTAATTGCCACTGAGTATAATATTTGAGAGCGTCATCGAATATGTCCTCCCAAGTCTCTCTCGTTATACCCTCACTCTGTCTTAAATTAAACCCTCTCCGGTAGAAACGAAGAAAATATTTGACATTTCAACCTATTATTCTAAAATTAATTCCAATTACACAAGTAATGACTTGAAGTAATTTCAACTATAAAACAGTAAGACGCTCGAATTGCGCCTTCCTATTAGCCTTTAACGTGTAAATATAGAGAGGAATTCTGTGTCATGCTCCTTCTCACAGGTATTAACACAGTAAAAATAGATCTTAGACTTTCACTGATCTTACATTGCCACTATAAAAATCGCATGCAATTCCAAGTTGTACGCGTGATCCGCCTACCATTTTATATCCCACCTAAACATAGGGTCTAAACAGGCGATAAAATCGAAGCAATTGGATCCGTTTTTATTGCCGATTAAACTATAGTTTTAGTATTCATAGTAAATTGGTTGCAAGCGACGACGGTAAGCTAACTACTGAGGGTTGGTTTATACTTTGTGAGACATGTATTTGGATTACCTACTAGTTTACAAAAATTATGTTATCAATTTAGTCTACGATACATTAAACGGACTAGCTTCCCGCGCCTTCGCTTACTGCTTTGCTTCTTCCGCCAGTAGCGTGATGTTACATAGCCTATAACCTTCCTCAAGAACTGGGCTATCATACGCAAAAAGAATTTTTCAAATCCGTTGGTAATTCCAGAGATTAGCGCGTTCAGATAAACAAACAAACACTTCCGCTTTATATAATAAGTATAGATAGAAATCGGCCAATTGTGATTAATTTAAGTAACCAATTTGAGTGAATTTAACCATCCTTACTAAAGTGAATGTACAGAACACGGTTTACGAAGCTAAAAAGTTCTGGAGAGTACCACGAATTGCAAGACGTAAGGTGGATCAATGTATACTATTATATAAAGCGAAAGAGGTTGTTTGTTTGTTTGTTTGAACGCGCTAATCTCTGGAACCACCAGTCGGATTTGAATAATTCATTTTGTGTTGGATTGAAATGAAAATCAGGTATTTGAACGTAGTTACCATGTTCAACTACAAGAATCGACAACAGACTATTCAGGTGTAAATGAGGTGCGTATTTACACGGATAGCTCGAAGACCAAATCAGGTACCGGTGCAGGAATATACTCGATGGACCCAAATAATTAATTTATCAACAGCTCTAGGGACAAATAGCTCAATCTTCTAGTGTAAATAACTTAAGTAGCAGAAACGGTGCTGCGACGAAAGAAAATCAATTTCGACATCAGGATACTCTCTGACAGCGCAGCACTACTTCAGGCTCTTGTAAGTAACGTAATAAACTCGAGGCTCATATATGAATGTCACTCAAGGCTCATATACATATGAATGTCACTCAAGGCTCATATATGAATGTCACTCAACACGGGAAAAGGTTGCAGTAAGCAACAAGGTGACACTCCAGTGGATGAAGGGGCATAGCGGATCTCTCGGGAATGATACAGCGGATGAGCTTTCAAGGTGAGAGTCAGACAACCCACCAATTGGACCCGAACCAATGTTACTCATCACCACGAGTCAACACGCTCGTGGATAAGAGAATGGGCCCGAGAACAACACCGGATGCAGTGGGCAAGTTCTAACAACTGTAGACAGTCAAAAGAAGCTCTGCCACAACCATCGCCAAAGCTAAGTACACACTTAATCAACCTAAAAATGAATGATCTGAGCACAGTGGTGGACACTATCCTCTGTGCAGAGCCTGCATAGAGCACGACCAACCCGGCGCCCACGTAATCCTGAAATGCGAGGGAGTGATGACACTTCGTTGACACACAAATCCTCGGCAGCCCAAGCAATTCGGTGGGTAGGTGTAAAAGAAATAAAATGCAGTTTAAAATATGCGATACATCTACAGTAAACAAACATTGGAATTTCGTTCAAAGTTCAAATGTTCAAGTCTGAATTAATTTTAAGTGATAGAGATGATAGCTAAGATAAATATATATTTTAAACAAGGGACTACTTTTCAAAACTAACTCAGTGTAGAGATATACAACATTTATTTGTTCAGATCAAAATACGTTGAAAATTATATTCTTATATTATACTAGCTATTGCCAGCGGATTCGCCCACGTGGCATACCACACAAAATATACTCTACATTACTCACTGATATTGTAGCTTTCTAGATTTGTTTTAATTCATTATGTAGATTTTGAGTTTATCTATAACAAACAAACAAACATATAAAAAATCAAATATTTTCTCTTTATAATATTAGTTTTTTTACTACCTATATTAATATTTCTTTACTCTGTCCTATAATTTCTGACATTTTATTATCCCTAAACTTAAAACATTGATCTTTTCTTTTTAATTAATTTAAAATAAACTTGAGACTTTTTCACAGACTAACAGCAAAATCTAACAAACCTATGCACTTAGTTCAATGCACTCAAAATATCATAATAAATGGAACAAAGGATGGAATACTAAATTTGATGACTAGTTTTATTTTGTATATATTATGGCGATGATTAACTTTTTTAACTATTTTGAGTGTAGTTATAAGGACGCTAAAACTATCCAGATCAAGTTCAAGAATTCCATTTGAAAAAGTGAATGTGGTCAAAACAAAGCTACAAGTAAAAAAAACACCAATAACAGCTGACAGGTTGTAAAACTTACACAGTTCTTTACGATGGTTTTACTAGTTATACAGTATATTATAAGCAAGACATAGATTTTATTTAAAATGAATTAGAAGTGAATACAATCAAGTAGAAGAAATTATAATAAACCAAAACATTCAAGCTGAAATGAGAAACAAAACATCAACATA
Source organism: Parascotia fuliginaria (assembly GCA_963082885.1). Taxonomy (NCBI): domain Eukaryota; kingdom Metazoa; phylum Arthropoda; class Insecta; order Lepidoptera; family Erebidae; genus Parascotia; species Parascotia fuliginaria. The sequence continues at coordinate 4,753,407 of OY720182.1, read as the reverse complement.
ACCTCAAAATGTAACATACCGCTCATATCCTGGCCTACGTAGAGTAAAATCTTGAGACTATATTATGAACAGTTACATAATTATTATATAATAATCTTAGACAAATTTGCTACATTTACTTTTTTTAAAATTTTCAATTTATTTAATGACCCAACACTTCACAACAGTTTAAAATTGACATTGATTACTTGACAGCTAGACTTTATTTACTCTATGGTTATTACAGCCTTTGTGGCATAGACAAAAATTTGATCTTGATGAAGTGCTAAATTCCAAAATTCACTTTGTGTACAATGTACTCCGTACTCGTTTATTCCGTCTAGGTTAAACGCGATTAACCTGAAAAGTCATCTTAAAGATATCTTGTAGCCATTTATTGATAACTATGACCGCGCTGCGCTTAAAAACTTTACGAGAAGTTGCCCGTAGTTTGTAAAGCTATGCCTAGATGGCGGTAATGAAATGTAAATAAAAACGTAAATCAGCAAGGTTTTTCTATCGTGTTATAGATTATGAGTAGACGTGCAATAAATGTAATACCTAGTAGAAATTATATTAGTACAGGCTTTACAGTATTATATTGCCTTGTATGAGCACGTCTTTTTTGTGCAAGATCTTAGTCATCATGGCACTAAGCCAATAATGAATAATAAATGATGATAGACATGATTGTAAATGAAAAATAGGAAAATTTTGTGTTGGTCCTAATTTGTTTCCAAGTACTTAATGTAAACTTTTAACGAAAATTACATAAGCATTACCAGATGTTATAAGTACTATCAAGGAGTTTTAACGTGTGTTTGGGTCGTGCCAGCGGTAAATATTTAAAAGAAAAATCTGCTCGCGGCGCCCCTGGTGTTTACTCTAAGAACTAAATTTTCACCGGTGACACAATATTTAAAATGTAGCTTACGTTCTCATCAAAGAGTAAAGTAAATAGGGGGTTCTCACAAGGTCTTATATACTTAAATTGTTATGTTCATGCATTATATAGTAAGAAAGTGGTGTTATGTCTGCTTATTTACCCGTTTATTTATCAGAATTATGGTACCTACAAATAAGTAGTGTAAGATAGGTAGGTAGGTATAGGTAGGTACTGTTATCTATTATTTCGCTTACTTTTTAAACTGCTCTAAATAGACAAAAATTCTAAGATATAAAAACTTGGTGGTAAACAAACTCAAAACCTATGAGCTTCAAAATACCGAAAACCAGTGTTTTGTCAATTGTTGATTGCATTACTGCCTATTCTACAAGAGGGCTGCCTTTATACAAGACCGATTTTCAATAGGTTCTAGGTAGGTACTCAACCGTAGACTCGGATACATAGCACTTACTTACAAAGAGAGCTTTTTGTTAGTTAACTACCGCCAAAACAATATAGATTGCGTATAATGTGTCCTATATTCTTATTGATAGACATATGTAAGTATATAGGTATAATACCATAAGTAGGTACGTAGGCACCTGCTTCCGTTGTGTAGGTACGCACTGATATTTGTAGGTTATTAGGTCATAACAAGAAGATAGACTACATGTGAGCGGACGCTATTAAAATGCATTTTATTACTGTGTCTGGATTGGCTAAAACTGATACTAAATCGAAATTGAAAACATTGATCCGTTATTGTTTTTTTTTATCATCGAGTTTCGTAAGTAGGTACCTGTAAAGAAAATGCACTCCTAGTTTTTACTTACCAGGTCGTTGATCGTAACATTTCCGTCACAAATTAATTTTTGTGTGCAGTAGCACGAAAATAACCGCCCGGGTGTCGCTGCGTACGCGCAGCCAGTTCGTATACCAACGTCGCACGCCCAACTCGTCCCGCCCTATACCACAAATACACCATTACGAGAACGGCGAACCATATCTATTACACCAATATCCGGCAGTGTTACATTGTTACTCTAGTGATTATGAAAGTTATATGAAGTGGGATAAATGAAATCTGAGTGTTATTATTAGTGATTGGATTAATTCCAAGTGTAGTGTATTGTGAACAAGGGCCTGTCCTCTCAATTTGGTAATTGCCATTTCTGTTTTATGCAAATGTCACTAATCTCGTATTGTAGTTACATACCTACTAAAATATTTGCTCAGACTCTTACTAATTCAGTGTGAGTGATTACCTCTTCAAATATCAGTCATTACTAAATTATAATAAGCAATTACAAGGTTATTAATATGTATTTATATTAAGTACATGTCTAAAGCAACATACAATCGATTAGTTCGGTGCCCAGGTATTCACATTCGTATTTTTTAAATAGAAGAATGTGGTCAGGGATCTGTCTACCTCTCGATGTACGTGACAAACATACACTCCTTCTTTTCGTTTGTATCATTGTTTTTTTTTGAAGTTCTATAGTAGGTACCTATTACAAAGATAGGTAGGTACTGAATAACCTCTATTTTTTAGTAGACTTTCTCTTGCCAATGAACGATTTTCTCATGAGTTGTGCACGGTGCTCCTCCCTTTATAAGCATGGTCTTTATTGGGGTCAAAACCACAGCCTTAGGATCTGGCAGCTTTAATCTTTAGTACCTTCATATAAAACACTTGCTTCCCGCAGCGCGGTTTCACCCGCGTCTTTGGTTACTGCTCTGCTCTCGTCGCCAGTAGCATGATGTTACAAAGCCTATAATCTTACAGGAATTTTAGGAATTGTAGGTAGTTGCAGCCAAAATCTCAATCGCACAATCTCTTCTGACTCTTAGTACCAACAGGAACATAACACTAAGTACCTATGTCTTTATACTGCCAAGACTACGGTTTTCTGTAGAGTAGGGATACCTACTCAGCTAGGTTGCTCTAAGAAAGAGAGCTTAATTTTCTTGTTTAATACAGCCTGTTTACTGTCCTACTGCAGGGCAAAGGCTTCTTCTCAGATAGAGAAGGCATTAATCACCACGTTTGCTTAAGGCGGATTGGCAATTTCAGACTTTTAAGTCCAGGTTTCCTCGTATGTTTCATGTAAAGTAAGTAGTACTTATATAAGTAGGTAGATACTACAAACATAATCGCAACAAGTTACATCTGAAGTCGACCCAAAAAATAGCGGGATATTAATATTTGCCAGATAAAAGTTGAAAACTTACATATTTACACTGAAATTTACGTCTAAGTATAAAATTAAGGATCAATCATCAATTTCTGTTATCAATTCTGTTGCGCTGTTTTCATTTTTAAGGAAGATGCTAATAGATAGGTAGGTTCATAGATATAGGTAATCGATTAAATTGCAAGTCTTATCCTAAAACATTGAATCGTTACTTGTGACCTGTCTTTGACACTTTACTAAAAGGTTTGAAACTAAGTAGGTACTTAGGTAGAAAAGGTATTAGGTATTTTAAAATCATCACCTAAATTAGAGACCTGTACAATGTTTATTGACAATGTAAATGATATCCTGAACCATGTTAATGATGTGGTGATTCTGAAAGATTTTAATTTAAGCTAAGCTAAACTAATTAATATAATCGGGAAAAGTAACCAGCATAACCCACATATTATGTTCCCTACTAACTGAAAAACAGGATAAAGTGTGCATTAGTGGATTTTATTCATATTAACCATTTGTATCAAATGAATAGCATTGTGAACAGTAATGACAAAATGCTGACTTGGAAAGTAGCTTATCTAACGGCTATGTTACTCGATCTATTGCCTGCTTGAGCAAACGAGATCCTAACCATCCCCACATTATTTACAGTATTACTAGTGTTAATGGTACAACTGCCTTGCGAAATACAACTGCCACCACTTGTAATTATTTAGGCTGATTACGTGGCTATTGCCAGTTAGTTAGAGAACACCGATTAGCACTCTATATTTTCTAATTTTATTAGCTCTGACGATATGGTATCTGTATTTTATTATGTAGTTATTGAAATCAGTGATTGATAAGCACCTTCCCAAGCATAAAATTAAAAACGGAAAATATCCCGTGTGGTTCTCTCCTTCACTGATTCGGTTGCTCGCTGTTATAAACAAAATTAGAAACAGATACAAAAAAACAAAAACCCGTGCCATAAAATTGAATTTGAGCTTTTACGCGACAGCTCTAAAAGTACACACAAACAAATGTTACAAAGAGTATGTAACAGGATTAGATGATGCTTTTACCGAAAACCCGCAGTTGTTTTGGAAATTCGTTAACAGTAACTGCGCTGGTGTTAGTGAGATACCTGCTGATATGTATTTGGGCAACTGTACTGCCGATTGTGGTCAAAACATTGCCAACTGTTTGCTTCTTATTTTTCATCAGTGTACTTAAATAATTCAAATGTTTTTGCTACACACCATGACAACTTTTCCTCATAACACCTGAGCGAGTCTGATGTATTAGCCAAATTGAAGATGCTTGACATTTCAAAAGGACCCGGTCCCGATGGAATTCACCCCGTATTTTTTAAAAGAACGCTTCTGTTTTGGCTGCCCCTTCTGTTTTCTGCCATTTTATTCACTCGTTCCTTAATGGTAGTTTTCCACTTTGTTGAAGAAACGCTCATATTGTACCGATATTTAAAAAGGGGGATAAAAACGATGTTAGGAATTATACGCCCATAACCATTTTATCTTGCCTGTCTAAGTTATTCGAGTCACTTATATACCCATCTGTTAGCCAATACCTCGATAAACTTATTACACCTCATCAACAGGGCTTCAGAAAAGGCCACTCCGTTCACACTAATCTGTTGAGCTTTATATCCAGTATTTCTCATGGCATTGACATGGGCATCAAAGTCACAAGTTGCTTTCGACAAAGTAAGGCACTGATTGCTTCTGAAGAGGCAGTCTATTGGCATGGTTTGAATCATACCTAAAAACTAGCACACAATCGGTTGTGGTAAAGGGCTATCGTCAATCTGTAAAGTTCGGTGCAAGCTTAGGAGTACCTCAATGATCTCATTTAGGCCCCTTACTTTTCATGACATACATTAACGACATTGCACAACACATTAAACACTTTAACTATGAACTTTTTGCTGATGATCTCAAAATTTACAGGAAAATAGCAACTAGCGCAGACACTACGCTTGTTCAAAGCGATCTGAATAATATCCATATGTGGTGCAATGCTAATGACATGGCTTTTGATTCTAAAAATGTTTTTTTTAGCTATACTATCGCATCGTCATATAATTATTGATAATAAGTTAGATTCACATCTTACATTGACCAAACGGTAACTAAAGCAGCTCAAGTGTTAGGTTTCGTTTTGCGAAATTCCAAATTCTTTAAAGAGAGTACAAAAATAGTACTGTACAATGCATTAGTTCACAGTCACCTGGAATATTGCAGCGTTGCGTGGAACCCTCAGTATGTTACTCATTCCCAACGACTTAAAAACATTCAGCGAACATTTACTAGACATATAGCGTTCTCGGCAAGGGGTATATATCGCAGATGTCCTTACCATCAGCGTCAGTCTTTCTATGGCATGCAAACTTTACACGAGCGTCGCTAGATGCACGATTTGGTTTTTCTTTACAAATGCATGAACGGTGTTGTCAAGTGTGAATCTTTATTGGAGAGCATCCCACTCTCAGTTCCCTATAAACTCCCTAGACTGGGTGTCTAGGGAGTTTATAGGTATAGTAATATCAAAAAACTTTTCCATACGACTTTCAGAACAAACCTAGACAAACATTCTCCTGTGGTAAGATTATGTACTGCATTTATCGAACTAAACGTTACGTATGCTCAAATTGACGTTTTTCTGACTCACTTCGTGAATTTAAACAAAATTTAAAAAGTTGTTGCACTATAATAGTTATATATAAATAGTACTTTTTTTCTTTTCTTTTATTTTATTGTAATAGTTGATTATGTGTTATTTTAATTTTAAATTTCATTTTGCTTTTTTATTTCTTTTGTTTGTATAGAAGCACAATTTAAGTAAATTATATATAGGTACCTATAATTGGCACACATATACAGCCAGAACGAACGAATAAAATGTTTTTAGGTATGTTGTTGGTGTACCTTATTTAAATAAAGAAATGAATAAATAAATATAGGTACCTACTATGCATACCTACTCGTAGGTGCACCTAGTTTACCAAGTAGATACTTATCTACGAATACAACCGACCTTTAGCCAAATATATTTCGATAAATAGGTACGTCATGGATGAATTTTTGATAGTTCTAGTTTAGATTCTTAATTTTCTTTAATCAAGTATTCATCTTGCGTTTTTTTGTTTTACTTTCAACAAATGCCGTACTTGAAACAAATTCTGTAACTATTTATTTATAATGGAGGACTTAAAATATAAACTATAAGTAGAACAAGCCTGTGACGCCACTTTACGAAAAGGTATCCAGGCTCTGAAAAAATAAAGTAACTGCACCAGTAATGGACAAGGAACCAGTGATGGACATATCTTGTAGAATAAGAGTATGAATGAATTTTTATATGTTAGCAATATTTAACTATAAACAAAAGTCATCGAACTATTAAGGTTAGACTTTCGTTTTTAGGATGTGACTCCTTTCCACCCGTTCTCGTTTCAACCCGAAAAGTTATCATTAAAAATGACGATTAGGTATTTATGTTCCCGATTCCACCCGTATTTTGAATAAAGTACAGTCAAGTAAAGTCAAGTCAAGCAAAGAACTGTGATTTACTTTTTTATAGATGTTATGATTTTTATAATGTAAGATTTTTCTTTTAAATAAAAAAATGATTAACCAATAAATGATTTATTATTTCTGTTCCTGACTGTACGTACTGGCAAAAACGCCAGTAGTCATTCGAGTCGAGACGGTAACGGGTCGAATCGCCACGGGTGGAAACGGTAACGGATGGAAACGAGTGACACCCTGTTTTTAAGTTCAGTATTTTATTTTGGCGGAAGGCACAAAGTACTCATGATATTAAAAAGCTATATTCGCGGCTGTTGTTACTAATGTGTAGCGGAAATATTTTTAACTAGCATCTCGCAGCGCGGTTTTACCCGCGTCTTTGCTTACTGGTCTGCTCCCGTCGCCAGTAGCGTGATGATAAATAGCCTATAATCTTCCTCAAGAACTGGGTTAGAATTTTTCTAGGTAGTTCCAGAGATTAGCGCATTCAAACAAACAAACAAACTCTTCCGCTTCATATAATAGTATAGATAAAAAACAACACAAGTATAAAATAAAACACTACTTAGGTACATATTTGTTGCATACTATAAGGCGTAACATGCACCTCTCGAGGGGATTGCGATCTCCAGACACGATGTGATATTGAAATTGTGCCAGGTGCGACAGGTAGGTAAGTAAGTACCATTTAGGAAAAAAAAGCATTATGTTAATCAGTTCTTGTTCATAAATTCCGTTGTTGAGGCAACAGAATGTAGGTAGGACTTACGTATTTATATTTAGCCAAAACACAGTTTTTACGACCAAACAAAATCTTACATTAGACCATCACACAAACAGAAATAAGGCTTTAATTGCTTCTGTTTCTTTTGTCATATTCAAGGCAAATTTGCAAACCTTAGTTCTTAATTCGTAACAAAACAAAATAGCATTTGAATGTACTATAGAACGAGATGAAAGTCGCAGATTTTGTCTTAAATTTCGTCGGAACCACCATAATCGAGACATGAAACACTTGTTGCGAATATAAAACAACATTATCTGAACATTAATAGTACCTATTTGTATCAACGCGTTATCCCAAGAACTACCACTTGAATTTAATACATTTTCCATGAATTATAGATTCAGTCAAATGTAAACGTAGTGGTTATTAGTTATAGGTTATTTCGCTACTTACAGTATTCGCAAAGTCGCGAGAAAAACTGTTTCGGTTTTAAAAGAAACATCCCAGTCAATGAGCAAAGAACGCATCGAGAAGTCTGTTTTCTTATCGGACATATTAGACTTATACTACAGATGTTAGAACCAAAGCCAAATACATCCTTATATATAAGGAGAGACTATGTGTTCGTTAATTGTATGTTTGTAAAGTCAACACAGGGCTTGTTCCCTAGTGCGGCAGTTGTCTTTATAAACAACTAAGAAACTATAAAATGATCAACAATGCACAAACAGAGGAACTGAAACTTAACGAACACGAGTGTTACCTACCGTATCCTAGCTACCCATTACAAGCATAATAATTACATCGCCGTTGTTTTTTAAGCTAAATACTTTGATTATAAATCTACATTATATCTAAAAGAGTGCCCTGATTTCTTTTTTACATTCTTCGTCAATCATTAAACTAACTAACTAAAGGTAAATTAAATAAACTGACATTTTATCTGATCATGTTGACGTCCACAAATGTATTCACCAGTGTCAAGTTATTTAAAAGTCTAATTTAGCCATTTTCTTTGATCAGTAATCGGTCACATGTTTTATAAATATATAGTGATTTTTTTCGGTTTCCTCATGTTCAAAAATGTTTTCATCAAACCATTCCATCAGCTAAATTCAGTGAAATAAACCGTCAACGGTATCATTTCGTAGAATAGTTCTAAACGCGTCAGTAATGAATACAGTTGAACCGTCAATGTAAAGAGTGTTTCGAAATATCTTACTTGAGCTAACTGTTGTATTGAACGATGATTGTACGTAATTGATCCAGAAAATTCCATCCTGTTTACTATCATATTAGGCACTCGTAAATGTGAATCTATCTATTTGTTCTATGAATGTTTTATTACGTGACCTAGATCAGACAAACAACCACTTGTAAACTATAACAACGGATATTTACTAGAAAACGTGTTAGTAGAACCAAGGTAATAATAGTACTGAACACTTTGTTTACTAAAAGAGAAGGATATTTATCATGCATTTTTCTAAGAGAGTACCTATTAGCACTAGCAGTATTAAGTAGTAGATCTCACGTTTTGTTTTTAAATGCTGCTTGAAATGATAAAATTATTTATTTATTTACTTTAATTAAAACGGTACATAAATCCAATTACATTAATTATAGAACATATAATATATTCATTAAATACAGCGAAAAATAAAGTATAATAGTGACACATTACAACATAAAATAAAATACAAAATAATTCAATGTAACTCATCCATCGTTCTTACAAAACCTCAAACAATTAAACAATATATCAGGCCATCCATCCGCAAACAAATCACAGTCAGGATTGGCACGCAGGAGGGCGTTGAGAGCTGACCACAGTACGATACGATGGAATGGCAAAGAATCCGTGTCTATTATTTATTTTATTATTTATTATGCAAACAGAGATGTACATTTCACTATACCATAAAAAGTTAAGACCTATCTTGTATTAATAAATAAGCAAATGGTTGAGCCTATTGCTCTTAGTAGGTACATAGAACCCAACGCTCATCGTATTAGGAAAAACTTTCAAAGGAAGGAAGCAGTAAAATCTGACCTTCCATTAAGATGTTACAATGCCACGAATATAAACACGGAATGTGATCAGTGATCATTTTAAATTGAAAGGTTCGAAAAGCCAAGATGGAATACAATATCAACAGCTGGATTCCAGGTGGATGTTGTATCCAAACTGGATATTGGATATACTCCTCTTCAAATATTTTTGATTGCCGACAATTCACACTTTAAAAACAAATTGGCTATCTCAGTGGCTGCAATCCTATCGCAGGATGGGACAGGAAGACGATGTCTAAGGACTAGACGAGTAACAGAACAGCCCGTCCTGTCTTGGACTATTTTATAGCCGTATATACATATTTTATACAATAATATTCGCTATTTTTTTTTCTTACATTTCTCATGGAAGATTTTGGGTAACTAATGATTCCCATTTTGTTCTATGGTGGTAGAGTCGGGCGAAGAGCTAGTATATAAGTTCTATGGAACAAAAACGGGAAAATGTCTCATTTGTCCAATGACGTCATGTTCCATAGAACAAATGGGAACTACCGGAAGATGCCTTTGTACTTTAGTGGTACTGTGTACGGTCTACCACGCTAAAGCCTCGAGAGGCCGGTTTATAACTGGTTAGTATCCTTAATTCGCCAGTTTCGTTAACATGTCACTTTCCTGATTCGTCACTTTCATGAATTTCATAAAGACGAGTTCCATCACCGGGTCTGGCAGTGATATAGGGTTTTTGTCGAGAAATTCGCAATATTAGCCCAAAATCAATAAAAAAGGTAAATGTCACATAATTATGAGACCCAATATAACTACCTATCTAAAAAAAGAAGCTAAACGTGGGTTTTGGGCGCCTCTGCCTACCCCTTTGGGCTTTCCGGGAAAACGAGCGTGATATTATGTCGCAAAAGGTAGGCTCTAAAATTTATTTGCATTTAGAAAACAAGCTACCAGTCTATCTAAAAAAGAGCAAAAAATCTATCCTACTAATATTCTAAATACAAAAGTTTGTGTGTTTGTTACCACTTAGCGCCTAAACGGCTGAACCTATTTGATGAATATTGGTATATAGATAAATTCGGTGCCGGAGACGAACAAAGGCTACTTTTTATCCCGAAAATTAGTCTGGGTCTCGAGGGAGACAAAACTATTTTTACGCGCGGGCGAAGCCGCGAGGCCCAGCTTGTTTACCATGAACTCCAACAGCTAGAGAGGAATGTATACCAACTTATTAAGTATAACTAACTTATAACTTAAAATATCTGTAATGAAGCATTGCTCTCAACAGTACTGACACTGCGAACTTGTCGTCTATTTTTAATGAATAATTATAGTTTGATGATTTCTCTGCCAATAAAATACCCGCCACATATGTATATGAATCGCATATTGAAAGACTTCGCTACAATGTATACCTGTACCATTTACACACTGCGACGAGCATAATAAATAGATATACCTAAGTACAAGCATAGTAAATAGATATAGTAAATACTCCAGTATAATAATTGTAGCCCCATAGAATGCAGAATTTCTTTACACGCAAGCTAAATTTTGCCAATGTAAAATTGTCAGTGACTAGAGACTGCCTTGTGGAACTAACAGAACAGTGCGACAGGAACCCTACCTAATAACAACAGTCACTAAATAGATATGTTTATTCAAAGACATGCCAAATCTGAACAGAGAGTTAATAATGGAGGGCTTTTCTAAGATGGCGCCCACGAGGTGGCAGCACTGAGGCGTCATGTCCAGGCACCCTGTCAAAGCGCTTTAAATCTTTGATAAATAACCACATACTTATCCGTGAACGATGCTATTGATTTCAAACTGTGAATGAATTATGCATTTTAAATTTTTGTGAAACCTTTAACTTAAGTGGCGCCAACTGGTGGCGAAAATGATTTGTCTGAGAGTCAAGGCTTATCGATGTTCATGTTTGTGCCAACTAGGTATGTTATATTTTTTTAAATTACTTAAGATATTATATAAGTAAGTAGCAAGTAGTTTTATATTATCTGTGTCTGTGCATGGATAACTTAAATAAAACTTTATTCACACGAATATTCAAAGAATAAGAGTTGGAATGAGTTTTTATATGTTAAGAATATTATTTTGACTTTACAGAAAAGACGTCGAGCTATCAATGTTTGAAGTTTTATTTAAATCCAGTCTATTATTCTATACTATTGTATAGAGCGGAAGAGTTTGTTTGGTTGTACGCGCTAATCTCTGGAACTACCAGTCCGATTTGAATAATTCTTTTTGCGCACGATAGCACAGTTCTCGAGGAAGGTTACAGGCTATGTAACATCACGCTACTGGCGACTGTAGCAGAGCAGTAACTAAAGACGCAGGTGAAACCGCGCTGCGGAAAGCTAGTTCATTATAGTGTAGCTACTAAATGCTTCTATTATTGAAATTTTTTTTCCCGGCTATTGTTACGGAAATGATTAGTGTAGTGGAGGTACAAGTTGCCTTTGCATTTATTAAAGCTTTATTTAAAACCATAAGTTTATTGTTGCTTGGATTAACCATAAAAACACACTGTGCTGTTACTGTAAAAAGGTTATGTTTCATGTTTTTTTGGTAATGTCAATTATGTACTAGTGCACTAAAAATTCAAAGTTCCATTAATGGACATTTGTCGAATGATAATGGAAATTCATTTGTTTAATCGATTATTTCTATTTAAATTGTTATTACTTCAAAAATTTATATTAAATATTGTGTTTCATTTGTTGTAGTTGATTAAACATTAAGATAGTACTTAATAAATTTTATTTTAATATATTGGAACCACAAATAGTTATATGTTACGGTAGTGCAGTCAAATATAGCTAACAAAATAGTAAACATATAACCCCCATAACGCAATGATTTGACCTCTGACAAAAATGGAATAGGAATACGTTACTGAGAGACTTTTGAATATTTGCCCGCAAGGTAACAAATTTGTAGAACACTGAACATGAGAAATTTATTTTACGATTTTATTTTTCGTGTTTCTTTTTTTTATCATTGAATTTATGAGTTATTCCGGTCTGATTCCCCAGATCTATGATTTAATTTTACTCTTTTTTAAAGTTAGTTACCTCAAGAGGCAAAACGAAACCCTTGAGTTTTTTCTAAAAGCTGATTAAAAATAAAACTTCGTACAATTCCATATTCCTAATTTAATACTTTAATAATCCACAGCTAGGGATTCATCAAAGGCGACGATTACTACGTGATCCATGACTAGGTCATTTTCCAATATTGGGGTGTCCATTATTGGGTCTGTCCATTATTGGGTGTCCATGACTGGGATTGCTGCTGTCCATCACTGGTGCAAAAAAGTTTTATTTGTTATTAACATTAAAACCAATTGCAGTGTACAGACCTACTACATTAAATACAGCTGAAATGTAGAAAAAACACAGAACCTTCAGAAGGTTCTGTGTTTTAGTACCTATTGTATTGAAACAATCACTATTCTAATAAAATTAAAATACTTAGATACTACAAATTTGTGCATAAAGTCTCTACTATTGGTGCCTTTTATAAAGTCACTAATTGTATGTTTATTGACTTGTTAGTAGGTATCTATTTTATACAAAATGCAGTGGTATTACGTACCCAATTATATTCTATATGTACGTAGTCCTATTAACGTACTTCTTGCATGTGCTAAAATTCCTAGGCACGAAATATGGTTATATTTCGCGCATAACAATGAGGTGGGTGTTATTGTCTTTCAACTGGTTTGTATTTTGCCAACCATCTTTATTACTTACTTACATCATAAAACATACTGGGAAGAGACACAAAGCGACGTCACTTTATGACGTCAGAGCGTCTGGATCTGGAGTAGACATCAGGGCCTGGCGGTCATCCAAGAGCATTCACTCAGCGATTTCACGAGAAATTAGGACGAACAGAACCGCCTCGTAAACCTAATGGGGACAGTTGTACTTATTACATACTATTTAATATAGAATATTGTTATAATTATCCATTTTTTTGTTTTCAGATCATAAAATAATGTACTTTTTGAAGCAACCAAGATGAATAATGGTTCAAGAAGAGCGCTGACCGGCTCTATACATAAAATAAGAGAGTTCGAATTAGAAAAAGTAAGATAAAACTTGTTACATTTTATTAGAATCGTAAAAACGTCATCGCTTTTATTTTCAAAAGTATTTTTATTTATAGGTGTGCCTCGTAGAAGAATTTGACATTCTACAAATAGTTGGAGAAGGATGGTTCGGGAAAATTTTATTAGTGGAACATAGAGCTTCTGACACGGAGATTGTACTGAAAGCTTTACCAAAGCCCTACGTGTCTATTAGGGATTTCTATAGAGAATTTCATTATGGGTTACATTTAAGTGCTCATAAAAATATTGTTACTACATTCGATGTAGCATTTGAGACTGCTGGCTTCTACGTATTCTGCCAAGAATATGCTCCTTTAGGTACGACAAATTAATTACTAAGTATACCTATCATATTTATCAGAGAAATCATAATTTAATACAGAATAGTCATAGTTCAGCTCATTCCGGTTCACACGCAAACTTCATGTTGGCTTACTGCCAAAATACAGCTCGATTTGAATGAATATTAAATCTAGCACATTTCAAGTGCCAGCCCTCATTATTATCGAGTTTGCATTATTGTAAACCTAGTCGAGAGTATCGTAATGCCGAATTTATATTACTTTGTTCTTACATTTTAATAAGTCTTGCTATTTGTTTTCGATTTTGAATTGATAAAATATTATGACTTTTATTTTACAGGTGACCTAACATCAAATATGCTCGATACGGGAATAGGTGAAATTCACACGAAAAGAGTAGCTAAGCAAATGTCGGCTGCGCTTGAGCATCTACACCAAAGAGATTTAGTGCACAGAGATGTTAAACTCGACAATATTCTTATTTTCAAATCAGACTTTTCTAGAATAAAACTTTGCGACTTCGGTGAAACAAGAAAGGTCCAATCCGTAGTAAGAAGACGAAATGAATGGTTACCATATTCACCACCAGAGGTGTTAAAATTATCCATGGACAGTAGTTACAAGTAAGTTATGTTATTATATTTTACGCAGTTCACAGACACCCTCCAAGAAATCGCCGGCAACATTAGTTATATTAGAGGCTACAGGCTTTTTCATGGAACTGAGGTAGAACAAATAATTACCGACCCGCGTGCGTAATATGCACTTCGACATTAAGTTGTAGGAAGGAGTCGGCTATACTATAACTCGACATTGTAAGACATCGGTCCACACTGTGGTCCACACTAACTTCACATTGTACCTACATACACTACTGAGGATGATCTGAGGCTAGTGACATCCTGACCTCAAGACTTAAGAACCAATTTTCAAGAGTCGAAATTATGTCATACGCTACATTTAGGCCACTGGCAGACATAACCCCTCAAATTACCTAAGAATAACACCTGATTTCTTCTCCGTCAGGGACGGCACCAGCTTAGTTGCGCTTTCTAATTATTCCTGCAGTGTTTTTGAAAGAACATAGAAATTTCTGTATGCAACTGTACAACTGTTCTCTTCAGGTCGTTTTGTTACCTAAATTGAGAAGAAGTCGTTATTCCGCAATAAAATAGCTATGAAATCGATTACAGTTACATACAGTGCACATAAAATGTTTTCAAGAACGTATGTTACTACCACCATTTAGTTTAATGTATTATCTCTTTTCTTTCAGAGCATTAATTACACATGATATTTGGCAGTTTGGTATAGTTATTTTTATTTGTCTGACTGGGTGTTTACCTTGGCAGAAAGCTGCTTTCGATGACCCCCGATACTCGAGGTATGTAAATGACATATAGATGAATTGCTAAACAAAACAAACATATATTAACGTGTTATTTTTAACTTCAGTTACTATAACTGGTACAGCAGTTCTAATCCTTTGAAAAGACAACCAAAGCTGTGGAAGATGGTTTCGTCAAGAGCACAGAAAATGTTCAAAAAGTTCATCGAGCCACGAGAAGAAAAAAGAGTATCAAATTTTATAGAGTTATCTCGTTATTTAGATGATCGATGGCTGGCTAAAGGATTTACGGATAGAGTCGGTAAGTTAGTTTTTTTTATTTAGTCGTTGAAAGATAAGATCGCCGTTGGGATTCATACAACTTCACACACACTTCACATTTCATTTAAATTTTTTGAAGCATCTATATTAAACAAAACTGTATTATTCCAGCTGGAGAAGACATTGATGAGCTTTGTCCGTCAATGTACAGTTTCCACAGCGACCCAAATGAGAAAAATATACTACTGAAACATTTTAGAGATAATGGAATTGAGACAACTGTAGATCGGCAAGCAAAGAAACAAAGAATACGAGATTGGATACAAAATAGCGTCATTGAAGAAGTAGACGAGGAGGTTGGTACATAATTATGCTCAATTTTTGACAAACGCGTCCGCGTATTTCAATAATAAATATTTATTTGTGTTTTTGCAAGAAGTCATGAGACTTTGGGTAAAATTTGCATTAGCCATTAAGTGTATTAAAAAAAATACCATTTTTCTTCAAATTGTTTCTTAACTATAAAACATTCACAAAATCAATTTTCAGGAAGAAATCGACACCTATGAAGACAGTGATGAGGAATTAGAACATAGAACTAGGGATCATCCAATAGATGAAAGTCACAGAGTAACATTACGATATGACACCGAAAAACATATCAATCCTAGAACTGGAGAAGTTATTGATGGAGTCAAACATACCCAACCAGATAGAAATCCACTTTCTTATGATGTACAAAATATAGAACCTGTAGTGCCTGCTAACGTTGTGCGAAGATATGGCATTAAAGAAGAAAGAACATTGCATAGCTCAACTAAAGATAGCGCGTATGGATCGATGGAAGTTAAAGTTAACACCCCGGTAAGATCGAATCATAAAGATCATAAATCGATCGCATCAGTAGACAGTATCCAAAATAATTCACCTAGTAGATCTTTGAGTGCCACATCTATAACTCAAAATAGATCACCACTGACGTCACATGCCCAAAGATTTCAAAGAAGCGAAGAAGTGTTTTCCAAAGAACTGGAAAGTTTGAAAGGAAGCTCTTCGACTGTAAACTCATTAGCAAATTCATCTAGATCAAATAGTCTACAAGTTATTCGAAACAATTCCATTGAACGTTCTTCAATAGCAAGCAATCAGACTCCACCAAAACCTGAAAGTCAAAATTCTTCGAGACCGAACAATCCCGTGGTAACACAGAACGGCTTTAGCCCTGGTTCTAATAAAGTTATGCCTCCAAGTCGAGGATATGTTTCCATGAAAAGTACACCTTACGATAAAGTCACTGTTCGAAGTGACAAAAATTCTATAACAGATAATCATGAATATAAAAGTCAGGCGGCTGACAGCCCATACACGTCGATGATGAACATAGTACAAGGACAAATGAAAATAAATCCTCATACTACTCAAACTAACAGAAATACTATTAACGTTTCTGTATCTCCCGTCCATCGTAACAATAAAATTTAATTGCTCAAATAATTTAATTGGTTAAGCCCTTGAAAATTGATCGTATACAATTACGCAATATGGTAATCGGAAAAATATAAATTGCAATTGCACCTTATTCCTTAACATGGTGGTCCTCAAATTCATAATCAAACCCTTAAAATCTGTTATGTGTACCAACCTCATTTATAGTTGCTTGTAGGTATCTTCTTTGTAGAGTTCCTCATACATGCACGGGATATTGCAAAACTTATTCATAGAATACGAAACTTCAGCTCCATCTCAAAAATCCCATTAGTTTATACTTAGTTTAAGCTTGTAGATTGTATTATTTCTTAGTACCTAAGTTATCTATGTAGCTCATGGACGTAATGTACTAAAAGCTACTATATATTATTATATTGAAATCATTGAGACATGCATTTTTTGTATTTTTTATTTTTATGAATTTAGGGACAGCTTTTTTAATATTTCTTTTTTTATCGGAACCCGCTTCGCTCCTTGAACTTCTGTGTGACCAGGGTCCGCATAATCTTCAAGACGATTTTTGTTACACTGATCACAGAAATTGGAGCGTCTTCAGAGCACCATCGGTTTATACTGGAAGCGACAGCGACACTGATACTACAATTTCATAAACGATTACTTTTTTCCAATTAATATATTTAAATATACTGTATATGTACTTAGTAAAACTTTGTTAAAATGCTTTCGCAGGCTGTGATTAGCCGAATGTTGGAAAAGAGTTTCGAGAAATACAATTACCTATGTCTAGTAATTAGGTAATCACTGTACTTAGAGCTACTTTTGTGCATTATACCTACCTATAATTGAATATAAGAGAGAATACTATAAAGACATTTAAAGTATATTAACAGTGCACTTGGCATAACTTAGAATCTTGGCAAGTAGTCATTTCGATTTGACGTTACTTAAGAAGGTCTTGCCTTCTTAAGTAGTTAAATTGAAACAGAGATCGTAATATATTGGTCGTACCTATTTGCTTTTCGCAGTTAAAATTAAAAAAAGCTTAGTACGTAAAAATAAAAACGTTCTAAGTACTGAATAATCATAGTAATGAATTTTTTAAATACTTCTCAATTTTCGACGGTTCTATATAAAAGCTACTTAAAAGTAAATTGTACTTATGTTTAACATTTAATGTAATAAATTGTAGGTACAATACAATATTTCTTATTTTAAAAACTGTGTGTTTATTTTTACCCCTTTGAATTGGATGCTTACAAATGCAGTAACAGTATGCTAGACATCACATGAGTAGGTATTGTATTTGTAAAAAATGCAAACGTAGGTAACTAGAGTCATTGACCCTGTTTTTCAAGGACCCTTGTTTTTTTCAAATAGTATGTTTATTTCGTTGTAACTAATAAAGTAAGCACTTAAAACAGCTGCAACTTGTGTTTTTATATGTGTATGGATAAGCCAAATGTTGTAAGTATTCTGAGAATATATAAACAATTGACCCGTTTGTTTACGCTTGCGCTTGGCTCGGCTCAGGTTTCGCTTTGTGTGGTTTTGTCAAGAATAAAGTATGAATAAAATTATTGTATGACGAGGGTATGTTATTTTTCATTAAATATATTTTATATAAAACATAGAGGTAACCTTTTCCAAATACAAATATTTTTTTCAAATAATAGAGTTTGTAACGTGAGCCGTCAAAAAGTACCTACCTTATTTTAAATTAGAAATAAACAATATAATTAATTACCATTGCCCACTGACTGGCAATCGTTCCGATTTGGGACGGTGCTTAATATGCCACGACAATCGCCTTATCTATCTGAATAATTCTGAATCGCGATATTAAAATTTTGCACAGTTGCAAAATTGGAATTTTCGCGATTCGCGCCAAAAAGCGACACAGGTGCGCTCAGGTGACATTCATAGGGTACACAGTTGAAGGGTACATTTTTCAAAACAAGGTAAACGACAAACTTATTAACTCACTGCAAATTGGTGTAAGTAACTGTCACTCATAGTTCGAGCCATGCATACCCCAACTATAGGTACACAAATTGAACAAGCTTAGGCCTTTCTCAGGAACCTCGACTTTTACTTGACTTCGGTGGTACATTTTTTTATCGTTTCTGAAATAAACAATACATGAAATCTAGATTTTTTTTAGATCATGTCAGTAGCAAAGGGACCATGATTGGTCCAGCGGTTACGGAGTAATTTAAATTTGAAAATATGGTGTCCATCGAAATCAATAGTTTAAGGATTTATCACTTTATACATCTTTGAAGTTTTGTAAGCCGGCGTTTCGTCATTCTTAATTGATGCCAAAGCTTGGTTTAAATTTTCAGTAGGTACCTACTTTTTTTTTATTGCTGACAGTGGCAGACGAGTAAACAGCCCACGTGATGGTAAGTGGTAACTGTCGCTCATGGACGGCTCAGCGTCTCTGGGACTCTGCGAAGCTGCCGCCTACCGTCTAGGGAGTAGAGTAGATGAAAGGATTGAGGGAAGTGAGGAAAAAAGAAAGGGACGAATTTGGGCCTTTACTATTTGTACGGCATTTTGTACGTTGCATGGTCCTAAAAAATGAAGAGAACTGATCTTTAGTTTAATTATTAATAAGCTTTATTTAATTAACTCAATATTACTTTACCTGACCCGGAGATCGAACCCGAGACCTCGGCGTGGTAATCCGTACACAGTACCACCGAAATACAGTGTTCAGTTCAGTTTGAATATTCTTTTTGTTTATATAAGCGATACATATAATACTCGTTCATTTTTTCTATTTACGTAAATCAGTTTACTGTGATACATAGGACTGACAATGTCAATTTGAAATAAAATCTTTATTTGAAATATGTAAGAAATTATTAAATGTTTAGCTAACATTCACATGCAGCTTTTGAATGTTAGATATTATATTTGTGTGCATGAATATGTATAAACTTGCATTGTTCTGGGTATTTCTATGTATGTATTTATAAAATAAGTATAAAAATATGTTTATTCGCATTCTAGAACCCATACCACTACATTATAATATGCTTACATTGGGTCTAGATAACGTTGTTGTTTTGTTGTGATATTATTATTTTCTTTATTATTTATATTATCCTTATTGATATATATTCATTAGGTTTTAAAGAAGAAAATGCAAATTTTTAACTATTAATCGATCGGTTCCTTACCCAAAAATCAAATATTTTCACTTTAGGTATGATATTAGTTTACATTTAGGCTTAATAGTCAAGATAGTCACGTTACTCTATGACATGAACAAAATACGAAGCTAACTTGCTAAGTAATTTTTATATATTTACAAACTGAATTTTAATTTTTATTTAACGTTAAGTTTATATTTGTATAATGGGTTTTTATGGTAATGGTAGTCATATGGGCCAATTACCCTAAGCCATTTACTATTAATCTGAATCATCATCAAGTATAATAATGTCAGGCTCGATAGCTTTCAAATTAGGTTTGGTATCAACTGTATTAACTTCAGATTTAGCATTTAGGTAATTGCCAACTTTAATCTCTAAAACGTCAGCATCATAATCACTTACATCCTCCGTTTCAATTTCAAAGTCAACGTCTGGTTTCATGTCATTATCATCATCAGCGTCATAAACGTCCTCTTCAGCCTCAAAGTTATATTCATCTTGATTTGAATTCATTTCATATTTATAATTAGTATTTATATCGCTATCATGTTCGTTTTTAAGGTCGTCAAACTCGATATCATAAACGTCAATTTTTGGCTTATCCTCTTCTGTATCGCTAGTTAAGGGTATTATATTATCTTGCCAAGATGCTTTACAGTTGCAAACGGTTACGTTGGGAGGCATTTTGCTGGTATAATAGGACAACCAGCTTGGGTCAACTCCAGCAGCATCTCGAAAGTTTACCTGAGTGTTACTACTGTGATTGCTAGTGAATGTTGCTTCAACAAATTTGTCGCTTTCCGGGGCATAATATGTCTTTTTACTTCTCCGATTGCCTACACGCTTTTTCTTTCGATACTCAGCCTCATCTACTGTCCAAAATCCAGAAGGACCATTACTACGTAACCGTTTAAAACATTTCAAATGCGAGAGAACATGACGGATACTGTTCTTCCAATTTTTTGAATTAGCAAAATAATAGTAAAAATTGGTTTCAAACCATTTATAAACTTCATTTAACGTCAACTTCTTTTTTGGAGATTCTAGTATAGCCTGTCGAATGAGTGACGCGAATGACGCAGGAGGCCGAACATACATTGTTTTGTAATACTCACGATCAAGCAGTTCAGCCTCTACAACTGGTTTTGAGGGTGGAGGCGCGACATCCTGACCTTCATGGAGATGTTGCATCACAGCAGTCAAACGATCGCGCTTACGTTTCAGTTGTACCGCTAGTTGACCCATCCTTTTATGCCTGTCTTGTAGCTGAGCTTCTGGTTGATGATAGACTTCTAGCTGGTGTTGAACTTCTGGCTGGTGCTGAACTTCCGGCTGTTGCTGCGTTTCTAGTTGTTGCCAAGTCCCAAACTGTGTCTGAGTTGCCGTATCTAGTCTACATATTGAAGGACTCTGAATTCTTGAAATTTGCTGATAGGATTCAGTAGGACTAGATGATGTTTGCTTGACAGTGGTTACCATCACCGGAGACCGTTGTGCCGCATCCGAAGACTTGGACGGCCGGTGTACAGGCTCTGGGTCTTTCAATTTCTGTTTCTTAAGTGTCTGTAACTCTTTAAATATCTTCTCATGTATGTCAACCGTAGTGAAAACTCCCTGAAAAGTCATTTCTTGTTTTCTAACGTTTTCTTGCAAATTTTTAATAGCATCTTCAAACACTGTAAACTTAGATTCGCTTGGTTGCTCACAGTTCTCAACATTTTCATTTAAGTTCTGCATATTGTTTAATACGTACTAAAAAAACACACACCACTTAATAAATATATACCTACACACGATATTGTAGGTACATAAAGATACTGTTTTAGTAACAAATTCGTTGCAAAAGAGTAAACGTAGCGTTGTATTCAACAAAGAATGGTAAGTAGACTGACTGAGCCCAGAATCCTGAGCCGTCTGTTGTAATGTAAACATGCTCGACGCGACGGCGGCTGTGACGTTAGTGAGTGAGAGAACAGTCCACAAGTTTCGTTCGTTAAACTAAAGCTACTTATGAGATTATCGACCTTACGAGGTGATAATACCGTTTAAAAGTGATCGTCACTGAGTTGTATTTACGTCCTACGTTGCCGCGCTGTGAGTCATTGAACGAGATGCTACCTGCTTCAATTTCTAAGGCAACCCCATGGACGTAAGTATAAATAATACTAAACAAAGGACTGAGTGAGTACTTGAATCTAAAAAACGAGCCGAGCGAGTAATTTTTTTATAGGGTGACAATAATATTTTTAATGTGAGATGTTTGTATGACTGCACCGTTGGTCTAGAGGCTAGTGTAACTGACTGCCGCGCCGGGTATCTTGGGTTTGATTCCCGCGGAAGGCAAATATTTGTGTGATGAACATTTGTTTTGTTTCCTATTGTATTCTAAGAACGTATTTACAAAAAAAGTATGTATGTGTTATATTTCAGTTATCCGGTATTATTAACACAAGCTCTGCTTAGCTTGGGACTAGATGACGGTGTGTGAAGTGTCCACATATTGTAATAAATTATTATATTTATATATTATTGGTCTGGGTGTTTCTATGTATAATAATTAATAATATATACTTACTTATGTATTTTATATCACAAGCTTTAATGTTAATACGCTTGTTTGATACTAGGTAGCGTTGTGTAATTGTAGTGCTATTAATTATTATCATGTTTGGTACTCTTAGTACCAACTGAATGTGTTGAATTGAAATGAGAGTTTACAGAAATATTATACAGTGATGGCCATACAGTCAATTAAGAACACTTGGTTCAAAATATACAACATCTTATGTAATAGGGTCTTATATTATATTGCATATGAACCAATATTACATCTATTTATTATTAACAAAATACAAGCTTGAAGTACCTTAAACTATAAAAAAATAAATATAATAATTTACAAAATTAATTTACTAGATAAAAACTTTTTGTAACAATTAGAATGTCTTGATAAATCCACACTAGCTGCTGCTTGATAAATAATTAAGTAAGTATGTTACTTAATGGTGAGGTTTTAAATATACTTTTAAATCAAAGGGATTGGTACTAATTTAAGATTGCGGATCTATGGTAAAAAGTGTGGTAAAAATGCTGGAATTTATTTCCAGATCCATATTACTACAAAAAATGTTATTCGTAAGTCTAAGACCAGGAAAACCACTCCCTGCAAGTAGTTGCGAATCGTCGTAGAAGCACAATAAAGTCCTTTTATAGGTTCTAAATGCATTAGAAATTATGTGTTCCTGTCTTTAGTAGGTAGAGGAGTGTCAAATAGAACTATGTGAAGGTATCTAAAAGAAGCGAAACTTTTTAAAAAGGCTTCTCGTAAAGTTCTACTTTAGGCTGAAGAACACAGAAAAGCAAGACTATCATTAGCACCCAAATACAGGCATTGGACTGTTCGTGAATGGGAAAATTTTTAGCACCCAAATACAGGCATTGGACTGTTCGTGAATGGGAAAATTTTCTCTTTTCGGACGAAACTGAAATAAACCTAGTTTATTCTGATGGGAAACCGCAAGTAAAACGACAACCAAAAAATAAAATGAACCAGAGACACACAAAAAAGTCAGTAAAACACGACAAACGAAAAGGGCACGGAGTAGGTAGGTAGGGCAAGATCTATTCGAATGATTGGTAACATAGATTGATGCCAATAAAAGAGAATTTTGCAAGAGACTATTTTGTACCATGGTAGGATACCATGCAGAAGACAATTTACTTTTGATTTGGTATATTAGAAGTTTCAACACGACTACAATACCTAACACACAACAAGATCGGGGAAATTATACCTCGATAGAGAGTTGGTATCAGTTTAAGATTGAGAATTCTTTTAATCTGGACATTAATCCAATAGAAAATTTACTGTTTATTGTGGAAAAGACAAAATAAGTAACCACAATCAACTTTTTAAGATCTTTATTTCAAAATCAAATCAATCAAATCGCTCGTACAACTACGGTACGTCATTACAGAATAAAAACGCATACGATAAAACGAACCATTTTTTATCTACGTGAAACGGTAAAATAGTTCTATAACAAACAAGACAAATGTTCAAACATTTACGCTTAAATTAATACACTTACCAATTTATTTTTTTACACTTTTTGGTGTAAATTTCTTTGTTATTGCAAATATGAGAGGGATAGCCACCTCTCTAAGACTCGCTCGTCATCGTTGTGTATACTACTTCTTTGTTTAGTAGTTTTAAAAATTAAGAGTCACAATTTTGAAGCGAAGTTGAATTTGCTTTAATATTATATTTCTAGTGCTCAGTCCAGTTTGATTTGCTTTACGTCCATGGGCAGCACATACACACTGACCTGTTTACTACAAGTACGCTGGACTGGCTATTACCATTGAAATGACAGATATTTTTTGTGCCGATTTGAAGCGCCACTGTGAGTGTACTGGGAATTAACACGATTGCAAATGGCCGTCGTTTGTTGATTTGCAGCGAAGTGCCTCTGCGAAATCCAATGTTTTCTCTGTGATTGTAATGTAAATTTAAGTGATTCAATAGTGACAGTGGTGGTTAATAATTATTCCAACATGAAAGCATGTGTTTATTGTAAAACACGATACGAAAAAGGCAGTGCAGCCACTTTTCACAAGTAAGTGAAAACTTAAATAATAAATTATCATAATCCACGTATACAAATCTTCGTACCTATACTGCACGTATATTATTACATTATTAAACGTAAACTGTTCAAGTTTACGGGATTATATGTAAATTTTCATAGGCAATAACATTAATAATATTAATATAATAATAATATTAATATTTCAACAACTACACACAACGCCATCTAGACCCAAAGTAAGCATATTATATGCTTGTGTTATGGGTTCTAGAATACGGATATACCATACTTATATACTTTTTTTTGTAAATACATACATATCATACATAGAAACACCCAGACCAATGCAAATAGACATGTTTATACACACAAATATTCGAACCCGCGACCTCTGCGTGGCAGTCCATACACAGTACCACCGAACCACAGAGGCAGTCAATTCATTAGGGATGTCTAAATTCATATCGATATTATGTCATTTCTTAGTCGATAATAATGAATACCTCTGATTATCTGTGTCCATAACACTTCACTGATAGCTGTTTTACAAAAACGGTCTCGTACTTGAAATGAATGAATGAAAAACTTGAATATAAATTAATAAGTAAATAGTTTGTTGGTATTTAAGAAATATAATTAGCTAAGTAACCTATTTAATTAAGAAACTAATGTTTTTTACAGAAACAAATTCATCTTTGGCCAGTGCACAGGCGGAAATGTATCAATGCCTGTCTTTTTAAACGGGTCTAAGTGACATTTAGAATTGGACACGTCTAATAATTTTAATAAAATGATTGATATGATTTGAGATTTTTTTTTTATTGACTAATGAGTAATGTAATGACCTATCCCTCCTATTAAAGAGTTATTAAGATAGTTAGATCAACCATACACAGTAGGCACCCTGGGCGAGTTCAGGACACGGCTAGATATAAAAAGGCGCCATCCATACCTATATCCTCATACTCAAACATTGTGAACGGTTTTTGATAAAACTTAACAATAATTAGCTAGATTGACTTTATAAAAAAAATCCTACTAAAATTATAAATGCCAAAGTTTGTGTGTGTGTGTGTGTGTTTGTTATCACTCAGCGCCTAAACGGCTGAACCGATTTCGATGAAAATTGATAAGTAAATCGTCTGGTTCCCGAGGGATACAACAAAACATATTATGCGCGGGTGAAACCGCGCCGCAGAAAGCTAGTATATATAAAAATACCTCCCAGGAAGTTTGTAATAAAAATATTATTAGTCAGTAATTTTTTTTTTCATGGTGATATCCGGAAAAGTTTTTATGGATAACAAAAGTCAGTTGTTGTACTACACTAGTATTAGTTCCAAATACAGTACACTCACTATTGCTCTCAGCGCCAACGTAGCGATTTTCAAATAGGCACAAATAATTGGTAGTGATCGCCAGTCCAGCGTACTTGTCTAATACAGGTCAGTGGCAGCACAGGTCTAGAATTCTCATATATTTCCGTAGTATATATAGTTATAGTGACTGGGCAACACCGTCACCCGGTCACTCATTTCGTGATTGGTTTGTTGTTTGTTCGTTGTTCCGTAGCGGTGGGTCGGTACGCATTTCTGCAATACCATAACTGTTTATCGTTTTAAAAATCGATAACAGTTTTTGAAACTGCTTATTTCAATAACTAGTTATTGGCCTGCACCCATTCGGTATGGGGTACCTATTATAAATGCGTCGAATAGATACCTATTCGAAAACGGTTTATCAGACAACGTATTTGAAACCCTAACATGATGACAACTAAGATATAACGATTTATGAGTTTAGTTATTATGAAAAGTTTGTGTAGACGCAAATAACTTTTTAAATTTTTTATATTTATTGTTATTAGTAGGTGTTTTAATATAAGTATTTGGTTATGGTTTAACAATAATTATTTTGCATTAAGTAGGCAAGTATGTTTGAATAGATATTGCTTATTTTATGTTATGAAGAAAAAATAGAATACATAACACGAGTTATTCTATCGATGTTTTTGTTTATTTTATTTCAAAATGTTTATTTCATCGCAAATGTCCAGTTCAAGGTCAAGGTTCTGAAGTGAATTTAAAGTTAAACAATAAATATTCAAAGTGCATTCATAAAGTATGCAATAAGGTTTAAAGCCGTATGCACATAATACTTATCTACAATAACAATATTCTCTAAATTTTAAAACAAATTTAATTATTTGAATGCAACCCTAACTCATTAGCATAGAGTTTAAAATGAGTTACTATTTATTCCTTTAATATTCTTTTGTGTTCCTAAATTCGGTTATTCGTTTCACGCACTTCACGCAGTAAAGAATAAATAGTTTGTCAAACCCGTTATTTGTGGTGCGTTTGGTAGGTTTGGTATTTACGCATTGTTCCGTTCAACGCAGTAAAGAATACCTAGTTTGAACCGATAACTTGTTTCTCTATGGGCCAATATATAGTTATTAGGTATTGGAGCATTACCTAGTTATTAAAACTGTTTACGGTTTGCAACACCCATTTCTATTGTTCCGTCAACTGCCGTCGTCTAATCAATCCCGGCTGTCATTTTTGAAGGTTTCATGTTTGGACACCGCCGCGCGCTGAATACAATCAAAAATTAAATGGAAATTCATAAATCGTTTCATAATATGTTGATAATCTAAAATCTAATAAAGAAATATTGCACATAACAACAGAACAGTCGTAATACTTCTAATTGGGACTAAAAACGTTATTACATGTATCATAACCTATAATGAACTTATTTTTCGGTTAAATGTAAAAGTATAGTTAATAAATCGTTTTAAAATGCAAAAACTTCAAGATAGTGTGTTTTCTATTGTTAAAACAACAAATTTGTCACCAGCCGTGTTCAGTTTTCTGCAACCTACAGAAGATTTTACGGGTATGTTTGTTTGATGACAACATAATTATAAATAGGAGTGTATATTGTTGTGTAGGTGTTAATTGTGAGCCTTTTGCAGATAAAACACCTCTTGGCGGCATTTTGAAGGATACTAAGCATGGCTGGCTCGCTCTTGGACCCAAGTTCTGCGTGGTTGATCTTAGAACCGGGTTAAAAGTGGCCGCGCGTACCTTTGGCATCCCCATGAGGTAACTCGCTTTATAATTTACTAATACACTCAAAAAATCTAGTATTATGCATTCCTGAATATTTGTAACAAAGCCTTAGCAAGTTAACAATTTCTTTGTTACAATCTACTTTAAAGCTATACTACTCAGACTGCACTCATTCTAATACAAAAAAAACTGTAATCAGTACAAAAAATCAAAATCAAAATCAAAATCAAAATCATTTATTTGCAAGAAAAGTGGTACAGATAGTTGTGATAGAAAAATATACATAGTTTCACACAATTCACCTATTTTGGTATGCAAATTTAATTATAACATCGTAGTAAGATTACAGAGTCTAATAAATTATTTTAAACACTAAGCAATTAATAGAATTAAAGTACATATTTTATGTCACATCAATAATTAATAGAATTATGCAGTTAATGTTAAATGAAATTATAATAATTTAAATAATATAACAAAAAAAAAAAAAAATATATATATATAAAAAAAAATACCATGTCATAGTAAATAAAAGAATAGTAATAATAGCAAAAAAGTAATCATATAATACAATAAAATTATAGTTTTAAATCAAAAAATTCTTTAATTGTATAAAAAGTATGTGCTATTAACCATTTTTTCAATTCCTTTCTCATTTTTAATAGCGGCAATTCGCGAATGAGTTTTGGCACTTTGTTAAACACCCTAATACACATCACGTAACAATTGTTATGAAATAATGATGTTTTACACGCAGGCAATAACAGTCTAGTGGGGTCCCGTTTACCAATAATTGAGTTGTCACGTGCACTAGTAAATTCATGTGAAAATTTTTTCACATGAACGCAGATTTCCAATATGTATAGACCTACAAGCGTTAATATTCCCATGTCTTTAAATATGGATCTACATGATTCCAGTGGTTCCATATTACACAAGGCTCGTACGCATTTTTTTTGACTGATAAAAGCCTTATTAATGTCTGTTGAATTTCCCCACAACAACAGTCCATATCTTAATGTAGATTCTACGTAACCGTAATAAGCAATTAGTGCCGCAGGTTTTCCAGCAACACGTTGTAAATTACGGAGTGCATATACGAATTTATTTAATTTAATGCAGATATTTTTGACATGTACTTTCCAGTTGCAATGTTGATCAACATGTATTCCTAGAAATTTTGTGTCTGATACTTTGGAAAGACTTTCACCGTTATATGTAATGTTTAAAGTTTCATGTGTTGTTCTATAATTAGAAAATTGGATAAATTTAGTTTTTGATATATTTGCACTTAGATTATTTGATTCAAGCCATTTGATTATTGATTCTACTGTAGCATTCAAAATATTATTAAAATTATTACAATTATTAGATACGTCATTTTTAGGTACAATTATTGAAATGTCGTCTGCAAAAAGTATAGACTTATAAGGTGTTATAGTTGGGAGATCATTAATATATATTAAAAATAAAAGCGGTCCAAGTATGCTGCCCTGAGGCACGCCATATTTATTTTCTAAAAATTTGGATCTATATAAACTTAAAACAGACTTTTCATTTACACGCGAAACTTCTACGCACTGTTTACGATTCTTTAGATAGCTTTTTATCCATTCTAAGGCTGGACCCCGGATTCCGTATCTCTCACATTTGTCTAGCAGAATGTCATGGTCTACGCAGTCAAAAGCCTTTGACATGTCAAAGAAAATAGTGACAACCGGAGTTTTTTTGTTTATATATTCAGTTATTTCACGTATAACGGAAAAAGCTGCAAGAGTTGTGGATTTATCTTTTTGGAAGCCATTTTGTTCTTGTGTAAGAATTTTATATTTAGATAGAAAACTATATAATCGTGAATACATTGCCTTTTCAAGAATTTTAGAAAATATAGATATAAGTGTGATAGGCCTATAATTTGAGAGTTCGTGACAATCGTCTTTTTTAAATAACGGTTTAACTATGGATATTTTAAGTTTATCCGGGAATATACCTTGTGTAAAAGAAATGTTTATTAATTGAGTTAGAATAGGTGCAATAATGTCAGCACAGATTTTAATAATGTTTGTGCATACCGAATCATAACCTACCGAGTTTGTGTTATTTAGTGATTTAATAATTTGTAACGTCTCATTGATCGTACATGGGTTCAAAAATATACTAGACGCAACGTAATTAATGTGGTTCTCAAAGTTATTATTATTTAAATTATAATTTTGTCTATATGCTGTATTTACAAAAAAGTTGTTAAACGTATTTGCAATGATGACAGGGTCACAGATTTTTAAATCGTTATAATTTATCCAGTCAATATTAGTTCTATGTCCATGGTTGTATTCTTTGTTTTTAATTATGTCCCAAGTGGTTTTGCAAACGTTTTTAGATTTATTTATGCGATTATTGTTAACATTTCTTTTTGAACAATTTATACATGTTTTTAATATTTTTGTAAACTTATGATATTTATTTTTATTTATAGCATTCTTGTTTGTGTAGTAAGTATATTGCAATTTTCTTTTACTCTTACTAGATATTTTAATCCCTTTAGTTAGCCATTTAGGTGCATGGTTAGTAAGCTTTATCTTATTTCTTTGCATTGGAAAACAAAGATTATATAATAAGCAAAACATATCATAAAAGTAATTAAAGGCTGTGTTAAAGTCTTCGGAATTGGCATCATTCCAAGACAGTGATTGTAGACACTCTCTAAATCTATTTAAATATTCTATGCCATAATTTCGTTTAATTATAAAACACGGTTTTTTTGTATTGTGTTGTTCAACAATGGGAAAGCTTAACATTTGGCATGTGTTGTGGTCCGATAAGTTAAATTCATGTATAGTACTAGTCGTGTCTTCGATATTGCTAGCTATGTGGTCTATACAAGTTAGCTGACGGGTAGGCTTGTCAATGTGCAGTTTCAAATTGTAGTTTTGCGTAAGATGTGTTAATTCCTCTGTGATACTATTACATTTGAGTGTGTTTATGTTAAAATCGCCGCATAAGATAATATTTTTCTTATATCTGTAAGTAAGCTTATATAGCAGAATGTTTAAATTGTTAAAGAATATTACAATAGGAGAACTAGGTATTCTATAAATACATATAACAATACATTTATATGAAGGAATATCGATTCCGCAACACTCAAAACACTTTTCTATACCCATGTCAATGCAAAGTTTTATTATTTTAAATTCAATCGATTTTTGTAATAAAATACATACACCACCGCGCCTTTCTTTAGCCCGGCAAAATGAGGATGCTAGTTGGTAATTTTTTATGTTTATATTTGACTGTTGTCCATCTTTAATAAAAGTTTCACTAAGACATAAAATATTTATATTTGTACCATTTTCCTTTAGTTCATTTAAACATATTTCTAACATGTCCATTTTGTTTAATAAGCCTGCTATATTTTGATGCAATAATGTTGCAGAATCGCCGATAAACTTGTTACAATTAATATTATTGACGGTGGGTGCGAAAAAATGTTTGAGTTACATTTTCATTGAAATTGTCATTATTTTGCAAACCAGATAATTTCGAAAAATACTCTAAAATAGTGGTCTGTTTAAGTTTAGAATCTTGTTTTACACGATAATTCGAATTACGATAGTATGAAGTGCAGTTATATGTCTTAGTGTCGTTTGATTTGTATTTATTAAACATTGGTAAATACGTATCCTTATAATCTAGTGTGTTTATAAATAGGTTTAGTTTCTTACAAGTATAGTACATATTGTTGTAGCGTGTATGAAAAACATTTAGAAAGTGACAATTTGGAAAATTATTCGAGATTAGTCTTAACATATGGTTTAACGGCTTCGCATTTAAGTATTTACTACGTGTATTTATTATTATTACAGTGTTGTTATAAAGTTTCTTCAGAACAGTGGATAATTCAATTTGTACATTCATAGGGTTACAATCGTTTTGAGCAATACATAATATAATTTTATCATGTTTCCTTAATTGTAAATTATCACAACATTTTAATATTTCACTCGTGGAAGCAGATGGCTTTGTGTGAGCAAAAATATTGTAGGTATCACAATTTTTATTTTTTCTTGATTGCACCAGGCTTGCCGCAAGTCCTGAACATAGCTGACTCCCAAAGATTAGTATACGTTTATTATCAGAATAATTGTCAGCGCCTGAGTTAATAGGCTGCTTCGTCACGGTGTCGGGAATAGTACTTTTCTTGTCCAAGTTCCGTGTTATTTGTGAAGTTGTTGTTTCTGTCTCAATATGTTTATTTTGTAAGATGGTTTCAAGTGATGTTATTGACGGTTTTATACCCGTTGATGTCGGTGATTCTATATTTTCGGCGAAGTCTATTCGACGTCTAGTGATACTGCCGTTACTGCCTTTGGTAGGAATATTTTTTAGGACCTTATTTGACGAACAAATTGTTGTAAGTTGTTGTATTTTTAGTTGTTGTTCTTTTAGTTTTTTTTGGAGATTTGTATTTTCCATCAATAAGTTTTGTACTTCATTGTCTGCGCTTTCTAATTGACATTTGAGTGTGTTAATGGTTTCTTTTTGTTGAGTTATTATTTCGTCGTAATCAAATGTCGACAGATCAGGCAAACTTCTATTTAAATTTGTATTTGAGGGAGTAAATGACAGTCGAGTTTTATCCAGTTCATTAGGCGTGTAGTTCACAGTTTTATTTTTGTTTCTAAGAGTAATATTATTCTTTTCACACGACATATTTTGTTGAAAATTTCAAAGTTTTTAAATAGTTTTTAAATTAATTTCTATTAAACACAAAAGTATACGATGCGCCAACTTGGATTCGATATGATTCTTATCATACAGATAATGTTCAAGGAGTATCAAAGGGGATGTAATAAAATGGCACATTTTTTTACTTGTAATCAGCTGTCACACAGGTCGCCAAGCAATCCTACTTCTGGGTGGTTTGAAAAAAAAAATTAACCTAACCCTTATAAACTGCTTCAAAATTATTCTAGGTCGAAACTCTATACAAATTTGATAGCTATAAAATATTTCAAGAACTCATCAGTAATAATCCGAATTTCTAAAATCAGCCCACCATCTCATACCATGACATACTATGACCAAAACAACTGTTTAATATAAACATTCTATTTCTAATTTCAGCAACTTCAACACATCCGTCACTAGTGTAGTAGAACTACCAAAACCTTTAACTGCTAACTCCATACAACTAATTATTAGCTTCCAAAATGATGAATCTGGAATGATCTGTGTACTACATGTCAACGGTTCTCAGTTGTTACATTGCATACAAACGGAAGTGGTTGTGACACAGTTAGCAGTTTGTGATCGGATTCCAGACGGGCCTTTCACCTGCTGTGATGGCGTTGTTATAGCTGGTACTAAGAGTGGAGAGATATTTGCGTTTGATCTTAATAGAGCCAGTTTGATTCAAGGTAAGAACATTGTGTATAAAAGTATCTACTCTTGCAGTAAGTATGGTTATATCTTTACTATTATATAAAGCGGTAGAGTATGTTTTGTGTGTGTTTGTTTGTTTGAACGTACTTATCTCTAGAGCTACCTGTCTAATTTGAGTAATTCTTTTTGCGTATGATAGCCCAGTTCTTGAGGAAGATTATAGTCTATGTAACATCAAGCTACTGCTGACGAGAGCAGAGCAGTAAGCAAAGACGCGGGTGAAACTGCGTCGCGGAAAGCTAGTTAATAAAAATGTTATAGATTGAGGATCAACATGCTTAAATACTTTTTTTATATTGGTTCCACTTCCATTAAGGTTAGAAGATTTTATAATTAAAACAGAATTTGGTCAGTATATTTATAACAACATTATTCTTAGAAGTGTAACATCTAATAAATGATCTACAGATTCTTATTATATAGAAACTTTTTTGCACATGTAGTCTATTGGCTATGGTGGTGGGTAGGTCAGGACTGCTCCATCATGTAATGTGGGTTTTACCTACCCAAGCTAATGAGAATTTTTTTTTTTGCAAGATCTGTAGTACCTGTGTATTATTTTGTATACAATGTCACACAAAACTTATTCCTTAGTGTCTACTACTACAACATTTTCAACTTACATGAAAACTTTTTGTTTCTAGCATTGAAAGACATATCACAGGGCTATGAGCATCATATACAAAACGAAACCAATCCTGCAAACCTAAGTTTTCTGCAATACAATGCACTTCACAGAATAGAGAATCAAAGGGAACTCGCATTAGAGAACAACAACCATTTAGCTTTTTTACTTAATGAGAACTCTATAGTAGACGGGCAATACATATTTCGTAACCCAGATGGTACAGTGCGCATGAAGGCTAAAAGAGATCACATTAGGGTGACAGTTCTACAATACATTCCACAACTAGGAAGTGTAGCAGTTGGATATAATTTTGGTGCATTTCAAATTTGGAATCTAATGTCTATGGAGCTTGAATTTACGTCACAAGTCAATGTTGAGTGCTTGCCAGTAACACATTTTGGATTCCAGGTATGTAAAATATTTTCTTTATTCAATAAAATAATGGCATCTTTTAGGATTGTCTCTTATAGGAGCAATGCTTTATTATTTCTTGATATAAAAATCTTGTTTAAAATAAATAGTATAGCTTGACCAGAAAAATAAAAGCCCTGCTCTGGAGGCGATAAATTAACTATAATTATGGCAACATTAAGTATAGTCATACACATGCGAATTGTTTAGTGTATAATGTGTGTACAGATCTAATATACCATGCACACAATCAACGACACACTGTTAAACGACAATAATGACATCCTTAAAGACTGTTTCCAGTTAATGAAATTAGTTTCAATAGTTTTCCGCAACATGGCGAGGGTGTTTATTTTCCTGGTCAGGCTTTATTTTCTGGTATCAATAATGTCAGTATGCAAAGCCACCTTTACTTATCTGTAAAGTTGCTTATTGCAAAACTTATTTCTAATTAAAGAAAATAAAAATTTTGACAGGAACCATGTGATGATCCCAGAGCATTTTGCTATCTATGGGTAGTGTTTTCCATCACAGACAGGTTTGAAGAGGAAGAGTTTCCTTTAGGAGTGATGTACTCACTTACATACCAGGGCAAAAGGATGCTTACAGACACCAAATGTCTTTATCAGGTAAGAAAGAATGTACCAGATTATTATACTGTTTAAATTAGTATATGACAGCTAAAAAACAAAAATAAAATTACTAAATCACAATAATTATTTAGATCAATCAATCAATCAATCAATCAATCAATCAGTTTATTGTTAAACATAGATACAAAGGTTTAATATTGTTCATAAATTCAATTTCACTATGCTTTGCCGTAACATGCGGCGTACACGGTATACGCTTATACGGTTGTACTACTTTTTTAGGTATAAATATTGACATATATTGCAACTGGAAACAACACATAGATAAGATATGCTCTAAACTTGACAGCTTTGTTTATTTGCTTAGGAAAATTAGACAGGTAGCAACAACTGAAGCATCTCTAAGTGCACGGTTATATTTCCTCAGTGTTGCGCTATGGAATAGTTATATAGGGCAACTCCGTTGATCTAAAAAGAGCTTTAAGAGTGCAAAAAAAATGTGTAAGAATAATAGCTGAAGCAGATTACTTAGAGAGTTGTATACCACTGTTTAAAAAATATTGTATTCTTCCATTACCATGTCTATATATCTATGAAATTTGTATATTTGTGTATAAAAATCCAAGCCTATTCAAAAAACATTGCCAAACCACAAACAGAAATACCAGATTCCCAAATAAATTAACTGTACCCAGACAACACACAGCTATGCACAGTAATAATTCGTTCTGTATATCAATACGCATATTTAATAAACTACCTAACCACTTGAAAACACGTAATATATATATGTTTAAACGCAATCTGTTTGACTTACTGATCAATAAATGTTATTATTCTATAAAAGAATACCTAAATGATAATGCAAATTAATAAATTGTAATTAACTTTTAATCATTGTATCTGTAAGTTTATAAATGCGTTTGACATTTTAATAATTACTATTGTAATAATTTTGTTTGACATTTAGTAATTTAGTTGACATTTTAATAATTTTATCTGACATGTATTAATACCTGTCTTTGACATTCTAATAATTCAATTTGATGTATTTTAAAAGTAATTAGAATGAAATTTAATAACTTAACTAGACATTTAATTTAATAAATAATTATATAATAAATATTTGTACACCAAAAATGGTAGAACATAATTAATATGGCCTTAAAAAACTTAACACCATATTTTTTTGTAAACTTATTTCTAATTAAAGAAAATATTATAATATATTTATGTTCTGAGAAATAAATTATTCTTTCTTTCTTTCTTTCTTTACAATATTATTAAAGATAATAAAATAAATATAATTAACATGTATGCTTTTAATTCAATATTAACATTAGGTACCATCTGCGTCAATATACAGAATAATTAGTAAGTACATATACACAATTTAGGTTACACACCAACAATTAAGAAGTTAAAAATAAATTATGATAATAGTAATGTCAGTTTGTAATTCAAATAGCGTCAATTTGTAAATCCAATAATGTCAATTTGTAATACCAATAATGTCAATTTGTAATTCCAATAATATTAATTTGAGATAGATCATCAATTCAATACAAGAAGGTATGACAAACAATTTAGCCCACTTGTTGACTAAAATTGAGACATAGAATTAATGGAAGAAAGTTATTTATAACCTTGCACTACTCTCATTTATGCAAATGTATCACTGTTTGAAAATAACCTCATCCAGCTTAGAACCCATTTTGTTCTTCAGTTAACATTTTCTTTTTTTTTAAAACTAAATAAAATATAGCAACAATTTAAAGAAATTGTATTTATTGTGCTTTTATAGGAATTCTCATCAGCAACAATAAGGTTTCAATTAGAGTTGGGCATACCTGAAGATGCGGCACTTCTTGGAGGCAAGTGTGTGTCCTGTCACACTTACTCTGTCAATTCTACACTTGCTGCAGAGGGTGAAGAAAGTAAGTAGATCATAGTAATATTATTTATTATTATCATTGTTTAAGTCGAAAAAGACTGGTAAACATGGGCCTTTCCCAGGAAACTCCAGTTTGGTAGGGTGGTAGCCACCCATATCCATAGCATTTATAGCTGGTATTAAAAAGTATTAACAACTAGCTGTTGCCCGCAGATCCGCCCGCTTGAATGTCGGTTAAATCGCATTTTCTATAACAACTTTCATCCCCTATTTCAACCTCTTTAAGCCATTTTTCGCTATAAAATATAGCCTATGTTGTTCTCCAAGGTCTATTCTATCCCTATACAAAATTTCATCAAAATCGGTTCAGTGGTTTAGGCGTGAAAGCGTAACAGATAGACAAAGTTACTTTCGCATTTATAATATTAGTATGGATAATGTACTGCAAATTCCATGGTGTATGATTGATTGTATTTGCTTTTAGGTATGCTTAATATTTGCCAAATAGTATGGGAGTGTTGGGGTGAGAATGCCAATGCCTCAACTCAATATGGAATGCTCTTGTTTGACTTGGATCAATGGTACAAAGATCAAATGCCTGGTGAGTGTTGTATGTGTTATTAATGTCTTCATCCTTTTTTTTAAATGTAAACGTACAGTACAAAATGCATTTGTTAATAGGTAAAGGTCATTTTCATAACAAAGTTAATAAACATCTAAAGTCGTAACCTTAATTTTTGTATGTGATAAAGTTATTTTTTTAATGGCAAGATATAGTAGCTGACGGCACTTGTCTCGTGACTGTGCTTGCTGCTACAGTCTACGAGTCTCGTAGAGCGTGCTACGATCGAGCGCGTCTGATGTTTGTGAACAGTGTGAAGGTCGGCAGACAGCCGGGTGGGGCCAGAGGACGATGGGATGTCTCTGCTATGTCGCGTCTTTTCTATTAGTTAAGAGCCGGGGCACACGATGCGTTGCGCCGGCGGCTGTCGCTGCGTCGTAATACATAGGAGTATCTGTGGCATGGCGTACGATGCGTTGCGGCGCCGCGCTGGACTTGCATCCGCCGAGACGAGGCGGGGAGGGTGAATGCGGTACGACGTCGGAGCGGCACCGCTCAGTCGTTTTTTACGATCCATTTTTTTACAGTCTGTCACACTGCTGGGGCGGTGGCAGCGCCGCTGCGACATAACAACGTTGCGGCGCCGCACCGCTCGTGTGCTCCGACCGTAATACATTACAGCTGCTTTAGGATGCGTCGCCGTCTCGCCCCGCCCGCTGTTTGTTCCGACCTTTAGCCGCTATTCGACGTCGCGCTGCGTGTGCCCTAATACGACTGCACCTTGTTATACTTGCGGGCTGTGCGTTGACGACTAGCGCACGAATTTTTTTCATGAATGATGGCCTTTCTAACCTTTTTTCTGTTCTGTGATAAGAATAGTCGAAACTATAAGACAAATTACGTGTGTGCAGCGACATGGCGCCTGGAGAGCAACGCGTTCATGAGTGTGACGTGGTGCGGGTCGCTGGCGGGCGGCGCGGGCGCCTGCGTCACACTAGACGTGCGCCTCGACCCCGCCGCGCTCGCCGTGTACTCGCACGCCACCCGCCTCGAGGAGCACTTCTACCCCAACTCGCTGCAGTACAGTAAGTAAGCTTACAAATACTATCTGAGGTGACGTGCTGCGGGGCGCTGCGTCACACTAGACGTGCGCCTCAACTTACGGCTCGCTAAGTCGAAACGCACTTTTTTTTGTTCAGTCATTTGCAATAGTAGAAATTGTGTTTTAAATCAACTATTTCTATTTAATTTTAAACGATAAATTTGTTGTTTTTAGACTGTATTTGCCTGAACACGGCAGAGGCTTGCGTACTAAGCACGATAGGCATACAGCGTCAGATAATAAGCTCAATCGACGAGATAGGCCCTACTGCTCTGTTGAACCCGCTCCGATTGTACAACGCGTGCGTCGCCGCCGGCCTCACACCGCTCTATATGGATACTTATAATAGGAATATCAGTCAGGTTAGTAAACTTTAATATTTTGTAATGTCGAGATGATGTGCTAGTCCGGTACCTCCCTCTATGCAGGAAAGTGAGAGTGTCATACTATTCAACTATTAATATGACATCTGAAGAAACCCGAACTATAACAAATAAAGTACAAAGGATGTGAATGCCCGAAATCTATATGTATACTATTTTATAAAGCGGAAGTTTGTTTGTTTGTTTGAACGTGATAATCTCTAAACCTACCAGTCGGATTTGAATAACTCTCTGCGTATGCTAGCTCAGTTC
Source organism: Parascotia fuliginaria (assembly GCA_963082885.1). Lineage (NCBI taxonomy): Eukaryota > Metazoa > Arthropoda > Insecta > Lepidoptera > Erebidae > Parascotia > Parascotia fuliginaria. The sequence goes on along the minus strand of OY720182.1, from coordinate 4,714,467 downwards.
TTAAGGAAGGTTATAGGCTATAAAACATTACGCAACTGGCGATGGGAGCAGAGCAGTAACCAAAGACGCGGGTGAAACCTTGCTGCAGGAAGCTAGTGTTACGATATAATTGTTATATCTTTGCAAATTTGTTGGTGACATTCCCATGTCCAACGCGACTAGCGCGGACCACAAAACTGAATGTGATAATAAATGTTCATCAACGTCAACTGCGATGACTTTACCATAGTGTACTTTCTGTACGTCTCCCCCGTACCTCCTGTACTTCCCCCGTATCTCCTATACGTCCCCCGTACTTCCTGTACGTTCCCCATCGTCCGCAGACCATAAGATTGTCACGTCATTTGTCAAGCTATAGACTTGTTCCATACGGTGCATCTTTAATAACTAAAACTGTTTATTACCCAAATATGCCTTTCATTATATAACAGGAAGATCAACGTCGTTACCTCCTCTCCGTGGCGCTAGAAGCTCGTTTGTCTAGGTTTCTAAAGCGATGTGCACACGATTGGGCAACTGGTAGTCACAGTGGGGTTGGCTGTACACTCACTTTCTTGGTAAGTACTTAACAATATGATCTTTATTGCGCAGAGGATTCTTGAGGAAATGGTCACCCGTCCTTGAATTAACCACGTCTAGTGTACTTAACCTCTTTTTTTAATACAACTCTGGTGGCAAAAAAGCATATAGCCCACCTGATGGTAAGGGGTAACCGTGGACATGTCTCTTATTTTCTAAGCATTGGTAAGAACGATGCTTGCCGACCATGTAGGGAGAGGTTTTCCAGAGAGACTACTACAACGTGGAGTTCTTCAAGTTTAAAGGTTTTAATAGGATCGGCAACGCGCTAGTTATGCTCCTGGTGTTGCAAGCGTCCATAGGCTACGGTAACTGCTTACCATCAGGCGGACCATATGCTTGTTTGTCGTATTAAAAAAAAAAAAAAGGAAAAATGTCGTTGATTTATCTATTTATTCTAGTTATAAGTGTTCACACAAAAGAGTGGCAAGCAACGTCGCAATTTAATTTCGTGGTTTTCAATTTTTATCATTTAATCGGAGCTATATTTTATAAATGTTTTCAGAACACTTTTTAGAATTACGTGAAAGCTGTATAAAAAGTGAGTAACCATAATCCTTACAGTTATTTTGCAATGAAAATAACGCAATGAAAATTTCCAATGTATTATAATAATAATAATAATAATACCAGCCTATTTACTGTCCCACTGCAGGGCAAAGGCCTCTTCTCATATAGAGAAGATATGAGCATTAATCACCACGCTTGCTCAAGGCGGATTGGCAATTTCAGACATTTAAGTCCAGGTTTCCTCACGATGTTTTCCTTCACCGTTAGTCAGAAATGTCCAAGATAAACTTAGAAAGTACATATGATTTGTAAAATCACATTGGTACTTGCCCGGATTCGTACCCACTACCTCGTGTTTACGAAGTGGGTGCCTTATCCACTGGACCATTTCGACTTTTTAATGACCAATGTATTATTTGTTTATAAATAGAACTGTAAGCATTATGATAACTTACTTTGTATACAATAATTTTTTTTTAAATATTTATAAAATATATCTTTACGAAAATATGACAGTATATTGCAACGTTGCCACTCTTTTGTGTGAACGCTCTTAACTTTAACTGATCCCTCCTGGTACTGATCGGTGTCAAGTTTCCAAACGCTGAATTTTATTTTGTAAAAATTGGTCAGTATTTTACATTAATTATTATTTCAGGTGGATTGGTGCTGGAAACGAGCAATAGATTTAAAAGAAAACGCCAAAGAGCTAACAGCTCCGTTATTCGCCTCATCAGCCCTGCCGGACAGGTAATAACAACCGAATAAAACATCTCAAAATAAATTATGTTATCTGCAGATTTTTCTTATCGTACAATAATTTATCTTTAAGAGCGTTTAAAATATACTTTTTTATTTTATTTCTTACTTTTTATACAGCTTTCATCTAATTCTAGCATATAGACAGAACATATTTTAAAATATAGCCCCGATTAAATGATAAAAATAGAAAACCACGATTTATTTTTGACACTAAATTGCGACATTGCCATTCATGACGCGTAAACCCCTATTATGAAAGAAAGAATTACATAAGTATATTTTATACTTCGCCATTGCGACGTGAACGTTTTTTTTTATTACTGACAGTGGCAAACAAACAAACAACCCACGTGATGGTGTACTACAGTATTGTACACCTTAAAAAGGTCTACAAAAAAGTCCGCGACAGTATATGTCTATCTCTAAGGGATAACCCACAATAACCATTTTTTATCCTTTACTTTTTAAAAGATAATGGCTTATTTTCGAAGCGATTTTTAGCAATACAGCATTAATCCTTATAAAATTAAGTACCTTAAATACATTTTGCATTTAATATAAAACAATAATGCCCTTTGCAGCATGTAATTAAATAAATATTTTCAAAGATATTACAGATTAAAAATGCAGGGAGGGATATAGCGGTAGGGGGCCAGCATTCTGTAGTAAAATTAAATATACTACTGAATGTGTAAATACAATGTTCACAGCATTTGTTTTTCTTCGCACGGGCAATGCTGACACTAAATATAGTATCAGCACCCGTGCGAAGCCGGGGCGGGTCGCTAGTTTACAATATAAGTAATCATTACAAATAAAAACTTAATACGATATTTAAAAAACCTACATGTTTATTATGAACTGATTTGTATAATGTTGTATTGACAGGAACGTTGTGAGGTGTTTAGAACATTGTGTACAACAACTGACGCAGCTGACTGGTCTGCTAGATGCGGTACTTACTAAATGCTGCAACTTAATAGTACCTGATGGTAAGTATTGTTTTAGAACAATATTTTTACTTTAAATAATACTTAAATTGCCTAGAATCAATGGTAAGGCCAATTATAAGTGCGACATGTCTTAAAAAAAACTTTATTTATTTATTAGGCACAACTACAGATAAAAAAAAAAACAAAGAATATAATAACTGTCGGCCTGGCATGCGACACACGAGATATTTTTTAGTCAAACACGTAAATAAAAATATCATATAAAAAGAAATATTTGCATTTGTGATATTCACTCATAGGCCGCCAGAGAGTGCTATTAATTTTTCATACAAATGTTTTACGCTCTCACTTAGTGATACAAACGCACTTTGACAGTTATTTTATTACTTATATATTGTCTTTCAGCTCTAAGTGAAATCGAAGAAAAATACAAAGGGATTGGCACTGTATCCCTTTACTTCCAAGTAGTGCAATGGTTCCTAAGAGTCGGACTATTGCCTGAGCGACACGATTCTTATAATGCGCTGCCATACCCGGCAGATCAGTTGTATAATACTTATAACAAAAGGTATGTTTATATCTGTTAGTTTGTTTGTTTCGATTTAACTCAAGATCTTAGTAACCGATTAAAAGAAAGTTACAAATAGGACGAGTAACATGGCTATATTTTATTATGTTTTAATATTTTAAGCGCCTTTATAAATCTGAATGATGCAATACGTCACTATAGCTATTATATTTTTCGTAGGCGTTTATTGTGAGACCGAATGAAACTTTTGTTACCGAAGCGAAGCAAGGGCGGACGTCTAGCTCTTAATAAAACTATGTATTGATTTAATTCTTTAAGCATCTTGTATCGAGAATAGTAAAGAAATTTTTTTAATGTTAAAGCCTTTAATTCTACTTCGCAAAAATTATAGTATCGCTATATCATAATCGAATAATATTTATAATTTAGCACTACTGCGTGTTTAGGAAAATTTTCGCCATCAGTTGGCGCCAGTTTTGTAAAAGATCTTCCATTTTGACAGCGCTATCAAAACAAATATTTTTCAGTGTTCCTTTCGGAAATTTTAATGTTTTATTTACAAAATGGAATATTCACGTGCTTAAGGACAAAATAAAATTGTTAAGAGGTTTTTCTAAAATGGCGCCTACGAGGTGTCAGCACCGATGTGTCAGGTCTAGCTGTCAAGTGCTTTTAAAAAGCCATCTTCTGATTGGCTCAATGTGAAAGTGGCGCCAACTGTTGCCGAAAATTTTCCTAAGCACCCTCATTAAGAGCCCAATATTGCGTTTACATCGAAAAAATAACTTCATTTAAATATATACAAATTTGCAGACGTCTCAAACTAAATCGTTTACAAGACAATGCGCCTACAAACGAGGAAGATGCGAACAAACCATGTTCGTTGCTCTATATCGATCAACTTATTGAACAAGAGTTCGGCGGAGAGAGAATACGAGAGTAAGTTTAATGAACAAATGTTTAGCACATGTTTTTAACATTGATCTGTATTCTAAAATAAATGTCTCTTGTGTTATTATATTACATACATGATGTATATTCTCTGGTAGAAAGTAGTCTTCAGTAAATGCACAACCAATTACTCCCCAAATACTAAAACGACTTAAATTATAGGTATAGGGAGGTGAAGTTATTAAATTACTGGCGTTTGAGTATTTGGTTATTTTTTATATATTTCTTGCTTAATCCAAAATTTAATATAAAGAAAAATACATTCCATTTTTACGACATTATACAGAGTGTATACGACGGTATGACATTAAATGCAATTACGTATAGTATGTGACATTATAAAGCGAGACAAAAAAAAATCTACTAAATATCTTCAAAATTTTGTTTTTCGTCAAATTACTTTTGTGATTAATTAGAAATCATTATATGGGCTAGTAACACCTGCCTTTTCATTTAATGTCAAACCGTCGTATACACTCTGTATATAGATTTTATCTATGAAATGTGGCTAACATTAGTAAACTGTTTGTATGAAACCTGAAAAATGCTTCTTTGATTTAAACACATTTTATTTATTTATTTATTGATAGCTAGCTTTCCGCGACGCGGTTTCACTGTCGTCTTTGCTTACCGCTCTACTCCCGTCGCCAGTAGCGTGATGTTACATAGCCTATAACCTTCCTCGAGAACTGTGCTATAATACGCAAAAAGAATTTTTAAATCTGACTGGTAGTTCCAAATATTAGTGCGTTCAAACAACGTATAGAGTATAGATATAGAACATCTGTGTAATGTGGCTAACATTAGATAACTATTTGTATGAAACCTGGAACAAAAATGCTCCTTTAATTTCAACAGATCTTATTTATTTACTGTTGTTGTGCAAAATCTTTAGGGGAAAAATTGATGCACTAGATCTACATGACGAGTTGTGTCGTTTTTATACTCCTGACAACTATCGTCGTAACCGGAGACATGTGCTGTTCGCTGTTCCATCATGTCGCACCGTAGCGCGTTCCATGTCGCCTGTACCGCGCACACTATCAGCACTCAATGCTCTCCTGTGTGCCAATCCTAACTGTGATCTGTTTGCGGATGGATGGCAGAAAATATTGTCAGAGTGCTTGCGGTTCTGCGAGCGTGATGCATGAATGTGTTTTATCATATCATTTTTTTTTGTTTTCATTTTATTCCTCTTTATCTGTGTTTATTGTTTTGAATCGTATATGGTGTAATAATTATTGTAATTGGTAGTAATTAACCGTTTTAATTATTATTATTAAATAAATAAATAAATAAATATACAGGTTATGGATAAAAGGCGGCAGTGAATGTAACGGCCTGTACCCGCCACCATCATTGTACTCTCTGTTGCGTCTGTACCTACTGTGCGACATCGCGGAGGAGCACAAACATTCGCTCGTGCTATACCTACTCGTGGATTATTCCATGGTCTATGATGAAGTCAGGTAAGGAAAATTACCATCCTATGTCCGTCTACGGTACCGAATCAAACTCAAACTTAAAGCATTTATTTCATTTTGATCATAAAGTATAATGCTTATGAAAAGTCAACATTACATGAAGTCAGCCAATTAACCTACAGCCAGTTCCCTGACGAGGTAGAGCTGAAAAGAACTGGCAAGAAACTCGCACTCAAATGAGTGAGAAAAAAATTAGTGAGTGGAAAGAAATAAATGCTTTGTTAGAGTCTGATTCGGTGCTGTAGACGGACATAGGGTACTTTTTATCCAGAAAATCGGTATGGTTCCCGAGGGAGACAAAACACATGTTACGCGCGGGCGAAGCCGTAGGGCACAGCTACTAATATATATTATAGGAAATTCGAAAAGTAAAGGTGGGTAATTTAAACGGATTTTTTTTTTGTATTTGTTGACTGTTTTTTTTATAGGAAGCAAAGATATCTCTATGCCATAGGTATCTGCGCTAGAATAAATTGACTGTTATCTCACAATGTTACGCTAAAATGTCACCATACATTTTAAGTTTTTTTTTTTTTTTTTATATTAACCTACCAAAGTGACTCCACCCCGCGTGATGGTAAGCAGTCAGTGGCATCCAGAAGTGGTGGCCACCATACCAAAAGCTATAGTCTTAAGCTGCTGGTATGGTGGCCTCCACTATGGCGGCTGGGAATGGGGTTAGGGGAAGGGAATGAGGGAGGTAAGGAAAGGGGAAAGGGGGGAAGTTGGGCCTCCGGCACTCTCACTCACCGAGCGAAACGCAGTAATACGAATACTACTACTCTTACGTCGAGAATTTTCTAATGAAAAAGAAAGGTAATTTGATGTACTACATACTCCGCCATTAGTATATAATTTCTGCTTCATTCAACTTGTTTTAGTAATTACATGCCATGTGTTATTGTTGTGCAAATACATATTTGGTTTTTTTTTTCAGATACGAGACTGTAATTCGCAGATTGATGCAATTTCCCACAATGTTTGGTCTCAGCAACACTGCTATCAAAGCGACCCAGGCATTTTGGCATCTCGACCACAGAGACTTTGATGTAAGTACCAATTTTAGAGTTGTTACTTGCAATAGTAGTATTAATAAAGTTGTGTAAACTATACTAATATATAAAGCGGAAGTTTGTTTGTTTGAACCCTCTAATCTCTGAAACTACTAGTCGGAATAAATAATTATTTTTGTATTTGATAGCCCAGTTCTTAAGCAAAGTTATAGACTATGTAACATTACGCTACTGGCCACGGGAGCAGAGCAGTAACTAAAGATGTAACTTAGCGTCGGTAAAACCGCGTCGCAGAAAGTTAGTATAACGAATATTATGAGTGCGTGGATAGATTACTGTTGAGCGTTTACACCTTATGAGTTGCAACGTCGCAATTTAGTGTCATATTTAGTGGTTTATTTTAAAGCCTCTTAATGCTAATTATTAAATGTTAATTTGGTATGTAATATGTAATAGATACACGCATTAATATTTATTTGTTCTGCATCAAGCTCACAAAAATGAGGGCAGGAACGAAGTTGGAACGTAAAAGCTTCGTTATATGCGGCTATTTCAATGTAGTAAAGAGCAAATGGAGTGCTGATGGAACAAACGCTCGAAAAGGAAATTGACTTCGGCAAAGACACGGGTGTAATATTTAATTTTAAATGTGGGATGTTTGACAGGGTAGCTATTATTGAAATGAGTGTGAGCATTTGAGACTGGCCAATCACAGCATTGGTTTGGCTGCGATTATAGCGTTAAAGTTTGGCGAGTGAAAACGAGCCTCATGCGCAGTCGATTGGTTTATTCGTCTGTGTTCCAAGAATTAGAATGCACAGAAATTTATCTATTTCAAAATTTGTTAGATTCCTGTATTTACGGCAGTACGGGGTTTACCCATTCTACCCACTCATGTATCCAACCCTATTTGTGTTGGGTATGGTTGGATATAATGAGCTGGGAGTTAGAAAGGACTAAGCGCTAGCCTTATATATATTTAAAATTATTAGAGGCGTAATCCACAATCCCGACTTGTTAGGGCTTGTCGGTTTGTGTGTACCGGATAGATACGTATGGCGGCGACGCCTGCCGCCGCTGCTGGCGCACCAATCTATTAAGCGAAGCGCAGCTGTCGCGCGCACTGCGCACTCTTAATCTGGTAGCCAATCGTACATACTTGTTTGGTTGTGCACTGAGTGAATTCATCAAGACTACTTTGTACGTAATATGTTATGTAAATAGATAATAATCAATCAGTATGTTACTCTATTGCATTGGGTAAGGTAATCTGTAAAAATAGATGTAAGTTTGGAAATAAATAAATAAATGTCTATTTATTTACGACCAGTTGTTGTTACATTGTAGTTCTCGTTCTCGTTGTAGTTTAAAATACATTTATGATAATACTTATGCACAACATTTAAAGGTGCCGCAATATGCAAAGAAGAAACGAAACTTATGAAATGCAATAATGTAACATGGAACGAGCATTTCATAAGTGTGGACACAGGGCGTGCACTAACCGAGCATGTACGTACTCGTAACATCTGTTTGCGGCGTGCGTGCGTACATGAAACGAGCATCAAGGGTAGCCTCTACCGTAGCGACCATGGTCCGTTCCGCCGTACAAACACACACAATCGTCCACACTGCACACTGCGCGCCCCACAGTGTTCGGCGAAAAACCGACAAATTGCGGATCGCGGCGAGCACGAGTTGAAATGCTGTATTCATGCGCGTGGCGTGCGCGGTTAATGCGCGCAAGGCGTCTACACTATAGAATTTTTTTCATAGCGTGTTACATTGCATGTTGCATTTCATAAGTCTGTAGGTACGCGCCATTATGGAGTTATGTTTGGTTTGTCACCAGTTCGCCCTGGACCAGCTGCAGTGCGTGTCGGCGCTGTCTCCGTGGCAGCACGGCGTGGCGCTGGCGGCGCTGCGACAACAGCACCGCGCGCAGGCCGCGCTGCAGTACCTGCACGGGCGCAAGCCGCCGCCCCTACACCGAGTACACCAGGATACAGCGCTCTGCTCACTCAGGTAACCGACCCTAGAGTCACAGTTACATCCAGCAACACAGAACCGCAATTTCCTGTTTATATCCTTTCTGTCACTCAGAATCGTCATTAACTAGAGCGAGAAAGTGCGATGGAAGCCGACACCACGTTACCGCGCAGAGGCTTATTAAACTCTTATAACTATTGTTTTGCATAAGGAGTCTCAAATACATCATAATTTGCAATAACTTATTGTCCTTACAGAGTGAACGATCACGACAAACTAGAAGATTGGCAGCCATGTTGCAACTTGTACTTAGCGCGAGGACTAGTTTTCGAAGCACTTGACGTAATAAGGATATGTGTGCAAAACGCGGCCAGCGTTGAAGATAAAACACAAGTGCTGAATTTCTTCTTCACAGGTAAAAATATATTTCTTTTTTCTGCTGTGGCAGACGAGCCAACAGCCCATCTGATTGTAAGTGGTAACTGGCTCATGAACTTCTGCAATGCTAAGGGCTCTCTTAAAACCTCGTTTGAAGAAGGACATGTCATAGCGCTCGGGAAACACCGCAGCTGGCAGTTCGTTCCAGAGCCTGTATGTACGTGGGAGGAATGAACGCTGGAAACTGGAGATCTTGTCCAGGTAGTATGGATGAACTTTGCTGCGATGTTGAGTGGTGCGATGATAGAAGGGAGATGATGGCACCGAGTCAAACAGTTTCTCTAAGTACTTGTCATGTTATTACTGTTCACTTAACCTAGATATTTCGTTTTTGACTAAATAACTGGCAACAGCATTATTGAGTACTAAATATCATCTTATTGCTTTAATCATGTTTGTCATACAGGTTGTAGAAACACAGGAAATCTCGCTAAATTACTACAAGCGACATTGCTACCGTTTGAAGAGGAGGTGTTTATAAAGTACTTAGAGGATTGCAACGATCCAAACACTTCGGATATACTAGTCATGTATTATTTACAAAATTCAAGGTAGGTAAATATATTTTAATCTTCGTGTAGTGACCAAGCATTAGTATAGTTGTAACCCTTTTCAGTCTGCGGTCAAGGAACTTAAATAAGTACGTAATTGACTACTTAGGGCACCAACATATAATGGCCAACCTAATTTGTTAACATAACTTATAAATATGGCTGTGCTGAGGCACTATTTCAACAACAGTTTTTTGGTATATATATAAGAAAAATATATTACGTTATCAGTGAGAACAAAGCTCATAAAAAAGTAAACGCCAGCGTAACGCTAACCTCAAATTTTATTTAAAGTTTTGTTTTAATATCTCGTGTTTCTGTATAAGCAATCGTGTATCGAGGGCACTATTTAAGAACAGTTTTTTGTATATAAATTGATAGACCTACTAAAAGTATTTTTCGAGTTCAACGTGTGGACGTCAGCATAACGCGTTATGTTGACGTCCGCACTAAACATAGCCTTTATTTCATAAACTATATAGGCACTATTTATTTGATTATTGCACTTATTCAGCACTATTTAGGCACTTTTATTTGAGACCAATACCGATCCCAAATTCCATGGCGCGGACGTCAACATAACGAACACTCCTGCAGGATTCTGATCCTATGTTATTACTGCAACTTATAAAAATGTGTATATCCTGTAGCAGATCTTAAATATTTTCCTTTTTTTTTCTAATAATGCTAAGTAAACAATTTAGCAGTTGTCGACCGGATGACAGGATAATTGGACCACTCACGAACCGTAATACGGTATGATATTCGATGAAAGGAAATTCTCTAGTCCATCCAGTTTATTTTTGCTAAATCCAGCAAGTATCTCAGTTTGATGTGCTTTGTCATACATCAATTATTTAAGTAACCTAGTGTGAAAAGTAAATTCTATCTTTACCAATAAATATTATATTCACAGATACCTAGAAGCGGAACGCTACAACAACAAACTAAAACATAAAAAACCTCGAGGGAAGGACGTATCTACTTCATACGAGTCGTTGTTCGACATGATGGATAGAGAAACCGCGAGAGACGCCATCGTTGAAGTCGTATGTTCGTCTCTCCCGGCGATAACTAACACCGTGGCTAATCACGCGCTGGATATTAAAGAGGTTGAACATGGTATGAGACTTTGAATAATGTTTTACTAGCTGCGTCCTGCGGCTTCGCCCGCGCGAAAATTAGTATAACTCTGGACCAGAGCGATTTTTGAGATAAAATGTAGCCTGTCAATCTCCGGCACCGAATCCATCTTATACTAATGTTCAGCGATATCGATTCAGCCGTTTAAGCGCTGAGTGGTAACAAACACACACACACACACATACACGCACGCACGCACGCACGCACGCACGCACGCACGCACGCACGCACGCACGAATATATACCAAAATATCAAAAAAAGAAACTGGGATTGCTAATCGTACCAAGTGTGTGGCCATTTTGTCTAAAACAAGTCTATATTTTACAGTGATTGTACCAAAGCCGATGTCCGTGTACATAAAAGCGAAGTCTCCTAAAAATACCTTCACATACAAATCATCATTTATACAGGTCAGTTTTATTTTTCTTTAATCTTTATTTTATAAGAGAACTTGGTTCACAAAAGGGAAGCGACCATGTTGTCCTCGCAAATCTTCTTATAATAATTGTTAACATTATATAATGCTTTGGCGTTATTTGAATCAGGATAAGTCAGCACTATATAACAGCCACCCAGGTCAGTTTTATTTATTAATTAATATGTACTCCTAAAATAACCATAATATTTTTAACATTTATTTATACAACTTTGGTGGAAAACAAGCACACCTGATGTTAAATGGTAACCGTAACCTATAGCGATGCCTGTGTTTTTCAAGCATTGCAGAAGCAATAATGCTTAGAAAACACAACCAAGCCGTTGTTGACCTCGGAGAAGGGGATGAGGAAGGAAAAGAGAGAGGACCGAGGGGGTATTGGGGCTAATTTAATTACAATTAAGTGACTCAAGAATGCCTGCGCTCTGTCTATGGTAAACATTTAAACAATCAACGGGATCAAGGACACGTTTTCTTATCGTAACAAATTTCGTGAGACTTCCACGGGCTCAATCCATAATTCAGCAAAGCTCATTCCATATTATTATCCAAATCAAAACTTTACTATTCATAAACATGAAATTTGACAGTTCTGAAACGAATACCTTGATTAACCTCAAGATTTGGTAAAAGTATTTTCGTATCTGTGGAATGAGATATTGGAATCAAATACGACATGAAGTCTATTATATAAAGCATAAGAGTTTGTTTGTTTGAACGCGCTAATCGCTAGAATTACCAGTCGGATTTGAATAATTCCTTTTGCGTATGATAGCCCAGTTTCTGAGGAAGGTTATAGGCTGTGTAACATCACGCTACTAGCGAAGGGAGCAGAGCAGTAATCAAAGACGTGTGTGAAACCACGCCGTAGAAGCATCTACCTCTACTGAACTGTACCAATCTAAATTTAACTTCATACATTTACAAAGCGTAATTTTTAGCACGCTCGTAAACTAATTTCGATAACCTAGATACATTGCGAATAAACAATTTACTCACATACAAGATAGTTGCCAAATTTCCTTTCAGTTTGATCTACTTTCATTTTATATTAACACATTGTACATAATAGTTACCAGTTCATTTTTTTTTTAAATCAATCGTACGAACTGTATACGGTATAATACCAGTGTCTGCATTGACTGTTTAGTGTTTTAATTGTTTGGTATATAAGAGAAGAATATAAAATGGTATTTATTTTTTTGGTGTAAAAATCAAAATTAAAAATTCTGTCGGTAAACATACTGTTGTATATATATATATATATATATATATATATATATATATGTTAAACATACTACAATAAAAAAATCTTTTTCCGTATCAACAGAGTCGATAAAAAATAGTCTATTGAAGTGTAGTATATAATATGTCAAACAATGGATTTATTGTGATTGTGTAATGTTTAGGACACGATAGAGAATGCAAGCGAAACGTGGATGAATAAACCGAAGATGCGTCGTGGTATCAAACGAGCGCTCAATATTGAAGAAACACCATTCATCTGTACTCCGAAATTAAATAGAACTAGAAGGTAAGTGCTCTTATATATGCAGCTGTAGTTAAAATGTGTTTTGTGGCAATTTTCATCAATATTATCAATTATTTTAAAGCCCAAATTGGCTTAACAACATTTTTCTACTAAAGATGTGAAATGTGTTTTCTATATTAAGTCTGTAAGAACATTAGCCAATACACAGTCAATAGTAGCACGTCTTGCGATCTCTTAGTTAGTTTGTCTTGCATGTTGAGCGTATATTGTTTACTTCCACGTTGCCGTTGTGATGTCATCACTCGTATCTACAACACCTGTTATAAATATTATGTAAGCTGACCGATATATTTGTACTGTGTGCTCGAAAAAGCTAAACGGTTATTTGGGACTCACAGGCCTGGTACCGGAACAGACCATGCCACCTTTTATTGATAATACTAGTTGTGTTGTGTTTTAAATCTAAAGTAATATTATAAAGAGAACAGATTTGATTTTTTGTATGTTTGTTAGTTTGTTATGAATAAACTCAAAATCTACGTATCTAATTTCAAAAATCTTTCATAAATAGAAAGCTACAATATCAGCGAGTAACATAGGCTATATTTTTTGTGGTATGCCTATCCACGCAACAGCTAGTCTGTGATATTTTTGTTTACGAATTCTAGTATGCCAGTATGTCGAATGCTAGGCTGAATTAGTTTGTACAGATTACCGTCTACTCGCACAGTCTACTTATTCGAGGGCAGTTTGGTGTTCTCGCCACAACTCCTGGGTCAGGACTATCTCCCCTACGTCATGATGATTCCTACCCTATGATGGTTGAGGATTAAAGAGCGGTTACGGTTCCATCAATGTGCAGTATCTAGATGACCATCGGTCGTCGACTGGTTTCGCAACAAGGAATGTCTGAGGTTACCAGTTTACCACACCTCCACTCCTTCTTTTTGCGTATAGTGGTCAGAAGCCTTGACAGTCAAGTTCCCTCGACTAGTCTTGTCAAATGTCCCTTACATTTGACAACATTCATTTCAAATTCTGATCAAATATATTTAATAGTAGTCTCAGTAAATTCAAAAGTGAAATTAGACGTATTCTATGTATCAGCAGTTCCAATTCCGGTTAATAAAGGACAAATAATATTTTTGTACTATCACAACTAGGTAATTTATTATTTGGAGCATCTTTGCACTCATACGTCGAGTTACAAACTAGCTTTCTATTTTATATATTTACTGTGTTTCTTTATGTTTGTATCTTGTTTTGTGAGCCAATAAATCAATAAATAAATTATGTCCAAAATTGAAACCTTGAAAAGAGGTCTTGTAATAAGCGTATAGTACTCAGCAAAGAACTTGAACAATGGCGGATTCAGTTCTCGCATGTGCATTTTCGAACCAATTAATCGGCCAATCTTAACACACGGCTCGCAAGTGTCATTTGGTGATCTACCAAAATCGTGGTCGATAAGATGCTTTTCCGCGTCGCACCTCGCTTTCTCCGCCAAGAAGACTCAAAAATCAGTTACGTGAATTCAACGTAATTGTTCAAGACGTTTGTTGGTTACTATACCTATTTAGGTAACATTGTTTATTTTAAAATGGCCAATAATCAAATAACGTTCTAGCATTCTATCTGCGTCTCAAGAACTGAGTACGTCGAGCCCGCCGAAGCGTGCCAGACTAGACCTATCTCGCACGGGCAGCCCCCGGCGCGCCGCTGGTGTGGCGCTGAGCGCGCAGCTGGCGGCGCTGCTGCACGTGCCGGACGCGCTGAGCCCCGCCGCGCGCCTGCACGAGCCGCGCCGCGCGGAGACCCCGCACAGCATACTCAAGGTCAATATAATAATCTTTATCTTACGTTTCAGTTTTTTTCCTAGACCAATAATTGGCGACTTTTAACGCAGAGTTCGATGCAGCTTTCAAATCTTCACTAATGCAGTAGCATCATAACCGCATCGCTTTAACCCAGTAACGTTAACAGCATAGTAGCGTACGTAGCGCTTGCTATTACGGCCGTAGCGTGCATATCCCTCGCTACTACGGCGTAGCGTGCGTATCGCTTGCTACTACGCCGTAGCGCGTGGTCTATGAAGCGAGTGAACTGTAGCTAAAGCATGCGCACCGACGAAGACAGACTGTCAACTATCATTATTATTCTAAAATTTACTTTGGTAAAACTTCATTCTTTTTATCACCTTTGTATTTTATATGGTGTAAAAAAAGTATAAATAAACAAATAAATGCATACATTTTAAAGTCTTAACATTACTGTTTTCTTTAACAGATAAGAAGAACTGACGCGTCAGAAAGAGATGGTGCGTCACCGGTGGATTCACAGTACTTGAATGACAGCGATGATGAGTTATTGGAGACAGCCAGTAACCACACACATTACAGTGATTCTACCAATAAGTATGTATCTTATACTTTATTTAATACTTATCTATATATTAATTGCTGAAAAAAAATCTTTCCTGTTTTATGTTCATTGTATTAAGATGTAAATTAGTTATAGTTTAATTCAGATGGAGTACAAAAAAATAACAATATCAATTTTGTTATGTTATGATAATGCATAGATACGTGTTGTTAAATAAACAAAAGAAGCGCAAATTACGTTAACTGGAGCCGGAGGATGCAACAAAAAAAATTTTTTTTATTACAAATTTAATTGAGTATAAAAGAATTACAATTTGAATAAAACTATGGAGATGATAATTGGTTGATGTGAGTACCAAGAATGAATTATATTTTAATAAAATGAATAACTATAATTCTGGAAACGTATGCTAAATTGAATGTGGCGTGATATTGCATCAGCCGCGTGGAATGTTGCGAAAGTCGTGTGAATGCGATTTGCTGACTCGGCGCCTCGTGCTTCCCGCGGTTGCGATGTGCAGTAATGGTGTCGGTTAGCGTCAGCGGTCCGCCTGTTACACCGATGCGTAACACGCACGTGCGTGCGGCGGCGCCCGCGCATTTCAACACGTAGCGTAGCGTAGCTCTCCATCGTTAGGTAGGTTATAAGACAGCGTGGATGCTACAAACTAGAATGTACTATGTAACAACACTGATCGAGTGAAAATTAACTCAAATCTTTTTATACCTAAAAAAAATTTTTTGAGCGTTAATTAAATTAAAAGAATATTGTAAACTATCATATCAGCCGAAAGACGTCCATTGCTAAACATAAGCTTTCCCTAATTTTCTTCACCTTGGTCGTGAGCCGCCCTCATCCGGCGGTTGCCCGCCACCCGCCATTAGCTCGCCGGTTCAGTTCAAGGAGTCTGGCCTTGTAAACTATAACACATATAAATTACAGACATCTACGTTTCACCATCCCCACTCCCACTGAGCTGGACCCTTCGCCTTCGCCCCGCACTGCGCACGCGCACGCCGAGGAGACGAGGGAGCGAGCTACGTCCGCTGTAAGAGATAAGGACATGGATGTGTCTATAGAGAGCTTTGTTACTACTGCGTCGCATCCTATGGTACGTTTGTCGTTTTGTTTTGATCATTATTTTCATTAAAGTATTTATGGAAATAACAATTTAATAGCAAGACCCAAAATAATGTGTTTTTTTATTTTATAGACTGAATCCAATCCACTAGAGTCATCTCCAAAGAAATTGGCCACTGATGAAACAGTTGCTTCAAAGAAATCTTTCAAGGACACTGTTCGCGCCAGGTAATGATGTATTTCTTAATTTTACTTTTTATACCTTAATTAGACATATTATTAGATTATTGTCGATAAACTTAGCAAGTAAAAACCATACCAAAAGAACTTAAATAAAACGAGTACGCAGTTTACGAAGTAACAATTTTTTTTTCATTTTAATATTTCAGGCCCGTAATACTAACAAAATGTATTATGGATCTCGGTCCAAAATAAATATGATTTTTTTATATATATTAAAACTGAAATAAAATGAAAACCCGCAAAGTTTAAAGCCAATTTCATTGTGATCTTTATCCTGCATAATTACAACCTATAGAAATTCAAATAATTCAAAACACGCGCCGAAATCGAGAACAAACCTCCGCGATATGATATGTTTGTTTTTATAGACTAGCTTTTCGCAGCGCGGTTTCACCTGCGCTGAGTTACATCTTTGGTTACTTGTCTGCTCCCGTCGCCAGTAGCGTGATATTAAGTATAACCTTCCTCAAGAACCGGGCTACCAAACGCAAAAAGAATGCTTCAAATTCGACTGGTAGTTCTACTTAATAGTGCGTTTAAACAAAAAAACAACAAACTTTTCAGCTTTATATATTAGTACATATATATAAATCAAGTTCTATGCTCTTATTAATACGTAGCACATTTATTGTTACAGATGTTCACTATCAGTCTCAATGAACAGCAGTCTTTCCGATGATCCGAATACTTCAGTAGAAAGTATCGCCGACATCCCTGTCACGCTGATCAATCCTAAATATTCCGGCGAGAGACGGCGATACACGCCTTCACCAACAGAGACAACTAATTCTACCCTCACGAGTGTAAGAGAGACGGATATAGAGATACCGAGGAGTGCGAGAGAGACAGAGATACCAACTCCTAAAGGAAGAAGGGGGATCAGGGCCGCCAGTGAGAGTACGCCGGTCATTAATAAAAGTCGATCTGCCACGCCTGAGAGACAAGACTCGCCTGTTTCATTGCGATCACATAGGGGTACTAGGTAAGTGTTGAATGATTTTATGTGATTAACAACAATATGTATTATAAAAACAAAAAGCATGTCTCCCTAAAACATAGTAAAAAGAAAGAAGCCCCCCATTTTTTTTTCTCGTGCGGACTATAAATTGTACCTTATGTCATTCCAACAATTAATACTGAATCTAATAACAACTCATATTTAAAAGCCATTAAGACATTTAAGCTGTACTGCGTGCCAAACAAATAGACATACATACATAATTTTTCCTCTAATTAATTTGGGAGCTACCATAATAAAATTAGGGATCTTGTACACTCCAGAGGCCCTAGACAACTGTCAAAGATTTCTATTCTATTCATAGAATAGATAAAAAAATCTATGAGATTGACATAAGCGTTGGCGTTAGCTTATGTCAATCCAATACATTTTGTAATCTATTCTATGAATAGAATAGAAATCTATGACACTTGTCTAGGGCCTCAGAGCGCCATATTCGGCAGATTTCCGACTACAAAGGCCGCGATGCGATGACAAACTTTTCTAAATTTTCGGAAAGATCAGTGGCTTTCTGGTAAGCACAGGTAAAAATAAACTTGAAAAGACAGCTTTTCTACTATAATTTCGACTATATTAACCCTCGCTATGAGGGTTTTGTAAAATGCCATTCACAAGGTGGCAGCACTGAGGCGTTAGGTCCAGGCACCTGTCAAAGCGCTTTTAATCAACCAATCAACCCTGAACGATTCTATTAATTTCAAACTAAATGAATTTTAAATTCTAATTTTGTTTTTTGTGAATGAAAGACCTTTCACCTAAGTGGCGCCAACTGGTGGCGAAAATTCTCCTTAACACCCCCATTACATTGACTAAAACTAGAATTATCATTACAGAAGTCGCTCTCGTACTCCAGAGCTAAGCCCGCGCCATTCACCACTAGCTCCGATACTAGAACAGCCGAAACAAGAAATAGAATCTGAACAACACGCTGAAAGGTCAACGCTCAGTGTGCCGAGACAACTTAGGTACGTCAACTTACATCATCATATCATACGTCCACTGCTGGACATAGGCCAACCACTCTCATCCTTTGGTTGCCCGCTACCCTTTTTTTTATATTAGCCTACCAAAGTGACTCCACCCCGCCTGATGGTAAGCAGTCAGTGGAATCCAGAAGTGATGGCCACCATACCAAAAGCTATAGTCTTAAACGGCTGGTATGGTGGCCTCCACTATGGCGGTTGGGAATGGGGGTGAGGAAAGAGGAATGAGGGGAAAATTGGGCCTCCGGCGCTCTCACTCACCGAACGAAACGCAATAGTACGGATACTACTACTATACTTATTACTTACATTTATAACCTATATTATAAACAGGAATATGATACATTTCTTACAAACATATTTATTAATATTGATTACCATTACCCACGTAAATCTATAGTAATATATAAAGTGGAAGAGTTGTTTGTTCGTTTTAACGCACTAATCTCTGGAACTACCAGTCGAATTTGAATATTTATATTTGGGTTTGATAGCTTAATTATTGAGGGAGGTTATAGGCTGTAAAACATCACGCTACGAGCGACGGGAGCAGAGCAGTAACCAAAGATTTAACTTAGCGCGGGTCCTCATAATTTAACATAGAGTTCCTAATAAGAATTTCTGTACCCTGACGACGGTAAAGCAGCAAAAGCTCACCTACCATTTTCTTTCCTATTTGTAATTTCCTTCTCGCTTTCCTTCGGAAACGGTTGTTTCTTGCATTGTTTTTGCATCGCTTGAAATACATAGTCATGCCAATAGACTGTCATTAGGTCATTCGTAAAGCCTGACTAGGAAAATAAAAATATTGCGGTAAACTATTGCAACTAATTTCTTTAACTGGCAACAGTTTCTATGAGATGTCATTTTTGTCGTCTGTTAATGTGTTGTGTGCTTAAATTTTTTCACATTTTGTACACTGACCAATTCGCATGTATATGACTATACTTAATGTTGCCATAATCATAGTTGCTCCAGACCGGGCTTTTATTTTTCTGGTCAGGCTATACCTATTGTTGTTTGCCACACAAATTTTTAAGAGAGTTTTCTTGAGTGACGTAAATTTTTGTAGTCAAGTACATTAGTAATTTTTACATTAAATAGGAGCAGATTCCGTACACCGGAACGTAAAGAGAAACTGATAGCAGAGTCCCCTAAGTTGGAGGTGATCTCTGAATCACCTACTAAATCATCTAGTTCGGGATCGGCAACGTCGTCACCTAAGAGGAGCTTAAGGTATTATATTGTTTACTTAATATTACTAATAACAATTACACAGCGCTTTCTAGACCCAAAGTAACCATATGTTATAGCTTGAGTACAATACAAAAGAGTACATACATTTTTTTTTGTAAATACTTACATAATATATTCATTAAACCATAGTTACTAAGTTACTACTAGTATGCAGATTGGCTATTTCAGACTTATATTTACTAATATGCACTAAGCTTTTGACTTATTGTCATATCTATTGAATATTGATAATAATAGACAATTTATTTTTGCTTGACAGGAACCGCTCACGTACTCCAGAAATTGATATTGTTGAACAGCTACCAAGAACTAGTGTACGGAGCCTTAGGTATAAAATTAATTATATTTTATTTAAGTATATTTAAAATATTAAAGTTGTGTTGTTGGTTTTTTAAACCGACTTTTTGGACTCTTAACACGTGTCCACAGTCCACACTCAAACTAATCTATCCAAAATATTTTTCTAACCGTCCAGTGGGATCATTCTGTGAGCCCCTTAGATACGCGACAAAAACCGAACTACCGGTCTAGATCCATAAAATGTCAGTTATAAATTAACATATTATTGTTCTTTCTTCAGAAGTCGCTCAAAAACCCCAGAAAAGATAATGTCACCAAGGATTGAGCAGTCAGCGCGCGGCAAGAAATCGTTATCCCGTTTAGTGTTAGAAGCCAATACGTTCGCTAAAACCAAACAACAAGACACCGACATTGAGAACCCCGAACCGTCCATTGAATGCACCCCCATGAAAACTATCAAACAAATTCCTTGTCTAATGGATGTAACTTTATCTCCTATAACTAATAAATCTATTTTACAAAGCTCTACAGATTCCACAATGTCAGAAAATATAGAAAAGGATACAAAGTCTGATAAAAGTATCGCAGAATTGGACTTAAAGCCTTTACCCGCGTTTACTACTTTACAAGAAACTTGTGTTGTAGAAAAATCAGTACTCCATAGTTATCATAGTAGCATAGCAGAAACATCTACCTCAACTAGTATTCAAGAAGAGAAAATAGTTTATAAAGAATCTAGTGTTCTCAAACCGCTACCCGCTTTCACGTTAAACGAAACTGAATTTGATAAATCTGTACTACATTCATATCAAAGTAGCGTAGCCGATGCGTCAAGTATGCAAGAAGAAAGCATAAAACCTGAGCAAAATGTTTCAAAACCTTTTGCGGCATTTGTAAGCATGATTCAGACAGATTTTGAAAAATCCGTTCTAAAGAGTGCACAGAGTAGTATGGCAGAAAGTTCTAGAACGGATTCTAAGATACAAGACTGCTCGAGTTTAATAACAAATGATAGTGATGTAGATATGCAAGAAGCAGATGTGGCGCAAGATACAGCAGCTGTTATACAAAAAGAGAAGGAGAAGATAGTTGAGATTGAGAGGGAGATACATGAGATAGAGGGAGACATGTCTGATGAAGAGAACGAATCGTCGGGTGATGAAATTGTTGAAGAGGAAGAAACTGACAGTTCTGCGGAAGAAGAAGAGAGTTCTGGAGAGGTAAGCATTAATATTTTTATTTATATTATTTTTTAATTTATTAAATATAACAAAAAATAAATACAAAAATATCTTATCATAGGTATCGTCTGGTGAAGAAGAGGAAAAAGGTGATATTGATGATGTCGAAGAAGTTATATCAATAGAAGATTCGGATGAATCAAGCTCTAGTTCAGATCGACTACAAATCGACGAACATTCTTCTGATTCTAACAAAGTATCTAATGCACCCAAAACTGAAATAAAAAAACAAAAAAAACCAACGAAAGTCAAGGTACTAAAGATTAGTGAAAGCAAAGAAACTCCGATCGAAGTTACAGAACAGGTAGATCAAGTCGAAGTTATTGAACAGAAAATGTTGCCGCTCGAAGTTAAAACACAGAAAGAGGTGCTTGAAATCGAAGAACAAAAACAAATGGAAGTTATTAAAACAGACGATCAAAGTCCAATGGAAGTTGTCAGTGAAAAGATTGAAGAAACTATTGTAGAAAGTTCAGTAGATCCGTTAAATCAAGCTAATTACTCACTGCTAACTGACGACAACTCTGCAGTATCCGATAAGTCTATGAAATTGAACTATTCGGACACCAGTGATAAAAACAATGAGGAAAAACAAGAGGAGCCTCAAGTAAAAGGTATGTTTCCAAATTTATGTATTCTTTACACTTTAGACTTTGATTTTCTTTATTCGTCCAGGTTTTACACAACAATATTTCATTTATGTGACCGTTAAAAAAAATACTTAAATATTAATAAAAGGAGTCTGCCGACTACACCGTACGATACTATGACCGTGTTATAAACGTGTCTGACAAAAAAAAATTCTTTGTATGTAATGAAAACTATGAGACTAAGCCCAATAGACCGTTTCGTCACCATTGCGTGACATGCACGGACCGTCAATTATTGTCGATGAGAATATAATAATACGCTTTAGTGGGCATAGTAGAGCGTATCGTGTTGTTTGCCGATCCTGATACCTTCATTGCACTGTCATGGTATGGTACGGTGTAGTGGGCAGACTCCGTTATTGAACTTAATAGTTTAATCTCTTACTCCAAAATAGAAAAAAATTAAATGCCTTTGATTTTTCAGAAACTGGAACTGTCGAAATAGCAATTACTATGATTGCACCGGAAACAAATGTTGAACAGACAGTGTCTTCAGAAGAAAAAGCTAGTTCGCCCAAAACAGTAGATGTTACTGATGCAGCATCAATACTGCCAGAAAAAGTAGAAGCAACTACACAAGAAAAGGCTGCTGTTATAGAAGCTGCTGATAGCCTACAAAGCCTTAGCCAAAAAACAAAATATAAAGCTATGGACACAACAGAGCATACGAAAGAAATCAAAAACAAAGAACAAATTGAATCTAAAATCATGGAACAAAACGTTACGGAAGTTGTTCAAAAGGAATCCGCAGTTTCTAATGCAGAAACAGTAGCTCAAGAAGTTGTACATAATGAAGAAATAACTCAAGTAACTGAAAAACCTACACGTTCTCGTAAACGCGTCAAATCTACCTCATCAAACAAATCAGTTGATACCATCGAATCAGAAATCAAGACACCTATCACTAGAAAGCGAACGCAATCAAACGCTTCGGCAAAATCTGTAGACACTGAACAAAAAACACCTGAACATGACATAACTACTGAATCAAACACTCCTAGACGTAGGGCAAAAACACCTACTAGTGCAGAAGTCAGGAAGATTATAACTAGGAGGGTATCCAGAGAAATGTCTGAAAAAGACGATTCTAGAATATTCGATGAATCTAAAGAAGAAATATTAACCCCTAAGAGACGGTCAACTCGGTCTCGAAGTAAGAATGTAGATGATAATGAAAGTGTAGTGTCGGAAAGTTCGGTAGTGTCAGGTAAAAGTCGGATCAGTGAGGATGGAGATCGACTAAGTAGGAAAGTGAAAAAGTCTGTGTTGACTAGCAAACCGGAATTATCTGTGATACCTGAAGTTTCTACAGAGGAAAAAGTGGATGCCAGTGATATTATTAATGAATATTCCAGTGCTAGAAGGTAAGTCCATAAAGCTGTTTTGATATTTTAGTCAGCCAATAAAGTAAAGCCGAGAATTTTAAAACGCAGTGTGTTTTACGTATTATTCTGCTGCTCCAATAGAACGCTATTGTTAGCACTGCCGGCCTATTGCGTATTTTAGTTGACAGATTAAGTGTTCACTGCTTATAAGTAGTTAACTTATAGCCATTAAATTATTAATTTCGAATCTAGAATAATAGGAATAAGAATTATTAATTTAAATAAACTAGGTTGGACACTGACGGCTGACTGTCTCGAAATATAAAAAAAACTACGTAAAAGGCCTGCTGACTACTATTACAACAAATAGTCATTGCTGAACAACTTACCTGGGTAATGTTGCTGTAACTGTCTACAAGTAAAGGTGCTGGACCTCTTTTGCCGTTTATTGATACATGTTTATTAAACGACACATAATATTTCAGACTAACTCGTCACCAAAAAGCAATGCTCGAATCATTGATGGAGGCGCCTTCCCCGCGTCGCCGGGCTAGTACCGCGTCTCGGACGTCTCGAACATCACGAACGTCCCGAACTGGCTCGGACGACGACGATAGTGATGTTACACCTGCCTTTGATGTACAACCCATAGATAGGATCACGCTACTTAATAAGACGGATTTTGAAGGTAATTTGTGTAATTTATTGGAAATAAATGATTGAGTTTGTTCTTTTAGTTAACTATTATTTATCGTCACTTAGAGGGTGTAATTATAATTTGTGATATCACTAAAATATCCTTAGAAGTGTTTACTGAAATTATTCTAATTAAAAAATTTCGGTTAAAAAAATAATATGTATGTGTGCGTGCAGCAACTTTGCAAGCACTAATGTGTATAATGTATTGTATTTTTTTTTTAAATTTTATGTAAATATGTAGTGCTTTTATTCTTGATATTATATTGAATCAAGTCGCCAGTTATCAACGCTTATTGAGAATGGATGTATTTTTCGTGCTTGTCGTTGTTCCTAGATAGCGCTAATCAATATTAGCATCAATATTATTATTATGTAATCATTTTAGAACAGATAATAGAGTACGATACGGGTTCTATTATATGTTTTCATTGAATTACTGTTTTTTTCGGTTTTGGTTTGTAATTTTCAACCACATTGTCAAAATAACAACGGACGTAATTTTAGGATAATTTTAACCTTGTGCAAATATGATGCATAGTATCTTGGAAAAAAATAACAAATCTGCCTATTCTATGACACGATTTTAATATACTCAACTTAACGCTTTACTAAAAACTACTGTTTAACTTCTATTAGTTATAGCATGCTAGCCAACCCTGCATGCGATAGTAATCACTACCCTGACTGTGCTTATCACTAACTAGGTTCTCCAGACATGGACGAGTTACAGACCAACTTGTCACCGGAGTCTCTCGCTTCGGACGCGAGCAAACAGAGGAGACGTGAGTATACGCTTATACGCTTTTTAAAAAGCAAATCTATGCATAGATGTATAGTCGACAAATAAAATTGCTTTACTACCCTTAAAGTGTTTCTGAAAGGCTTTAAAATTAACTAATCACCTGTTAAATTCACGTTTGAAATACCAATTGGGTTGCTAAAAGCATGAATAAATGCTTGACTGCACCGTTGGTCTAGTGGTTAGTGTAACTGACTGTGACGCCGGGTGTCGTGGGTTCGATTCCCGCGGAAGGCAAATATTTGTGTGATGAACATTTGTATTTGTCTTTAGTCTGGGTGTTTCCTATGTATTATAAGTATGTATTTACAAAAAGAAAGTATGTATATGTATTATATTTCAGTTATCTAGTACCCATAACACAAGCTCTGCTTAGCTTGGGACTAGACGACAGTGTGTGATAGTGTCCACATATTATTATTATTATTATTATTATTTTAGGTACTTCACATGAAACTTAACAGGTGATTAGTTAGTTTTTCGTTGATCAGCCTTTCAGAAACTGGGGGAAAGTGTCGTTTGCATATCACAAAACAATAATGTCTATTTTGCTTGCACTAGACCTCAATACAGTGAATGTTGTCATCAATGCGCGACGTCAGAGACGTAGAACTTGTATCACGTAAGAACAATATGAGTGTTATTGAATTTTAATTATTGAACATTCTTTTAAAGCCAATATATGATCGACTATACCTGTAACCCTAATTTTTCTGTAATAAACCGTTTCACTTAAACTTGCATGCTCTGCCTAAAACTAGATGTTAGACATTACACCGTTATCAACCGTATATTCATTGTACTATAGTCATTAGTTCATTGTAGATTTTCATTGCTGATTAAGTGGAGATGCTTGTAGGAAGCCTATATCAAGCCATCGACGTCTTTTGATTGAATGAAATGAAATGATACACAGTTTAGTTTAGAGAGTTTAGTATAGCTACCAGACTCTCTAAACACGACCACTCACTGCAATATTATATAATTATGCAGTCATATATAGGTTTTATTTATCACGGTTACGCAAACTTTTTATAGCTTTCAAAGAATTTAATACTTGAATCATTAATTTATTGAATTGAACCGTTCAAGCATTAAATTTTTTACACTACAATTATGTTTAAATCAGTTTAAAAGTGGTGATCAATGTATACACGTGTACGTGCATTTTTGCACTTTAATTAATATACCACACCGTGTAACCGCGTTGCTATAAGCATAAATAAATAGTATTAAACAAATAGTTGCTATGTCGATTTATAAAATGCAAATTTTCTATAATTCATTTCAGTTGCTAGAGCTGCGTCAGAAACCAAAACCACGCCAAAAGCGGCCAAAATTAATAGACGAATTTCAGTTGATGTCGGTAAGTCAATATCAATATTCTTTTCTATTCTTATTTACATTATTTATACAAAGTTAGTACTATATTTATATTAATAAAAATATCTAGATTAAACTATTTATAGGATTTAAGTTCTACTACTATCAGTAATTAATAATAATCCATTATCGGCTTATACTAAAGCTAAATATTTTAAACTCCATCGAAACCATAGTTTCGTAACCAGTTACCATACTATAGAACAGTTATTTTTAGAGTTCATGTCTCCACTAAGATGATATTTTAAACGCATTCATTTTATGACAGCCTAGAGAGGTAGGGTAGCTCTATAACCTGGACAGGAGACTATACTACCGCGCAAATTTTTTGTAACGGTGATGGTTTCGTGACGTCACTCACAATGTAGGTGCGACAGAGAACGTGATACGTCTGCTATAAGTTTTTGCGCGTAAGAGTGGAAGGACTATGTTAAAATGGTTTGGACATGTGGAAATAATAAATGGAAGTTAGATAATGAAAGAGATTTATAGAACGGGAATGCGTGGGAAAGTTGGTAGAAGTCGCCCCAGACGGACATACACGGATTACAAGCACCCGTAACCGACGTGTGTGCATGAAAAGATCAATGAACGTTAAAGAGACAAAGTATGTTTGGATCGCAGCAAACGACGTTTTATTTTCTCTGCTTACCCCATTAATGGAAGACAGGCGTGAATTATGTATGTATAATTAAAGTGCTTTATAATTTTCAGTGGCAAGTCCTAGCTCACCAGCCTTTGTAAGTGGCGAAAGTGGGGCTCGCGGGCGTCGCGCGTCCTTCAACCGAGCGTGCGAGGCGCTACACACGCCTAAAGGACGACGGACCAGCACTGACCTTAGGGTACGTATATATGATAGTGTTATTCCATGAATAGTATGAGATGTACTGTGAGTATTAAGAGGTTTTACGCGTCATGAGTGGCAACGTTGCAATTAGTGTCATATTTCGTAGTTTTCAATTTTTATCATTAAATCGGACCTATATTTATAAATATGTTCTGTTTAAATGCTATAATAAGGTAAAGGCTGTATATGTATATGGTTCCCTACATACACAGAACACAGAAAACCCACATAAATAGTTGCCGCATACAGGGCAACAGACACGCTCAACTCATACCGGTATTCGCTAGCATAAGATCTTCACAACGGACACTACGATTGGTGCATTTCTGTACATTCGAATATTTTACCTTATAGCCAATCACAGCGCAGCTTTTACGTTATGGACATCTCTTTTTTTGTGGGTTCGATTCAGAACGAATAAATGTTGCACCTGTTATTTATCAAATGTATTTTAATAAATAAAATTTGTTTAGAAAGGAGAGGTAGAATCTCCGTCAAGTTCGGCGGACGCAACGTCGGAGGTAGCGTCCCCCGCGCGACGCACTCGCCGCGCGGCCTCCACTGCTTCTAATACTAGCACTACCAAATCCGATACCGGCAAGAGGTTTGTTAACTATTTACATTTTTTATACGACTAAGGGGACAAACAAGCATACAGTTTGGCTGATAGTAA
Source organism: Parascotia fuliginaria (assembly GCA_963082885.1). Taxonomy (NCBI): domain Eukaryota; kingdom Metazoa; phylum Arthropoda; class Insecta; order Lepidoptera; family Erebidae; genus Parascotia; species Parascotia fuliginaria. Next base: position 4,686,756 of record OY720182.1, on the reverse strand, counting down.
GCAGTTACCGTAGCCTACGGACGCTTGCAACACCAGGACTATCACTAGCGCGTTGCCGATCCTGTTAAATCCTTTCATAAAGAACTTCATGTAACTTCAATAGATTAAAAAAATTATTGAATTGACATAAGCTAACGCCAATGCTTATGTCAATCTCATACATTTTTTTATCTATTCTATAAATAGATTAGAAATGTTTGACACTTGTCTAGGGCCTCTGATTCGACAACCATATCGTACGAGTAAGATTTTTTTTTTTGAAATCTCACTACTGAATATAGCACGCTCAATACTAAAAAGTCCGAAAACCTAAATCAGTTACTTACTGTAGTTTAAGTAGTATATTTTTTACCATATGGATTGTTTTCTATTTGCGATTTAACTATATTATTATAAAATAAACCGTAATAATTTATTACTACAGTTGTTTTACGGTTACGGGAGCTTGTTTTAACAAGCTTTTAGTATTGTTTTTTATTCATAAACTAAAACTAAAAATTCATAAACAAATAAATAGTTGCATCGGTTTTGCTTTTAGTAATTTTCAAAATTAAAACCAATCTTTACTTATCGTCAATATGTAGCTAAAAGTTAATATTATTTGTTACAGGTCAAAGAAAACGTCACTAGATGAAAATAAAGATATTAAGAAGAAATAATTAAATTATTTTTATATTTAATTTTATAGTTCAAGTTATAAGGTTTTCATTTGGTTTTTGCATTTATATCATAATAAAACATGAATAAATTTAAACTCTTTGTTTTAATACCAATTTGTACACAAGGCCGCCTATTGTACCTAATATTTATTATATACCCAATAAGAATCTCGTTCATTCTCCAACAATATTTTTCATAAATGATTAATACCTTGAAATGGGACTAAATATGAATAAAAGCACAGTAATATACTTAAAATATTTTAATAATATATTCAATACACAATCAGTCAATGTTAATTCATCACATTTTTATGCGTTTACAAATTTCACTTTCATAACACCATACAAATTGTTTCTTAACATTACTTAACAAATAAGGTCAACCAGGATCACTATAAAAAGCATCAAAATTACTTAGAAAAGGAACACATTTTAAAGGCATCATCTCATCTACATCTAGGATGATCATGATAGTATTTCCTGAGACCCTAGACAAGTGCCATAAAGATTTCTATTCTACCCGTAAAATAGATAAAAAATGTATGGGATTGACATATTGTCGTTAGCTTATGTCAATCCCATACATTTTTAATCTATTCTATGAATAGAATAGAAATCTATAGCACTTGTTTTAGGCTCTCTGTGCTATTACATCTCTATTCTGAATACATGTATGTATTACGCGATTAACTATAGAAACGATACAGATTGCTGCAGAAAGCTTATCTGCATCAAAAGATTTTTATTTAAAAACAATATGTATTCACAAGACTGTGTGTGGTATTTTTTGAGTCTCTAACTTGACATTCATTTTGCTATTTTAGCTAAATTAATGTCGACTGAGACCCAACATAAAAATAGCACACCATAGTAATAAATTATTCTACCTTATGTGAGATCGCATAGAACTAAGGTCAAGGTCAATAGATTAGGTGATAGCAAGTAATAAATACAAGCTTTATAGTAATGATGTGATTAAATAATAAATACATTACATACATTTCCTAATGATTCGACTGTACTGTTACAAGGGCACGAAATATTTTTTTTACATAATTACATCAATTTATAGTTACGATAAAGTACAAATAGCCTGGTTTGCGTATTTTATTACGGTATCTACTTTTTAAAAGGAGTATAATATATGTCGCAGGCAAATTATATTAATCAGCCGTTTACAATCTACCTCGGCATATTACATAACGCCGGATATGTTAGGTCAGCAAAGTTAATTAATTAACATTGTTGACATACCCTAATTTGGAATGTTTGAACTAGTTTGACAACAAATATAATTCTTTTAAAGCAGGAGGTCACAGTCCTAACCTAACCCAATCAGCCCTATTACATAACGCCGATGACAACGAGCGTTTACAAAAAGCCGAGGCAGTATGTAAATGGCGGATTTATTCAATTTGCCTGCGACACATATATTAGCTCGTATTATGATATTTATGTGATGTAAATATACAGCAAAAGAGAACACAATGAGTAAACTAAACAAATATAACCTAGAAAGTTCCATTATATTTTCTAATTTGTATTAACCAATCTCAATAGCTATCTGCCAATACACTGGCGTATAGGGATGTAAGCACGATTAGAATTGTTAATACTAAAATAGTAACCAAGTAAAATATTTAATAATGTTTCATTATAAAGCATTTGAAGGCATGATTGGTCTTTTATTCGCTTTTAATAATCTCAAAGGGTCATGACGTCAAACTGGGTCATCTTAACAAAACTTTTTTAAGTTTATTACTACACAAGCATAAGTAGAAAAATACGACAATTTCAACGATTTGTAATTTTACAAAATTATTTCTAATAGAGCACGCAAAGCCGGGGTGGATCGCTAATTATATTATTTTTAATTGAGTTTAGCATAATGGCTATATTCCTATGGCACCATAACAATATTTAATACTTTTTTAATGTAGCATAATATCATCTTACACATCGCTTCAATTTTTATCTTTCCATACGTTAGTTTTCGGAATCACATTTCACGTCGCATAGCAATAAACTCGTTAGATTTAGAATAACATAATAAATAAATAGGTTAGAAATTGGTTGGTTAAAGGTACACAATACGAATTTCGCTATCAACTAACATCGATCAACAGTGGCGTTTTGTGTTTAGACAAATGGAAAACAAAGAGCTGACGGCTATCTTTCAAGACTCGAGATACATGAAGACAAAATAGCCTTAGCTTACTTTACGAAATGCGGCTTTATGGCTTTATACCACGTTCTAAGTACATTACAACACATAATATGTTTTTACTGACGCTAGAATTTATTCATACATACAAATATACCAACAACTAAATGCATCCAACAATTTATAAAACTAAGTTTACCTTTCGTCTTTTTCATAGCTTTTAAGCGATCTGCTGATGTGGTGTAGTATGTTTACGTCCATGGGTAGGCTTTTTGGTAGCGCTATTTCATTCATATCCACGGGAGGTAGGATATCTTTCCGATCAACCAATGTATCACATATTTGTTTATCCTTTACTTCTAATGTGTTTTTTTGAGTACAATCTACAACTTCTCTCTTCTGTCTTTCTGGAACTTTCTGATTATAAATATCTTCGTTTAACTGTTTAGCTACAGATTCTTTTTCTTGAATCTGTTTGCTAGATAATAAATCGTTCATAGCTATAGGTAGAGGAACATTTTGAGCGATTTTTCCATGAGTATCTTCACCCTGTTTATATGATGATGGCTCGTCAGGTAAATGAGAATGTTCTTTACCTATTTCTGGTGCTTGTTTTTGTACAGTTTCTTGAATATTTTGATTAATTGCGTTAGTTTCGACTTTTTGTGGTATAGGTATTGGATTAGGTTCAACTTTCGCTACAGGTGGATTAGCTTGAGGTATGAGCAGGTTTTTAATTTCTGGGATTTGAGGTTGTACATTTTGTTGAACAATTGCCTGAGGTTGTACATTTTGTGGTATTGCCTGAGGTTGTGCATTTTGCAGTACTGCCTGAGGTACATTTTGTGGTACTGCCTGAGGTTGTACATTTTGTGGTACTGCCTGAGGTTGTACATTTTGTGGTACTGCCTGAGGTTGTGCATTTTGTTGTACAATTGCTTGAGGTTGCGCATTAACTGCCTGAGGTTCCACATTTTGTGGTACCGCCTGCGGTTGAATATTTTGAGCAATGGGTTGGATATCTGCAGGATTAACGGCACGAGGTTTGATATTTAATTGCTGTGCATTCTGAGAATTTACTTGTGGTACAATGTTTTCCTTCGCCTGTATATCCTGGCTATTTTGTACAGAATTCACAACTTGTTGTTGAACATTTGGTACATTTGGTATTTTAGACTCATCTGGTTTTTCTTTGATATCTTGTATAGCTTCAATAGTTTCTACGGCTTTCTTAGCTATTTCTTGTACAGCATCGTTAGTTAGTTTTTCTAATCTATCAACTTGTTTGTCTTTAACTTGATCAGGCTTTTCTGATACACCACCAATGCTTTGTATAGCCATATTGGCGATCTGTTTTATACTTTCAACAGCAATTTTCTTCGCCTCATTAGTATCTGCCTCGTTTTTATTTTGTTGCAATTCTTTTTTAGTTTTAATAATTTCATCAAGTATCTCTTTTTGTTCTTTCATTAACTCTTTTTGTTCTTCGCCGTGTTGTTTGATGGTTTCGATAAGTTTTTGTTGTTTTATTATGTCGATTTTGTCTTCGTTTGACTGTGGTTTTGTTTCTTTAGGTTTTTCTAGTTCTTGTTTGTTGATGCCGTTGATTTTTGTTTCTAGTTTAGTTTTCAGATTCCTTGGATGTGTTTCTGATACTTTATCAACTATTTCTTTTATAATACGTGGTGTTAACTTTTGCTCGACAGGTTTAATTTCTTCTGCCTTGGTTTTAGCTATTTTCTCAACAGATTGTGAATCAGGCGGCACAGGATTAGGTGGCTGCACTTCAGAGTCTTTTATGATTTCGTTTTTAAGTTCTAGTGTGTGTTGCTCGAGTGGTAATTTGTCACTTTTCTGCGGCTTGGGATATAAATCTGTAAAAGAATACAATAATAGGTGAAGAAGTATAAAGATATCTACCATCAAACTACTTAAGCTCAAGAAGTATTTTTGTCTGTCATGACGATCTAAAATTTGTATTAAAGTGCCAGACACTTAAGTGAGACTAAAATAACTGCTGAAAAAAGGTTTTATAGCGTTGTGACATTTTGTATGTCAAAGCTTATAACAAAATTAAACTATTAAAGAAATTATTATTAAAAAGGTTTGTAATAATTTAGTTTTACATGGACACGAATAATAACTATTTAATATGCTATTCCGTCGGGCTTCCCGCACGAACACTACGACGGCACACACGACCAGAGCGGCGAGGTGCAGAGACCGGGCTCCCACTAGAGACGACCGGGCTTGTCATCTGTGACACACGTCTACTAGTGATGTTCGCTACAGTTTCAGTATTTATTTATATTTAATCTAAAAATAGTTACTATGACGAGACATTTTTCGTGTAACTTCATTAATTAAATTTTAAACAGTTACTAAATTGACAAACAATGGATAAACAACTCACCATCTTTATCTCGTTTCTCGAAGAAGTCTTCAACCATTTTATCGATTTTTTCTCTGGTATATTTCTCATCGTGTATCACTTTGTTACTGTTCTCCCCGGCTGCTTCCAAGTTCGCATAAGTACCAAGGACCATGATGATCAGACCCAGGACTAGGACTCCCTAAAATTGTGTTAGTAACGTAGTTAGACATTGAATATTTATATAGTAAATGGTTTTATGGCAAGAAATATTCATCCATGAATTCTAGCAAAGACCACGGCGTGTCTACAATATAGTTAAAATTTTAAAAAAATTAGTTTATGTAACACATTCCAGGCTACCTTTTTAAATATATCTTGATGCTGGATAGTAAATGGATTGAACTTTCTAATGACATCATTTTTTTTTACTTCCTAAAATTGCGTACCTAATGGCCATAGATGTCTGAAAGATGACTGATAGCATATTATATGCAGACTCTCAATTAAATATAATCATATAAAGTGAAAGTTTGTTTGTATGCGGTAATCTCTGGAACTACCAGTCGGATTGTATGTAACATCAAGCTACTTGCAACGGGAGCAGAGCAAGCTATTTAAATATGATGTAGATATTTATGTACCAACTTACCAAAAAACAACGATTGTACAAAATAGTTGGTTAAAAAAATCAAAATACACCTACCTTAGCTAGTAATCTCTCATTAGTATTCTTAAAGGTGACATTAATGAAACACTTGGCGGGGAACACGACACATATGAGCACTCCTATGGTAGACCCCACCAGTCCCAGCACCAGCTCTATGTTCGGTATGAGCAGACTTATGAACAAAGTTACAGCTATGATAGCCACTGTGATGTAACGGAACGTTGTCTCTGGGATTGAATGGTTGATTATGTGGTCGTGGTGGGATGAGTGGACCTAAAAATGGAAATTGTATGTTAATTTAGTATAAGTATGCACCTTTGTCAGTTTAAGCATGAGTGGACTGAAACCAATGGAGAACGTCTCTACCGTATCATAGTATATCTCGCCTTTCACTTTATTTTCGCCGCCCTCATAATCAGCAATGGCTTTGCAATTAACGGTCATTCATGTAGGCTTCTTATATATAAAAGACGCAAGCTAGTTGCTAATAGACTGCTATCTTTAAGAGCACTAGCGTTTACTTAAATTAAAGTAAACTAAACCTATTAAACAATAATATTACAGACCTTTTTATACAAGAAAGAATACAGGCTAGCTCTGCAGGGGAAGATGATGAGAGGAAAGCTGAAAGCTAGCGACATGACGAAGCCCAACTTGATGACGTCATTTGCCATCGTGGGACTCAAGCTCATTAGAATGTTACCTGTTAATATAAAAATATTTATTATAATATAAAAACATATGTTAAACAAAAAGAATCGGCGTACCGCGCTTGGATCAGGGCCCGAGCACGGCGCGACCCTAGCTTGGATCGCCTAAAAGCAGCGTACAACAAAGCCACTAGGGAATGCAAGAGGGCTTACATCAGAGCGGATGCCCAGCGCATTGCACGGATTGGGCAAGAACTCATTTCGCATCCTACGGGTAGCCGTAGCTACTGGCGACTAGCCAAGGCCGTGCAATCCAACTTCTGCAAGCCTTCGCTGCCCCCCTTGAAATGTCCTGATGGATCGCTGGCCCACGAGCCGCAAGAGAAAGCAAACTTGCTTGTAGAACTCTTTGCGGCTAACTCCCGAATCGACGACCGTGGCTTGCACCCGCCGACTATATCTGGCTGCGACTCCGTTATGCCTAATATTCGTATTGGGCATCGTGATGTCCGTGCGGAACTAAGGTCGCTCGATGTTCGGAAAGCCAGCGGACCGGATGGTATTCCAGCGGTGGTTCTTAAGAAATGCGCAGCGGAGTTGTCTCCTGCATTGACGCGCCTATTCCGCCTATCTTATTCCTCGGGAATTGTGCCGGCGGCTTGGAGAGAGGCGAATGTTCAACCCATTCCCAAAAAAGGGGATAGGTCCGAGCCAGGCAACTATCGACCCATAGCTGTCACCTCAGTTCTCTGCAAGGTGCTTGAGCGGATAATAAACTCCCAAGTAGTCCGCTACCTAGAGGGTCGCTCGTTAATTAGTGACCGACAATATGGCTTTAGGTCAAAACGGTCTACGGGTGACCTTCTAGCGTATATCACGCACCAATGGGGTGAAGCTATGGACAGGCATGGCGAGTCCTTGGCCATCGGCCTTGACATAACCAAAGCCTTCGATAGAGTCTGGCACCGTTCGCTTCTGTCCAAGCTTCCAGCATATGGTCTGCCACCCCAGCTGTGCAACTGGATTGCCGCATTCCTGCGTGAGCGCCGCATTAGAGTCCTTTGTGACGGATCGGCCTCCAATTATTTGCAGGTCAACGCTGGGGTGCCTCAGGGGTCCGTCCTGTCGCCCACTCTGTATCTTCTGTATGTCAATGACATGTTGTCCCTTGGCAACATTCATTGCTATGCAGATGATAGTACAGTGCATGGGCGATATCTCGGACATCCTGCGGCTAAACAGACTGACATCGAGGCAAAACGCCTAGAACTTGTCGCTGAGCTCGACCAAGTATTATACCGCATTTCTCAATGGGGTTGTGAGAATTTAGTCGAGTTCAATGCCAAGAAAACACAGGTGTGCGCGTTCTCTGCAAAAAAATCTCCGTTCCTTCCCCTTCCCTCTCTTCAGAACACAGCGTTACCACTACAGGATAGCCTAAGTATCCTGGGTATGGACATCAGCCGAGATCTCAACCCCAAGAACTACATCGAGTGCGTCATTAAAACCGCCTCCTGTAAACTCGGTGTCCTGAACAGGGTGAGACGGTACTTCACGCCCGAGCAGCTCTGTCTTCTTTATAAGACACAGGTTCGTTCCTGCGTGGAGTACTGCTCTCATCTTTGGGATGGCTCCGCACAGTACTTACTGGATGCACTCGATAGGTTGCAGCGGCGAGCAGTCCGTATCATCGGAAGCCCGGAGGCTACTAAGACCCTTGAGCCTTTACAGCTGCGAAGAGACATCGCCTCAATGGCCGTCTTCTATCGCCTTTACCATGGAGTGTTCTGAAGAGCTCTTTGAATTAATCCCACCCTCTTCATTCCCTTTTTATCCAGAACAACACGTGCAGGACTAAAGTGCCACCCTTTCACAGTGGAATCTAAAGGGTCTCGAACCAAACGGTTCAGCACTTCATACTTTTGTCGCTCAATTAAAGCCTGGAACTCTTTGCCAGCGCATGTGTTCCCGTCTAATTTTGATCCTGGGTCTTTTAAGCGGGGCGTGAAAAAGCATCTCACTAAGCCGCCATAGTGGAGGCCACCATACCAGTAGTTTGGCTTTTGGAATGGTGTCCGCCACTTCTGGATTCCACTTACTGCTTACCATCAGGCAAAGTGGAGTCACTTTGGTAGGCTAATATAAAAAAAAAAAAAAAATATTTATTTTATTTCATTATAAAAAAAATTGTAGGTACGTAATGTAAGGTTTTATTTTCGATTTTTACTAGCTTTTTAAATGGCGTTTATCAACTTTAGCAAAATGTAAGAAGGTCTAAAAGCTTCATGTGCAGGATTGAATACAATAATTTAGATTTTTTTAATGAATCAATAAACATAGTTAGTAAAAAGTGTCCTATTAAACACGATGACGCGATCTATTTATCTACTCAAACAACTCAAAGCTCAAGTTTAAGGACTTAACTTGTAACTTTATTAAATTCGTGCTAAAGTTTAGTTCAGTTCAGTTTCAAACCTCTTATGACTACAAAACCATGAGTTTCCTTACCCGATATATCTTGCGAGCTAAACGCAATGTATCCAAACACTCCGAGGGTGAAATACACAGCCGTACAAATATTGATAGCGTTCTTGGTCACTACGTTCATTTTCTCCAACGACAGTGAAGGCAATGATTCAAATATCTCAAATAGCTGTCTGTAATATTAAAATAATTAGTTAAAAACTTAGGAAATGTGATCACACAATGCAAGAGGTGACTGATGGCGACGGCAGTGATATATAGAATTGAATATATATACTTAGTTATGCATTCAAACATACAACTGACTAACTGACCATTGACACCACGATTTGTGTAATTAATGTATAGATAATTATCTATCTGTACCAGTGGCGAAGGGTCCATATAACCCGATTCCTAGCGGCTTCCCTTTGAGATAAATCACAAAGACTATAATATCTATTAAAGTGTATCTGTGTGTCAATTTTGGCACCGGCTTCCCTCTTACAAAATGTCACTCTTCGCCACTGATCTGTACAATATCGTTAATCTCGAAAACCGCCCAATGGAATTCGCTTCGAACAAGAGGTGATCAATGCTCATGTCATCTTTGAGTGAGAAGAATTTTTCTTTGTGTGAATAATTTTTCTTTGTGTGAGAAGAATCTTTATTTGTGTGAGAAGAATCTTTCTTTGTGTGAGAAGAATCTTTCTTTGTGTAAATAATCTTTCTTTGAGTAAGAAGAATCTTTCTTTGTGTGAGAAGAATCTTTCTTTGTGTAAATAATCTTTCTTTGAGTGAGAAGAATCTTAGTACAGTAAGAAGCTGGTATTATTATATTTTTAAAATCTGAGAATTTAAATACCTAGCTCTTTTAGTGTAGTCAAGTATATATTTTCTATAAATTTAAAACATAAATCCCAGCTTACCTAATCATATGAGATTATTATTAATGAACGCGAACTTAAAACTATTTTTATCAGTAAAATAAATTAAATCTGACAATATAAGTAACACTTTAGATAAACAATGATATAATCGATAATCATTAGTTAATCTTTGAACGATAAGCGGTCAACAGTAATGTTTAATGTTAGTAACGTGTGAGATACCTAAATATCTGATACAAGGTATCTACAAAATGTTAAATCAACTACCGCATTGAGGGACAGCTATATAGTATAGCAGGCGTAATCGTACACCAGGTTCTAGCAATGAATCTTCGCATTCTAAAGTAAATCTCTTTTAACATTGCTATATCTTGTCTTTGGAAATGTTCTAAACAAACCAGAGCACTCTTAAAACTTGAATTTTTTCGTCCTATATTTTTACTTAAATTTGCTGACGATATTTTCTTTCACCTATGTCAATAATGTCCAAAAACAAAAAAATATTGACTTCAAAAGTCACAACATTAATGTGCCTGACCCGTAAACCTCGTGAATAAGATAGCATATACAGAAGCCCGAGACAAGTGTCAAAGATTTCTATTCTATTCATAGAATAGTTATAAAAATGTATGAGATTGACATAAGCGTTGGCGTTAGCTTATGTCAAACCAATACATTTTTTTAATCCATTCTATGAATAGATTAGAAATGTTTGCCACTTGTCTAACCTCAGGTATATAGTATGTATGTGTGTGCTTACGTCTGACAGAACAGTGCCATGGAGAAGATGGGCACGCACCGCAGCAGCCCCGCCGGCCGCCACGTCTCCACGCGCCGGTGCCACGAGCTCGTCATCAGCTGGGACGCAGCCTCCAGAATTACCTGCCAATTATATTACAACGGCATATTACATAGCTGCCAAAAATTGTATTAAAGAAACTTTATAACTCAAAAGGAACTCTGCAACTACAAAATAAAAGCCATCAACGTTCCAACAGAAAACTCCACTGCTCTAAAATAATAATAATAATAATTTTCTACCACATTCACACAGCGCCATCTAGTCCCAAATTAAGCAATTATACTTGCTTGTGTTATGGGTACTAAACAACTGAGATACTACTTATATACTTTTTTTTGTAAATACATACATATCTATACATATAATAAAAATGAAACCGATCGCTGTCTGTACATGGAAGATATATGAGAAAAAATACTATTGGGACCTATATCACCGCAAATAGAACCCAAAACAATGATTTTTAAAATTTTTGTCTGTTTGTCTGTGCGTTTGTGCACGCTAATCTCAGAAACGGCTTATCCGATTTAAATATGGTTTTCACTAATATATTGTGGTAAGCTTCACTTAACATTTATTAGTGTTTGTTTTATATCAATCAGTTCATAAATAAAAAAGTTATGCCAATTTAAAGAATCACATCGAACATTCGTTAATTTAGTACGAAATCTTATAGAAGCAGATATTTTATGAGGTTGCGGAATAGCTGATAGTGTTTTTATTCCTCGGATTTTTGTCATTCTAAACAGTCTTTCATTTAGTTTTAAACGAGTCCAGTTTCCAGTGAGCCTATGTTTTGCGATGACTAATTAAAGTAATTAATTAATTAAGTAATTAAAGTAAAGGTAAGACACTAAATGTTGTGACTGTGGATCTAAATATTAGCTGTTTTTTGCATGGTCAGCTTTGTGTGGATTTGTCACGTGTAAGTAATATTAGCAACCTGTATGGCTTTGATCCCCGATGGCTATACGTCTAAAATCGTATATAGAGAAGCATTTACTGTAAAGATTTTTCTTATTCACCGAAGATGTTTATAATTCAAAACAAACCAAAAGATATATCCAAAAAATGCTGTCCAAAATCACTATTCCACGCGGACGAAGTCGCGGGCACAGCTAGTTATAGATGAATTACACCCAGACACAGAACAAACAATCATGCTCATCACACAAAGATTTGTCCTGGGTGGGAATCGAACCCACGACCTCCGGCTTAGCAGTCAGGGTCACTAACCACTAGGCCAACAGGCCAGTCAAACTAAAAAAAAAATGACTGTCACGATATATTTGAGAGGTTTCTGCTATGAACACCCTTTTTTAGCACTTATCAGGCAAATTGACAATAGAATGTCTACAACTACAAAACTTGACTGATTACTTCCGCGATATACTTGAGGGGTTCCTGCTATAAGCACTTTTATAATTGCAATAATCAGGCGAATTGACAATCGCAAAGGTGGCAATCTTATCACAGGCCTTTTCAACAATAATATCTATACAAATTAAAAAACATGTATAACTAGTAATAACCATAACATATTAAAATTGTACAAATATTTCCAAGTATATAATTTTGAACCTTATAACAATTAACATAAATGCTATACGTGTATGATAACTAAGTCAAGACTGTCTAAAGTATGAATAACATAGAACAATTGAATGACGTACCTTCATAACTAAACAAAAGTAGAAGCCAATGGTAGCCGCGCTTACGTTACTCAAGCTGTCCACGTTTCGTAACAGGCCGAGCGGTAACACGCATACTAAGGATACTATCACCATTATTGACGTTCTGAAATGATAAAAATTTTAGGGCTATGTGCGCAAAAAGTATTCTTCAAATTTGACTGGTAGTTCCAGAGATTAGCTCGTGCAAACAAACAAACTAGCTCTTCCGCGGCTCTTCACGGTAGTAGTAGATCCACGCTGGTTTCATTTATGCTCTTAAAAGACCGACGTAAGAGTAATAGTATCGGTACTATTGCGTTTCTTTCAGTGAGTGGGAGTGCCAGATTCCCAATTTTTTCCCTTTCTTTTTCCTCACCTCCCTCAATCCTTTTACCTGCCCCTCTCCCTTCACGATAGGTAGCGGGACTCACAGTCGTCAATGAGCGACAGTTAGGCAATAAAAACCAAATGAAAAATAAGTAAATAAATATCATATTTATTAACTTACCTTAATATATCGCTCTGGTTGATATTAAACATCTTAGCGACAATCTGCGGTCCTAGGTCACCGACCACAACAAAATACGCTATGCATGTACCCATGAGGAAGCCAATGATGCCGACCTCTACCGCCATTTTACCAGCGGGGCCGAATACATGAAATGCTAAAACAGACATACATTATTCAGCAGTTGTCTTATAAAACCTCACTTAATTAGATCTTGTCGCAAAATTCGTTCATAACTGACGCTGACGTCGCTGACAGAATTGACGAATACATCGTTTCTGTTAATTTACAGTCCAGTGGATGGTAATTATCAATACCTAGTCAATTGTTTTGAATATTAGATAGATTTTGTATTAGGCAACAGGAGAATAAGTAAAATAAACTGAACTTGGATCTAAGTCTAGACTAACACCCAGTTCCTGAAAGGCTGATCAACTAAAAATTAACTAACCACCCATTAAATCTATAGTTGGTATTATAGTCTACCCATTAAAGTGGGAGGTTAACACCATTAACAGCTATATCGAGTGTAGTGGCATATATTTCTCGATCACATAAATATTTGTCTCTTGTCAGTTGTACTTTGTATATATTTGTTGTTTGTAGTAAATTACCCGCAACACAAGATTTGTGTCCCAGTTCCCTAAAAAAAAAATGTTTACAATCTCATCGCTATAGGCTAAAGAATTTTGTAAAATTTCCTTTAACACAACAATATATATCGAACCCAATATAATATAATAAGCTATGTGATAAATATGTGAGTTTATAAATAGGATTAGATTATTAACTATAGATGACTAACACATTATCAGAACAATAGATATATCTAACATATCAATTCTCTGATATTCATGGAAATAAGTTTAAAAGCATCAATATAACGGACTATGGTTGGTGAAATGCTCTGCCTAACCCTTTCGGAATAATGACGTATGTCTAAAATATATTAAAATTATTTTTCTATATAACAGCTGTGATAATAGACTTGTCCATGAAGTCAAAGCATGAAAATATAGACACAAATGTTCATATTGACAATAGCTAAGCTGAGTTTTTTTTATAACATTCATATTATTATACCACTGAACTATTAAATTGATAAATCTTATTTTCTTTGTTTAATAGTGTGGAAGTAGTTAAGGATTGTCTATAAACTAAATATTTAGATTAGACTGAGCCAGAAGAAGGGTAATGTTGTAATGATATATTTTAAGGTATAATTAACTTAGATGATTTTGGTATAATATTAGGGTGATTAATAGGACATACCGCTCATAGGTAGTTTTGAGAATAGGTTATTCAGATCAATTTGCTTTTAGGACTTTTTAATTAATATGGAGCGAAAGTTAAAAGTACACTTGGACCTCTTTTTAAAAGCACTATCAATGTCTAAGCATTTTCCGTTAGTCTTTTGTTTTTTCGACGTTTATTTGTTTTGTCAACGCATTTGTTATAACCAGTGATCGGAGTAGGTAGATTGAAATGGGGTCATTGATCCGAAACGTATATATTAATATGGACATTCCTCCGGAATTGGTGGATTATTAAAAAAAAACCGGAACTTATGTAGGAATTTTATTCTGCCAGAGTGGAAGGAGTCATTTGATGATTTGCCATCCTCAAAAAAAGGTAGGAATTGTAATAAAATGAGCAATATTATTCTTTATTATTCTTCATATTTTTTTTAACGGCACACAGTCACGATTTGACAAAACCCAACGACCAATCAGAACAAAGGATCATGGGTGGTACAATAACCGGTTATCAGAACAATGCGTACGCCCGCCGACGACATGCCAGGTAGCTCACTCGTTTACTTCGGTTCGTAGAGTGCGCATCTTTGTTTGTTACTGTGTTGTGAAAACGTTACTTGACCCTGGCTTGTGTACATACTGACTTCTGGAATCTGCTCTAAACCACGATTTGGCTCGAATATACGGACTCATTTTTCACTATTGAATTGGATCTACATATTTAAACCAAGCTTTGGTAAGTAATATTTTACTAGTTACAAGGAGTATAAAGCATGTTTGGATGTACTATAAGAATATTTTTAGTATTGTGTTTGTTCGCTTAACCTGCTGAACATACCATGAGTCTTAATATTGTTAAATCTTTAATAGAGTATGAACCAGTGAGCTTAGTGCGAAACAAAATTATGATATTCTAGTAATGTAGTCGCAATTCAGCTAACTCCACTATTAACCGACATTTTACTGGAATCCGTATATAATTTGAATGCCCTGTGTCCTCTTGCAATGTATTGGTAAAATAAATTACTATAGGCCTTATCTACTTCTCTACAAAATATTCTACGTAACAAGCCCTTTCATTTTATACCCATATTGATGGAATTGAAAAAAAAAATAAGTTGTCCGCCATCTTGTAGCGGCAGCCATTTTGGATTGACAATAATATTGAATATACATAATTGTATTGTCACCAGAATCAAAGGCGAATACCAAATTTTAGATCAATCGGTTGACAGGAAGAGGGTGAAATTTCAATGACTAAATTTGATCCACGAAAAATAAAACAAACGGAGTAAGCTAAATAAACTAAATAAAATGTAATTTTTCATGTCTTTAATTTAGGTGATATATACGAGGTTCCATCTCTAAAACAAAGTTCAGATATGGCAAACGTCAAGGCTGAAACTGTAGAAAAATGGATATCCGGTCATCCCGAACTACTTTACGATCACGCTAGTGGTACAATATACTGTTCAAAATGTGAAAGCCATTTGAAAACCATAAATAAAGGAAACGTTAAAAGACATATCGAAGGAGCAGTACACCAGGGAAAGTTTAAGCGGCCCGAAGAGGAATTTTATTTCGATCTTAAAAAATTTCTCATTTTGTGCAATATTCCGTGGTCTCAGATGAAAAATACTACTTTTCAAGATTTCTTTAAAAAATATATGTGTAGTACCTGTTGTTGTACGTGTACTAATCGTACTCTGCCAGATGAATCACAGTTACGGAAAGTTTACTTGGACAAGTTTTTTAAGAATAAAATCAATTCGATTCGGCAAAATTATAAAAATGAGAAACTATGGATATCATTAGATGAAACGAAAGACTTTTTAGGTCGCTATATAGTCCATTTTTTAATAAAACCATTACATCCTAGAAATTTGACTAGACCTTATTTGGTAGCATGTAAAATGCTAACTGTAGTTAATGGACAAACAATCACGCAATTTGTGTTAGAATGTTTGGAAAACTTTTGGGAAGATTCTTTTGAATCGAAGGTAGGTAACATTATTGTCCTCTGCACTGATAGCGTTGCATATATGCTGTCTGCAGGACGAAATTTAAAACAATACTTACCTGAAATGAAGCACGTAACATGTTTGGCGCACTCTCTTCATCGCGTATCTGAGCAAATTAGGTTAGAATATCACGATGTTAACATTTTAATAGCAAATGTTAAAAAGGTATTTTTGAAAGCCCCAAGTAGAGTCAAAATTTTAAAAGAAAAATATCCAGATTTGCCGCTACCTCCCCAACCAGTTGTTACAAGATGGGGCACTTGGTTAGAGGCAGCATTTTATTACGCTCAAAACTAAAAGAAGATTTAAAAAAATTCAAAAGATTTCAAAAAATTTAAAAGAAGATTTAAACTACATTAAAGACAATTATTTTATAATTCATTTGTCTTTAAAAGAATTGCAAAAGCATAATTTATCGTTGACAGATTCACTTTTAGCATTTGACAACGTCAGAGATGCTATAAATCAGTGCAATTCAGAAAATATAAAAAATAAAATAGAACGTGTTATGGAACGAAACCCAGATTTAGATACACTTAGAGAATATAGTGAGGCCATTGAAAAAATGAAGCACATAATTTAATACCTTTTTTAAAATTTGCTCCTTTGACATCGTCAGATGTAGAACGGTCTTTTTCCATTTATAAATGGACTTTAGATGTTAAAAGAAATAGGTTGAAAATAGAAAATATAGAGAAACTCATAGTTATATATTTTAATTGTAAAGATCAGGATTACCAGGATGCTGACATTGTAATCGATGAAGATTAAAAATGTGAATAAATGTAAAATGTACATATTTAACAATAAACAATGTTGATTTTTATCTTTTTTCTTTATTCTACCCCTTTTTTTGGTCCTAAAATCTGACTAAAATCAACCTGTTCCTTCGTATGCCCTTTACGTTTCAGAGTCGTGGTGCATCCTTAGAACAGTCTCACGACCCCAGCAGGCATTGGCCCTCTATGAGGCCCCGTCATTTATTCTACCCTTAATGCAAATTACCATGACCCCTATGAAAATATTAAAATTTAAGTGCAACAATTTATGTCTATCTATAAAAGTTCTAGCCATAAAAGGCTAAAAATAAAAAAATAAAAATTAAAGCTTCAACCAGAATTCGATTGTTTTTATTATTCAACAGATAAATAATGAATTAATTTAGTTTTGATACCTTCCTTTAAATTTTGAATTGAGTAGGAATAATATCACTACCAACATTAACAATATTTAATTGAATCCGGAAATACCGGAATTACTTTCCGGGAAAATGGCTTATCCATGTTATTCTTTCTGTGTGCATTTATGATACAAGTACCAAAAATCAATCTACCTACTCCGATCACTGGTTATAACATAAAAACATTCTCTTCATACAGCTTTTGCCTAATTCTAAAATGTTAACAGAACATATTATTGAATTAAAGCTCTGGATAAATGCTAAAATTAAAAAACCACGAGATATGCGATGTTGCCATTGCCACTCATAAGACGTAAAGGCTCATAAATCTGTTTTACAAAAACTGTATAATGCAAACAATTGCCTTTAAGAATTAATAACAATAATATCAGCAGTTCACAGAAGACAATACAAATCTAAGTCATATGTAATTATTGTACACCGTTTTTATAAAACCAATGTTACATACCCTCCTTAAGAAAAACTGTGTGTTGGAATTTAGCATAATAATATATATTTAAGATATAGCCAAACATATCCTATCCTTTAAATTTGTTTCCGTTACTGTCAGGTAAATATGTATAAAACCTTATCAATTAATTTTAACATGAGTAGAACCATGTTGTGTGTAAAAGTATAGTAAATCATATAAATATAATGGTAGACTTACCCAAAAATTCAAAATTTCTCCTGCGTGCAAGTAGAGCAGATTTTAATAAGAAATAACAGCACAGCCTTGAGATGAGGCCCATAAATAACAAAATTAAAGTAGCAAGCACCACACCGCACTGAAAACAAATCGGCATTAACAGTTTTACATTTCATTACCCTCTAAATAATTATTTTTTAATGTACATATAGACGAATAAAACACCATATTCCAAATTGGTGTACCTAACGGTTGAACACCGTAATCTCTTATTACATTTAACACGCTACCTAGTTCTCTTTTTATAATTAAACAAAAAAACAAGGAAATGTAACTTACTTGTTGAAAACAAAAAGGCATAGCCAATATGCCTACACCGATAATACTATTGGCTAACGTGATAGATTGGCCGGTGGTACCCATGTTTACAATTAAATGTACACAATTTTTCTGTCATTAAACGCCCACAAAAGTTGCACTTCCCATTAACACATAATGTGTACTTTACAGTGTACGTATTGTTTTGAATTATTTTGGAAGCGAATGAGAAAATTTTTGACGACTGACGTGACTCGTGACGTTGACGTTTCGTATTTGTTGTTGTTGCGTTGACGTTGACTGTTGCGTTCCGTTTGACGTAAAAATCTTCTATCCACACGATTAAAAGATTTTATTTATATCATACGATAATATTTACTGTTGACTGTATTAAGCTTGCTGACAAGCTTGCGGACGCGTCGTACAGCCGCAGCCGCACTCGGCACCTGATAAGTGGGCACACTCACAGTCGTTTGGGACGCGGGGACCAATGCCCAGTGATTCTTAGATGTTGCTCAAGGTTACGTCCGTGACTTACGTCCGATAGTTTGCAGAATGTATTTTGTTACATTCATTCATTATCCAGGTATTCTACTTTAAGTAGCGGCTGTTAGTCACGTCCGTTAGCCGCATCCGATAGTTTGTTTTTAGCTTTATTATTGGATAATCTATATTCAACTTCTTTCTTTTTAACTAGCTGCGCCCTACGACTTCGCTCTCGTGTAAAATATGTTTTGTACCCCTCGGGAACCAGACTGATTTTTGGGAAAAAGAAGCCTATGTCCGTTCCGGCACCGAATCTATAAACAAATACGGTATGCTGGTGATAAACTATCGGATGCGGCTGATGGCCGCGACTTACAGCTGCGACTGATAAGTGTGCACAGTCAGTCGTTTGGAACGCAGAGACCAAATTCCTGTCGGCCGTCCGAACGCTTAAGGTTACGTCCGCGACTTACGTTCGATAGTTTGATTAACACACACACAAGCTTTCGCATCTATATTATTTTATATAGCGAAAGAGTTTGTTTGTGCTTGAACGCGCTAATCGCTAGAACTACCATGATTAGTAGGAAGCCAAATAGTAAGAAAAGACGTGGGTGAAACCGCGTCGCGGAAACCTAGTATAATTATAAATGAACATTGCATAATCTGTGTTGGAGACTGGTGCCTGCACTAGAAGACCTGTATGGCAGATTACCAGCCTCTCCAGGCTCTAGATAGGTTGAGGTAAGGTGGTATGAGTGAGCAGAAGTTAAGATTAATGAGTTTTTGTGCGAAAGTTTAAAAGTTAAAGATGGAGTGTGTGTGGGTTTGTAAGTGTGGGTGTGTGCGTGAGTGAGTGGGTGTAGTGTGTTAGTGTGTGTGTTGTCGTGTGTGCATGCGTTCGTGCGTGCATGTGTTGCTGTGCGTGTATGAGAGTGTGTTTGGTGGATATGCAAGTGACCTGATCTTTATTATTTCCCCGTTAGAAGGATAGAATGTTTTCTGTTGCCTCACAACTGAGGGACTTCAGCCACTTAGTAAGCACTCTCTTGCATTTAACCTTTGTTTGTTGGTAAGAAGTTATTTTGTTTGCTCTGTTGTACAGAAATCTTCCCAGAAAGCCAAAGAATTTGCCAGAGGCTGTGGAAAACCGATTTTTTTAATTTAAGCAGACTATTTTTAATTTTTTGCTTAGTTAAGCAAAAAATAAAAACCCAGTTGGGTAGTTAAGCAAAAACGAAGAAACGAAGAATGCTGCTTCAGAGTAACATTACCTAAGAATATAGAGTTCGCGAACTTTGAGTACATCGGCAAGAATGTAAAGATCTTTGGTGGGAAAGAGAAACGGTAAAGAGTGGCTCACCTTTAAGACCGCCCTCTGAGCCCTGTCCACCCTAATCATGCCCGTTTTACTCGTGCCGCCCCAAATTGTAATACAATATGTAAAGATTGGTTGACATAGGGATTGATAGACGGTTTTAAGTAGATTTTTGTCGGCAATGTGTTGCAAGTTTTTAAAAACAAAGATTAACTTGCAAACCTTTGAGGAAGGTAAATCTATGTGCGCATTAAATCTCAGATCACTATCAACCATCACACCAAGGTATTTGATGCTAGAAGCACATGCCAAGTGTCTGCAAGAGCAGGAATGGTTTAGTGAGCATGAGTAAGCTATGATGTAATGATTATCGAGGGTTCTGGATGGAATGTTTGTTATTGAAAATGGTAAGTATTTTGTCTTGTCGACATAGGTGACAGGCCATTGTCAATTGCACTTTGTTTCCTGTCCGACTTTAAAAGAGTTTAAGTTAGAGTTTAAGCCACGAATGCCTAGCCTTTCAAGTTTTGCCAGTAGGAACTGTATCAAACGCCTTTGCCAAACAAAGAATATTGCAATAACTTTACCTATTCTTATTATCTAGTTTACTGACGTGATGTGATATGTGATCAGTCAGTTCATGAATAGCTCTACTTAAATCCAAACTGAGAATCGGAAAAAAGTGTGTTGGATTCTAAAAAGTTGATAAGACGCTTGTTTAGGAGCTTTTCTAAAATTTTAGATAAGTTATAATTGAAATAGGTCTATAATTGTTAAACACAGCCTCTGTCCCCACTCTTGTAGATTGGTATTACCTCGGCAAGCTAAACTCCTTAGTCACCGGTGGTAAATATTAAATTAAAAAAATGTAATAAGGACGGTAGTCGGTACTAGGATAGAGTGGTATCTTTTTAAAAAGGTTCCAGATATATTATCTGACTGGTAGAGAATGCCTGTGGCGTTAAGTCGATTGTACATTAGTGCATTAAGTTTTACTCGTATTATCCCGTCCGGCCGTATTCGCCTTCTTTAGGTTAAGTAAGCCAACTTCTGCTATGCTATACTTATAATGTTGAGCCGTTAATTAGGTTATATGCAATAAAACAACAAAAATCAATTGATACATACATGTATTTCAACGTTAGTGAATTACTTAAGATATTCTTTGGTACTTTTGGACAGATTTCGATAGTTTATTTGGAATAATAATGATACAATATTCAATCGAATGCTGTCCTAAGTTGCACACATACACACACATAAATACAACTATATACGTAGAATTGATTAAAAACCTAAGGTGGACATCTCTTTGGCTGAGCTTTCAAACCACTCCAAAACAATTTTTGTATAAAATTAAATAATAATAATACCTACAACAATTGAAATTTATTATACAGAGTGTATACGACGGTATGACATTAAATGCAATTACGTATAGTATGTGACATTATAAAACGAGACAAAAAAAAATCTACTAAATATCTTCAATAGTTTAGACACAAGACAAATTTTTTAATTTCTTTAATTCTAAATTAACACTATGTAAGTACGTCAAACGGTCACTGACTTAAGTCATAATCTACGTCGAAGGATAAACGTTGCCGTTCATTACAGTTCAGTGAACTTGTCATAATAAAATGGTGTATTACTTCGTTACTATTAAAATATTATTTATTTAGTTAGAAAATTTCAAATTTTGTTTTTCGTCAAATTACTTTTGTGATTAATTAGAAATCATTATATGGGCTAGTAACACCTGCCTTTTCATTTAATGTCAAACCGTCGTATACACTCTGTATAATGCTTAGATTCATATTAAAAATCAAAATAGGTACTGACTCAAAAATTTATTGTAATTGTAGCAAAGAATATGGTACCCATACCCAGTCTATTAAAAATAATCGATAATAGTCTATTAACATAAAAAGCACCTATGTTGTTGAAATAATAA
This sequence comes from Parascotia fuliginaria, assembly GCA_963082885.1. Classification (NCBI taxonomy): domain Eukaryota; kingdom Metazoa; phylum Arthropoda; class Insecta; order Lepidoptera; family Erebidae; genus Parascotia; species Parascotia fuliginaria. The sequence continues at coordinate 4,664,721 of OY720182.1, read as the reverse complement.
ATGAATAAAATAAATAAACTGTGTGTAGTATAAAGTTAGCTTGTCGAAGAAAGCGATTAAACAAAAACATACAATTTTGATAGACAATATTTTGCACTATCTCTACATACTTACTTATAAAGGTAAGTATGCGCGCAAAGTATAAATTAAGATTTAAAAAAATATAACAAATTAAGTATATGTATATATTTTTTTAATTCAAATAAAAATAAAATAACAAATGGCACTGATACAAAACGATAACAAATAAAAATTTAGGTATTTTAACCATTGAAGCACAGTGTAGTATACATACAGAAAGTATCATGAAACAATATTTAAAAAATAAAAATATTAATACAAGCTAGGTATATTAGTCCATATTTTACGTTAAACATTCTATGAGTTGTTTATATTTTGTAATAAATTAAATGTAAACATTTTTTTACTGGTTGGTTTTGTTATAGTTTTTATAGTATTTTTTTACAGGTTTGAGACAATTTATTTTAGTACGTACTTACCTATTTATAAATATTGTTCATGACATTTTTTTATGTCACAGAACTTCAACAGAAATAAGTAATAAATTCCACAAAGTCGTATTCACACAATGACGTAAGTTAGTAGGTGGTGCATGTAAAATAATGCTATGGCAAATGTATAAATATGTTCACCATTGCTTAGTAAGCGGAAGAGGTATAATCGTTTTGGAAACATACCACCAACTCTGTCTACCCCAAACAAAGACAGGCGTGATGAAAATATAACAGTGTAATATTTCACCCATCTTTTTTTTTTTTTTTTTTTTATGTTAGCCTACCAAAGTGATGTTAAGCAGTCAGTGGAATCCAGAAGTGGTGGCCACCATACCAAAAGCTATCGTCTTAACTGCTGGTATAGTGGCCTCCACTATGGCGGCTGGGAATGGGGTTAGAGGAAGGGAATGAGGGAGGTGAGGAAAGAGGATAGGGGGGAAATTGGGCCTCCGGCACTCTCACTCACCGAACGAAACGCAGTAGTACGGATACTACTACTCTTAAGTCGATCTTCTATGAGAGGGTAGTACTTCCCCGGACGATCCGGCCCATTCATGCTGAAACCAGCGTGGATCTACTACCGTCATCTTGTACGCGAGCCAAATACATTTATAAACCATGTAATTACGACCTGAATAACATCTTTGAGAGCAATAGGCGAACAACGCGTGCACGTACGCAGCGGGGCGTGACGTCACACGCGTCACAGATTTTACGCTCGTATTCAATGATCCGAACAAAGCAATTTCCTTTTGTTAAGATGGGCAGGACTTGCAGTGTTATTAATACTGGTCACTTATTTCTTTGGTATAATGCTTTATGGTGATGAAGTAATGGTTAGCTTCTTATTCACGACGTTGAAAAAATATACCTAGTTAGTACATTTATAGAAAATATAGCAAAGGATTTCAATAATCGAAGTGTAGCTCGATACATGGTCAACATGAGCAGCACGTTAGCAGCGGCTAATATAGTTTTAAACAGACCACCGCATATCGTGCGGTGCCGTACTATAAACACATAAAGTGCGACCGCATAAAATGCGGTAGGTAGTATAAACACACGACTACATAATAATGTGGCCGCACGTCTGTTTATACATTACGATACGCATAGAATAGGTTGTGCAATTAATCTATCTAGACCACATTCATTTTGTCCCAAGCCATTATTATTATTTAAACTTATTTATATTCTCCCTGCAAAGTGAAGACCTCTTCCCATAGTTCTCATACAGATATAGCACGAGCAATGGGTAAAATGAAGCGTAGTATTCTTTTGTTTTGTCATAGTTTCATCTAATAACTAACGACATTGTTAAAATACTTGAAACAAAATAGTATTATAATTTTGATACATAAGTATACATTACAAATCCATATTCTCCAATAAATACACTGTTCAAAAAATAAAACAATACAATGTTAATTAGAACGATAAAAATAATATGCTATAAATAATAAGGTCTGATACACACGTTGATTGCAGCTTGTATGAAACAATGACATGTTCATACAACACAATAATTATTCAGATTTAATTTCATACATTACATTGAACAACTGTTAAAAAAGAAGTCACTGTAACTTCTTCGGCTTCCTAGATATTGTTAATCGACATTAGTAAAGGTTTAAAAACTTGTAATAGTTTGCCTTTGTTTTTATGTTCCTAGTTTATATTGCAAAATTTGATGTTGAAAACATTGTAATAAATTAAAAATCGTTACCTATGTCATAGTAATACAATTCAGCTGTGCCGATTTTACATTTGTTTTACCATTTATATGGACCTTGTCGATAATATAATATTGCAACAACATGAGAATATCAGACACATAATAAAATCATAATATAAGTTGTTTTCAGACTTCCGCTACACCATATAAAATATACCTACATATTTTATCTACAACTACACACATAACTATACTTATCAAATTTAATTGTATTTATTGCTTCTCTAACGTATAGTACTGCGCAGTGTGAAAACAGCTTTACAGTTAAATTATACATTCACCCAACGAATTAATGGCACGCTTATTCTCAATAGGAATGCTAAATATCATACCTTAGTCAATAATATAAATAACGATTAAAATGCAGTACGATTTATCTTTGGGATAATCACTTTGTTTAAATGGCAAGTTATATTTTATGAAATGTTTTTCTTAACATAAATTTTATTACGGTTTCCGCTAACTTACTTAAAATTTAAATTATAAATAGTGATAGAAGATAGGTAGATGATTTTTATACTTTTAGTACTAAGTGTATCGTGAAAATTGACAAAAATCTATTGCCTTTCAAATTAATATCCATTCAAACATTAGATTTAACTTGACGACACACAAGTGCCAACTATCAAGCACCTGTACAGAATATGGGCGACTGTCCCATAAATAGTTTCAAAACTAATTATTATACTTCAATTTCTAATTACACTTAAAATTAAGGTGATGTTCACGGATCGTCATTCGTGTATTTATTACTCTAAAAAGATAATTCAATACAAATACAACCTTTTTACTATCGAGACTACTTGTTCGCCTTGTAACAAATATGTCGTCATTATAAGCATTCTTGTTACAAGAATACATTATAGGTACTTGATTATAGATACTGTCTCACAAGTCAAATAAAAATAGCTGTAAGCACTAAAGCTCCCGTGTTCCCTAAACTCCTATAAGCAGCAGCGTTCAAAAATCTACGTTTTATTGAAATATTACGAACCGCGTTTTCCATTTACTACTAAATATGAGAACCACGGGCTTAGTTAAGCTTACAATTAGTATGACTATTGAGGCGCTCATAGCTCGTTGCACTCACTGATCGGTAATCGATCTGCGTTAAGCAACTAAGAGTGCGGCTGGCCCATGGATGGGTGACCACATAGTGGAATTTGATCTGAGCGTTTCCGTGCTTCGGAGGGCACGTTAAAAGTCGGTCCCGGTTGTTACCAAGTTGATAACAACCGGGTCAAGTCGGATGCCTGTATAATAAATTACGGGCGACCTGCACAAATCCCGACACTAGGTTGACCACTAACCACTCGATAAGAAGAAGTATATTGACTACGAATTTTTGCCTTCAAGTAAATTTAACCACTATTCAAAGAACTATGAATGACGATCATACATTATGAAGATTATATCATGCAAAGCGATCTGCGTTCTGTGGTTTAGTTATAATCACAATCAATATCAATCAATAGGGTATATTCGATTAATTGATATTGAAAATAACGTAGGTGTTATATACATAGTTACACATCATTTTGATGTAAAAACCACAGCTTTTACTGACAACCCCTTTAAAGTTAACAACATTTTTTATTTAAAAATCATATTATAGTGAAGTAAATTATGAGATTTAGATGAACAATAAATAGTGATTATTATGAACAGTTTAAAAAATAAGTGCGCGCGAATATTGATTACTGACGCGACTTTCAAATTTCAGTTTATATTGCACCTATACAAAATGGAAATGTAATATAATATATTTTGATTACTGAAAACACGTTAAAACAAAACAGGCTACACAGGTATAAGCATGTAACAAGACTGAAAATCGTGACTATAAAAATAAACACTTGTATGAATACTATAAAAAAAATAGTCTTATTATTTTAAACAGTGAAAACAAGCTGATAAAGATGTAGACATATTTTTTGTGAGAAGTACAACTATTGTAACAATAAGTTTTAATTACAATTTAAATTTAAAATTAATATGTATTTGGTTTCATTAAAATTGTTATAACATCGAGAGTTCGAGACAGCGGTTTTCGTGTGAGCGTTTAAGTGTCTAACCACACTATGCCGAAGAAACGCGACAGAACTTCGGTGTGTTTGCGCCTACAATGCTATTCTATTAGTAGCAACACATATGCCGAAATTACGTCACGTTTTGGCGTACAACCGAACTTCGGTTGGCCGTAAGTTCGACGGAAACTTATTCTAAAGCAAAACGTGACTAACCTACGTGACCGAAGTTTGGTTCGGTTGCCGGGGATGCACGGGGGACGGAGGATAGAGGGAGGCGGGAAGGCGTTGAGTAACTGAATTAGCCGCATAGTTTTCCGCGCTTATCGCGTGTCTATTTATCAGCCGAGTACGACGGAACGTAAAATTAGTCGGCACTTCGGTCGCGTAACTTCGGCATAGTGTGGTAGATCGTACAACTTTAGGCATTGTTCAGACCTAACGTATTGTCAGCCTCTGACTGTGAGCGCGCGTTATGCAGTTTTCCGCCTTCTCATGTATTTTTATCTTTTTGTTCACACCGAACCGCTTATAGAGTGTTGTGATTTAGTGAGCATACTTACAGTCGGCGGCGGATAATACGTTCGTCGTGAACGATGCCTTACTGGGTGAGGACCGCCTACTACTACGCCTACGTTTATTACGAATATGATAAATCGTATGTGTGTCAACTGTCAGGTGAGACATATTTTAGTTTAGTTGTAGTTGTAGTGCAGTGTTTAAAGTTATAGGTATTTATGACGTAAATGGAAGTGGACATAAAATATCGTAACCGCAAAAAATTTCATGTGAACTAGCAAATTGGTAATTTGGTCTTATTGTTCGCATGTTCGCAATGTGGGAGCAATATGATTAAAGCTAATTAACATCAATAAAGTTTTTTACATCAGTTTTCATGGCGTCACTGTTTTACTCCCATAATGACACATTATTATATAACATTCACGGAAGTGTGTAAAATCCTTCAATAATCGCGCTAACAGACAATTCACACCTTTAACTGTATGCGCAAAATGTAAATATTATTACAATTGACATTGAATAGGTATTGTTTAATGTAGAACTGAGGTTTTTTCTCTTCCTCCGATGATTTTAATACAGAGCTACCCGCCTGGGCTTTGCACGTGTACAAATTATCTTTAGATATAATTACATGTCATCTATACGAATAAATAAAGCGGAAGAGTTTGTTTGTTTGAACGAGATAATCTCCGGAACTACTAGTCGAATTTCAATAAATCTTTTTGGTAAAGGTCTGTATAACATCACGCTATTGGCGTCAAAAATATTTTTTTTGTGAAAATCTCAGCAAAATCCTTTGAGTAGGTAGGTAGTTTAGAATGTCTAAGCGTACAGACAGAAGGACCGACTGAAGGCTTGATAATATTGTCTTCAAAACATAAAAGGTCTAAAGTTATGCGCAATAACGAAGTTGCAAAATTTTAACACGATAAATAATGTAAGCAGGTAGGTATGATGCTATCTTTAATTTATCATTTGTTGAATACGACACAAGTAGTGTTTTACAAGCAACTCACACGAAAACAGCTTGCACGTGATGACTAAATAAACACATGCAGATTAACATCGCAAAAATATGAATAAATTATGTTACCGTCTTTTGTTTCAACAAGTCTCAAGAAATATTGGAATACTGTTACACAACTTTTACTACATTACTTTGATACTGTCTTTATTTCACTAACCATGTTTCTCTTTCTCGCTCGTCAGCAACTCCAGCAACTCTTCAGTTGACTTGTTCTCCTTGCTAAACCTTTCCATCTGTTCTTTGGGCACTGTCCCTTTTAACAGCGTCTCAATATTCGTCCTGAGGCGCACTAACGGCGATAAAGATTCATCCCTGCACGGCACTTGTTCCATCGCTTCTAACGCCTCAATAAGGAGATCGTCCACAAGACGTTTGTTAAACCCTGCCAATACAAACACTTATAAGAATTTTCCATTGACGACATTGTCAAAGCTTATTTACAAAGCTTCATAATTTTTTTTTACAATCTGATAATATACCCCAACCACCACAATTAACCCATCCGAAAGCCCGATTTAGAAACCGCTCGGATAATTGAAATTCAGATTCCAATACCAGAAGTAACCTAGATATAACGCCATCACCGACCGACACCAAAAATTAACAACACAATGGGAAATGAACTCACTCACGAAGTTATTATTTAATGCAAACCTCTTTGGTAACTCGCCTGTCGTCGCATACAACGACAAGTTGTTCTGTAGAGTAAAAACCATGATGAATATTAAGCTATGCAATGGACGTCGTGCCAACAAATACTGTGGCTGGAACTCACAAAAGCACACAATACACTCGGGATACGGCACACGGCAACCCAATGAACAAACGATATTATGGTATTTTGCAAAGTTACGTACATGTATGTGTCGATCGCACTTGCATTTTCAATGACAGCGCATTATTTGTTATTCATACGACCTTGTTATAACGATTAAATTCAATGACCTATGATAATGTGCGTACTGAATGGCGACGCGTTGATGTCTTATGTACCAGACAATATTTTTACAGGACAAAATTAGATCTTTTTGACTTTTTTATATATTATAATGACTATGAATTGTGCTCACGTTGCCGGTATGGACTCCCGTTATTGGCGAACACACACTAAAGCAATGTACTCCACACTAAATAAAAAAACAGTGCCAGTTTATGAGTGTAGTGTAAACAAACTTTAAAGAATGAATGTTACGCACCTAAAAATTTGAGTTTTTCTTCACTAGCAATCATTGTGAGGAGTAGAGCTAGCAGAAACCTCATGCGTGACAAACTCATTGTTGATTCCACTGGAGTGATCTCATCCACATTTTCTGTGTTCTCTTCTTGGATCCTTAAATCTCCATACAGATCAGTATCAATACCGGTGCCATTGCAATTTTTTTTATGCACTAAAAGATCTTTTTTTAACTTGAAATAGTCACTGCATTTAAGACATTTATATGGTTTCAGTTTGCCATGAATCTTAGACATATGTGCTTTCATATGTGGTAGCTGAGAGAAGGACATTGGGCACTCAGCACAAGGAAACGGTTTCTCCCCTGTGTGACGCCGAAAATGCAACATCAGTGCATTATGATGTGTAAATGGGCGGCCACAAATCCTGCATGTATATGGTCGAAAGCCAGTGTGGCCACGGAGGTGTACCTGTAGTTGAGTGGATTGTGCAAAAAGTTTTCCACAAACAGAACACTCATGTGGACGTTTTTTATCATGTGTACGCAAGTGCTCAGTGAGATGGCCCTTCAATTTCTTATTACAAACTGGGCACTGTATAGTACGACCTGCATGCATTGTCTGAACGTGCCTCTTCATGGAGTTAGCACGCAAAAACTCTCTGCCACAGTAGTGACAAATGTAATCAGTCAGTTTTAAATGGCTCTTTACATGCACATATAATTTGTCTCGAGAATTATACTTCACATCGCACAAAGTGCATTGGTATTTGCCAGTAACCAAATGCTTTTTTTCATGTTGGACCAATAATAATTGGTATGCAAATTTCTGGTCACAATAGATACATTTAAATGAATTTTCACCTTTAATGTGACTTTGCAGATGCAATGTCAGACTATCTTTAGTTAAAAAGGCTTTGTCACATATTTCACATGCAAAAGATTCTGTTGTCTCATCAACAAAGTTTATGCAATGATCACGGTCTACATGACTCTGCATGTTTTTATGAATCCTGTATGTCTTTGGGCAAACAGGGCAGGAATGTGGTTTCCTACCTAGATGAAGGTAAATGTGTCTTACAAGTGAATGTTTCCTGTTGAAAGATTTATGGCAATAGTCACATTCAAACACGGGTAATCTTAAAACTACACTGTCAACAAGTCTCACCACTTTTTGTTTTGGTTCATTTGAATTCTGATGTAGACCAGGATCCTTTTTCTTCCTGCCTTTTCCACGAGATCCTGGCTTTATAGTCTTTTTATTTTGATTAGTTATTTCATTATTGTTGTTATTGTTCACTCCATTACTTGTAGGTTTAGCACTCTTCAGTGATCTTTTAAGTTCCTTACCTGAGACCACACACAATTCATTCTTTAGTATATTATCCACAATTTTCAAATACTTATTTTTGTACCTGCGATCTCTGATGCGACCACTTTTAGTCTTCATTGGACCAGGAAGATCACATTGAATGGGAAGTTTGGAAGCTTTGGGGCTAGTAGGTTTTTTAATTCTAATCTTTTTGGGTTGCCCAGTGTTCACTGGGAGTTTAACATTAAATTTGTCTTTGGGTTTATCTCCATTTTGTAATAAAAATTTGCTTTTTTCATCTGCAGTGAGAAACAATACATTATCACCATTTGGTCGTCTCTTGACAACTTCACAGTCCTTTACCACAGCACTGACACTACCGGCTGCTGGTGTAATGGCAACTACACCTTTTAAGGGCTTTGTTGTTGTTTTTGTACATGTGTCAGCCTGCTTCTTTTTAGACTTGAGAGATTTTAATCTATGCTTTACATTAGCCATGATTATCTATGTTCTATTAAGCAGACCTACAGTTTGTATTACTTGTGAGAGCATCAAGCGATAGAAACCCACCACCAGTTCAAGAATAGTTAGTAAAAGGTACGTCTGTTCTATTGCGAAGGTGCAATTATTTGAGCGCAAGACTTGGATCGTAGTACTTACATGCGATGTGTAAACATTATTAGTGTTTCATTAATCACCTATAGCATTACGCGGCGTGCAGATAACAACTTGTTTGCACAACGATGCTCTACTAATGTGTGAAGGACGACTCTTTTGTCTTAGAAATAAGAACATCGCCCATTACCTTGTCGTATTCAATGTTATAAACCCATCCATTGTGATATGTTCACACGTTTAATCACTTTTTATATTCACATCGTCACTAAAATAGAGCAACGAAATTAACAATTCCTTTATTACAATGCACTGTAATCCTCACAAACGATAGAAATCAACACATTGCGACTGGTTGAATGATTTCATGAGTGCAAGAACAGTTGCTTTATTTGTACGTACGAACTACGAAGGTAATGAAACGAGCAGCGAGCGAGCGAGTTGATCTGAGTCGAGTTCTGTGAATCTGTTCTGTCAACTTCTGTCAAAAGTAAGTGCGCTCGTAATGACATCTAGTGAAAATAAAAAAAATATTACATTTTTAATAGGTTTGAAGCTTATTTCGCGGCAATTCAAAAAATATTACTAACCTAAAACACATAAAAATACACGCAGAATAACTCCATGACCAAAATATTTACGTAATAGTAACTTTATACAACAATTTTATGTTGCTATACTACTGCCATCTGTCGATAGAATGTGAAAATATTGTAAAACCTAAAGATATGCTTGCACAGTCAAACATGAGCACGACAATACGTAAACAGTTTAGACATACTTAAATAACTTATCGCCATCGCCAGCATTGATCGATGACCTGACCGGCATGCGCGTAGACTGGGCTGCGTGGTAGAGGTGTTGTACAGAAGATATTATTTTGAGCGCAAGTGTCCAATCACAAGCAAGATTTATATTTAGAGCCTAGAGTCGAGGTGAGACTGCGCCGTAATTGGATCAAATAAGGCGCAGTGGATGAGCATGAACCTTGACATAAATAATATCAAGATTTCCTTTGATCCATAACAACGGAGCAATCAATTCGATTAAGTCTAGTATCATCTAAACTAGTCTATATCTATACTTATATGTATAGCGAAAGAGTTTGTTTGTTTGTTTGTTTAATCGCGCTAATCTCTGGAACCATCAGTCGGATTTGAAAAATTCTTTTTGAGTATGTTAGCCCAGTTCTTGAGCAAGGTTAAAGGCTATTGTAACATCACTCTACTGGCGATGGGAGCAGGACAGTAAGCCAAGACTCGGGTGAAACCGCACTGCGGCAATCTAGTAATAATATTATCAAAAACAAAATATTTTATTCTTTTTTAGGTATGTTTGTTTGCTTAGATTTAACTAAAAATTTACGTTACCAATTTGAAAATTCTTTTACTTTTATTAATCAATAAATCAAGCAGTTAACATAGGCTATATTTTATTATGTATAACAAAATTATTTTCTGTTAAGTTATTTTAAGCGCCCGCGTCTTCTTAAATCTAAGTGATGCAATACGACACTATTGTTATGATATTTTCCGTAGGAGTTTGTTGTGAGATCTAATAAAACTTTGATACCCAAGCGAAGCGAGAGCAGATCCCTAATACTCACACAAAAAATTGATGTTGGGTGTTTTAGACTTACCTACTCACTGATGGTTCAACAAATATCTTCGGCGTCGGTTGTAGGTAAGTACCTACTTACAGTACCTTTTATATAATGAAATACATCCTGCTATTTTATGTAGGTACGATATATTTATATGAGTTGTAGAAGGACATAGACATCTACTCATCATTGTGAGCAATCGAGACATTTTAATAGAATTCGGTACAAAGACGGTAAGTCTTTTACGCACCTATCTATAGACTCCTTTCGACATTATTAGATAGGTACCTAGATAGGAAGGAACTTACGGTAGGTATGTAATGTAATAAGTATTTAATTATAGAGTAGGTATATACATCTTTGGCAAATAGCCTTTTGCAACTAGTTTCTAATACCTATTTAAAATAGTAGAGGAATCTGTTGAACCTTGGCACTATGCGTACCTACCTACTGTAGGCCACTTGGCTCGTTTCAAATAATAATAATAATAATAATAATAATAATAATAATCTACCACATTCACACAGCGCCATCTAGCCCCAAATTAAGCAATTATATTTGCTTGTGTTATGGGTACTAAACAACTGATATACTACTTATATACATTTTTTTTTTTGTAAATACATACATATTATAGATAAATTACACCCAGACACAGAACAAACAATCATGCTCATCACACAAAGGTTTGTCCTGGGTGGGAATCGAACCCACGACCTCCGGCTTAGCAGTCAGGGTCACTAACCACTAGACCAACAGGCCAGTCATATTCATATCAATATTCTTACGCTATTAAATTCTCTTGTCTTAGAAAGATATTAATTGGTACATCTCTGCTGACTACATAATATGAAGTTAAATAGGTACCTACCTAGTAGTTTTTGGAGTTATCGAAGTGAAAACGAATTTTGTGTAAAAATGTTTTATACCTAATAATTGCTATACCTACAATTAGCTCTTTGATTTAACAAGTTTTAAAAACATAATAAAGTTACGAGATACCTCAAAATAATTAGCACCCTTTTCTTTTGTGATTTAAATACTTCACTAGACCGAGTGAAACTATTTTAGCGAAAGTTAATAATTTCCAGTTTTATCTATCATCAAATTTCAATAATTCCTATCTACCTATATAATGTAGGATCACCTACTTACTTATAGGTACTTAAATAAATATTTTCTTATACAAAATAATTTTCATTAAATATAAGATTAATTGAAATGTAAATAGATTAAAATTGCGTTGATGTCTTTCATAACCAAAAGGAAATCCCTGTAAGAAAGACTTCAACGAATTTCTGCTTGACGTAGGTACTTACTTATTGAAAATTATCAACTAAGTAGGTACCTATATTTTTCAAAATAGATATTAAGTACGTATAAATCTAGAGAACTATTTCACTTGTTTTCTATTAAAGACGGCTGATAAGTGGGCATGGACTAATTTTAAATATTTACTTAGGTAAATAGTTTTGATAAGATTAAAGATCTATTCGTGCATTAGTTAGATGATTATCTAATTTTAGATACTAATTGCACAGCTATTTAGCAAAGAATATAGGTACTACCTACTAGGAATGTACTGATTTTTTCTATAGTAGTAATATAATTGTTTATAATTTGCTTATATTAAAGAAAAAGGGAAAAACTGCTTGCTCTTTATCGTTAGGTTGGTAGTTGATTTAATGTTCAAAGATTTAGTTTTTCGATAGTACCTAATCTGTTTTTATTACAGGTATTAGGCATTTGTAATGAGGGTTTTCTTTAAATGGCACCCACGAGGTGGCAGCACTGAGGCGTCAGGTCCAGACACTGTTAAAGCCCCTTCAATCAACCAATCAACCGTAAACGATTATATTTATTTCAAACTGTGAATGAATTCTAAATTTTGTTTTTGAATTTTTGCTAACGGAAGACCTTTCACCTAAGTGGCGCCAACTAGTGGCGAACATTTTCCTAAGCACCCTCCTACTTTGATGTTAGGTGGGCTTCTAGAGGCTGTAGGTAGATGAGAGTAGAATAGAAAATAAAGTAAGAAGATCTGTTTATTTTCCAAAATAAGTGACGCACACAATAAAGAGATACCTACCTTGATTCCTTCTACCTCCACGCGTTACTGAGAAAAGTTATTGATAGACGGACATACTGACAGACGGAGAACAAAGTGATCCTATTAAGGTTCCGTTTTGCCTCTTGAGGTACGAAACCTTAAAAATAACTATACGCTTCTATCTTTGTGTTGAAAGTTGTGATGGTCTACTGGTGGTGGTAAATAAGAGGTATCTAAGTAGGTAAACTCTGTATGATACTGACGGTAAACAAAAATACTGTAGGTAAATAAAAATAGTCTGCAATCTTCAATCGGTTTTGTGAGCAACTTCTTCTTCTTCTTTAAGCTGGCTCTATATACTTATACTTCTTTGTAGGTCGTAGGTACCTAATATTATAATATTATTATTGTTATTTATTCTAAATTTGAAAGAAAATTTTAGATATTAAAGGCACATACCTAGTTACTTTGTCTATCAGAGCATTAAAATTAATTCGGCGAAATTTTAGCAGTTTTATTTTTATTCTGTGTTTAGAAATCTATAAAATCGTCGATCGTTTGGCCAATCGAAAGTTAAGAGAAAATTTTGAGGCAGTAATTTTGTCCAGAGATCTGCAGACCTAGCAATCTAGTTCTATCGATACATAAGTACTTACAATAATACACATTAATATTAAACAGTAGTTATAATTTCTTACAGTCGATTTCTATTGAAATACCTACCTATCTGGACTAGGTGTGTAGGGTGTGTAATACCGCTGGTGTAGTATCAAGTTCCAGCGAGAGTAGGTGTACAGGGGAGTTTTGGTCGGTATTTTGGTCGCCACCATCACCATCTCTGGCCAACGAGCCTGACATAGCCGCCTAGTTTTCCCGGACGCCCGCCGGGGTGGTATGCGTAAACGCATTTCTCTCTCCAAAAAAGGAGGCTGTAGGTATACAATCTGGACCTAATTGGATTTATTACGATCACTAGCTGCGCCCCACGGCTTCGCCCGCGCGTAAAATAAATAATATGTTTTGTTGTACGTCTCGGGAACCAGACCGATTTTCGGGATAAAAAGTAGCCTATGTCCGTCTCCGGTACCGAATCTATCTACATACCAATTTTAGTTTAGTTATAGTTTAGGCGCTGAGTCACAGGCTGAGTGGCACATGAGTAGATCAGCCGTACAGAGGCAAAGGTGCAAAATTGTTACCTATTTTGTTGAATAGTTTATTTATGCACGTACCTACGTACTGATTTTGATATCTCATAATATTGTAAACAAATAGAATTAACATAGTGAACAGAAAAATCTGTCGTTTGTCTTTTTTAACTAGCTAAATTCGATGCCGATAATATTTTAGAAGTATTGTTGTAGTATTTTATTAAAATTTTCATTCATGTATTTTTCAAGTATTAGTTTAGTATTAAAAATATGACACACAAAAGTGAAAAACTAGCAATGCATGAGACGAAATGTCGATTATAAAAATGTGTGCTTATCTAGAGCACGTTGAGTTTGAAAAACGGGCAAACGCGTCATGGATTTACAACTTCTGCAGCTAGACAACCTCTTCAATATATTTGCAATAATCGCAACGCTTGGCCAGTGTAGATACTATCGCAATAGCATAGCGGCAGTCTTATCGCAGGTCAATGCATGACCCCGCCCGTATTAGATAATTTTCTTATTACAGTTTTTTATTATAGTTAAGTCATTTAAAGCCATTGGCCTTATTTCCTTCTGTTTCCTTTTCTCTTCTTTCTCTCAAATTCTTAAAACTAACACATTCATTATACCCAATCTCTGTCGACATCTTACCTACTTAGCAATACGCGAGCATACTAAGGAATTGTATAGGGATCTGCTTAGGGTTATAAACTCAAACATAAAAAAAACTCTTATAGTTATTCAAAGTATTTCTATCAGTCATTACTTCTATCACTTACAAACAACTCAACCTGTTTGAGTCGATTTAGTTTATTTGATATTAGATGTGCTGTTCATCGAAAGCCGTTTTTCTGAAATATCTCAAGTGTTTTGAGTCGTTTCTGATAGATAAAAATAAATATTTTGTTTCAGTAAAACTAAAACACAGAAACAACCCAACCTGTCAAAGTCGTTTTAGTTAATTGAGATAAAATGATATTAGCAATTTAAACTAAATTCTTAGAAGGGATCCAAACTGTTTGAGTTTATTCTGGTTTATTAAACTTATGAACATACTCATAGACATTAAATTACTGAGAAACAATTCAAGCGGACTAGGTTCATTCTGCAAATAATTTTTGTGTGTTGTTCATACTGTGGGTTGAGTCGGGATAGTTACAAAACTGGTTTCCGTGTACGTATTCAAAATTGGGTTTTCACTACATGATAGAGTCGACCTTTAAAAGTATGGTGGTACACTAAACTCAATTTTGGCCAATATGTGGATTGAGTCCTTTCTACTTAACTACGTCCAGTTAATGTTTATGTTTACGAAAATGATTTATTTCCTTAAATGTAATAATATGGCTAGACATAACATTCATATTTATGATTGCGGAAGGATTTGTAAAGTACAGTTAGCAATAACAATACATGTCGATCGTTTTATTGTAATTAAGTAGGTATGTTTAAGTTACGCAACAATAATATTTCATTCTTGTTTTTTACACACACGGATGCGCATTTTTTCAAACAACGCCAACTATACGACAATGGAATGAACCTAATTCATAGAAATTGTTCTCTACGTTGAAAGGCGGGCCGCTAAAAAAGCGGGGTGAGGAGTACTCAGTACGTAAGCTACAATAACGTAGGCCCGTAAGTATAGTTTAAAAAGAAAAACATTATATTTAAGTCAACTATATACTGCATATTAAAAGATGAAGTTATTAGGTATCTATAGGCTTGAAGCACTGCCTTTTAGGTATATGCTGGTGAACCAGCTTTGCGTTCAGGCGTTACCTGGGTACTTACAATTTACCTTAAGGACACACTCACAATACTTACCTTTCAGTTATATATAACTGATAGGTACATAATTATATTAAAATTTACAAAATAACATTTACACAGACATATGGTAGGTACCTGGTACCTACAATACATACAAACAACCGCTAGTAAGCTAGCCGCTGAATTCATAGCCACATAAAGTTTAGAGCACATAGTTGGCCGGCTTTCCCTATTGTTCAGTCACAATGGACCGGTTTGCAACACCGCGGCACCGACGGATAGCACCGACACGCTTGCACAATCTAATAAACAATGACATTGTTTGTGTGACCGCCATGTGTTAGCTCAATGCGGGAACTCACTAATTAACAGCTTCTTGCATTTCGTTAGGGTTCTAGCCTTCCTAGAGTTCTTCTAGGAACACCTAGAGATCGATAGATCGGTATATCTGAAGAACTAAGTATAAAAATCTTAAAAGGGTGAGGCAACACTTCACTGTTAATATAAATTTGTTGTCGATCGATTTATGTTAAAATATCCCTTCGACATCGATTTATGTGTAAAATCAACGCCCTATTTGTATTTTTATAGCACCTGTGAAGTGACTGTTTGCAATTAAATACCAGGCTATAGGCTGGCACTAAGATATTTTATTGGCTATGCTATTTGATATTATGTATGATGCTACTTATGGCATCATTGATAATTAGCCAAAATACCAATAGATGAGTAAGTAAATAGGTATCAATCTGTTTAATTTACCTATACCTAAGTAACGTAATGAATGGGCAAGCAATGAGGCACATTTTCTTAGATTACATATTAATATTTTGCTACTAGATTAATAAATGAATAATAATATCTACCTTTATACTATCTAAACATTAACTGATGTGTGTAGACACATTTGATGGATGTTTTGACTACGTAAAAGACGCCGGTTGTGACCCAGATTTCAAATAGAGCACCAAACAATAGGTTCCTTTCCGAATAAGTCAAGGTTCAATAGATTCTGCTTGCGATTTTGATCGCGTGGTATGTTAATTCTACTAGCCTGTGTGGTTTTCTAGCCTGTGTCTTACTAATATTTTTCTTTAACCATAAGCTAACTAACCTAGTTTATAAGTATTATTGTCTACTAAAAAAATTATGAAATACCGAAATTAATTCTGAAATAAATGATTTTATTATTATTATTTAAAACATGTTGCTTTTCTCAGCTACAGAGCTGGTAAAAACTACATTTTACGGGTTGTTATATTATTATTATTGTTAAAACCATATCCATGAGATAGACTGGCTGCATGGCTCATGGAGCCAGCCAGTCTCCAGTTAGAGATTATTATGTAGGTATTTGATTAGCTTATGAAAAAACGAAATCAAACTGGTAGTTCTTTTGATATTTTTTAACTATGTATGTTCTCTTTAGAGTTTTGTCTTATGACGCTTCATCTCATCTCTTCTCTTTTCTCATGGGTGTCGTAAGGGCATATCAGGTTGCTGGCAGAAACGTTATTTGCTTACCTACTCTTTACTACTACCATCACCATTTGCCTGCCCGCAGCGTCCCAGCTTATATTGTAATTGTTGATTTAAAAGAGGCCGCGATGTGAAGAGGCTGTTCATGTACTTAAAGTTAAAGGAGACTGCCTACTACAACAATCATTTTAAAAATAAAGAAATCAGGCTTATTGAGCCTAAAAAGTTAAAAGTAGTGACACAGTACCTAGCTTACAGCACGAACAAAAGCTTTTAACTACTTACAGAAATGTACCTAGATAATTATTTTTTTCAGAATAATAAAATTAAATAATAATAAGTTTTACAACATTGATTTTAAAAAAAGGTTTTATTGAAATAATTTATATTGGCATAATATGTTCACGTTTATTTCAGCGATCATCAACCATGAGACATAAGACCATTGTAACTTTAGCTTGCTTAAACTGAGTGTCTACGTGTAATTCTTGGCTATTTCATAATAACCTTAATACGTCCTTCAAAGAAAAACCAAGCAAACCCATTTATCTCTTGACATACCCTGACATAAATCATAATTTATGTTTCATAAAACTTATTATACGATAAATTATGCCAGATTAAAAATCAAATTTTCATAATGTTGTTTTGAAATAAGAGATTTTTCGTTATTTCACGGCAGTTTTATATGTTAAAGGTAACAAACAATGGGACTCCCGTTAATGCAAACGTTACACGAAATATTATTTTGAGACAATCATTGTGAAACACAATGGGTTAACCAAATGTTTTTTGTTAGCGATTTAACTTTATAACAAGACTAACTTTGGTCAACATATTTGCATAACAATAAATAATTACATAGTAGGTATCAGTTGCCTAGTTTAGTTAGGGCCCGGACCCGTGCTTCTTGCTAGGTTCTCCACCTCGACTGCGAAATATGGAAATGTTTTTGACTCTTGTAACGGCATGTCTACGGTTGAATGTTCTGTCGCAACTCTCAGTAAAACATATAGTTAATATACATTTTATAACAATATAGTATTTTCTATTCTATTTTACGCGTTGGATTAACCATCAGTCTCTTACTTTATTTGTAGTAAGAGACATAATTTCCACTGATGACATGAGTTTGCTTATTATTGTTTAGTCCTATTGTACTAATTTGTAAACAATAAAGATTTAAAAGAAATCTTCTGGATCCTGAAACGAAAGAGACTGGTGAATGTCCTTCACAACTCGCCAACCCTAGAGGCTCCTGGGATATGTTTCGAATGTGTATCTTTTTGTGTCACAACGTCTATTTTTATACATGGAGGTTTCTTCGTGCGTCGGCCTTTTAGCTTTCAGCTGTGGTTAAATAAAAACGTCGTCAACTTCAACTAATGTTTACCAAACTCATACAAAAGGCTTAATTTACTTCCCTATCTCTATGATAACGCTGCTAAACATTATAATGCCATAGATAAGGCAATGAAAGCATGTAATCAACTCAAAGCCCATACAGCACGAGGTCGCTCAACTTTGTCAACAATTTTAAACGGCTTAACCCAATTTCTTTTCATAATAACGTCACACTCTAGTAATGAGGAGACTGTCTGATGTCGTCTTTGATAAAAAAGTAATAAGATGTTACACTTGTTCCATCCTCGAGTCGGTTCCGGTTGATGTTACTTAAATATAATAATGTATTTTATCGGATTAGAAATAATACCTACCTGTTATTTACCTACATACTTACATACTTAATAATCACACAGCTTTACGCCTTTTCTCTTAAGATGTGGGTTATAGGTAGAGAGGCCTATGTCACCAACGTTGCGCCAGACTAGTTGAATCTCATACCTACAGAAATATTTGCATTGAGCGAGAATCGAACCCGCGACCTCAGCGTGGCAGCACGTTCACTGTAGGTACACACGTTCACCGGACCACAGAGGGTAGCCGACATAATATCGAATGTGTAAACATAAGTAGGTGTTTCACGCAATTGCAATAAAAAGTCCATTAAAAAATTTAAGCAGAATCGACATATTACAAGATCTGTTAATCGCTCTACTTATCAGAGCTAGTAAATGACTAGAGGACTTAATCCTATAGCCTACTGTGGCTACGAGTAAGAACTATCTAGGTGCTTTGCGAAATCATTGAAGAGACAAGTACTTCAACTTGAGCGGGGGTTATTTTCCAAAGACTGCACTTCTTATTGTCTTACGTTCCATACTTTATTTTGCGTTACGATTTCGCGTTGAGAGCAAGGCTTCCGCGACATTTTTGACAATTGATTTTTTTCTTGAGGCACAAGACAAACGTCTTACAGCCTAGTTTAGTTCGTGTTTGTTTGAAATTGTGAGAAATGGTGAAGTTCTGGTGGATGTTTATATTGTTTGCTAAAACTGCGTCGGCTAGTGATAACGAACTTCCAACAGCAGAAGCCCAAAAAGGTAATGATTCAAATAATAAACCTACATATCAATTTTTTATCGCCTTACATACATTTAATAAAAAAATAAACTAGTTTAGTAGTTATAGATATAATATAGCTACGTAGCGTGGTTAGCGCAGCAATAGGTAGGTAGGTACTAGTTAATATTTCCATTTATAGATATGTAAAAGGAAAAGTAGAATAAACGACTGATGAATATATCAATACACGGCCATATATCTACTAAAGCTGAAAATGAGAGTTGCTAAATCCTTTTAATATATATTGCGAAAGTTCTTGTGTATGTGTGTGTATTTGTTACCACTCAGCGCCTAAACGGCTGAACCGATTTTGATGAAAATTGGTAGGTAAATAGATTTGGTTACTTTTTATCCCGAAAATCAGTCTGGTTTCAGAGGGATACAACAAAACATATTTAACACGCGGACCAAGCCGTGGGGCGCAACTAGTGAATTTATAAACAGGACTACCTACCCTAAATTCTCAAACGACTACTTTTTTGTCAATAAATATTATTAAGTAAGTACCTAAGTATATACCTATGTCTTAGAGCATTGGATAAACTTCGCAGACATCACGTTTACATTTCTCACATATCTAGATCTATTGTTATGTATTATATTATTAAGATTGATAAACAGCAGCTGCCTGTTTATAAATGATCACATGCCAACCAAATTAAATCAAAGAAAGCTCTAAGGCGTAATTAATCCACCCGGATTCTGCGTCTTTGCATAATGCTCTGCTCCCGTCGCCAGTAGCGTGATGTTAGGTACATAGTCTTTAACCTACCTTAAGAAGTGGGCTATCATACATAAAACTTGTGTGATCATTATGAATGAGTTTCGAATCTGAGTGTAATTTGTGTTCGATATGATTGTTAAGTACCTACCTACATAGGACTTCTTTAATAATGTGAAAGTTGAATAAAAATAACAACTTATTGATCTAAAAGTTGATTGCACTTAGGTCATGTTTGAAAATTTAATAATAACTAGCTGTTGCCCGCGACTTCGTTCGCGTGAAAATTCAGATGGGTGCCTCTATGAGAATATTGCGTGCCTGATTTTATGGCAATCGTACATTGTATCAGTATTATCCGTCTCTATGGCGAATCCAGTTTAAACCCGCTACCGCTAAAACTGACAAACCACTTTTACACAAACTTGCGACTCTTATTTGCCCATTTAATATGGGGGGTTGCTGAATAATAAAAAAAGAGTATTTTCTAGTAATTTGGTAATCCTACTATAAAAACTATAGAAATTTTATACATACTTTGCCACCCCTTTATACCCCCTTAGGGGATCGATTTCGCAAAATTCCGTCTAAGTGAGCACCTATATCCTAAGAACGATAATGCAAGGTTTGAGATTCCTAGCACTTGTTGTTTCTGAGATTTCGTGATATGTGAGTGAGTGACCTTTTGGTTTTATGTATATAGATAGCATTTTTATATTGTTTAAATACTGTTTTTCATACTATTTTTAATCTCCCATTCATTCAAATCCTCTTTCACCTACCTAAAGATATCCCTCGTAAAAACAATATACGATACACAAAGGCAAATTTTCACTACAATAACTTTCCCCTTCCCCTTTTTCCCTATTGAACTTTTTCTCCACTCTCCACAGTTTCCTCCTTCCTCTCTTCCCCTCCCCCTTCTCCTCTTTACCTCCCTCAGTATTTCTTGCCCCTCCTCCAGCATTTCTTGCCCTTTCCTCCACTTCCCTCTACCTTGCCTCCTCGTTTTCCCCTCTCTTCTCCCTTCCTTCTCCTTTCTTTTCCTCCTGTCGTCTCCCTTCCTATCGCTTACTATCCCTTCCCCTCCCTTTTTCCACCATTCGTGAACTCCTTTCTTTCCGCGTTTCTTCCCCCTCCCTTCATCTACTGTCTCCCTCACTTCCCTCTCACTTTCCTCTCATTTTCCCCTCATTCACCCCTCACTTAAACCTCACTCCCCCTCTCACTTCCCTCTCACTTCCCCCTCACTGCCCCCTCACCCAACTCACTTCCCCCTCAATTCCCCCTCACTTCTCCCTCACTTCCTCGTTTCTTCTCCGTCACTTTCCCCTCACTTCCCCTCACTTTCCTCTTACTTTCCTCTAACATTCCCCTCACTTTCCCCTCACTTCTCCCTGGCTTTCCCCTGACTTCCCTCTGACTTCTTCCTGACTTTCTCCTCACTTCTCCCGCATTTTCCCCACACTTCCTCTTCACTTCCCCATCACTTTCCTCTTACTCCCCCATCACTTTCCTCTCACTCCCCCATCACTTCCCTCTCACTTTCCCCTCCCTTCCTCCTTCTCCTCAATTCCTCCTTTTCCTCCCTCCTTTTCCTCCCTCCTTTCCCTCCCTCCCCCTCTCTGTAAATTTCAAAAGCTAAAGATCTTTGTATAATATATAATAATATTTCATCCCTAATTTCACCCCTCTAAATCCACCTCTGTTAAAATAAAATAATAAGTATATTTTTTATTTAAAAAGAAGTATTCCAAAACAAAATTTCAAAACTGTAAGTTAAAAAATGAAGAAGATTCATACAATCAATTTCATCCCTTTTCACACACTTAGGAATTAAATTTTAAAAACCCTTTTTTAGTACAACCTCTAGACATTTTCACAAACACACCCTCCAAATTTCAAGTCACTACGACCAGCAGTTTAGGCTGTGCGTTGTCTGTTAGTCAGTCAGTCAGTCAAGACAAAGCCTTATATAATATGTATGGGTGTATGGATGTATGGATTAGACGTATAGCCATCGAGGATCAAAGCATACAGGCTGCTAGGAATGCTAACACGTGATAGAGCCACATAAAGCTGACCGTGCGAAAAACAGCTAATACTTAGATCCACGCCCACAACTTTTAGTTGTGTCTGACCTTGGGCTTTATTAATTGTCATCGCGAAACATAGGCTCACTGGAAACTGGACTCATTTAAAACTAAATGGAAGATTGTTTAGAATGAGAGGAATCCAAAAAATAAAAACGCTATCAGCTATTCCGTAACCTGTTAGTCTCTGTTTCTATCAGAAAATGTTCGACGTGATTCTTTAAATTGGCATAACTTTTTTATTTATTAACCGATTGACATGAAACAAACACTAAATGTTAAGTGAAGCTTACCACAATGTATTAGTGAAAACCATATCTAAATCGGATAAGCCGTTTCTGAGATTAGCGTGAACAAACGCACAGACAAACAGACAAACAGACTAACAGACAAACAGACAAACAGACAAAAATTGTAACAATCATTGTTTTGGGTTCTATTAGCGTTGATAAAGGCCCCAATAATTTTTTTTCTCATATATTTTCCATGTACAGACAGCGATCGGTTACATTTTTATTATATGTATAGATATAGATTTCGCAGATAACATTATTCCATGACAACAACATCAATAGAAATGAAAAGCGAAACGTATCATCAAGATTATACGGTTCCGTTAAAAAAGAAAAATGCTATGCAATAGGTTGGGATTCTCACGCTTTCAACGTTTTAGAACGACGTGTTTTAATCTCACAACAAACAACAATAATTTCGAGAACAATATGGTGGATTATATTTTAATGAACTTGTCTTCTGTATCGACGTCACGTTCACGTGATATCTTAAGTATTTTCACGCTTTTGAACAACAAACAATAGAAGTGAAAACAGCAGGATCATCGTAGAATAATTACAACTTTCAATTTTGTGTGCATGCACAACCATTTTTAATTGTTTTTTTCCGGTGTTAGATAAGCTTTTTTTGACTGCATACTTTATCTTCCCGCCAACTGTTGATGTCGATGTCATCATCATCATCAGTACCTACATTTATCCATAAAACCTACTCGTAGATACCTACTACCATCAGATATCGATAAATTTAAAAAAGGAGTGGCACTAACAGATATTCAAAGATGACATCGATGCCGTTAGGCAAAAAAACTACTTTTTCAAAAACGTGTCATCGTTTACCAGTGGCGGACAAGCAGGTGGAAAACAAAATTATCGTATATATTTGCTTTGATTGTTCATCATCTGGTGTCACTAGTTCAACCTATTATATCTAATGAGCTCCAGTGAGCCCTGTCGTCAGTCTTAAAGTAATTACTTAGGTAGCTCTAGCTACCTAAATATTACAGGGTTTAGAGCCACAAAAGTAAACCGAGCTACTGCCAGCGTACCTATAGGTTAGGTACCTACATAATTAAATGATAATAGGGTCTATCACTGTAGATGCGAATGCCATCGTTTTCTTATCTTTACACTAAATTTAACTATTAGTGTACCTATCACTATCATTCCTGCATTAAGTACCTACCTATCTTAAGAGATACGTTGCGTGCTCAATAAACGAATTGAGAAGAGTTACGCATTAGCGCAGCATGTAGGTATCTAATGAACTGGCACGTTTTTAATATAAAAATGTAATAAGACACAACGTATAATATACAATTACACAATACAATGTAGGTGCCCACCGCGCCGCGTGAAACGTACATAAGTGACGCACTATAGTAGGTACTAGTAGGTATTGATTGATTAGGTACGATTGGGAAAATTCAACCGCCGATATTAGGTAGGTAAGCAAAATCAAATCAACTTTGGAATAAAATTGATTGTTGAAGATTGAAGAATATGTTCGTACCTTCTACCTACTTAGTTACATACCAGTGTTCATACATACATACTTATCGCTTTATGCCTTTTCTGTCCCGAATGAGTAGGTAGAAGTGTAGGTATGACATCCATGTTTTGCTAGTTTCGTTGCATTGGGTCTTAACACACTTCCTAAGTACCTACTACGTAGGTATTTTTTTTATTGTAATTTAATGTATAGGTAAATTTCCGTTTCTTCCAGAGTCACGTTATCTTCCCCTTTATGAAGTAAAGCGTTTTGACAGTCGACCAGGCATCGGACCTAGTGGTTTACCGCCCCTGACAACAGTGCCGATCGTCGGCGAAAGGTGTTCGTCACGATTGGAGTCAGCACTGGATCAGATGAAGCGACGAAAAAGGACGCAGCCTAAGAATCTAGACACACCATCGGTAAAAATAGAAGTTGTTATCAACTGTTTTTATACTGACTGCCTCATGATAACAGTATTACCTTCGATACAGACTAATAACGATATGAGTTAAGATTAACATCTTGTAGACCTAGGCACATCTCCTAATAGGTAGGTACCTACCATCCGCCCATATCTAGTATAGGTACCTAAAGCGCGCAGCGTCGTCTCAGGGGATATTAGACTCCAATTATTAAGTAGGTACCTACTTAGTGTGTATAGGTACAAAAGCAGAGACGTAGGTACCCAGTCACAATCAAATGATTTGACTTCAAATCGTGCCTTCTGACTTCGATTTGTTCGGCACCGTTCGGCAAGATACTACGAGCACCTACTAAACATGTACGCAGGTAATACCTGTCCATCAGGTAGCACCCGTAGCAATTGTGAGGGGACGTAACACCAGGACCTGTCCTCATCATTAAATTCTAAAATAAATTTCTGCATAACTACCTGGCGTCATCAGTACGTACCTACTATCAATTGGTATATTCCGCTACCGACAGCTACTTACAATAAATGTAATCATCAGTCATTATTTATTTGCTTGTGCTTGTTCGCAGAGTCAAAGCTTCGATCTCAATGGCTACAGCCTGTACCAACAGATGCGTTCAGCGCCCGTCGACATGTACGTTACGAGAATGCGTGTACGTCTCCCGCAGAACAGCAACTGGGTGCGAGTGGAGAAATGCTACTTCGACCCTAGAAATGTTTCCTTAGACACCATGTTACTTTTCCATGACATAACTATAAGTGGAAACGTAGACTTGTATAACGCAAATGAGTTAGATCGAGGGCTGCCAAACAGAAGATTACGAAGGCATTACGCAGGGTCGACAGCATTAGACGGATCTTTAGTTGACGACTACGAAAGAAACCGAGGAAACAACGGCTGCAACATGATATTACGGCTCCGAAAAGCCGGTATCGGCTTTCATACGAGACCTTTGAACCAACAACCAGGCAAATTCAACGTCAAAACTGACTCCGAATTTGTAGAGCCAGGTTTTATTAGTGTCTACGCCTACGGCTGCGAGAAATATATCAATAGGAATTCAGTGAAAAATAAGGATAATTTGCCCTTGAATCGTAAAAGAAGGTCAGATGAGTTTTCTTTCGAACCGCATTTTCGACAAATTTATGATATCGGGTTGGATAGCAGAGCAGCTGATAACAATTGGGATATAGTTTATGAGCCACGCAGCAGAGTCAACTACGAGAGAAGTAAGCTTTTCAGCAGGCCCGATGATGCGTTAGATGAAGCTGAGGACATCTCTAGAGAAATGGAAGACATATTTACAAAAGGTATACGAACTCTTTTGACAACATACATGAAGAAAGAATTGCAACCAGCTATCAAAGACACACTAATGAGAAATATGGGTTACGTGATATCTTATGGCTAGATAAGGCGAGAATTCAATCATTAATCTCGTCTGTTTTATCACTTTTCACACCAGTGAAACTTAATGTAGGTACCTATTACTTTATTAATGTGAGTGTGTGGGAAGATATGTTTTATACTTAGTCAATTTAAATAATAAATATTTTCTTATTTCTATATTTATTTTTCGTTTTTATTTAAAATAGGTACAAATAAATATTATTGTAAATCAGATTTTCTAATAGATAAATCTAGTTTCGTTTTAAACGGTCTCTCTATTTTTGCTAAGCACATGTTTTTAAAATGAATAATAACGCAATTACAAATATATATCCCTTACTATCACAGTAATTTATTTGAGAACAAATTCACAATTTAAACAGTTACCTAATAAAGGCAAGAACATGTCATTTGGGTTGTGATCTGCTACTAAATAAAATTACTATTAAATACTAAATAACTAAATAAAGTATAGTTAACTATACACGATTCAAAAAAATATATATCTACTAAATTAATAACAATTATATATTGGAAGCGCTGCTATTGAAGATAAAATCCGCCTGCACCGAATTAAATAGTTTTAAAAATTTACACTTAATAAGAATCTAGAAAAATAATTAATACAACATTATACGAACTGTCAAAGCATTAACATGCACGTGCACTTATATGTATACGCACTGCACACGTACGCATGTTATATTGCGTAAAAACCATTAATAAAACCACAATAAAGATTGTTGTGAAATACAGAACATTCGTAGGTAAGAAAAAAATTGTAAGAAATTACAAAAATTGAAAATTTTGCGGTGGATTTTATTTATTTATTTTTAAATAAGTCATCCAATATATTATTATTAAATAATCTGATAATCTCGCGAATGGAAGAACTGGTTTTTGATGTCCATTGTTGGGCGTCATTAGTGACCAACTCATCGAACCAGATCCATCTTGCTTGCTTGAGACTTACTGAGAGGTAATAAATTACACACATTATTATTCTTATTACATCTTCACGATGAAAACTCTTAAGACTTGATTTTAAGAAAATTTCGGTAGGTATACAGTTAGAGTTGAACCACATCTGAGGAGCGGGCGTGCGACAGCATGTAGCAGCGTGCAGTCGCCGTCTCTTTCTCTCTCTTACTAAAGTGAATGATTTGATTACAGAAGAGGATAGATACATAGGCAAGTACGGTTTTGTGCAGTCAAATGTGGTTCAACCCATAAAAGGAACACAAAAATTTTCAATTGTCAACTTAATACTGCCTAAGATAAATTTTCCTGGGATGCGGATAAGCGGCAAGCTTATCAAAAATTGCACCAACAATACTATGCAATAAAGTGAATCTTCGCGCAAATTTCGCGAATATCTAATTTATGCGGATGGAGTCTTACGACCACAAACATAGTACACTTTAATGACACAAACATAAGTAACTATCCTTTAAATGAGAATAGAATTGTTCTAACAGGAACAGGAACCCGAGACCTCTTAATTTTCAGTCTAATGGTCTTCTAATTATCTATTATTACACGATTAAACGAAATAAAAATTTGATTAACTACTAATAAAGCAAGTGTATAAAAACTCAACAATTATACTTATTGCTAAACATTTCTTAGAAATAATATAATTCGACAAGATAATTCATGATATGCTGACTAATTATAATCTTTACGTTAAAGCTTGGTAATTCGTATCCAGCTAGTTTGGTAGAACCATTAGAAAAACTAATAAGAATTTGAAGTTACACTTTTGAATTGACTTACTCAAGGCTTCAGCTGAAAATCAGCGCCGTGGTCCTCCGTTGCACATGCTGAGCTGCTGCGTTTTAGACACATTTTGAATTATTTTTGTATTTTGTATTAGTTTTTGTACTTTATTTCTTTTTGCTTTTGTTATTATCATGTTTATTTTTGTGTCTAATAAATTTTATTTTCTTTCAAAAAAAAAAATTCTTTGAATTAAATAATAAGACAATGAAGAGAAACATTTCAGAAAATGATGGTGACTATTTATATATCATAGTTAATCAACTAATGATTGACTGAATTTTAACAATAACAAGTAAATCAAATGGTATATATCATTATTACATTTATTTTTTTGGTTAAAATTTTTTCAAATTGGATTTTAAATGATTCAGCTATCCTAACTTTTATCATCAAAACAACAGTCCAACAGCAAGAAAAATGGGTAAACAAATTCAACTAATTTAAAAAAACAATAACTTACTATTGTCCTAATAAACTAATTTAAAAAATAATAACTTATGTTATAATTGATTGCAAACATTTGTTTTACGAAATAGATGAATTGATATTAAGTATTTAATAAATATAATATAGCCCTATTTTTGCTGACTGTACTTTTTACTACAAAAATCTTAATAGCTTAAGGCTCTCAAAAGGTGTGTTCAAATTATACTACATGCCTTAAAGTATAAGTTTTATTGCACAAACATTGTTCCAAATAGTAATACAAATACTAAATACATCAAAATATTTGCATTTACTTCAGTTTTTAGTGGGCCAATCTGTACTTGTTTTTACTTAAGAGTGTAAAAGTGTGTCAGAAGTCAGAGGACTTCTTGTTTCAATATCATACAATACTCTTTAGACAAATATACAATGTTTGTCTAAACAAATATGGTATTTGTAATGAATAAGTATATTTCTGGGTAAATTTATATGAATGACTGTATTTCATTCTATGGCAAAAAAATCTTGCAATGCTTTGTATTTTTGAACACACACATATGAGGCTGTTGACACTGAAACTAGAGAAAGCCCTCAAATCTCAAATATCTGAATTTGGGTATATAAATTGAAAGCTAGCCACAATATGCCATTTCCTAGTAAATATTTTTTTATAGAAACAATACATATGTGTGCATAAATATAAATATTAATAAATAAATTCATGCACACTAATGTCCACAACAACTGAAATAATTTAAATATGATAATCATTACTGTTTATCTTTAACTAGCATTTAGTAGGTATGTTTCATTTTAATTACTTGATAACGATTATAACTAATTTTGTCGCAAACTGCAAATATATTTGTATTAAAAGATGTTTTATCACAATTACTGCCTAATATTAATTTATCTTTGCAATTGGTACATACTACGGGACATTTACATGGTGGGCAAACACATTCGCATTACGTTTTCTTAATAGATAACAGTTGACACTTAAGCTAGAAATATTCGATATAATTTATTGCACCGTGGCATGATTAGATGTACATTCTTCTCTAAAACAAATCTCAGCTGTAAGTTAGTTAATGCCTTTTTGCTAAGAAATGTTTTATTTCATCATAAGCTGCAAAATGTAATGCTGTCACTAGCATTGCTTTAAGCATACTCGGTGCATACCCTTTGAAAAGTGCCATAAATCCCTCTTCAGTTATTGTTAACTTTACACAATGTAATATACCATTGCAATACATCTGTTTCCCAAAATCCTCTCTATGGTGTTGAAAACCTTGTATCTGTAACCTCTTTTTCACCATATCAAAAGGATAAATTATTGTTTTAGCCACAATTCCAGCTATAGAACCAGCCAATAAGTTAGCTGTAAATGAAGATTTTGTCTTCTTATCCATTTTGGCTTTCTTTCTTTGGAGGTAATTTATTTTATTAAAAAAATTATCTGTAAAAAACTTGTATACTGCAAACTGTATGCCCGCATGAGGTGCTATTTGCCCTAGTGTAGGAATTAGACCCTTGAACAAAGCTCTTGTGCCTTCAGTTCTAACCATAGCAAAGCATGCATGTGTAAATCCCTTGTATGCCTTCTTAGTCTTCTGCTCAGCTATCAGTCTAGTTCTAATTGTATCGAATGGGTATGATGCAATAGTGGCGACAGTAGCGGCTACAGAACCATTTGAGAAATTTATTGCATGTCTGTGGTGAAGGAAAAATTTTTCGTCCGCTTGAAAACATAGTTGTGTTAACTTCTCGAATACAGCAAACTGTAAAACTCCATACGTGACAGACAAATACTGCGCCGGCAAGTGTCCGCTCCACAATGTAGCGATCCCTTCCTCCTTGACGATGGTGACTGCTGCTTGAAATATCGAACTGTACTTCGAACCATGTTTTATAGGTTCTAATTGAAGTTGAAATCTTATTTTTAAGACATCAAGGGGCTGTGCAACAGCCCTGGTGATTGCTCCCGCTGCGGCGCCGGCAAATGCCGCTTCCGATATAGGCGTATTAGATGCCACAGTTGATAAAAACACCATTACAGTAAACAAACAAAGTTTATATAAAAAATTTCGTTTAATAGCGACATAAAATAGAAGCTTACTATTTCAAATTAACCTTGTTTTCAAAAGGTTTTCGATGTTAAAATTTGAACAAAATAAACACTCAACACTGTCAATGGTGTCAATCCGATCCGATGAGATTTGAAATAGGGATGACGATCTGAGATCGATTAGTCAAAGTATCGACTTTTTCAGGACCAAAATATCAATTTTTTAAATTGACATGCAGCAAATAACCGATATTAAGTTTCATTTTTAAAAATAAACTATAATATAATAATAAACCACAAAATTATTTACAATAAATTGTATGTATCAGTAACATTACGGTGTTGCCGGTCAAAGGGTGGTGAATTACTTAAGAACTCGAGAGTAGAGATGAAACGTATTTACGCTACCAGGGCTTAAAACCAGGGTTTCGCTTCGAAGTACGGCGCCCTGGTACGAGCAGACAATGCTTGCAAGTATGAAAATATGTGCTACAAGGCGAACGCGCGATAGCATAGCATAGAAAAACGATTCATATTTCAATGTAGATAAAAAACACACTCGTATTTAGTGAATAATAAATACTTTTATCTTCAAAGTATTTTTTTATTCATACGAATTTGCTCCTTACCTTACTAAGAATACAGGTTGAATTTCTATGCAAGTATTTTAGGTAAGACGCTCGCGTCCAATACTTGCAAGTATGAAAGTAAGTGCTTTAAAGCGAACGATAGCATAGAAAAATGATTCATATTTCAATGTAGATAAGAAACACACTCGTACTTTGTGTATAATAAATACTTTTATCTTCAAAGTATTTTTTTATTCATCCGAATTTGTTCCTTATCTTACTAGGAATACAGGTTGAATTCCTATGCAAGTATTTAAGGTAAGGCGCTCGCGTCCAGCGTGGAGCGGGTTGCCATACTCGAACCCGACCTTTAGCGGGTGGGACGACAAATACTTTCAAGTATTTTAAAACCTGGTTTTCGACCCTCGTATTTTTACGTACTTGTACTTAGAAGCCTTGGTATTGAATTTTGCAAGTATATCTCATCTCTACTCGAGAGATGATAATCTTTTATTAGAGAATCGATTTATTAGCAAATCATTTAAAATCGATCGTATTCGAAAAAAACATACAACTTGCGAGATGGTGATATTTACATGAAAAACTTGAGAGAAAATCGATTTATTAAATTGATCTTTTAGACTTCGATTTTTTTTGTGTTTTGATTCATCGTGTTATAATTCAAATCGATTTAAATAATCGATCATTTCGGATAGAATCGGCATCCTCATGAAAAGTGAAAAATAAAGTCACACAGTGGCACAAAAGTCAGTGTAACCAGTGCAAAATAATTTGGAACTAGTTCAAATTAGTTAATATTTGACACGTGATAAAAATATCATTAATTGGTATGACCTCACGCGAAAATATAAAATTGCGCTACTCTTATTCTCACGCTTTCAATAGGGATGCAAAGTTTTTAAAAATATCGATAATTCAATGTCGTAATATATCGAATTAAGGCGATATCGATATATCGAGTTGATATATCGATTTATCAAAATTTCTTGATTTTTTAAGCTAGTAAAAATCCATTGTAGTTTTAGTTGTATGTAATATGTAGTAAGTATGTTTTATAGTTTACTGTTAAAAATAATAATAATTTTGGAATTAAAACTATGTTCGATATCGATGCGCATGGTTGATATTGATAAATCGATATCGACGCATAGTCAATATCGTTAAATATAGATATTTTTAGGTGTGTATACATCCATATTTATCGGTTTTCCGATATATCGTTGAATCCCTAGCTTTCAAAGACTTGATGAATGTATTCAAATTGCAAATTTAATAAATAAAGCTGGCAAAAATAGACGACAAACATTTTTTTATAATCAAACTGGACTGAGCACTTGGAGTCAGAAGACAATCTAATCACCAGTAAAATAAGTTGTGTCATCTCATGTGTAATATATATCTATAATCTGTATAATCTATTACTTTACTGCACAGAACAAGTACATACATAGAAGGAGTGTTAATCGCCCTCATATACTTGTCCTATTTTTCCAAATAAGCCGGATACATTGAAAAGAAAGAGACAAATAATTTTGCTAAGGACGCCCGGTGTACACTGTAGAAACGTCAATTTGGTTACCTTTGGTTACCTTTGGATGCCGAATTAAAAAGTGAACTAATGTCAAATGTTCCAACTTGTCAAGGCCTCTAGACAATTTAGTCGGATTAAACTGCCGCTCGTAATTTTTATTGTTGTTTATCTGTTTTGTGAAATAATATATGTTATTTAATAATTACATAGTGCTATTGTGAAGTAAAATTAAGCCCATTGGATAAGCAATGTCCTGCGTTATTGTAGGTTGTAAATTACATTCTTTTCGCAAAGAAAATCAAGTTTAAATCGTCAACTTCCATCGGTGAGTAGATAACAAACCAATAATATATACTAAAAACCTATATATACGTGCAAAATACCTAAGTGATTTATACTTTACTATACTGCAATCATATTATAATCGTCTGTTTGCCATTCGATTCAGTAATTTTTAAGTATTTTACATTTTTACCAATTTGTGTAGTCATGTTCAATAGTGTTGTGACTTGTGCTGCATATTTTATCGATGACCATAATATTACTATAATTTGTGTTAACGATTTTGTGGTAACTATCTTTGTACCTTTCATAGTGTTTCATACATTGTGTTCTTTTGCAGGTTTCCGAAAGATCAGACCGGAAGATCCATGAAGCAAATTAAGAGAGAATAATGTTATATATTATATTGTTACACGTTTAACGTTCCAGCGGTGAGGACGAATCTACTCAAATTTGCTCCATTATCACGCGCCATACGACTTATTAATATTATTTCTATAGAAATTAATATTTTCAATGTACCCTGTCAAAATTCAAAGATGTTGCACAAAAATGTATAGTATTGGATAAATAGGTATATTTATTTAGTAATTTTTTTAGGTTTTTTTTATGATATCGTATTGGATTTTTTATCTGTAATGATATTGTAAATACTTTTTCAATCAATAAAAAAATAAATGTTCTAGATGACTACAGAAATTTATTGATAAAATTGATCGGGAAAAATTTCTAATCGTACCAATTCATAACATAACAAAAAATATTTTAGCTTATGCACAAATAATCAGGACATTCCTAAACAAAACTGTAATTTTAAGGGGCAGTAATAATGTGTTTCAATATTATTGGAAATATAATCATACATTTGTGACATGAATCTTACAGCTGTGTTTTATTTTTACCTTGGGGTATCTGTTTTGATGCTATACTAAGAAAGTCAGAAAAGAACAGAGGGCCGATACCGGTATTTTGGCGATCCACACACTGCCCCGCACTACGCTGCGGGAGCGTGGCGACGCGGTGACGGTGCCACGCGTGCAGATGCGAGAGTGCTGGTCTGCATCATCAATCACGCACGTTACTGCAGAACACGGTGTCCATACCGTCTGGCCCCGAACCCACGCGCGTGAGTACGTGTTTCTCTGCATGTAAGCGTGTGATCAGTAACACAGCGCTTAAACGCGTTTTCAGTGTGTTGCACCACGCGTGATTTCTATACAAAGAGAGATACTTACAAACAATATAAGAACACGCACGCTCGCACTACGCTCCGTGATGCGAGGTAGTGTGTGGATCGATCATGTATATTTCAATTTATTTAATTTATTCATATACAATTTACATTGTGTTTGAACTTACAGCATGAAACATGAATATAAACTTCAAATTATTTCACATTGAAAATGCTCCTGGCGCCACTGCCGGCCTATGCCATTCCGGTGAGGTGTAAAACGACCCTTTGTTTCTTGTAGTTCGTTTACGAGAGCTTTTATGCAACCAGACCTCATTTGACATTAGCATGTCTGATATTTTACCATAGCCCATAGACAAATTTCATCTATCGATATCGATAAACTCTCAGAAGGTATCGTAGCACTATTAAACTTCTATTTGTCTCTGAGTGTGTACGCTTTATTCTCTAGTACTTCTATGCTTTAATACTTGTTCTGTGCTTTACTGTATGATATAATCTATGGCAATATTGACAGGACAGACAGAACTTACCATCTACTTGATCTACATAATCTGTGGAACTTACGGAACTTAAAAAATTCTTGTTTTTATTTTCATCTCGAAAAGAGAAAAATTTGTTCTAGCCTCTAAAAATGTCTTCTTCTCTTGAAAATCTTGAAACTCAATTGGAAATGTTTATTGAAAACGTAAGGCAGATTCGTATCATAGTTAGTGATTTTCAACCACAAGGACAGAGTGTACTCAATCAGAAGATGTAAGTTTACTTTGTGGTTTTTAATATTTATGCTTAACGTTTACATACCTTAGAGTTTAATTTTGTATTGTACTTGTGTAAAATGATACATTTAAACGTATTATTTCAGACAATCATTGGTGACTGGCCTCCAAGAAGTGGATAAACTAAAGGCTCAGGTTCATGACATCCATGTTCCTACAGAGGTGTTTGAGTAAGTATTGTGTTTAATTCTGAGCAATACAGTTGTTTGTTTGTTTGTTTGAACACGCTAATCTCTGGAACTACCAGTTTGACTAAAAATACTTTTTGAGTAGGTATGGTAGCCCAGTTTCCGAGGAAGGAGGCTATGTAACATCATTTCAACTGCTGGCGACGGGAGCAGGGCAGTAAGCAAAGACGCGGATGAAACCGCACCGCGGAAATCTAGCAATTTATATATATTGAGCTTGATTATTGTTCATAAATTTTAATCCTATTAATGGGAGAGAGGTGCGAAATTATGCATGTATAAAAAATTTGTGTGTGATCATTGCAGCTCTCTTGACACCTGAATATTTATAAAACATTATGATAAAAGTACAAAGAATGTCTGTAGAACAAAGAGCCTAAAAAGGTGTAGAGATAGACACATTCCCAAATATGACAAGACACTTTTGTTTGATAAATATCAACATACAACATTAAGTCAAATTTTTTTTACAGCTACATTGACCAAGGAAGAAATCCTCAGCTATACACAAAAGACTGCATAGACAAAGCTTTAGCTAAAAATGAAGAAGTTAAAGGCAAGATTGACTCATACAAGCGTTTCAAGAGCCACCTCCTTTCTGAGCTGTCTAAGACATTCCCGAACGAAATAGCCAAGTACAAGGCTATTAGAGGAGGAGAGTAGTTTATAGGGATATTTAATGTAATAAAATGTTATTGTTCTCTTCATTAATCTTCATAAATGAATAAATTACTTAAAAATATAATAATCCTAATAAAAGTGTTTAATATAATTGATAGCTGTGTGAAAGTTTGTATGGAGACAAGAGAAAATCTTTTGTAATCTCTAAATGTTTGTCCCAAGTCTTATTGACTATGAAACAAGATATCAATAACTGGAGTGTGAATTGTCATTAAAAATATGACTGAAATAAATATTTATGTTTGTTTTTGTCAATGCACAATGTAAAAAAAATGAAATGTTAAGAGATTTTAAAAAATAAATGAAGAGGACAACAACATTAATGTATTGTAATTTATGTAACTATTTGTGGCCACTAAAATAAATAATTAATATGTGGTTATGTTTCTCACAAAACTTGTGTTCTTCATAAATTCCTATTTGAAAAACAAAACCATTTTTTTTTATTGATTTTACAAATGGACTAAAAATACCTTTTAAATAACAAATCTGTCTACTCTAAAGGGGTTGTAACGCTTGAAGGGCAGTTATGGACTTATTATATTTTAGTGAGGTCACTAACTACCATACTGTAAGTTAGTAACACATGGTAACACTAACACTGACTGTCGCCTCTAATTGTATATTACAACGCCTACAAAAGACGTGGAAAACGTTATGGTTATCCCTCGATCGTATGCTTATTTCACAATAGGTAAAATAGTAACTAGTACTAGTATTTCTGCACACTATTGAAACATTAAAATCGTTTCGCAAAATTTTCATTTGGCGTAGTACTCAGTACCAAGCAGTGTAGTAGTAGTAGCAAAATGAGAAAAAAATTCTGTCCGTGGTACTATTAACATTGTCAGTGAATTTTAAGTAGTCTTTTTGTTCGTAGTCCCTTTCGTCGTCCCTCGTGTTACTCCACTCTGTGTACTATTGAAAGTTCGAAATCGGTCGTTGTGGCGACCTGACGGACGCCGCGCGTTTTGGCGCCCGGGACATGTGCCCCGGTTTGTCCCCTCCCCTAGATCCGGCGCTGGTAGGCAATGTGTATAAGTTTAGGTAGGTATCCAGCTTTATGGTGTAGGTACTTAAATGATAGGAAACCAAAAATTTTTCCCGCTCAGAATCTAGATTATCTGCCCACAATATATGAAAGATGTTGATCCAAGTCTCAGTGTATTCGGTATTCGTTATTTTCATGTTTGTAAAGCCTTGTTTCATGCAAAGTTCTCCCGACAATTTAATGGTATCGTATTCGTATCGTATGTCGTTAGTTTGGTTCGGTACCTACAAAATGTTGTAGGTAATAAGGTTTTAAATGCAAAACAGCCAATATGTATGTAGTTATATTGAAAAAAAAAAACTCAAAGTAAGGCTTTCATTAATTTATTTATTTTATGATTACTTAATTTAGCACAATTTTTGATAATTAACAATAATAAAAATGATGATGAATTTCATTAGGCGTAGAACAGTGATAATAAAAAGAAAATACAAATAAATTGAAAATTAGACTTTGTGAAAAATGTAAGGTGAAGAAACACTTTTCTTCAAAAAAGCAGTTTCAAAATATTGAAATGTTTGAAATTGAATTATAAATGTTTTGAAATCAAAAGAAAGTTCTTAGAAATAGAAAAGGCAAAGGCCAGCTTTACCCAGTATGAGCGTACTATAAAAGGGCATTACAGAATATGGAATATCAAAAATACATTATTGTGATTTAACATTTAAAACAGTCTATGTATAAAAAGTTAAAAAATCATGATATCAATAAATAATGGCATGTTTAGAATATAAAACACTTGTGAAATTGTATGAGTAAAATATCGATTTAGATTACTTACTTACATAACTATAAAATATACAATTCAGGAGTCAATATCGTTTCTCGCAAAGTTTCGTGTTCTAAATCTGTCCGAGATACTACATCTGCTAGTTCTGGACTTCTGACCTCTATGATTTCAGTATCACTTTCGGCTAAGAGAGGTTCTTTATTTGGTTTTAAATCGCTAGAAAATTGACTCCACATATGATAAAATTCAGTTTTAACTGGTTCTACAAGTTGAGATTTATTGGTAATGTACACATAGTTCCAGTGATCGGCAGAACGGTCGTTTCCCCAGTCGAGAGTGCCCGTCATGAGAACTTTGTCGTCGACTAAGCAGAATTTATGCTGCATTTTATAGACAGGTTCATTGATTTTAGTTCTTATCTCTGCTCCTGTAAGAAAGTAACGAGTTAAGGGGAAATATTTATTGGCTTGATCCATACTTATTGACTGTACTTTACCAATGAGTATCTGAGGTACTCATTGGAAAAGTCCTACAAATCTTATTCACATTATCATTAATATCTAGAATTACAACTAAAGATGCGACCAAAACAATAAAGATAAACTTACCAGCTTGAATAAGTTCTTTTATAAAAAAATTCGTTGATTCGTTGTATCCAGTCCGGTCAATGATAATACGAATTTTGATATGTTTCTTCTTTATTAGAGATACCAAACGACCTTGTATAGCTGGATTATGGATGCTGGGCATACAAACGTTTACGCTTTCTTTAGCCGCTTCAACGTAGCTTATTAGCTTATCAAAATAATTATATGCATTGAATTGTAGTTTGCAGAAAACCATGACTTCATTGATTTCAGTTTTGCGGCTTTTGTAGTAGTAAGCCGCAGCAGATACGGCACAAGTTATAGCAATCGCTGCAGCTGACGACAATATCCGTGCACTTAATAACATTTTACGTGATATCAAACATAAAGAGAACTGTTATGATTTGGGGTCCAGCTAATTTCGTAGTAAAATTATAAAATCAAACCATGCTGCACTAGGTACTACGCCAAAACGTTCAATGCCAAGAATGTATATAAAACTACCCTCATTCTATTACAGTAGTTAACAATCGACTTAAAACAAATAGATATTGCTAAAAATAATAATTAAATGTACAAACCTGATTAATTAGATAAACAAAAATAATAATTACTTTTTATAAAATATAATAATAATAATCACGTAGGTTTAAAATATAATTGAATTTATACTTGTTGATTGTGGTTGATGTAATCATATTACAATTATTTAGAAACGAAAAGAAAAATAAAAAGTTGTTAATTTTTATTTTTCACGTGTCATTCTGCGTTTTACTTTAGGTTATTTGAAAGAAATGTGTTACAGTTTTAAAGTCAAAGACTAGTAAGGAGCGCGAGTAATTGTTCGTCTGGCCTGGCAACACTGGTTATACTCAAATTGATTGAATCTCAGGTTTGAAGGGTCAAAAAATGACAAAAATGACAGTGATAGTGATGGCACTTCTTGAACAGTGATGGCGCGAATATTGACATTTTATTATTTTATTTTGTTTTTATTCTTATGATACATCGCTATTATTTGTAATATAAGTTTAATACTGGCTTATGTTTAATATACTACAATCATGGGTATTACTGGTTTGATACCATTTATAGAGAAAGCTTCTAGGCGGACCAATGTTAGTGAATTTAGTGGTTGTACAGTAGCGATAGATTCATACTGCTGGTTGCATAAAGGAGCATTCGGCTGCGCTGAAAAGCTAGTTCGAGGAGAAGACACTGATGCGTAAGTTGCCCCATCTAATATATGAGTACAAGCTTCCCGCGGTGCGGTTTCTTTCGCGTTTTTGCTTACTGCTCTGCTTCCGTCTCCAATGCAGTAACATTACATAGCATATAACCTTCCTCTAGAACTGGGCTATCTTACGCAAAAATAATTATTCAAATACGACTCATAGTTTCAGAGATTAGCGCGTTCAAACAAACAAACGAACTCTTTCGCTTTTTTTACTATCTAGCTTTCTGCGGCGCGGTTTTACCCGCGTCTTTGCTTACTGCTCTGCTCCCGTAGCCAGTGCCGTGATGCTACAAAACCTATAATCTTCCTCAAGAACTGGGCTATCATACACAAAAAGATTTTTTTAAATTCGAAGGCTAGTTCCAGAGATTAGCGTGTTCAAACAAACAAATAAAACTCTGCCGCTTTATTTAATAGATAAAGAATAAAGATGTTTTTATAACATTTAATACATCAGCTTGTGAAATATGACTATGGTCAGCTATACACCTGGTTTTATGTTTCCACAGTTGAACATAGGCCTTTTTCAAAGGGAAGAGGTTAAGAGAAACTATATTATTTTGTATGCAGGTTATCATACTAAGTTGCCTCTTATGACTATGACTTATGGTATAAACGGTTAGTAATGTTCTAAACCAGAGACCAATTTCCCTCTTCATTAAATTACATTTTTTTAGGTACATAACTATACATTGGAATCTCTTTCCAATAGTCAAAATGCCCAAGCCTACTAACAAAGGCTGCCTCTAATGCAGAGATACTGAGTGGAGT
Organism: Parascotia fuliginaria; assembly: GCA_963082885.1. Lineage (NCBI taxonomy): Eukaryota > Metazoa > Arthropoda > Insecta > Lepidoptera > Erebidae > Parascotia > Parascotia fuliginaria. Next base: position 4,624,948 of record OY720182.1, on the reverse strand, counting down.
ATAGTTTCTTTTTGTTGCCGTCAATGACAGACAAACAAACAGCCCACATGATAAGTGGTAACTCTAGCAATGCCAGGGACTTTGCGAAACCACTGCCCAAGTTATCAAAAGTTAGTAATTATCTGAAAGTTAATCTGCCTATTTCAATCAATGCTTAATTTTCCTAATATTTCAGATATATAAATTATTGTTTGAAATATGTGACAATGCTGTTGTCCAAAAACATCAAGCCTATATTAGTATTTGACGGTAGGCACCTGCCTGCTAAAGCTATGACTGAAACTAAGAGACGAGAGTAAGATTTAGTACATTATTTTTACTTAGACTTAATAATAGTATTGTTATAAAATTGATGAGAACAGATGAAGATGGTGGCAAGTATGTACTATATTTTATTAATGCCTAACAATAAATATAAGCTAGGTACACTGGGTTTATTTAATTAAAATTTCTTGACTTAAAAAAATAATAATGTAGACCAATTATTACCAACACAAATCTTGATGAATGTGACCTATGAAGCATAAAGATGGTAGGTTTGTAGTTTGTAGTTCTGATCTGTCAGCTAAGAATGAATTTGAAAGACTTATCAGAGACAAATGAAAGTGTATGCATTTGACTCTGCAAGTCATGTATAAAAATTATATGTTTGCTTGGATGGATTTGATTTATAGTTTATTTATTATTTATTTATTTATTTATTTATTTATTTATTTATTACTCTTAAACTTACATCTATCATCTATCTACATAGTTACATAAGTGGACCTACAAGCTTATATAATAATATAGTTTTGTGTGTTATAAATCTTATAATAGATAAAAATTATTCAATCTTATATTTTTCAGATCCAGACACACATCTAAGAAAAGGGCAGCTGAATTGTTAAGTCTTGGAAAGGTATTATATTTTACCATTACATAAAGGTTTTTTTTTTGTTATCTGTAACAATTACACTGGCCACTCCCAATGTTAACACACAGTCTTACTATTTTACACACAATTACATAAATACATAATTCTTTCTCAGATAGAAGAAGCTCGCTCCTACATGCGACGTAGTGTTGACATCACTCATGCTATGGCACTAGCATTAATCAAGGAATGTCGCAAACGAAACGTGGACTGTATAGTCGCGCCTTACGAAGCTGATGCGCAACTAGCATATCTTAATATTAAGAATATAGCCCATTTAGTGATAACAGAAGACTCTGATCTTATACTGTTTGGATGTTCTAAGGTATTATTATAATAGTGTTTTAGATGTGTGAATATTTCGACAACAGGATATTATGCTAACTTAATTTTTGAAACTGTTTTCATTAAAAAATCTGTAAAAAAGTTAATGTTCTATGTCAACACAATCAAAGGATAAATGGCTGTTTGTCCGACTGTGTTATTTTTACTAAAACAAGAACTATTACTATAATATTGAGTTTGCCTGTTAAGAAATATTCACTCTAGCCAATTTATTCAAGATAGCCTACCCTGCCCTGTTACAAAAAATGTAAATCATACTTATACTTACTATTTTATAAAGCGAAAGAGTTTGTTTGTTTGTTTGAAGGCGTAAACTCTGACACTACTAGTCGGACTTGAAATTTTTTTATGCATATGATAGCCCATTTCTTGAGGAAGGTTTTAGGATATTTAACATGACGCTACTGGTGACGGGAGCAGAGTAGTAGCCAAAGACTAAGGGTAATGCTATATAAAACAATAAAAATATATTCTTAATACCTACCAAAATACTTTTTTAAAAATAATTAATACCAATATGCCATATTTCAGGTTCTATTTAAAATGGACTTAGATGGTACAGGAACTTTAGTGGAAACAGCCAAACTACCTTTAGTTATGAAGTGTCCTATAGAACACTATTCATTTGACAAGTTCAGACAAATGTGTATCATGTCTGGCTGTGACTATCTGGCATCATTGCCGGGGATAGGACTGGCTAAAGCGAGGCAGTTTGTTACTGCTACACAGGACTCGAATTTTGCTAATGTAAGTATTTCACCACCATATAAAAGTCTTTTAACAGGATGGATAGCAGTATCTTATAATTGCATAGCCATTATGACTATCCTCACGGCAATTGCTGTATTTCAGCTGCAAAAACAATGTGTAATGTGTTTGAAATTCTCCAATGACAGAAATGCTCATATGAAAACAAGATAATTACTGGTAATGAAAAAGATGGACACAACTGCATGGCAAAGCTAAAGGAAAATAATTTTAAAATTTCTAGTTTTTAGATGATCTTGCAAAATTTATGTAATGGGCAGAACTGCTGTTCGTTAATTGTAAGGCAGATTATCTGTTGGCGTCATCTATCTGGCCAATAGTGGCCCACATAGAAAATCAACACGAGCGAAGACGACGACGTAGTAGTACAGCATAGTAAACATAGATGGCGTCTGAATAGCAACTTCTATACAAATACACCAAACTGTATGAAAGCCTGAATCGCGATATCAACTTTCTCCCACCAACTAACTATATATATAAGTCCCGACTACCAACTGTAGGGCAGTAGCTCGCCAGGCACGATCACCTAGCCTGGTTGGAGGATTCTCCCTTTTGTTGGAGTGATAATGGTGTGATTCTACCACAACCTTATAAAGATTTTATCTAATTTCAGACTCAAGAAATTACCATCTCATAAACATTATTAACTATCTGGTTTTCAGGCTCTCAAAAAACTACCAAGTTTTTTTAACAAATCATCCTCGTCAGTGACTGATGAATATAGAGAAAGTTTTTTAAAAGCCGAAGCGACGTTTAAACATCAATATGTTTATGATCCAATGGAACGTAGAATGGTACGACTTACTGAACCGGATGATGAAGGTAGCCCATATTTTATTGTTATTTTAGCGTTAAAATGTCAGACGTAATTTCTCCAGTTGTGTCCATAAATCAGTAAAAAAAAATTTGTTTTGTATAATCTTAAGTAATATTATATGTAAAGGTTTTTTCTAGATTTGATTTTTTGTACTCATGTTTGTTTGTATTGACTCGAAATCCATGTAATCAATTTAAATGATTCTTCACAAACAGAATGCAACAATATCTGCAAGTAACCTATTCTATATATTTTTTGTAGTAGGTACACGAATGATGTCGAAACTAATAATAAATTTAATTAAATGGCTACACTACATCTTAACTAAGCCACATCAATTACATCATTCCACTGACACTGAGTCACTTTGGTAGGCTAATATAAAAAAAAAGAAAAACATTAATCTTTTTCCAATTTTGAAAAAATATTATTTGTTGTTATCATGCCTCTGAATAGGCATTTTTAAAATACAATTGCCGCAATAAAGCCCAATGTTGTAAGGGAATTGCATCATCTATACATATAATAAAATTGGAGTGTCTGTTTGTAGCATTGAAATAACCGTTTTTACTACATGTATATGAATATATATACGGTACATACACCAAAATATTTTTTTTTACAATTTTTGTCTGTCTGTCTGTCTATTTGTTCCGGCTAATCTCTGAAATGGCTGAACCGATTTTGACGGAACTTTTATTGGCAGATAGCTGATGTAATAAGGAGTAACTTAGGCAACGTTTGCAACAAAGTGCAAAAATAAATGCTAATAGAATATAATAAATTAACGAACGCCAACATTGTCGTTAGCTTATGTCAATCTCATACATTTTGTAATCTATTCTATTTTATTTTATTTGCTCTCTTAATAGCCAAAATATATATCATGTTTTGTTGATCATATTATAAATTGATTATTTAGGAATGGATGGGGTAAGACTACTTTTCGGTTACAATAAACATACAGTCAATCTTGTTATAATACAGTAATAGCATTATATTTATGTTTCAGATATTGAAAAAGCGTTATGTGTAAATGCTGGTGAATTGTTGGATGACGATGTCGCGTTTCAATTGGCACTTGGTAATTTGGACCCATTTACTTTAAAGAAAATGGACGATTGGCACCCGAATTATAGCAATAATAAGGTAAATCGTTTTATAAAATCTGATTGAAAACTTTCATAAAAAATGTGAGATTAGGTGTAAAAAATTTTGTTTCAAATGTTATATTGGTTAACTGGTAAACACAAACAGTAGACTTTCCTATGTATCTGCTAGCATAGCGTTTAGGCAGGCTGTTCACAGAAGTGAAGTGAGGCTTCGAAACGGAAAAACAGAAAAATATTAACTAGATTTCCACGCTGGTTTTAGCATGAATGGGAAGTACTATCCTTTTATAGAAGATCGACGTAAGAGTAGTAGTTTCCGTACTACTGCGTTTCGTTTGGTGAGTGATAGTACCGATTGCCCAATTTCCCCACTTTCCATTTCTTCACCTCCCTCAATCCTTTCACCTACCCCACTCCCTTCACGGTAGGCAGCGGCTTCGTAATCCCTGGCATTGCAGAAGCAATGCTAGGGACTCTGAGTCGTCCATGAGCGTCAGTTACCACTTACCATCACGGGCTGTTTGTTCGTCAGCCACGGTCGGCAATAAAAAAAAAATAGATTATATGCAATCCTATTGGTTCTCCCCTTCAATGGACAGACAGCCTTAGTGTTAAAGTCCTATTCACGCAATAATAAAGTTAGACGATTCATACACTGCCCCGCATCACGCTGCAGGAAACGTGGCGAAGGCAAATCTACACCGCGCGTTTTCAGTGTGTTGAGCGATGCGTGATTGGTATAAAAAGAAAATACAAACAATGCAAGAACACGCACGTCATCACATGATGCTAGGCATATTAATAACGTTTAAATTAAATTATCTTATTACAGAATGAACCCATAAAAACTAATAATTGGAAAGACAAAGGCGTGTCCACTCATCCATCCATATGGAAGGGATACCATCCATACATCGACGAGCCATGTCCCTGGCAGAAGAAAGTCAAGAAATTAGAACCTATTATAGGAATACCTACTACTAGGCCTAGGAAGACAGTTAATTTAGTTAGTAAATATGTGCCTGAGTCACAGACCCAAGATGAGAGGTTAGTTTTATGTGTAATACTAGCTGTTGTCCGTAGCTAAGCCAGGGTGAATGTCAATTATATCTCTGTTTACATTGACGATTTTTCATACAAACTTCATCCCTATTTCAACACCTTTAAACCATTATTCATAAAAGATATGATGTTCCCTGGAGTTTAATCTATTTCTATACCAAATTTCATCAAAATCGGTTCAGTGGTTTAGGCGTGAAAGTATAATATAAGTATGGATATAATTTTTATGTTCTAAGTATAATTAAACTATCTGTGGTTTTACGCACTAAAACATTAATCCATGCTACTGATAGTATAAGAAAAAAAAAATTGTTGTGTATAAAATAAAATTACACGTTTTAGCCTTACTCGGAAATCAACTCCTGAATCTCACTATAGGTTGCCAACTTAACAAAAACGTATGTTACTAAAAGGACTCAATAATAATTATGTTCCCAATTTTTAATTTTCTTTTACGATCGGCAACAACTTTATTGTAGTACTATCTTTCCGTGGCACGGTTTCACCCACGTCTTTGGTTACTGCTCTGCTCTCGTCGCCAGTAGCGTGATGTAACATAGCCTATAACCTTCCTCAAGAACTGGGCATCATCATCATACGCAAAAAGAGTTAGGCTATTAGTCCCAGAGATTAGCACTTTCAAACAAACAAACTTTTTCATTTTAGATAATAGTATAGTTTTTCCAATGTCAAAAGAACACAACTAGTCCTGGTTGCACTAACCACTAACCATTGTTAAACCATTTGTAGAAAAATATCACTGTTATGTATATTTAATTTCGTTTCAGCTTATCAATACAATCTTTAAGCAACATGTATTGTTTACAACCAGCTAAAAAAGCCAAAATCGACTGTAATGAGCTTAGTCAGTATTCACAAGGACCACATGATATAGCTATATTAGATGACAATACAAAAAAAGAAAGATCTCCTATACTAGAAAATAAAGAACGATCATTTAAAAAATGTATGAAGAACAGTAGCTATTCCGTTCTTAAAAGATTAAGTAGGTTCCCTAGAACAGTGATAGATGGGAGTGTTGTTGAGAGTAAATTTTTTTCAAGTACAGATGTCCAGCCTAATAATAATGACTCTAAACTAAATGTTACTATTGAGGAATCTCCGGAAAAAGTTAATAGAAATCCCTTTAAAGTTAAGTCTCCCAAATTGGATGAATCGGACAATACTAATTGTTCAGAAGAAGTTCTAGAAAATTCTCAGAAGGAAAATTCGCCTTTTAACAGTCCGGTCAAAGAACCAAGTCCTATTTTAAGCCCTAGAGTTAAGCATCCTTTAAGAATAAAATATGAAGATATACAAGACAGTGCTATGAGTGAAGAATCTGTGATAGAGAATACTTACCCATTGGAGAATTTAGTCACACCTACCGATTCACAGGTTAGTATAGAATTTTATTATTGTAAAAATGCAGTATGGGGTAACATTTAAATCAGACACGTTGTATAAAGTTGTAAGGTGTTGTAAAGTATTGTCGACCACATACTTTACTACTTTTGGGAAAAATTCCATCAAAATTAAAATTCAATCAGACTTCGGTATGATAAATAATATGTACTCAGGCAACTTGCAAGCAAAAAAATACGACATTGTGTGGTTTAGTGTGTGTGTGTGTGTGTGTGTGTACGTGCGTACATACGTACGTGCGTGCGTGCGTGCGTGCGTGCGTGCGTGCGTGCGTGCGTGCGTGCGTGCGTGCGTGCGTGCGTGCGTTCGTGCGTTCGTGCGTGCGTGCGTGCGTGCGTTCGTGCGTTCGTGCGTGCGTGCGTGCGTGCGTGCGCGCGTGCGTGTTTGCATAAGAACGCAATTGACATTAGCCACTCATTTTAATATATCTTTTTAGATGTCATTCGGAGCTACTCCTACAGAATCTAGTTCAACTTGGAGCTCCCAGCGACTGATAAGTAGTAGTCAACCAATCAAAAGTATTAATTTGAATGGATTTAAAAAGAACGGAGTTAAAGTTCCTAACGGACTAAAGAAATCACCTCCTTTACCTAAAAACCAACCAACTTTACTTAGCAAGTTTGGTTTTCAGAAAAAGTAAGTATGTTTCTTTTACTATTTCTTGGTGGTGGTTTGGTGGTACTGCGTACGGACTGCTACGCAGAGGTCGCGGGTTCTATTCCCGCTCAGAGTAAATATTTGTGTATATGAACATGTCTATTTTCATTGGGCTGGGTTGAAATATGTATTAAATTTTATACAATATAACAACATAATATATTAAATATATAATTATTATATGACTTGGATCAGTCAAAGTTTAGGAACAACTTAATGAGGTCGTACCTCATTAAGTTCTTCCTAAACTTTGTAGTAAATTTTAACAGTAAATAACATTGTTAAACCCGTGATCTGTGTGTTGACTCATTCTCTAATAATAAGACACTCTCGCGACAGTGTGGATGAATCATGATTTTCTAAAAGATTCTTGTAATCAGAGATAAGGGAGATAAGTCCTTATTGTCATTAGAAAATGCATAATTATAGTAACTGGCAAGTTTAATTATTATTACGTACGCTCGTATGTACAATCGAACCAACTGAATCATGACCCATTTTGCTGATATTTCGCTTAAAACTGTCAAACTTGTAAGATCTATCGTTTATATTGCACTTAGGACGTTTTAATACTAACATAACAACAGTGTACTCAGTAAAATGTCAGTGTCTAATAAAATGACAACAAGCTTGTTGCCAAGGAAATCTGTCTTCAGGCGAATTTCGACCTATTTGCATTTAGATGGACTGCCAAAATGAGCATAATAATATGGTGGGTCATGATTCTCTTGGTTCAATAGTACTTGTCTAGTAAGCTATCAAATGATCAAACCTACTAATGATCGTGACTGTTACAAAATCACTCGCATTACTTTGTATCCAATCACTAAACAATTAGTCTTGTGATGCAGACATCATTAACGACAGGCAGCGGAAGATATTTAAAACATTCGAATAAAAAGTTTTTAATATTGTTTTTTTTTTAATTTTCAGACCCATGCTGAAAAGATGAATGTCTACAATCAATATTATTATGTTATTGCATTTAAGATGTGCATTTTATTTGTTGATTAAATCGTGGATATGTTGTTGATTGTAATTATGTTTTGTGAATGAATATAAGCAATAATGTTGTATGATATTAACTTTGTTTTATTTTGTTTTGACTGGCCTGTTGGCCTATAATCTGTCCATTCGTTTATTTTCTTTTTGACAGTTCGAAATTAGTGATTCACACGTTACGAATTCGATATAAAATAATAATCGATTTTATTTGTGAAGAACTTTCAATCGATTTAATGTAATGTATTTTTTTTTATTATTCGTTAATTAGTTTTTCTTTTTTTTTTTTTCTTTTATTTATTAAAAGGAACTTTAACAAGAAGTTATGTCAGTTCCATCGTAACCTAAACTTAACTTAAACTTAACTTAATACATCAAACACTAACTAAGGAGTAAACCATTATCGCCTCGGGCGTTAATGGTTTAGACAGTATAGAATTGAAAATGCCTACATCTTACTTACTTATAAATAAAGCATCCATTAAAGCCCTTCGCTCTGGCTCATTCCTGACACATTCCGCTAAGCGATGATAAACATCTTCTAATTTTGCACAAGTTAAGCAATTTGGCGAATCTATCTTTTTCATCAAAAATGCAAAGGCTCTTAGCGGCATGTGACCTGAACGGATTCTAAAAGCAGACACCAAAATACGATTTCCACCCAGGACAAATCATGCATGATTGTTTGTTCTGTGTCTGGGTGTTATTTATCTATAATATGTATGTATTTACAAAAAAATATGTATATATGAGAAAACTAATTAATTTTACCTTCTCTATATGAGAAGAGGCCTTTGCCCTGCAGTGGGACAGTAAATAGGCTGGTATTATTATTATTATTATTACTATTATATGTATATATGTAGTATATCAGTGGTTTAGTACCCATAACACAAGCAAATATAATTGTTTAATTTGGGGCTAGATGACGCTGTGTGAATGTGGTAGAATATTATTATTATATTAACTTGCCGATTAAACCCAAACAACACAAACAAATTTAACAGAATATCTAAGAGGTTTCGCTGTGCATTATAAAATCTCTTTTAATGACGAACACCTATCATTATTAACCTGAACCTACATACTTGGCCTCCCAAATGACACGCTAGCAGATTTTTTGATTAACTAGATGAAGGTTCTACCTAATGATCTACCTACCTATTATCTTATTTGTCTTTTACGACACACGAAATATGGTAGATTAGGTACCTACTCAAGACGAGTAAACATAGGTACAGCCCTACAAAATGATAGAAATATCAAATTTTTACTAAATGCGAATCTCAATATTAATCTCATAAACAAAAGTGTTCTCATTAAGTACGGTTCGTTGTCACTCTATTACGATCGCAATCATTGTTCTAATTATAAATATAAAACAGGTAATTTTCTACAAATTACACACGTAATTATACAACATGCGTGATATCGTACGATAAATAAAGCAATTTTAAATTAATCTGATTAAAAAGACGCCGCCGCGCCGTAACGCGTTTTTAACAAGGGTCCGATAGGACAAGTCTTGTGGCAAAAAAAATACGGTGAATTATATGCATTGTTGGCACAATGTCTCCTCTGCTATACATATCGGAAAAGATGCTAAAACTTCATCTACGCGGCAGCCTCTCCAAGAAACCAAGCTACGTGTTCTTTTTGACGCCATCACAAAATCAAAAGATGTTTATTTAATTAAGGTTACTTAATTGAATAAAATTAACAATTATGAACGTTTAAAATTACAAAATTTCAGCCAATTACCCTACAGCCAGTTCGCTGAAAGAAGAATTAGCAAAAAACTCAGGCCACTCTTTTCAATCGCCAGGTTATTACAATTTTTTTTGTAAGTTAAAGTGACGCAGCTATACACTTAACTCGTAAGTAATGAAAGCTTTCTATGTGGTCAAGAAAAAATAAAAAGTAAAAAGTGTGCTTTACAGGCTGCCTCAATTTGCATTTACTACTACATAAGTACCTATCTACGCTAGTGGTAACAGTAGTAGGTAATATAGTAATTAACACGCTTTGAAATGTTAATATCAGCTACAAATATTATTTAATGACTTCATTATAACAAAATTATTGCGTGACAAAGACACGTTACCCACCATATGATACGATACCTCCTGGTACCTATTCATGTAAATTTACGTCTTCATTTTGAAGCTAGCCTAGTTAGCCTAGTATAGACTGAAATTAAAAAAAACAATTATGGAGTCTAGTTACAGTTTTTTACTCGACTGCCGAAGTCAAGGAGGGTAATGTTTTTCGAGCGTATGTACTCGTATATCATATTATGTATGTGGGTATATATGTCTATTTTTTTGGCACGCTCTACAGCCTAAATGGCTAATTGTATCATATGTATGTATGTGGGTATGTATGTCTATTTTTTTGGCACGCTCTACAGCCTAAATGGCTAAATGAATATAAACAAAAATGCGGTGTCTTATGATTCGTATTAATTGTGGGAGTGACATAGGGTACTTACATAATATTTCAATGTAGCATCAGCACGAGACATAAAATAGGTTCCTTTATTTTCACTTTTTTGGGCTTTTTGTTTTTTAATAACATAATTGCTAGTTGTATAACTAATGCAGTGTTTTGATGCTTACATGATTTATTGCTTCGTTTTTACATTGTTCAAAGTCATTGTATCGAAACAGTATTTCTCATATTATAGGTAGTAGAATAATGTCTACCTGCGTACCTGCTTGCCTTCGCTCTGCATATTTGCTTAAGTACACATTTCTCATCCGACTAAGATCGCAGACTTAATGCAGCTCTGCTTAGGTAGGGGAAGTGTGCCTAAAGCGGGCACCCGGCTCAAAAACGGGCACCCATCATTAAAATCGATATTTCAATACTATCCCCCAGTTTCTGAAAGGCTGATCAACGAAAAATTAACTAATCAACTGTTAAATCTCATGTGAAGTACCTAAAAACATGCTAAAAGCATGAATAATTAGTTTGATTTGATCTAATTAGTTATTAACTAGATGAAATTTAATTAATTATTCATGTTTTTAGCAACCCAAATGGTACTTCACATGATATTTAACAGTTGATTAGTTGATTTTTCGTTTCTTTCAGAAACTAGGGGTTAATCTAACAAAAATGCGCGTGAACACGCCCTCCGCTACCCACTTACCGCGGCAGCCACCCGTTCGGCCTGCGACTGTCCTCACGCTCGTGACGTCGCGCTCAAAATAATCAGTAAATTTCCAAAAAAAAATACAAGATTTGTGATTGTTTTCTCTTTTTTTATTGCTTTTGTGTGTAATTCATATGGTGAGTACCGTTTTGTATGTATCTGGTAGTATTTTAATTATCTTTGCTTGGCGTAACATACATCGATAAGAAATTACAACTTTGGTAAAAAATATACGTCACGAATGGCAAAGCGGTCTGGGCAAAGTGGGCATGCCCGCTTTGTCCGTATTCTCAGACTTGGTTGATTTATTTGGTGATAGGTTAATTTTATAACACGTTTTTGTATTATTAAAACAGTAAATATTTTAGAAATATTTACTGTTTTAATAATACAAAAACAATATTAAAGTTTGAATCTACTAAAACGCGCCAAAAAGACTGTTTCTGTGATGGCGCCGGTCATACTTCACGAGTGACGTCACACGCAAGTAAAATTTTATTTTTATAAGTGCAGTTGAATTGTATGTTACTTGCGTGTGTCATCACCAGAGCTACAGTCACGTAACTGACAAATAGACGTACCAGATAAAATTTCAATAATTATACATAATTTATTTCCTTTATTTTCAAAAAATGCGCATTTTTACATCAAAATAAAGTAAAAACTATATATTTCGCTATTTACTTTTTTTTTTCTATTCTTTAATAGCCTATTAAAATACTTAGATACAACAAAAGATCTAAAATCTAGTTTCTAAAAATATGCTTACCTTAATATGAACAAATAAACGATTTAGTTCAAAAATTGACATTTCACTTTTAGCACCTTGTTAGATACCTACATACCATTTCGACTATTTCTTATATTATTTATATATTTATAACACTATTTCCTACAATTAATGTGAATTATACATATTATTATGCCCGCTTTGCCTATAGCACAGTGACCGCTTTAGGCTTACCCCCCAGGCAAAGCGGTCACCAGTAAAGGTTTTGGTTTTGTTCTACGTATTTTTTTATTTATAGGTTTAGAATTATTTTGAGCACGTAACATTATACTTTAATCAATGTAGTCCTTGCTATGATTAAATGTTGATGGAAATCTAGAGTTTAAACCGCTTTTTTTTAAATGATCCTTAAGGTGCTTTGGGTCCCCCTCCCCTAAAAAGTTTTGTTCCTGATTGCGTGTAGTGGTTTTTATTGCTCATAAGGAAAGCGCTGTATTGGCAGTAACACACTGTATTTTGTTGCTGCAAAAACGTTTTCCCATATCATTATTTTCTTTGCTAGGCGTGCCTTTTACTCACCGTACACTATCTCTCGCTTAGCGGCGAGTACTACTTAGGTGAGTAGGTAGGTAGGCTAACAAACGCAAAAAGAATTATTCAAATCAGAGATTAGCGCGTTCAAACAAACAAACTTTCCGCTTTGTATATTAGTAGGCATAGATGTATGATGCCCAATATTATAATGTGTTATTAGATTCATTACGTACAATAAATGTTGTACGCTAACTACTTAATATGTACTTAGTAGGTACATACTTAATGTTAGTTGTACTGAGTTTTAATTGTAATTTTATATTTCGACGTCGAATTTAATCCTTGCTCGGCGACCTCCAAATTAAATTGGTTTTGAATGAATGTTGCTATTGTTTAGTCCCTGGGGTTAATTTGAATATTTTCCACTTAACGTACCTATAATTAAAATTTCGCCCGTTTTAACGAGTTTCGATGAAATTCGATATTGATAAACGTGGCGGCGCAGAGCTGAATTTGCGCGAGGCGAATAATTTTGTTTTAGGTAGGTATATAGGTACTTCTTTTAAAGTTCATATACAATTTCAATCTTTGTAAAATAAAACATAAATAGAAAAGTATGGAATTCATGGGCGCCCTGCGCGCTGTCAGGATTACTTCAAATTGTGCTCAGTGTTGATAAAAAATATATAATAAGTAGTACCTACAATAAGACTATTGACAAGTTAAACAATAAATTGGACAGCAAAATTGGACACTTCAATTCTAAAGACTAACCTTAATCTTTTCTATGTATTTTTTATGACAAGGGGGTGCAAGTGCATCCCCTTGCATTATGCTGCCGGCGCCATTGACGGCATTTGAAAACCTTTGAATTTGAAAGACTTTAATTGTGGGCCAGGACTTTTTGATAAAATATCCACCAAACATACCCAATAAAAAAAAAAAAAAAAAAAAAAAAAAAACCATCGAAAGGTGACCTTTTTTCAAACACGTCAAAATCGAAGTGACCTGGGAAGTACAAACATAATTTTGTTATCCGGCCATCTTCTTTATCAATAGCTGAAAGACGTCTACTGCTGGACATAGGTGGAGTCCAGCAGTGCAGTACCGGTATCAAACAGCCGTCCCTAAGGACCTAGCAACTCACACACTGGTAGAAATACCTGCAGCCTGCACTACGTAAATTGTGTTAGCGAGTTTTTGTTTTAAAAAAATTACACAATAAAGCCGTATACCAATACCGCAACGTGAAATGTGCTGTTACGTTTTATTTTTAAATTTCATCTGTTTTAGTGACGCGCACAGTAAATTGGTAACATCCTGAAAAAACATGGCACTGGTTCTAAACGAGTTTGGGTTTTAAATAATCTGAAACTTTGTTTTGATTTGTTGAACTAATAACGCTTCGACTGAATAATAGATTTAGGTACACAATGGCATCCATCGCATACATTTCGTAGCACGGTTAATTGGATTCACTATATTCTATACTAGCTGTTGCCCGAAGCTCCGGTCGCGTAAATGTCGGATATATCTCTGTTTACTTTTATTTTTTTATAGAAACTTTCATCTCCTATTTCTACCTCTTTAAGCCATTTTTCGCGATAAAAGATCAAAATCGGTTCAGTGGTTTAGGCGTGAAAGCGTAACAGACAGAGTTACTTTCGCATTTATAATATTAGTATGGATAATGTGTGCTGCTGTCTTATTTGTTAATTGTTGGGTATGATGCTTCATTAGATATCTAAGTTGATAGTTCAAGGGACATTAATTACGAGTTAAAAATGTTATGTAGGTAATTATGACGACTCTTGCTCCAATGTCTTAAAATATAAAATATTTTTTAACAAAAAGAAAACCGACTACAACCAGGAAGGAAACTAAAAAGTAAAAAATAAATTTACATAGCACATAGTAATTCGTATTTTGATTCAATTAATAAAATATATTTAAATAAGTATTTTATAATTTTGAAGTTGGTGCCAAGTAAAACAATAACTAGGTACTTATAGGTATTATCAATCTTAATTTGCTATTGTAGTAAAGTTCATATAGTATTTAAAACAATAACTAGGTACCTGTAGGTATTATCAATCTTAATTTGCTATTGTAGTAAGATTTTTATAGTATTTAGTTATTGAGTATTTACTTGGCACCAACTTCAAAACTAAAAATACCTACTTATTTAAATATATTCGATTAATTGAATCAAAATACGAATTACTATGTGCTATGTAAATTTATTTTTTACTTTTTAGTTTCCTTCCTGGTTCTAGTCGGTTTTCTTTTTGTTAAAAAATATTTTATTTTCCAATTTTTAGTGATGGGTAGACCTAAATCTTACTTAGGTATTATTTTTGTAAACACTAAACATTTTGGCATATTGAACCGTATCAAGTAAGCCCGACATGACTGCTGTTGAGGAATTCCCTCGACTGTCTATGGTCACCTGTAATGGCACTTATGACCCATATGGGAGCAAAGTTCTCATCATTAGAAATGAATTAAGTCCAAACACCAAGTAATTGCTTTAAATCGTTGAGGAGTTCCCTCGACTGTCTTTATGGTCCATTATCAGTAGTGCCTTAAAATACATAATGAAAAACATAACAAATGAACTAGACGTCAGTACGATTTTCGAAAGTTCCCCTCGATTTCTCTGGGATGCCATCATCAGATCCTGGTTTCCTTATCACGGTACCACCCTTGGGATATCTCCTTTCTAACAAAAGAATCATCAAAATCGGTTCATAAATGACGGAGTTATTCGCGAACACACATAAAAAAAATATATATATACGGTCGAATTGAGAAACCTCCTCCTTTTTTTGAAGTCGGTTAAAAAGGTGGATGACACCTACTCAAAAATTCCCAGCCATAACATCGGCAACACGAAAAAGCCCTCCATAATTTATATTTTTCTATTCGTGAGCTTACAATAAAAAAGTTTCGTGAATATTTCTCTTTTGGCAAGTCCCAAAAGCCGATTTTTTGGTCGTTGAAAATTTCCTCGCTGTTCAGAAGTACATAATAAATCATAATCAGCCTGAAAAGTTGTTCGCGAGTGACTTATTTCTCAATTTCGAGCCAATACCGGCCTAAGGCCATTAACAATTGATAAATGGAAGCTGAAAAATAAAATTGATGGGTAATATGATATATCCTTGAGCGTCCCTGGGTGCCGTTCCGTTAGCTTGGGTGGTTCTTTAAATGCCTTGAAGATCTTCTTTCTTGTTCACTTCAACTTTCTTTTTTAATAGTTTGAATAGCAATCAGTACCTACCTACCTATTTGCATTTTCGTTTTGTTTTTTATTTATTGCGTGCACTATAGAATGGATGTAGCAAAATGAATTTGAGTGATACGGGCGTGTTTGCCGACAAAGATATATTATATTGCAGATCTGGCAAATGTATAATTCTACAATTCAGTAGGTACCTATCTCTTTGTTACGATAGCATTCGATACTCTTTTCGAAACTATTGAATCAGCAGTGAACGCGCTTAGTCATTTCAATCTCGCATCTGTTGAGATCTTCCTTCATCGCTTCTCATGCATAATAAAAACAAAGAAAACCTCTTCAAGTCGACTTCCACCTCGAGGCTCCATATTCAACGGAAGTTCAAACAACGTCAAATATCGAGCTCCCCTTCAATAAAATAACGCCAGGTTCAATTTCATTTACATATGGTATCGAGAGCGCGGGCCTAAATTAATTTTGCACACGAAATCGTTCTGCGTTACTTTTAAAGCTTATTGGCTGAGACCTTTACACCCAGAAACCGTAGGGTGCCGTAATCAGATAAATCAGATTTATTCCTATTGTATTTTTTACTCTAGAGTAGGTACGCCGGGATGTAGGTGTATTGTAGATAATATTTATTTGGCAACACAATTTGTTTGCTCGTGACTGCCTTTTACAAAAAAAAAATAATTTAGAAATGCTGTATCTTTTTTCCAATTTTTTGCTATTGCTAATAATAACTATGTTCCCTTTTTCAAAATAAAACTTTTTGTCTTACTTTATGCACGAAATTATCAAATATTACCCATGCAGCAACTAGAATCGCAGTAGGTACCTACCTATTGTGCACGCTTTCTCTTCGCAAAATAATGTCTATTAACTTAAAAATCTGTTTAACCTCAAACGTTTCTATAAAATTTATTTGCTATTTTATACTCGATATCGATTGGTTTGCTCGAGTAAATAAATGTAAGGATAAAGGAGTCTGCCCACTGCACCGTATCATACCGTGCCATGCACGGACCGTCAATAATTGTCGGCGAGAATATAATAATACGGTATAATGGGCATAGTAGAGCGCATCGTGTTACTTGCCGGTGCTGTTACGTTCATAGCACGGTCATGGTATAGCACGGTGTAGTGGGCAGACTCCATTAAAGATTATTTTTTACCTTTCAGTTAGTAGTTATTTGTGAAGCTGTTTTTATTTTAAGTCGTGATTAATAGTTAGTATATTTTAAATGTTCTTATCAATTTTTTTAATAATTAAACTATTATTATGTTGTTTATTTTAATTTATTACAAATGAAAATTTTAAATATTTAATTAGGTATAAATTAAATGAATGACAACGGTTTTATTATTACACCAATAGATACCTGAATTAGCTCTTATTGTTTCATTTATAGAGCCTCATAAATATCTGTAGGTAGGTAAGTGAGTATTTTTACTGGAGAAATATAACTTTTTACCTTTTGACGTATGTTTAATTTTCACGGTGCGGGTAGTTCGAAGGTAGGATTGCAAACAAAACAATTTACGAGTTAGTTTAATTGTTGATCTTTATGTTACACGAGGGTATTAACAGTCGTATTTGTTTTGCTGTAATAATGGCGAATTTACAAAATCAAACAGTGTTATTTAACTTATTTTTACCGTGCCGTTAAAAATCAAAATAAAACGTGGGTTCCTAAAATCGTCATTGTGATATATAATAATTAAATGCTTTAATTAAAAAACGTTTTCAAAGAAGATGAAAGCTGTGTGTTTGCAGATCACTGTTGAAGTCTGACACTTCTGGATCCCATTGCAAGAGAAAAGCTAAGTTACACCAAGAGGCTCCCTTTGGTTGAAAAAGATCATTAATAAAACTTAGTTTGTGCTTGACTTGACTGGTTTATTTTTAATGAGATGTGATTGAAAAAGCTTCATTGAGGTACGTATTTATATTTGGTCTATGGCAAAGAATAACGATCACATAGTAAGGCCGCTATTAGACTATCATGGAAATATGATGAAAGATGTGTAAGTCATTTTTAAATGAAGAACATAATATGACGGTATAATGACTACGTGATTAGGTATCTATGATCATAGTTTGAGTGTCGTAGAACTATGATCATAGAATTTGACAGATATGAAATCATATTTATATGATAATGTAATACCGGCCTAAGACATCAGATAAACAAAAAAGTTTGCAATTAGTTAAGTACGTAGGTACTAAGGGCTTGTATACATAAATACGATACGACGTCGCATCGTTGGACTCTACGACGAGCAAGCGACAAGACCTCGCAATGTAACGAATGAAGTTCAGTAGTTGCTAATGCTATAAGGCCAGACTTAAAGGCGAAGATTCGTGTTTGCGTTGTCATGATAAAAGTTCGTGTTCGATCTATGACGAAGTGCTTGGCTAGGCACATTAAAAAAAAACTTCACTACGTCTAGATGGCGTTGTGTGTAGTACTTGAAATATATATATATATATATATATATATATATTCCAACAATTATGATCGCGGATGTTGCGACAACGCAAATCTTCGCGTCATCGCGATAGTGTGGCCCCAGCATAAGTGATAGTAAGTCAAATAGTAGTAGTGTAGTGTACCTATCAGTTAAATCGTAGCACGTTGCGATGTTTCGTGTTTATGTGTATGAGCCTCAGATCGATGTTTAAATGTTACGACATGTTATTTAATATTTTTAGACTGACAACATTTTAGGCCGTGTTCAAAAAAACAAATGCTAATTAATTACTAATTACAAAATGTAAAAGAGAATTGTTCATTTTTTTATATGATAAGTAACATTAAGGGGAGCTTAATAAAACGTACCTCTACCACTTGATCTCCATTTCAGAAAAGAATTTTGCAATTTGTTCTACCACGTAATAAAATATGGACCACTATTCCCTTTTTAATTCTTAAATAAGAAGGGCAAACGATGTCACGCAAAATAAGACTTAATTTGGCTAAAGTAATGGATATTACCTCTGCTGTCGACTTACATTTAAAAAAATGTAAGATAAAAATTCTTGTTAAGTAGCTAAGCGTCTCACAAAATGGTTTAAAAAAACCGAGCCTCAGAATTTTTTGTATATTTAATTAATCTCCATTGTTTTTTTGAGACGTACAGCAAAATATTAATAGCATGGAAAACAACCGGTACTCACTTTTTTATAGGAAAGTATATCGAGGTAATAAATGACATTATTTTTAGAAATACTTGCGAGCCAAAAATAAACCTAAAATTAATTAAACTTTCTTTTGAATATTGAGAAAACTATATTATTGTGAATTATTTCACATTCGAAATAATTTCTTCGGTCGATACCCATAGTTACCTAAACTCAAACTTTTATATCTTTACAAGAATAATTTAAAATAAGTAATACTTAAACCTTTCAAAAACTGTATTTCTATGAGTACCTACCTATATAGCTCGGCTTTTACTGTGCGCCCTAAGTGCTCAATATAATTTTGTAATAAGAGGACGTTTTAGCTTATTTGTTAGAATTGTAATGAGTTCAACGCGTTTTAGAGTTTTTATTTGATTTTATTTTAAAAATAGTGTCCTTGCCTTGCGTTTAATCTGCACCTAAGCCATAGTGGTTTAAAACAATAACTATTCATATATCTGAAATAAACTAATAAGTTTTATTAGAGTACCTATTCATTTATAGGGTTTATATAGGGTAGATACTTCTTGGTGGAATCATAGAGATTGAATTTATTACGGCTGATGCGCGTTACGATAAAATATTGTCAACTTATGTTATAAATGTATTATCCCTACATAGGTTTTCATTATTAACGCACGTATATTTAGCTAAAATAGCACACCTCTACCTGTCCCTTCACAGAAAACGTGTCACTACATGTATAAACAACGACTTAATTTAACCACTTACAATCAGTTAACTAAGCACTCTCACTCAATGTTATATAAAATTTGTTCATTCGCGCAAGCAATTAATATCCACCTCAACATCTGCCACTCTGATAATATTGTTTATTATAAACAGAGCCATTAATCTATCTCCATTTGCTTCTCAAATAAATTGTGCAACTTAATAAAGATCTTGACGAGCCGCTAGACGCGACTAATAAATAATTTATACTTAAATATGTATTAAAGTGAGTTATGTATTGTAATTTTTAATTTTCCCAACCCCTTTTGCTATTTGAGAAGTAAAATTATGGTAGGATATAAGATAATTATTTATGAAAAATTTGCTAAGGAAGGGTGCCGTGATGAGTTAAGAAAAAAAAATGTAAATGTGTACATGCGCTGATAGAAAGTATGGCTAATGTTTAATTATAATTTGCTTAGATATATAGTTTGCCTTTTGGGGAAAAGGTGTCTGCGGTTGCTTCATCGCAGCAAATAGGGCACCTAGTCTAGTCAATTTTATTAATTGGACTTTCTTACCTAATTTAAGTTATTGAATGAGTTTGTTTGTTTGAACGCGCTGATCTCTGGAACTACCATTCGGATTTGAATTTATTTTTTGCGTATGATAGCCCAGTTCTTGAGGAAGGTTAAAGGCTATGTTACATCACGCTACGGCGACGGGAGCAAAGCAGTAACCAAAGATGCGGGTAAACCGAGCTGCGGGAAGCTAGTTTAAGTTATAATAAATAAGGCATGGTGACAATACCTTAGTATTTCTGTTTTCATATTTATTTCTATAAATTCATTCATAATGTAGGTACTACTACCCATGTACCTACTCTGTTGTCTGATAAATACCCATCTGCAAACAATAGAGTTATCTATGATTACATAATTTTAAATTTTAAATGAACTAACCTATTCATGTAATTGTTACACAATAATTATGTAGGTAAGTATATTCTGGCGATTAATAAAAAATGTTTTACTTTAAAACCATACACCGCGTCAGTCAGTTATTTATGGCGGGATTAAAAGCGGGAACGGGTGGCCAATATGGCTACCGGCGAAGGCTTAGCCAATGATTTAAATACAACCCATCGATTCGCTAAAACGCGAACGTAATTAATCATATTTTAGCTGCCTTTAGAAATACTAGTAATGAAAGGAAAGGGACCTATTAAAAGCTCGCATTAAAAGACCGAGGAAAAAGCTTTTGCTTTAAAATATAAAACATTTTGTATAGATTTCATCTTATAAATGTTAGATAGGACGAGCCGGTGTGTTGAGCGCTCTACTTTCTAGTCTGTACGACATAAATAGGCGCAGAACATATGTGAGTATGTAAGGTACATAAGCAACAGTCGGCTCTGTGTAAACAGATATTCTAGAATATGCATTATCTAGTATCTACTACGTTTGTTTACGTTTTGTGAAGTACTCATGATATCTAAGTGCGCGTAGGACTTTAAAATAAACAATTTCAGGCAAACCTTAAGATGGCACTTCAGTAACGTCTTAACTAAATGTAAAGCACTTTAGTTCATCCATTTGGCTAAGAAGATTTCTTGATGTTTATAAATAGTGTTGTAATACGTATTTAGTAATTTAAAGTTGATTCCGACCTTAATGCAGTACGTGTGCGTGCAAGGGTAAGCAGGAATTACCCGTGCACCCACCCTGGGAGGAGCCAGTGGCTGCACGGGTAGCGACCCAAATAATTAAATTTTATTGTGAGGTCAGTGGTTTCTCCAAACTCGCGAAGTCTTGCTCAGAAGCCAGTCATCATCATCATATCAGCCACAAGATGTCCACTGCTGGACATAGGCCTCCCCCAATCTTCGCCACCTTAGCCGGTCGTGACCCGCTCTCATCCATCGGTTGCACGCCATTTTTATAAGGTCGTCGGTCCACCTTGTGAGAGGTCTGCCCACGCTGCGTCTTCAGGTTCGTGGTCGCCACTTTAGAACCTTTCTGCCCCAACGGCTCTCAGTTCTGCGAGCTGTGTCCTGCCCACTGCCACTTCAGAGAAGATTACATAACAATTGTATTATATTTCAGTTATCTAGTACCCATAACACAAGCTCTGCTTAGCTTGGGACTAGATGACGGTGTGTGATAGTGTCCACATATTATTATTATTATTATTATTAATTATCTAGTGATGAGCGCTGAAAGCCAAGATTGTTGAACGAGATAGTATGCCCGAGTACTATGTATAAAGACTACAGTGGCGTAGAGCGGTATGATAATAGAACTATAACGATGTCATACAGATACTTAGTAGTTCATTGTGTACATTAAGAGTTTTCTATTTAACTTCTAGCCTCACCAGCGATATTATGTATCACTGGGTAGTCAATATAGTAATTGTCTCATGCCATTTATTTCTGATAAACATGTATGATAAAAAGTCTAGTAGGTAGTCTAAACTTCCATGCAATGCAATCACAGCGCCGAATATTTTTAAACCTCTTTTTCATTAGAGCATAGAAAATAAACTATCCACATTTTTTTTATAACATCACAATGTTGAATGTAATATCTCATGACCGCACATTTTGCTTGCGTGCTATTCGCTTCGTCGCCGTCGTATCTTTGTAGTGAATATTCTTGCATAATTGTGAAGATATCAGTCTGAGTGGATTGCAATAGATATTCTGAATCAACTTAAGCTATTGAGTTCAGGGTGCTAGGCTTCTGGACGTCT
This sequence comes from Parascotia fuliginaria, assembly GCA_963082885.1. Taxonomy (NCBI): domain Eukaryota; kingdom Metazoa; phylum Arthropoda; class Insecta; order Lepidoptera; family Erebidae; genus Parascotia; species Parascotia fuliginaria. The sequence continues at coordinate 4,602,566 of OY720182.1, read as the reverse complement.
CTAAATGCGATTTGCTTCACAATAGGCCAACGTAGATTTAGGTAATAATACTGGAATGTTCAGGGTATATGTATACTATTATATATAGCGAAAGAGATTGTTTGTATGTTTGAGCGCGCTAATCTCTGGAACTACCAGTTGGATTTGAATAATTCTTTTTGCATATGATAGCCCAGTTCTTGAGGAAGGTTATAGGCTATGTAACATCACGCAACTGGCGACGGGAGCAGAACAGTAAGCATGTTTTTTTATTATATAGCCTACCAAAGTGACTCCACCTCGCCTGATGGTAAGCAGTCAGTGGAATCCAGAAGTAGCTTCCACTATACCAAAAGCCATCGTCTTAAACTGTTGGTATGGTGGCCTCCACTATGGCGCCTGGGAATGGTGTTAGGGGAAGGGAATGAGGGAGGTGAGGAACGAGGAAAGGTGGAAATTGGGCCTCCGGCACTCTCACTCACCGAACGAAACGCAGTAGTACGGATACTACTACTCTTAAGTCGATCTTCTATGAGAGGGTAGTACTTCCCCGGACGATCCGGCCCATTTATGCTGAAATCAGCGTGGATCTACTACCGTAATGTAACGTGTTTGACCCGAGTCTATCAAAGATAATAATAAAAAAGTCAAAGGCTTTTCTAAAGACTTTAATTCCTCGTCGCTGGCTACATCGGTTTGACAATAGGCAATCTCACGGGGCACGTCCTCAGATATTATAATTAACGTTTAGCAATATGTATTCATTGTGGCAATTTGTGGACGACAACATTTTAACCAATGGGATTAAGGGGTTCACATGAAAAACGAAATATTAGTTTATTTCGTTTAGTAATAAATTTATAGATTTTACGTCTGTGATTGTTATTAGGTATTGTTTTGTTTATTTAATAAAACAATTATACGTATCTATTTCTAGACGTGTTGTGATCCACGACTGCCGTATTAAATTATGATTAGCCGTAACTCGTAGCTCTAGCTCGTAACTCAAGCTACACCGTAGCCATTGCTACGGCTATGAAATTCCTCTACGTTTACGAAAATAATATTTTTCTAGTACAAATTATAGGTGCAAAATCGTTTTCATAAAACTCTTTTATGTTAAAAACGCAAGAAATCTCCTTCGTCCACTAACGAAGTCCTCCCTTCTTTTTGACTTCGATATGATTTGAGTTAACATTATGTAAGTCAAAGTCAACTTATTTTGTTCATCCTCGCTCATAGGCATATCAGCAATTTGCCGGGAAATTGAACCCGGTTTTCCTTTTCTTTCTATTCTCCTTAATATATCAATAATTGGAACAAAATTACAATACTAAGCAAACATACTATAGTATACGATTTTTTCTAAAGTGAAGATCTAGTATATAGAAAAATGCTCCTAAACCATTCTGTGTGCTTGTTCCTTATTTAATTGGTTCCAAAATTAATGAGCTGTAACGGCCTGCGAAGTATCTAACCCTATAATCGAACAAAATAGTAGTATCTGTACTTTTGCGTTTAGTTGACATCAATTACCGCCCTCGTTTTATGAATACTTACATAGTACTTGCACCTAAAAAGCCGCATTATTTTTGCAGTTGAATAAATGAAAAAATCTAGAAAATATGAATTCACTGTAATATATCGCTACCTAAAATTGAAGCAGACATCAGATGTATATCATAACCGCGAGTCGTAAATGTCTATTGAGGGCAGAATTTACTGCTGTACTCATAAATACAAGATGTACTTACCTTATGCATGTTACATACTGCAACCTTGTTAAGTATACTTTCATATAACATCACACAAGTTTCTGTCATTATCATCATATTTTGAATACTTTCTCTGTTTAATGATTCATATTTATCGTGTTCAGAGGTTACGACTTATATATAAAAAAAAAAAGTCTTGAGCACCTTGCCGTACTCTAGAAAACAATGTTTTAAACGAAACTAAACACAAATCATCGACATATTATAACTAACTGATAAGCGCGGGCTAATTTCAATGTTGCCAAAATCATACAGCGTTTAGTAACAAATTTAAATTATCATAAACTCGTGTTTAACCAAATTTCATTAATTATACGCAGTACTCAATTATAATTCGTTCAATATTGTGGTGTGAATTACAATGTATTAGTTGTTCGTGTCACCAATATGACAATATGAATTTTGCTATGATAAAACTTACAATAAAGTTAAATTATTTTCATAAAACAAGTAATAAGAGTGAGGGATAAAAACGAAAATTAATATAATTAACTACCCGTTTCTTTGAGATAAAGCAGGCTTTTATATTTCTTTAATTTATCAGATCTTAACTGGAGAATCCGGGGACAGTAAACGGATGTGGCCGTGATGGCAATGAAACATCTATTGTGTCTACAGTAGTGTCCATGATAGGGTTAAGGATAAAGACAAGCAACTGCTTCTTTTTCTCCTTTTTTTTTGGCAACAGAGCCGACGATTGTGTCAGCTATTTCTATCAGCGTCAAGTTTAGAATAATATTCTTGTTGATGATATTAATGGTATATTACAATGATAAAAAATAGAAAAAATGTGGATGAAATTAAATGACAACTATCTTCCCGACAAGCAACTTATTTTTTTCTTTCCTCGGCTTTGCACCCCACATGACAGTAAGTTTAGTGCAGCCGTCAGAGCTTTATTATTGTCCGAACTACATTTTATAATCTATTAGTCAGATTCAGATCATTGCCAAAACACCTCGGAATACCTTTGCTTGAAAATTTAAGCTTTAGTCAAATATATAGTTAATTATAGTTAGCGCCTAAAATATGTTTCGTATTCCTCGGGAACCAGACCAATTTTCGGGATAGAAAGTTGCCTATGTCCGTCTCCGGTACCGAATCTATCTATATACCAGTTTTCCTCGAAGTTGGTTTAGCCGTTTAGACGGTGAGTGGTAACAAACACATACACACAAACTTACGCATTTATAATATTAAGTAGTAGGATAACTAAATCTATATAACTGGAATCGTGTGTCCCTGAGTTACCATTTGATGCTTGCTACTTGTGTACCCACTTAGTACTATATACATACTATAGCATGTAATATACGGAATATACCATGTAGGTAACTTCTTTCTCAAGCTTTATAAGTTCCTTGTATTGTAATTGAGACTGAAGGAAAAGATAAAGATAATTCTGAAAGTTGAAGAAATAAAGTTTTCAAGCCAAAAGCAATGATTAAAAATAACCTTTAACCTTTTGGACCTTTCCAGCTAATCTAAGATACTTGTGCGATAAGTGACATGTTGATAATGCAGAGGATTGAATTCAAACTGTTGTTAAGTAGAGATGGTACTGCTTAATGGTACCACGGTAAACAGACGGATATAACTACTACATACCACGTAGGTGGTGGGTGTGTGATGTTTTACTATACTCTTTGGTTTAGTCGACTTGCTACTGCTTCTGAACTGTTTAAATGGGTCATTCTTAATGTGTTTTTTTGTAGTCTGCTGGGGTGTCTTGTTTCTTTAGGTAAAAGTACCTACAATATATCTATTATTCTCTTAGACCTGAAAACCAACAAGAAACTGATCCAGCGTACTAGCATTATTTAGATTTTTCCAGGTCTAATTGCGAATATGCCAAGTAAAACAATAACTATTATCAATCTTAATTTTCTATTGTGGTAAGGTTCTTGTAGTATTTACCTACTTGACACCAACTTGAAAATTATAAAATACTTATTTAATCATTTCTGATTAACTAAACCATAATACGAATTACTTACTGCTAAGTAAATTTATTTTCACTTTTAGTTTCCTCCCTGTTTGAAGGCGGTTTTTTTTAATTAATATTTTTACAATTTTTAGTTGTTAACATGTGCTTACCCCTTTACAGCGTAATAGTGCGATGTTATGTTATGAACTGGTATAAACAATAGACAGACATGAGATTTCAGCAATCCCAGTCCATTTGCTATCATTTATTGAGGAGTTCCGTTGTCTATGTCCGAAGATATTCATCAGATCTTCACCAAATTAAAATGGGACCACTTCGAGAAAGTACCTACTCTTTAAAAAACTACCCAAATTAGTTGAAGTGTGCCTACTATCAAACTAAAAATAAAAATAAAATCCAAATCGATCCAGCCATCTTCGAGTACCGAAACGTGGAAAATACATAAAAAAATGTTCCGACGAATTGAGAATCTCCGCCTTTTTTAAGTCGGTTAAAAAACTACTTATACAAAACAATATAAAAAAAAGGAAAGTAAAACAATAGAAAAAGACATAGGTTAGATTATGTAGTGTTTAATTTGTGTACGTGTATGCGTGTGTAAGTGTGTATATGTGTGCACATAATAATATATACATTGTATAAAGAAAGTTTGTATGTGTGTATGTGTGTGTGTTTGTTACCACTCAGCGCCTAAACGGCTGAACCGATTTTGATGAAAATTGGTTCAGACGGACATGTACTATTTTTTATCCCGAAAATCGCTCTAGTTCCCGAGGGATACAACAAACCATATTATGCGCGGGTGAAATCGCGCCGCGGAAAGCTAATTAATAAAATAAAAACTTATCATAATAGATACTTCCTTTCTTCTTGCCTCACCTCCCACATTTCCTTCCCCTAACCCCATTCCCTAATTCTTAATAATTCCTAATAATTCCCTGCCATAGTGGAGGCCAGCATACCAGCAGTTTAGGAAGATGGTATAGTGGCCACCACTTCTAGATTCCACTGACTGCTTACCATCAGGCGGGGTGGAGTCACTTTGGTAGGCTAATATATTTTTTTTCATATATCATAAAAAAAAAAAAACTGCATAGATAACTTTAATCCCACTCTAATAGCAAGCTCTTTCTAATTCGTAAAATCGCAATAGTTGTTTACGACTAGCGAAGTGTCATTCTTAGAACGTGCGAAGCTTGCTGCTTTTGTTTCAATAATAATGAGTTTAATTATTTTTTGGATACCCACATTTTTTGTATTCATTTAATTTTGTTCGCGATTATTACGTATGTTTTGAATTGCTTTGTGATGTACCCGGAAATATACGTACCTACTTTGTTTTGTGTATACCGCTCTGCCGTTTATTTCTGTACTTTATAATATGTAATACTAATTGTATTTTCTCAGTCAAATGATAATGTATTCTTTTGAGGAAATACTTAAACCATAAATATTTGATAATAAAGGAATTAAAATTCATGAGTATGGGTCTCACATAAATTTATTTCTTCATATACATATGTATAGTTTTGCGAATCCACTGTGTCCCGAGACGCAGCGCGGGAATTTTTACAAAATAATTGTTGTCTACAAACTTCTACAATTACATTCACACATCACCCCGCCAGCCATATAGCGTCCGCCATTTTAATTGCACTAAAATAATTATTTAAAGCTAGGGCGCTTAACATTCATCGATTTATTTACAATCGATCGATTTATTTTTGCAAATTAACACAATACGCTAGCCATCTAGCGATAGAATACAAAATGAATTGTGTATGTATTCAATACCTAATTATAAGAAAATAAGTAATTCATTTAATATTTCTGGGGACGTGTTGATTAAAAGTAAATGATTAATTCTATCTCGTACACTTTGGTACACAAATAAGTATTTTGAGATCGCGTTAATTAAAAAAGTTGCCTGATTAAGTGATGGATTAGCTGCTGCCTTATTTTTAATAAATGAGTCTACCTTTGACTATTTTTAAGTATTGTAACAACTAAAATACTTAATTATTTTGTTCGGTAAACAACAACACCCCAGATTACAATTTAGCAATTTAAACATTAAAATTAATGTTGACATTCAATTAAAACAAAATTACATTAATAAAGTCAATCATTTACAAAAATTACATTAGGATTTTTTTAAAATACACATTACATCATAATTAAGAATACACAAATAAAATTATTAGAACACATAAAATTAGTCGGTAAAATCAGTCTTAACATACTGAACGTAGGTCTGTATTACTAAAGATTTTAACAACGATTGATGCGATATACAAAAACGATTGGTTTGTACCAAATAATGGAATAAACAGCACCTTATTATGGCATAACATACTTAAGCATAGATACTTATAATGCCGCATATCCAAACGCATTTTAACTAAGTCTGCGTTAAGTTTACGTTTGCTGATTTGCACATACTTGATTACCACTATGAGCATCTATTTATCGAACCGGTTGTTTCAAGTTTCATTAACATAAGTACATAATAATATATTCCGGTATTAAAACACGGGGGTATGCGATATTAGAGCATCTGTAGCGAATGGCTATTAAGACATAACGTATTCTCTAATGGCAGAATGACACATTACCTAAGCCTAAGAATAAACGTTATGAATAAAAATTAACTGTACAAGAGGTCATAATGTGCGTTCGGATCCGATACGTCACCAAATGAACGGATCATCGCTCACCGGGCGGTAAAAAAAGTATAACAAAAATAAGAAAATAAAAGGAATGATAGAAAGTAAAGCATAAAATCACTAATAATATATTTTATCTTTATATCTCCCATTATATTAGATTGTAACTGCTATTGAAAGCAAATTGAAAAGCTACCCATGCTCAGAAGCGTGTAAATGTTTCGTACCTCGCTAAATACATGATTCATCAACGAGTATTAAATTTTCACTATAACCTCATTTTAACAATTATTCTCATTAAATCTACGTACGTTTCGTATTTTATTGTATTATTTATTTTACTTTCAATTATAGCTAAGTGAAACAATTGGCAGTTACGATTGACTGGCCGATAATCTTCCGAATCCAGACGTACCTACTTAATATAATTTTAGTTCTCTTAGATATGATTCACTTAATAAATTGTTCACATATCTACGTGTAACGTTTGAGAATTGCGTCGACCGCATTATATTCCCTAGGTTTCATACAAGCTCAAATATAACTTATACGTAGGTAGATCGATATAAGTAGTAAGTAAGTATATTGTATAAAACGAGTGAAAAACGTAAAAATTTTATACATTTACTATGCAAGGGGATTACTGTAAAAGATTAAATAACATACTACACTTAAAGATAGCTTAAAATAGTGTTAGAGTCGTGGCAGTCACGTTTGAGTCACTCGAAAAATGAGTTTCTTGTCGTCCATTAATTTTCCACGCTTTTAATGAGAAGCATAAATAAAAAGAGGATTAATGCCTAAGGAAACAAAGTCCTTTACATTTTTTTTTTGCGAGCAAGAAATGTCAAGAAGTTATACACCGTTCTGAACTTTTCCGAACTTTTAATTCATTTTACCGGTGTACATATTCGTAACACCCTACATAACTTAACGATTCAAAAATATATTGAATCGCCTTTCCCTTATATCTATCATTACCACACCAAAACATATTTATCTAACTACATATAGATATGTCATCGAATCACGATCATCCTCTAAAAGCAAGCAGTGATTATTTTTAAGTAATTAAAGATTTGGAAATAATTGAATAATTAAGCATATTACACACTGTATATATTATACGAAACTCAAAAAAGTAGAATCTTAAACATCTTTAGCACATGTTACAATGTGAATATGACGTACACGATCATCATTTATTGACATTTTAACAACGGGGTTTTGCTTGATGTAACGCATGCTAAATAAGTTACATATAGACTCGTATTTTTCGTCACGTCAATTTGTTTGGCTGGTTTAACTGGGCAAGACTATTATAACATAAAAAACATAAAGTTATGTTAAAAATACTAATATTTACATAACATTATGCACTACGCACAGGACAGACACAAAAATTCACACGACACAGCCGATTCGTCTAAAAGTTTCATATAATATTGCATTAATGAAATGTGTTACCACAATTTACACTACTTAAACATATTTTAACACCCGATATGAAAAATAAACTTCTAATTACAGTTGCAATAACTATTTATACATTTTACAATATCATGTTTGTATATATGTGACGATCAGAATGGAATATTATAACGCGTAAAGTTATTTAAGTCTCTAAGCGCACTGTTCATTCACTAAAGTTACGTTATATTTTGTTTGCAAATTATATTTAACGGCGTAACCATTACACTGATCATTAAATACTTTTAAAAACTCTCTTCTTCGTTTATATAAATGCATCTAAGTATAATTTAACTGTTTATATTGGACTTTAACATTTAAACTGTTCCGTTTTAGAGACAAAAATAGCAAGAACAGCTGCGTGAAAGGCGGCAACATGTTTAGTTTACATCGGGATATGCTGAATATCAATATTAGGTACTCTTAATAGAAATACTAATGTAGCATTCGATTATATATTGAATTTAGATTAAATTTAGACAAGCTACATATCCTGCAACGTAAAGTAAACATGTATCCAACTTGCTATCTATCATAAGTTAGATAATAGGATAATATTTAATTATATTTATTACCCTTCCGACTCACAATCATGATTTTAAGTGGTCACAATCGTAAAATACATCTTAAGTAGCTTTCCTAGGCACTCATACACGATTAGCCTCATATACATAGATGAATTAATGACAGTCAGTCGATGTCGCGGGTACATATCTACGTTGAATAATATTTTAAGCGCGGAACTTTGTCGATATTTATTATCTGTGGTAGCAGGACAAAAAAGAATTCAATGTCTTTTGTCTATTGTGGTGGGAAAATGTAAAAAGTGTTGAAAGTTTTTGGCTTTGAAGTGATATAAATTTTATTTTATATTATTGTCCCTTTTGTATCGTGATTAATGTTTGAGAAAAGTTTAAATATTGTTATACAAAATGTAAGATTCTTAAGGCTGAAGTCGGATGTAACATAGCTCTTATGAGAAACTAAGTTTGAAAAAATATCTGAGAAAGTTTTAACAGAAATTTATTTTAAAACTGGGTAAGTTTGTTCATATTCTATTTTTGTATAAATTGTTATTTATATCTTCTGACAAGCTTCTTTGGTAACGTTATTATTTTGTTTACTAAGAATTTTGAATCATTGTCAAAAAGACGGTTATAACTATTCTAGTTGGCCTAGTTGCTAATAACTCGTGGCACGTTTTAAATATCTTAAATTTTATTTTGTTTCGCGAGTGTTACCATGACTTGTACGCGATCGGCAAATTGTTGAGAAATATCGTTTTATCGTATATACCTTAGTATTAAATGCTTTTCTGTCCTGCGTGTTAAGTACGTAATGACATGTCCCGAGTGCTTTAGACGAGTATATCTCAGCGTCAGTTGGTGTAGTGGTCGAACGAGCCCAAATACTCCAGCGCTGCACGGTAGCAGAATTCATACTGGTCCTGTTGAATTAAATTGTGTGAGATTAGAGTTATATAATTACGATAAAAACTATTTTTCTTGCAAGATGCGCTTGTGTATTTTACGACGTGCGTTATGTTATGCTTACGTGCGTAAGTTTCAAAATGAAAATGATGTATTATGTATTTTTTCGCGACCTAGGCGGTCGCAAAAGAAAATCGTTTCTTTAGTTCTGTTCTATAAAAAAAAGAACCGAAAACAGACTAACTTAAATATTAGAAATACATTTCATAACCGTAGTGGTTTGAAGTGCTGTAAGTATTTAAAAAGTTTGAGATTTTATCCAACTTCTTGAGTAGGTACACTAGATACCTATTACCACGCAGAAGTCGCGGGTTCGATTCCCGCTCAGTGTAAATATTTGTGTGCATGAACATGGGCTATTTGCATTGGTCTGGGTGTTTCTATGTATAATATGTATGTATTTACAAAAAAAGTATATAAGTATGTTTATCCGCATTCGAGAACCCATATCACAAGCTATTAATATATGCTTACTTTGGGTCTAGATGGCGTTGTGTGGTTGTTGTGGTATTATTATTATTATTATTATTATTATTTTTACTACTCCATGACAATAGTTACAAAAACGCACTTAAGAGCAATATAAAAAACAGGTTAATTGTAATCTAATGTATTAATCTAATACTAGCTTTCCGCAGCGCGGTTACGGCGCTAAGGTACATCCTTGGTTACTGCTAGACACATAGCCTATAACCTCCCCTAAGAACTGGACTCTCAAACACAAAAAGAATTTTCCAAATCGGAAATAGTACAGTAACAGTATATCCAGAGACTACCTTCTACAACCTCACAAACTTTACTTCTTTATAATATTAGTATAAATTTAAGTGTTTTGGGGATTCAAAATTTAGGCTATTTTAATTTAAAACAATTGTTATCTTGTTACCTCAGTTTGTACCATAGCAGGCCGCTGCGTGCGCAGTGTACGAACAGTCTGGAACACGTCGACGACTCCCTCGTACTGCATTCGCTCTAGTACCGTCGATAGGGTTATGAATACTCCGGTGCGACCAACACCCGCACTGTGTAACAAAAGTTAGAATTACATTTTGGAGCGGTTATAAACTAGCGTTTAATACGCGCGTATAAGCTCGTTTTGGAAGCGCGTATAAGGACCCTTGTGCACGAGCTGGTTTATTGGAGCGCGCAATGTAGCGCCCTAAAATGCGGTAGTTTGAAACCTGCCCTATTTAATTCTATAAGTGATATTCTTGCTGGCAAAGGTAGAGAGAATACATACATAGTATAGGTAATTACTAACAATAAAATAATTTATGGATAACAAATGATGCTAACAATATCCGCGTTTAATTTATTCGTGGTAAATGTAGCTGAATTATCCAAAATTATGGTTATAACAATCACATACCTGCAGTGTACAGTTATAGGGCCATCTTGACCGAATTGCTCCTTAGTCTTATGCACTTGTCCTAGAAAATCGATGAAACCTTCTCCGCTCTTAGGCACGCCTTGCTCTGGCCAGTCAGTGAATTGGAATTGACGAACCGTTCTGGACGACCCATCGCGTGCGTCCGTAACCTAAAAAGGGTATTCAGTTATTTTCTTGCTCTACCCAAAAATAATATCCTATTGAGTTATATAGGAAATAGGGACAATACGTTACCTTGAATTCCCTCAAGATGTACTGAGGCATGTTATATTCGGCGATAGGGTCAACCACGAAACATTGATAACGCACAGAACGGTCCGATGGCCAGTATTGGTGACATTTTTCCTAAAGAAAAATAATAGGTTAATCCGAGTACTATAGAGCGTGTATGAAAATAAAACTACATATAAAGGTTACTTACTCGGCCCATCTCTTTCAACTTCGTTAACATCACGATTATAGTAGAATTGTGCTCCCAAAGCATTCGCCAAAAATCATCTGTGGTGTCTGGTAACGGTCCTTGAGTTGCAATGTAAGCCGCTCTGTATCGGTAGCCATCGACAAACGATGCGTTTATGTAGTCAGAGCCATCACGAGGTGTCAAACAAACTCTAGTAGACTCATACGGCAAGATGTGGACTAATCTATTCTTGTGTTTGTTGCAAGGCAAACTAGCAGATACAAAGCGAGTGGAATCAGCTTTCATATTAGCCAATTTCTTAAATTCCAATTCCATACCCGTAATATTTTCAATGGGATCAATTCGCATGAGCTTTTGAATGTGGGCGTGTAAGTTGCGCGCAGGTATTTCGGTATCCCCGCATATGACAGCTTCAAGTAGGGCATCGTGAATAAAAATGTATTGGTCTTCAGTCTGCACCATATAGTTCCTTTGAGCTCGCAAACAAGTCACATGGCCGTAGATGTCCACAGTGCGTTCGTGTCGAGCCCTTTCGAGCATAGAATCAATAACGATGAAGCATCCTGTGCGACCAACACCAGCAGAACAGTGAACTACTAATGGGCCAGCATCTGGTGGGTTCAAGGCTCTCACACGTCGTAAGAACTGAAGGAACGGTGCAGGGTGATCAGGAACACCGTGATCAGGCCAAGCAGTGAATTGCAACTGTTTGATTTCGCGTCTCTCGCTACTGTTTCCATTTCTTTCGACTTGGAAGGTACGAATGCAATAAGTTGCTAGTTCTTGGACTTCAGCAATAGTTACCGTCATCATACCATAAGTTTCAGTTCCTCTGCTAGGCCAGTATTGGTCACATTTGATTCTTGTTCTTTCTTCAAGCTTGGTCATCATTACAATTGTAGAAGTTCGTAGTTCCCAACACATTCGCCAGAAGTCAGCCAAAGTTTCCTGAAGTGGACCTTGAGTTGCGACGTACGCATTATGTTTACGATAACCATCACAGTAATTAGCATTAATATAATCACTTCCGAGAATGCCATCTATTGGTTGAAGAATTACGCGACTATGGTCATAAGCAATCACGTTTGCGTAACGATTTTTAGGCTTATTAACTTCCATATTAGAGTGATCCCAGGTAAATTGTTGACCTGGTTCGATACTTTCGTATTCTTGCGAAAACTTAAGATTATCATTAGCTTTCAGTCTTTCTATATGTTCGGAGAGTTCCAGAATAGGGATAGGTGGATGAGATATCATAGCTGGCGTTTGGAAGTTCAACCGTCTCATTTCTACTGGATCAGACGGTGCTCCAAAGCCCACGTCAGCCGACATTAGCGGTCTTGTCACTGCCGCTTGATCAGGAGCTTTGCAGGGCTGTCGTCGCCTCTTGAATATGAATAATACCACCAAGCATAACGATAACATCAAAGCTGCAATAATTGGACCGACAACCCAAACCATACCAGCTTCTTTTCTGTTTTCTTCTATTCTGATTTCTGGATCTCCATGAATGTCCTTAGGATCAGGTCTGCTAGGTTCTTCTCCTGGTGGAGCTACGCGCATATCAAGTGATAAATTTTCAGAGAATGGACTAGACGTATAAAGATGCTTTTGAGGTGTATCAACGACTGCACGTACGAACACGCGATACTTTTTGTTCTGATTTAATTTTCTGTTCAGGAAGCCTTCGTACATTTCATCATTACCGAGATGGAATGTGTACAAAATATTTCGTTGTAAGAATTTAGCAGCAATGTATGGTGCGTTTTCATCATCTGTTCGGGCATTATTTTTTATTAAATCATCTGTTAGGAACTGATCTGGATTCTTATGATTATGTGCTTTATCATCAGGTACTACAACTAGATAATAATGCGATATGGGTCCATATTCTTCAGAGGCTTGAGGTAGAATGACGAGTATTTCGTTTTCAACAACACCATAGAAATCAGGCTTAACCATGGGTTTAGGCGCCGCCATTTGGGTAGTGACAGTAATTTTTGTTGGTGGTCTATACGAATCGTCATTAGGTATGGCACTTACATTAACATTATAGGTTGTAAACGGAGATAGATCGTTTATCGAATACGACGTTCTATCATACTTTACTATGATTTCCTTTCTTGGTATTTCCTGTGTTTGGGTCATACCAAGAGAGTCAACAAATTCTTTAATAGCGTTGTAGGAAATCTTATAGCTAACAGGGTTTAAGCGTAATGGAGGAGACCATGACAATGTCATGGAATGAGTGGACACATCTTGCGCCCTAAGATGTAAAGGCACTTCTTCAGGTCTAACCTTCACAGTAACCTTTTCCGATAATCTTCCTAGGCCGTCTGCAGTCTTTGCGGCAACAGCAATGGCGTATTCAGCAAATTTTTCTAGATTATCCAAATCAGCTGAGTGTGTTACGTGAACGCTCTTTTGCTGCCATTCATCTAGATCCTCTACAGGCGTCATGGTGTAAAATATAACATAACCGATTATTTTCTTTCTTGAACGGAATGTTTCCCACCAAACTTCTACACTGGACTCAGAAGTTGCAACGGCTTTAACTGACATAGGCGCTCTACCGATATCCCTTTCAGTATGAGCCGTTACATCTTTGCTGTATGGACCTGCTCCTTGGTCAGTGTATGCACGAACTTTGAATACATAATGCTCGTCTTCTTCTAATCCAGTAAACACTGCTTTAGTCTGTTCAGTAGTTTTTTCTATAACGGAAGCTTGATCACCTCTTTTGTAGAACTGAATATCGTATTTCTTTATCTGACCACTTCGATCAGCTCGGATTGGAGGTTCCCAAGTAACACTAATGATATCTGGTGTTTGAAAGTGATACGTGACATTTGTCGGAGGCCCTTTCGGGGCACCTTCCGGTGTAAGCCAATATTTGATAGTTTCTTGACCTATACCGATATGATTTTTACCTGCTACCCTATATTCATATTGGACGCCTCTTTCTAAATCATTAATTTTATAACTATGTACTTTAGTGCCAGGGAAATTAACTTCTTCGAGGGGTTGATCTTTAATACCATATCTCAAACGATATCCGAGCAAATCGCCGTAGGTTTGGGACGGTTTGGTCCATTCTAATTCTATCGATACAACTGGCTCCCTCTCTAAAACTCTGCAAAGTAAATGTACTTCGTTAACGGTGTTCAAGATATCATAAAAATGAAATATCATTTAATAAAATATTAAGGCTCACTTCAGGTTGACGGTAGGCCTGTTTGGCACACCGCCAGGCGTCTTTACAGACACCGGCGCACTTCGGTCACCGTCCCCCTTCCTCGTCAGAGCAGCTACTTGCACGTTGTACCGCGTATCAGGTTGGAGCCCCGAAACGTTCAGTTCGAGAGTTGTATCGTCCATTACGTTAAATCGCATCGGATCGTTCAAAAGACCTTTTCCCTATGAGAAATGTTAACAGTATAAATATAAGCTTTGTTGTTACATTTGGCCGTATAGTTCCTATTGAACAAAGTTAGACATAATTATGTTCCACACTTACCTCATCTCTGACTTCTTGCACATGCACATGGTAGCCTCTGATGATGCCATTTTTTTCTTTTTCTTGTGGTGGTTTCCATGTCACGTGGATAGAAGTCGAATTGATGGCAACGATTTTTACGTCTTGAGGTTCGCCAGGTACTGTGAGCACACAAGATATATGTGAGATATCTAAGCGGCATCTGTTTGCAATTCGACCTAAACTGCCCTATCAGCATCTACGGGAGCGTGCTAAATACTACCTAAAGCGACTTTTAAGGGCCTAAAATGGAATTAAGCGTCCGCGTCAAAGGTTTTTTCATTAAAGCGCTGCAAATTTTTAGTAATAATAAATCGTAGTAAGTAGAAGTGGTGTCGGTAATCCCCATCGGTGATGCTGATAGAGCACTTGGGTCGTTGGCGAGTGTCTACACACGCCTGTCAGCATCTCGATCGGGCATTTGAATACCAACACACACTGAGACATTATCATTTACGCCCTTTCACATCACCATAACCAATTAAAATCCATTACCTTCCAATCCACATTGTAAAGAACAACTAAAATCGTCAAGCTTTTACAAAGAGTTCAACATTTAGTAAGTATTTATCTATTAGTTTCCAAAGCAGCATTTCTATAACTAAAATTCCTTAAACCACACTCTGCAAGGGTCCATGCTTCGGGACGTCAAGACTTGGGAGCATCGATTCAAAAGTAAATTACAAAAAGGACACACCAAGTCTTTAACTCATCAATAATACCGTCTACGAAGACATGCTTTTAGAGGTTACCGCTTGCAGTTTGTTTTAAAGTAAGTTATTAGATTAAGGAGCTAGGAAGATATACTACATAAAGCATAAGGCACAAGCACAAACGCACACCGAAACAAGCACTATAGTAATTGATACTCACTCCTTACGGCTGTACGGGTTACCAGCGGCCCATACAAAGTCAGTGACGAGAGAAAAAAGAGAAAAACGCATTCAAATACATTTAAGACAAATTGTGCGAACATTGCAGGGCGAACGGAACTACTAAGTGAGAGATTACGAGTAGAACGCTTGTCGGCAAAATGGGGGGCACTCTTATTTTATTTCCTCGTGTATTTTGAGCTCTTTAGGAGGCGCATTCAGTTTAAGCCGCTTGGGACGTCGGTCTAGGTTAGTGCGCATTGCCTTTTTCTGTTCGGGACGCGCCAAATAAACGGAAAAAGCAACTTTTATTTTTGAACTTGTCGGCATAAATCTGTCGAAAATGTATTTATTAAGTGTACTTTTTTAGATTAAACTGAACCTCTTTTGGTCTGCGTCAACGAGCGTTAAAAGAAGAAAAGTTGTTAAAATATTTTGTAATGTTAAATTTGAGGCGAAAAAGGCAATGTTACGTTAATGAACCTTGTCCTTTGGTGCAGAGAAGTCACTCACACGCACATGTATTGATTAACGCGACGGCGCCAGTCTATGTGTGTGTGCTTCAGTGTAAGTCTTGTTAATGTGCCGCCGTCATACCTTCTGTGTGTGTTGTGCCTCGTACCTCGTGTATCTTCTGTGATGTTTGTAACTGTGTCAGAGTGTCCATTGCTGTGCTCTTCAATAAATTTGTTCTGTATTCTGTTTACAATCAGCGATGTACCGTACTTAACAGGAGTGATTGATGTCGGTCTATATCACGCAGCGTTCTTTGAGCCCCGCCCGTTCGTTGTTAACGGCAATAGCGAACGTAAGGCATAATAGTATTTTGTATTATGTCACAATATCTAGTGTGCATGCACAACGAAAGTCTGATAGAGTATACAGAAGAAAGAAGAGAGGCGAGAGTGAAACTGCTACTGGCAAGAACTTGTAGCACAAGAGCAAGTGAGATAGACAGAGAGATAGAGATAAAGAGAGAGAGATAGAGAAGTAGCGCGTAGAGTCTAGTAACCGAGCTGAGCAATCTGGGAGTACAGGCGAAGAGTGTCGCGGTCCTGATCCCTGGGATCCGTTACGAGAGACCAATTGATTTTTATGTGAAATTTTGACGTTGGATCCTCGGGACATGGCTTCGACCCGCAGCCTTCCCGCTAATAGTAGATAGTAGTGAGGATAGTACAGTGAGTAAAGAAGTAGTCATTGTGAGTAGTTCAGTAGCATGCGCGCGTGTGGTGTGGGGACGGTATTGGTATTCAAATGCGGCGTTCGGGCCGTGGTGCGTGTTGAGCGCTATAGCCGAAGGGTGGCTCGTCAGCTAACCCTGCTCTATTGTAGCTAGTGTCAGTCAACGCTTGACAGTGCGCGCCGACGAACAGCTAGGTCGGCAGCGCTCACTGTCAAGTGCAGCGGCCTATGCCCAGAGCCACGCAGAGGGCTATAGCTGTTGTGTCACGCACTCGCTCTCTCACCTCGTGTCGTCGCTAGATGTGCTGAGTGATTCCTAAAAGTGCAGTATTTACCTCACGCAACCCAACAACATAGTAACATGACCGATTGCGTGCAGTAAAACGTGAAACCTATCTGGTGCCCAGTGAAAACTTATAACGAAAAACGGTGCGGTGTCGGTAAAGAAAGCATGCAAAATTGTGTCCATTGCTAAATACTTAACAACTGTGCGCCAAAATTAATATATAACGGTGCCGTCGACACTATACCAGGTGCATTATAAACTTTGCATTTCAGTGAGTGCCATCTTAACGAGACGATGACGAGTCAATGTGACGGGTCATCAAAATAAATCATTACATGTGACAGTGAGTGGAAATATCATCTATATGCCGCTGTGATAGCGACTGTAATACAGTGAAACCAAAATGATTATCTGTGACATGAATAAAGATACATGGAATATTATCGGCAAGCATAGTAATACTTTTGTTACGAGAACTGAACCTCCTTGTTTAGAATCCTGCTATGTGCTCACAAAAAAGGAACAAAAGAAAAATGACATTAGTATTTTGGTAGTTATTGTAGCGCAACGAGTTTGCTAATGTGATTATGAACTACTCCGTTATGACATTAATGGTTTTTATCATAATAGCCCACCACCAATATTGGATCAATTATCATTTGCATATCATTATGATGTTCACTCACGGCTAAAATGGAATTGCATCTGAGTTTTTACTGCACAATATACCTAAACATTCAGTTAAGGTAATTACTTGCATTTCCATTTTAACTGCGGTGTTCATACACATATTTCACAATAAAATCATTCATATGCAATACGATTACAGATCAATAACAACTATTAAATGTGATGTATTACTATTATTTAGTATCTGTTTTCAAACATATTGGTAATATGAACAATTTTAAATACCAAATTATACCAACTTTGTAGCATCCCAAGGTGTTGTTAATAAATAAATATGTTATTAGAGTCCATTTCATGAAGTAAGTATATCATCATTAAGTAGTAGTCAAATGTACTAACAGAGGACATTATCCATTTAAAATATACATTACGACAGATTAACGAGTTTACCGAAGAATAATTTTAAAAGGAAGCGAACTTCCAAAACTCCTCTGATATTACACGGCCAAAGAACTTTGTTAATTTGGAAGATAATTAAATTATTCATCAATTATTAGCAATTAATTCTTTGACCCGGCATCGCTCAATTTTATGATTTTATGTTTATTAACGCCGCTTCAGATTATATTAAAAAGTAAATTTATTAAGACTTTTTTGTTTAAATTTTTTTGCGTGGGTAGTCACAAAATTGAGCCCGCTCTGACGATGGCAAAGATTGGTTATTGACCAATGATTGTATGAGACACGTACCGTCTTCATGCGTGCGGACGGTGACAGGGTACGAGGCGGGACCGTCGCCAACGCTCGTGCCCGCCAGAACCCAGATGCGATACTCAGTCCAGCGTCGCAGTTCGTCCAGCACGAACGACGTCTGGTTGAGTTTGATGACGGTCGCTTCGCTATCTCCCCTCCCAGATTCCACACAAAGCAGCTTGTAGTAAGCGATCCTGCCGTGCGCGCGCTCGGCGGGCGGCGGCTGCCAAGATACGCGCACCGCAGTAGGGGATATCGCCGCCGCAGTCACATTCATCGGGGGCGCTCCGGGAACTAAACAAGCTCAAGGATTAAGCACACCGCGAGGCAGATCAGAGCTGATCTCATCCGTGGTCATCTGAAACCGAAATGCGATGCACCGCACAGGGCACACCACGTTATACCACAACCGACCTAACCGATGCAATCACTGAATGCGATTGAAACAAAAAAATAAAATGTGCCCAAAACAAAATGAAAGGACGACTTCCGCCGTCAAAATAAACGAGCATGCACATTTTGTTAGTGTGGTGTGAGTGTAGGATCCGCTCGCCCATACATCTCTAAGTCTCATCCGTCACACTTTCTCCTGTTGGAAAAAATTGTGATGATTATGTTCTAGCTTACGTCGCGGAGAATACCATTATTTATGACAGTGATAGACGATGTGATAGATGGAGGCGATAACATTTATGGCATCCGATAAAGTTAATGGCAAAGTAGCTAAGATTTCTCTGAATGTTCTCCGCGTCGTCGGCCGTCAAATAAAAAAAATATCATTGGAGGCGTTAACCTCGAATAAAACTGTCCTACGTACAACATAAAGCTACTACTAAGGTACGGTGTACGCTTTCAATGAAACAAATGGCGCTAACAAGTTAGACGCTGCCGTTCTGTCGTGCAATCAAATATCTGCGTACACTTTACCGTTTCGACAAATTTACGATTACAAAACACATAATTATTGTGATATAAAACTTGGTGCTTGTGCTGTATTACTGGCAGCGTGCCGGGCAGGTGCTCTTATGTGAAATATTACATTAGGAGTTACCTGGAATAACCACAATAGGCTCACACTCTCATATTTCCAAAGCAGTGATTGGGAACGAGCCAAGCCTATTCCAAAATGATAATTGAGAATATTATACGTATAACACTTTGGTAGGAAACAAAAATCAATATTCTAAATATACATTTGAAATGGTCTATTTAATAGTTCGTTCTCATTCACTGGTCTACAGTCACTCGTTCACGAGACGTCACTCCATGTGTCAGTGGTTATCACATACCATATTGTTTAGTTCGCACGGCTATCGGCGGAGTGGTAGCACCTTCGCCCCTCTGAGATCTTGCTGCGAGCCAAATGTAGTACAACGTGTTGGGGTACAGTCCATTCAAGGTGTAGGTTTCTGTTATGGGGATCCGCCTAAAAAAACATTATGTATCTTAATAAAATTCTAAAGAAATCTTAGGAAAATTAGTCAATATTTTATGTTTTAATGTATTTAGCATGTGTTATTTATGTATGATACATCTCCTTACTTCCTATGGTGTTCCTTTGCATACGTGTCGTTCCAGTACAGCTCATAGGACACAATGTTGTCTCCGGCGTGGGCCGGTCTTCTCCACGACAGTGATACTGAAGTCTCGCCAGCTTCTACTGCCACTAGGTTTGATGGTTGAGATGGGACTCCTGTGTTTAAAGTTGACTAAAGTTGTTAAATATAGTACTAAAATATGTGAACGCAACATTACCGAGTAGATTTATTGAATGAGATATCTTACAGAGTTGGCAGTTCATGAGTAATTATTTTAATAAACACAAGTTTTGTTAACGACTCGTATAAAATGTGGAATGGAAATAAAACACTGTATATTCTCTGTTACAATACGACAGTAAATACAACATAGTAAAAATATACTGTTAATTATAGCGTTCGTGATCACGTAAAATAATATGCCAGTACAAGGCTTCTTAAAAACAATGTTTTCACCTACGCAATATATAGGACATCCGGCCTACGCAATATACTGTTCAGTTTACCAAACAACCTAAGCTCTCGACTTAGGTAGAAAAACAAAACATATTTTCTAAAATAAAAGATCATTCTCGAGTAGGAGACTTGTTGTTACTAAGCTAAATGAAATATATACAGTACAGTGACTATATTGTTCGTTAATGGAATTTTATTTACTAAGCTCGCAATCCCACGTGAATTGTCTACGAAAATTCTATGTAATGTACTCTGAGTGAGGCTTTAATATCTCGTGGATTACTGATACGAAACATTTTGATATAAACAAGAAAAGTCTTGTATTTGTAGTTTATTTGACTAAACAAAACTGTAAGTAGTTCAAATGCCAGAAATTTACGCCAACCAGTTTCATACGCGATTAAGATGAAAAAATATTCGAAGTACATGATATAGTGCTAAAAAGTAAGAATGAAAGACACGTACCTTGCTGTGTTTTGACTTGCACCGGCGCAGAGATAGGTCCTGGACCCACAGAAGTGAAGGCTTGAACGCGTATTGTGTAAACCGTGTGCGGAGTCAACTCACTGATCGTAGTAAGATGACTATTGTCCATCTGTTAGCAAGAACATTTTGTAAATACGCTGCATAAACTAGGTCAAGGAGTTTGAAGTTTAAGGCGTGCATAGCCGCTTACTAAGTTGGTAATGTCTGTTGGTAAGTTAGGTTGTTATTATGATTTTAATATAGCCTTTGGAATACGTTAAAGCTTAGAGTTTTAAGGAAAAGTTAGCAATATCTTAAATTAAATTACGTTAGTTTATTCTACTTAGATTTTTATTTTCTTTAGCTTAATAAGTCAAACGTTTACTATTCTAGTCTTTCTAGAAACATAATTTACAAAACTAAAACAAAAGCAAAGTTTATTGTTGACGTGAGAGACCACGTATAATCGATACTACACCACCGATTAAAGCACGCGTTATTAATATGTACTTAACAAAGTCTTATAATCTGAACCAGATCCCTATAACCTACGTTAAAATGATATCTTACCATTTGAGAATGCCATGACTGTAAAGGTTGCGATGGATCTGTTGTGTAGAATATTTTGTAGCCCTGCAAAAGACATGTTTGTAAATAACATTTAAATTTAAAAAATATTCCAAATATGACATCAGCAGTGTCCAACTTATCAAGTCTCACAAAAAAACTCAAGATTTGGTTGAACAGTAGTATGTTAGTCAATAATTATTATTTTTGAGTATTTTATATTACAGTTTAATAAAATTAGTTATTTATTCATACCGTCACTTGTCCATTAGGTGTTTCGGGTTCGTCCCACTGTATAACCATAGTGCTTGAGCTGAGAGGCCGAACTTGCACGTTCTTAGGTGCTGAGCCCGGTTCTGTAAAAAAATAAAACATTTATATAAAGCTAGTTTAGGTTCACCCAAATAAGTTCATTTTAATCACCACAAGTACATGCCAAATTTAAATACAAAAATTGAATCAATTGATTCCCAGTTCAAAAAAATTGTAAGTATTATATTTATTTATATATAATTTAGTTATATATTTTTTATGTTACTGCTCAAATATTAACTTTTTAATAGATAGAAAATCATCTAAAATAGTTCTAGTCGAGGTGAACATTAATTAGAAATAATAATTTTATTGTTAGATACATAACGAGAAAAATAAAAAAAAGATAAAGTTGTATCTACTATTAAGGTACAACTTGTTATTTTTTTAATCAGTAAGTACACAAGAAACCTTAGAAAACATATAAAAACTCGAGAAAACCTATAAGTTTATGAGTTACGAGAACACATAAAGTTTACACTTCGTTGTATCAACTCAGGAAAATCGATAATATTTCACGAACCTTTAAACAACACTGGTTTAAAAATGTTTGTTACAATTTAAATGAAACCTATAGCCATGATGATGGACACAATAATTCGTAAACAATACAATGTTAAATTAAAGACGACTTAACTCATCTCAATTATGTACAAAATGAAAATAAAAGTAATAGGACAATAAGCGTTGAGGGCACAATGGCCGTCTTAATAGGATTTGTAATCTCCGTCTGTAACACGAAAAACGGAGCGTCACTCAATGAAAAAATCTCTTTTCTGTTTATAATACTCGCGAAGGGCGAAACAATAAAAGTTTTGGGACTCTGCGATATTAAAACGCTATAATCTCGTTTGGGTCCAGAATCCGGGTCGTCGCCGTCAAACCAAACTTTTCCTTTATTAGAAATGTAAAGAATATGAAAGACTTGTTGGTAATTTTTATATACCAACGTTTTCATTACCAACTCATCAGAGCTTTTATTCCTCTGTTTTGTGACATCCTGTCTACAATTTAAGATATTACGAAATTTTCGAAAACAAATTTAATATATTTTGTTGAGCAAAATTAGATATAGTACTTTGATATCGTAATCGTTTGTGAATCAAATAGAAAAAAATAATTCCACCACAGGGTAATTTTACGGTAAATATTTAATATGTAAATGGTTTACAAGCAGAATAACACTAATTTGTACAGTTTTATAAACAAATTTACATGCATTTATAAGCAAATTAACATTTGTTGTTTTAGCATTATAGTTACACCCATTCTGTTAAATTACATAAAAGTTTAAGCCCTCGTTTGCAAAGTCACAAAAACTGGTCTAGATGTAGTTGTATCCGTTAAAAAAATATAAGGGTTAGCGACAACCTAAAAATCCATGCTAGCGACACCCATATTTTAGAACTTTAGACCCACAATATCGTTAATGAATTAAAATTCATAACAGAAGGTATACTTACTGGCACCTCCATATGAATCCCCTGGAAGAGAGCAAGGGAATAAAATAATCATATTAGTAATCAGAATGTCGACGCGCGAACACACTTAGTACACGAACGACAGTGCAATAGAAAACTTTAGAACGTGTGTCACATTAAACTCATCGCTTATGCTGGTCCTAACATCGATAAAAACGAAATGGTGCATGATTAAAGAACAAAAAAATACGCACTATGTCTACGTCTACAAAAGAAAATAAATGTGCAAAAGAAACTCAGGTCCATGATAAATCAGAAGCAAACTTACATGAAGCATCGGCGAATGTCGTACGTCACGTTACGAGTATATGCGTAGGCATGTAAAGACGATCAAAGAAAATACCTTAAAACTGAGAATTGAGCGCAAGAAACGTAAAAGAAATCTATTTACCCAATTCAAAGCAAGGAAAATTAATTTGAGACTCACAAAATTCAAAGCGAGAGAGAAAATGAAATGATAACAAGCGTATGGGTAAATGTGGAGATGTTTTTTTTTACTTTTTTATTGCTTATTACAACTTTGTACAATATAAGATTTGGTGACGCCTTTTGAATTAAATTAGTTAATGAAAATATTAGCTTTGAGCAATATTTACGGTTTTAAATTTCATTAATGGATTCCAGATGATCATATTCTTAAATATAAAAAATCTTACTCAGTTCACTAATAAAACACAGAGAAATGTTCTGTAATTTAATGAAAGTTCCAAAAGTGTATTTTTTTCTAAAAAAAACACATCACATAACTGACAGGCCATTCTTTTTAACCACTAGAGAATTAAAATTTTTAGTATAAGTTATAATTTACGGTAACAGACACGGCTACCAAAACACCATACAATTAGGGATAGTTATCAACCAAGTAATTATTACTAGATATGTTATTCAGACCTAGTAGTAATCTGAATATAATTTAGCTTTTCATGGTATCGTAATTTGAATTCTAGACAACAAACTACCTTAATTGAAAATAAACTGAATGAACGAACCCAAGGGAATTCATTTATTTATGAACTCATTGCAGGTAATGACCCGGGTCAAATAAATACACAATTCTTTCTAACAATAGGTACACCTTGTGTTTCCTTTGCTTTCTTTTTAACGAATGCTCTAACCATCTACGTAGGGCATGTAAACAAGTGAATGTGTAAACATACCTAGGTGTAGGTATTTTTTATTCCTTCTCTCTTCACCCTATGGTACGGCAATTATACCCAAGAGAACCTTCGCAAGAATGACGGCTTAATGTGCCCACAGGTTACCTATCTGTATAGTGGTAAATAGGTAGTAATACTTTTGCCATTTGAAATGCGGTAAAGGAGTTTACTATACACTTCTTTACTTACACATTTACAATTTCTACCGTATTTCCTCTCACATTCCCCGTTTTAGAGCATAGAGTCCATTCATCGATGACAAAATAACATAGGTACCTATCATACTAGATTATTTTTGTTGATCTAGTATTATTCAAATAGAAAAAGAAATGAACTATTAGTTATTTTAGTTTTTAGAAACCATACTTTTTAATTTTCTTATTCTTTATGGTATTAAGGTAGTATATATTCTTTTACACACAGAAATGTACCTTTTTATTTGAGAGTTGATAATTGCCTACCAGTAGTGCAATCGGCACAGTACCTACATCTGACCAATCCACCATTGTTTTAAATTATTTACATACCGGTTTCTCCTGTGGTGATGACAGCTGGTGCTGAGGGTGGACCACGACCGATGTTGTTCACAGCAATCACGTACATTTCATACTCAGTGTAAGGTGATAGGTTAGTTACTGAATAGTACTGGGTTATCACGCCGGAGATCTCGCTGAACGCCTGTTTAATATTTAAAGAAGCATGAGTGTGTGCGATTTTGAAGCAGATATTGAGAGTTGGACTCATTTAAATGCACTGCCGCATGTATTTTGTATATATTTAAATTCTTATTCTCAATATTTTTTTACCTAGTAATACTGGCAGCTTTCGTCGACGTCCATCGTTATATCTACCGTAAAATATGGCGAAACATAAAAAGGCTTATTATAAATAGATTTGTTGGTAAGTTTTACACTAAACAAATATTGATAAATAACATAGGGGTACAATATTTACCTGGTTAGCGTATTTAGGCTTGTACTGTATGACGTAGTACTGTGGTTCTTCTGCTCCATTGTAAGTCCACGTCAGTCGCACGGTAGTCGCCGTGATCTCTGATGGCCGCACCTCCGTAGGCGGGCCCGGCAACGCTAGACATCAAATAGGTCATTAGACAGACTGTTTCAAGAGTGAAGATGTTTTTAAGAATAGTACAAAATCAATTCTGTAGTAACATTTTAATTTTATTTATTGAAATTTTTATTTTCACGATTAATATTTACCTACCCGCTACTTAAATACAGACATCAAATTGGTCATTAGACAGACTGTTTCAAGAGTGAAGATGTTTTTAAGAATAGTACAAAATCAATTATGTAGTAACATTTTAATTTTATTTATTTAAATTTTTATTTTCACGATTAATATTTACCTACCCGCTACTTAAATACAGACATCAAATTGGTCATTAGACAGACTGTTTCAAGAGTGAAAGAATGGTACAAAATCAATTCTGTAGTAACATGTTAATTTTATTTATTTAAATTTTTATTTTCACGATAAATATTTACCTACCCGCTACTTAAATATTTGTTTAGTTTTTTTTTTGTGATTTGTGTCGCCTAAAACTTCGTGGGTAACATACGAATACAACCATTATTTTGTCCCATGAGGGAAAGCGATAAGCGACTAATACCTAACACATGGAAATAAATTAAAACATTTATTTATAATGCTATTATACCGTAAGATAAACCCGCATTCTTTATTCGCAAGAAATATTGAGTTTGCAAGTTTATTACTGAGCCACTAATCAGTGTTTGCCGTAGGTAGTTAGTTAGGTATAGGTACGTATACGTATGTATTAGCAGCAGTCCTAGATACGTGTTCATTGGCAGCTTGATTATAGCCTATTTGAAACAATATATGATATATGATTGGCCTGTTGGTCTAGTGGTTAGTAACCCTGACTGCTAAGCCGGAGGTCGTGGGTTCGATTCCCACCCAGGACATACCTTTGTGTGATGAGCATGATTGTTTGTTCTGTGTCTGGGTGTAAATTATCTATAATATGTATGTATTTACAAAAAAAAAAAAATGTATATAAGTAGTATATCAGTTGTTTAGTACCCATAACACAAGCAAATATAATTGCTTAATTTGGGGCTAGATGGTGCTGTGTAAATGTGGTAGAATATTATTGAATATTATATATTTAATAATTAGGGTCACATTGCCGACAGAACAGAGTATATTCTCAAGGTATTTGACCTTTGTTTATATTTCTAATGATATACATCAAGCTCAAACTATTCAAACACTGAATGCATCAACCAACTTAATCCTGACGAAATTAAATTAAGAAAACCGTTGCTTCGAATAACAATAATTAATCATTAATAAAGCTGACATTCGTTTGTCTCCCGGGTCCCGCACAACTTTCCAACCCTTTCAATTATGAATTATAACACTAATTCATAATGGATGTCTTTTCGCCTTGCCGCAATTTATCAAATTGATTTTCGTAAATCCCTCTTTCCACCTCGGCGAAGTTATTACCATAAATTTGCAACAGTTATCCCAAGAAATTATGAGTGTAATTTGATTCAGTCACTCATCTAGTCGACTCGACGCTCAAGCAAATGGCTTGGATTAATTAGCGAATACTAGCAACTGTGCGACTTGAGACAAGTTACAATTTTCAAAACAAATTATTGATGATATTTTAAAAGATAAACTGTCAGAATGATTAAATACTAAGCTACTAATAATAAATCTATAACTCAGTGTCAATAATATATTTTTAGCGCGAGTTTTTGTTGATTTAATGTACCTATATAAGTTACTCACATTGCACTTTGACTTCTGCTATCGCCTCGATGACACCAAGCGCGCTGGTGGCCTCACACGTGTAGTTCGCAGACTCCCTTATGTCCTCTAACTTCAGCGTATTGAGACCAAGTGGAGGATTGTCCTCGGGAGTCAACCATTTTGTTAAACCTATTGTATATTTAAAATGAGCGGTAATACGATTATTGTTTTTTATATTTACATTTTAACCATAAATACACAATTATCTGATGTAACAATATGATAATAATATGAGTTGTGATATAAATTAAAAAAGTCTATCAACTGATCGCAATTATATCAGGATTAATTTTAATTATTATTATTATTATTATTATTATCAGGCTGACTGCTCTAATACCAGCCGTCTGAAACTGTAACACTGAACGCAGGTCTCCATATATAGGAATATAAGATCAGCTAATATACTCTTCACTATTTCTTGATCTTACCTCTTCGCAGCAATTCAGTAAATACCAGGCTTAAACCTTTTCTATTGCTGGGTGGAGATTTCCTCTTAGATAGAGTATGGATGAGTCAATATATTAAATACTATTTTATGATTTTACCTTTTCTCCATTTAACTGTAGGCATAGGCGATCCGAAGGCGACGCACTTTAGCGTAAGGTTACCTCCCAGCATCACTTCAGACTTCGGGGGCGGTGGTATCGAGAACTGGGGCGCCACACGTCTCACTGTGAACAAAAGGAAATGTTTATTGTATTGGTTTATTGATTATTTTTGACAATAAATAAATAGCATCGAGATAAGAAAAATGACGCAAGGTTAAGTAATAATTAACTTCATTTTTAATTTACTTTCCATAAATTTTCTTTCATACAAATCTTGTCCTATTGCGACACAGCTTCAAAGAAATTAGTCAAATCGGTCGGGTCTTCTTTGCCGTGACCGTAGACATTAACGTGAAATATATTTATTGATAAACATTTTCGTAAACACCAACGTGAAATATATTTCATAAACATTTTCGCAATAGGTTGCCGTCAAAATGATGTGTGAAATAATTGCGCCACTTGTGATAACGAACGGTTCCCGGGTTTCTCATTACCATTAAATATTATGGTTAGTTCATTGGGCAGCCGCAGCGAAAGGCATGATTATACTGTGGTTATATTTGTGGCTTTATTTTTACGCTTGCAATATGGTATGTTAATAATGTAAATGTCATTATTTATTTAAAAATATATGTAAATAGTGTAAAGTCTGATAGCGGTCAAGGCTTCGTATATACGGGGTTGTGGTTTTAAAACAAGGCAAGTAACAATGTTTGACATTTTAAATTCCTATCTATATACTTTCTAAGTTTACTGACTCACGGTGAAGGAAAACATTCTGAAGAAACTGGACTGCACATATAGAAAAATGGTCTGAAATTGTCAATCTGCCTTGAGCAATTATGGTGAACAATGTTCATAAGAAGTTTTCTCTGCATAAGAAGAGGCATTTGGAGGGACAATAACGTGTAACGGTAAAGTATGTACGTAAGTATACTTAATGTCCAAGCCATTCTATACCACTCTAAACTTTTGAGGTGGTGCCGGCATAATAAATTAGTAGCATTAGAAGATTCATTTAAAAATACGAGGAGTGTTTTAAAAACTTTTTCGTCTAAAAGCTCAATTAAAATAGAGCTTTAATATTCATCACCACAGTATTTTATTAAGCTGAAGACCTGTGAGTAGAACTAAGCAGCACTTAGTATAATAATAGTTCTTATAGTAGCGTAAAATTTTAAACAAGATTAAAAATAGTAAATAGTCAACGTTATAGTTAAAAACCGAACGAACCGAACGCTCTCAAAATATTTAGAGATTAACGTGGTTAGGAGATAAGCATTAACGAATAATTCTGTCTTAAGACGTCCACTGCTAGACATGCATAAGCCTTTCTCAATCACGCTACGGTTGGCACCACCTTTGAGATCAAAGGGACACAAAGAACAAAGACCACTATCTGAATTTTACTAACTGTTTGTCATAAGGCAGTGTGGAGTCTTTTGCTAGAAAATAAGATACTTGCTGTTATGGTCGTATTATATTTTATTATAACCACTCTAAGACTATCATATCATTTTAATATTTATTACAAATAGCCGTGTAAGTGAAAATCAATTACATATTTTGAATCCATAACAGTAAAAGCTTAAGTAAAGTTAAGGGTCAAGGTAAGTCTCTAATGGAGTTTGGAGATTTGAATCTTCCGAGCGAATGCATTTAGAGCTCAATTCTACTGCGTGGAATCACCTTTAGCTTCGTAATAACTGCTTGACCCAAATAAGTAAGCAAAAGATTATTAAGTACTGTAGACCTTGTAGGGCTGTCATCCCATAAGGACAACGTAGATTTATTGTTGAAGTTTGAGAATTTTAGACAATTTTAGTTTCAATTAAAAGCTGTGTCCACAGACATACCAAGAAAAATATAGTCGCCTTTTAGTTTTTGTATGTCGCAATACTGATACTGATAAAAATTGTTTGTAACTATATTTTGAGATATTCTAAAATGAGAATTTTGGCTATAATAGACACGAACAAAAAGCAGAAAATCAAAACATTGTGACGTTGATGATCGACGTCATGATTGTAAAAAATGTTTGATTTAAACGAAAATTATTTAAACAATAAATTAATTTGTTTTCTATTTCCATCATCATTTGCCGCAAACATTAATGTAATTAAAGTAACCTATCAAAGGCTCACATTACATGTTTCCTAATTTACCAAAAGGTATTCGTTACGCATAATTGAACAGTATTACAGATACGAGATGTATCGCCATTTCATTATTTCTTGTTATATATATTTTGCCGATGATTCGTGCAAATATTTGCCCTCAAACGCCATAATATAGGTACCTAACTAACAGCGTGGGTTGATACATCTGTAAATCAATGTCAAGTTGTTTGATCGGTTTCATAATATATAATAGAGATTTCACTTTTTTTTTATTGGCAGATGGGTCAACAGCCCACCTGAAGGTAAGTGGTAACTGTGGCTCATAGACCTTTGCAATGCCAGGGACTCTGCGAAGCCGCTCCGCTGCCTATCGTCATGTTATTTACAGAAGGACAGGACTTATCGCGGTCACATCACCATAATATGACTGGTTTCATAAATAGAGAGTTTTCACTATATTTGCTCGTTAAGCCATCAGTGTCGGTGATATTCGTTACCGACATGAAAATCTGCGAAGTCTTTTTTGCCTATATTGGCATTAAAATGTATAGTAGTTTTTAAGTTAGAATTTATATAATATGTATTAGTTTATACCTAGATAAATTATATTTATATTTATGTATTCTTATGTTATGGGCCCTAGATGCCTGAAATAAATGATTATTATTATTATTATTATTATTATTAAAATCTCTTGTGTGTGAGACGTATTTGGCCAATTACGACGTTATATGAAAGTAATACGCAGGGAAATTGTTCGATGTTTTAATTTGAAAAATGTCCGGAATTTGGTCCAGGACAAACGTGGCACCTTATACGTCCGTTTCCTGAACCAAATATTATTTATTTAATATTATTATTAGATACCTATAATTTAATGTTCAATAATAGGAATGTAATGTGTGTATAAAGGTGATGCTAAAGTGTTAGTGGCCTTATAATAATTCATGAGAAATTTAATAAAAAATTTCATGAAAGTAAACCATTATTATATTATTGTTTAGTTAGAAAATGTAAGTACTAAAAAGTGAATAATGTAATTGTCTTTAGATAAGATGATAAAAATATTCTCGTTAGGTAAAATATTACGAGTACATATAACATATTTTTGTACTTAGGTACTAAGGTACCTATCTAATTAATTTAATCAAGCTTTCAGTTTTCATATTATTCTGGCAATATATAATATTAAGAAACAGAAATATTAAAAAGAACCAGCCAAGTGCGAGTCGGACTCGAGCACGAAGGGTTTCGTATCATTATCTACATAAAAACGGCAAGAAAATCATGTCTGTAGTGAATATATAACTAAATATTTTGTGAATATTTTATGCGTCTACCTGTTGCCTTTGTCAATATCAAACAATAATGAGGAAAAAAACAATTTGTTTTGTGGGAGCCCCCTTAAATATTTATTTTATTCTGTTTTTAGTATTTAGTAGTTGTTAAAGCGACAACAGAAATACATAATCTGTCAAATTTCAACTGTCTAACTATCACGATTTGCAGCGATTTACAGTTTAGATACAGCCTGGTGACAGATGGACTGACTTAGTGATAGGGTCCCGTTTCATCCTTTGTGTACGGAATTCTAAAAAAATTTGCGAAAATTCTTGTAGGTCTGATCCTTTGGATTCGTAAGTATTGTATATTGTGAATACAAACTTTCTATTCTATACAGCAAATTAAAAGGTTAGGTTACATAAAATATTTTAAAATTATCAACTCTTACCATAAGAACTAAAAACGCCTACTAAGTAATTGTAAAGTAAACACAAGCGAAGACAGTAATCTTGAAAGGCCCTCAAGCAAAATTAAGACAAAACATCTTTGATATGTAAAAGTTATAGTACAAAAGACTAGGGTTTTGTTACATCTGCCTGGTTTAATTAAGGTGAGACGTGGCGGTCAGCTGGGCTTTTACACGATGTGCGGTGGCCATTCCTCACTGACATCACATTAGGGTACGGACTAAGGTGCAAGAAAACAGGAGAAAATGCAGGATAAGTATTAAACGCTAAATAAAAGTTATTTGGTAATTAAACTTTTGTTTTTTTTAGTTTAAATTTGAATTTTTGCCCGACTGCTGAAGTCAAGGAGGGTAATGTTTTTCGAGCGTATGTATGTATGTCTATTTTTTTTGCCATGGTCTACATCCTAAATGGCTTATTGGATTTTAACAAATAAGGTGTCCTTATATTTGTATTAACTGTGCGAGTGACTGGAATATAATTTTGCAATGTAGCGTCAGCACGAAGAAAAAAGGGCTTCTCTCTTTTCAGTTTGTTTTAGACAGGGCTTTTTGTTTTTTAATAATATATTATGCTTGTTATATAAGAAGCCGCAAGCGAAATACCTATAGATACGAGCACTAAGTTGTAAATACAGTGCTAGTGGGCGGTAGAGTAGTCACTGCCGGACGTCATCAACTAACTTCCGCATTCGCTCGCTAAAGTTTCTCCCTTACACCATCCGTTTTCATTCCTGCTAGAGAAATTATTATTCTTTTATTCAAAACGTTTCCGTAACGCGTTTTGCTACTTTGTTTTCACGATTAATTAAAATTAGTTGGAGCGAGCCAGAGACTCCGTCTTTTGCTTTTTTAGGACTAGAGCGGAATAACAGTGGTGAGTACATCGTTTTGAAATACTTCTGTCTATGGTTAGTTTTGTAAGGTAATTTAATTTAATTGTAATTGTGTTTACTTGTAAGTTATAGCCTGCAGAAGACAAAAAATCCTGTTTATCCTAACCTGACCAACATTAAGCAATGAATGACACTACTCGATTTTTTTTGTTATTAAGTTTTAAAAATTGTACATTTAGTAAGTACCTATAATTTTTTTTAAAGTTGAAAATTCAACATTTAAAAAATTATGTCTAAAAATAACAAAATAACTATCAATAGTAAATTACATATTTTTGATGTAAAATATGAGGTATATATTTGAGGTAAATTATGGATGCTAAAGTAGTGTACCTATTAGTATAAAGTTGAAATAAACCTAAAATATACAATTTAACTTAAAGATTTTAGATGAATTTTATACCCGCCATAAAATAGCAGACAACGAATGCCATATAATTGTCTGACAGCTGTATGAAGTATATAAGTAAAGGCCTGGTAATCTCGTGGCTTGAATGTCATTCTCCCAAAGCTTATTGTGACCTTATTAGTTTCCCGAGGTCTCTTGGATTGAAGGTGGGCCAGTCCGCCAGTATTGTGCCTTTCTTTATGTGTTTCATTTTACCCCGATTTTAACTAAAGTGATATTACACAGAGTAGTTTACTGTTTGTGTTTTGACATGTAATTCTGTGTTTGAAATTAATATGGTAGCAAAATTAAAAATGTATTTTTTTCATTTAATGAAATGGGACACTGGACATTCTGAAGTTTTTTTGTTTTTTTTTTTGATCTCTTATCATTATGAACCTGTTGACATCTACTACTGAATATGCTAACAGCCCAGTACTTGTATGAAAGTCTAGTAGTTAAGTAAAACACTTATTTCTCTCTCGCGTTTTTACTGGACAACGCTATTTTAACGCTACTTATTTCTCACGATGACGTATCGGTTCCACAGACTAAAAGTGACTACTATGAACTCATAACACATCTAAAATAAAGAATAAAAAAACATAAACTTTGTAGACCGGACATGTAAGCAAATAAAAACGTCCATGATAAATGGAACTGGAATGGAATAGAAATGAGAAATAAAAATCTCAATGAATGACAGCGAGGCAGGTGGTCGCAAAAACAAGAAGTCGTAGTCGGCGTGAAAAGAAGCGTAAAATCCCATGTAGGGATAGTAACCGTCAAGTGGTTTATATAATACAGATTTTTTAATTTTATGAATTTTACTAGGAATGTAGATATAAATTATGTGTTGAGGTATAGTTTAAGCAAAAAATCTGTGTGTTATTTTTACTTTTATTTTATCAGATAAAAAATTCAAAATAGGCAATTTACTATGTTGTCTGTACCGTGTGACATTGACAGAGGTTCAACCAAAGCGTGGGTTTGTTTGATAATGATAAAAAGATTGTTTTTCTAAAGAGTCTTCACACATCAAGTTTTTTGTAACAAAGCTTTTTCGGATCCAATTGGTTTAATACGTTTTGAATTATTAAATTGTTTAGGTAGCTTTTAGTTTTGATTATTATTAATGGTAATAGAGGATTATTTATTATTTTTGGATGTTGTGCAGACAGTGAGCGATAATTCGCTTTTACTTAAAACTTCTTCTTCTTGAACAGTATATACGACGGTATGATATTAAATGCAATTACGTATAGCATGTGACATTATAAAGCGAGACAAAAAAAAATCAACTAAATATCTTTAATGGTTAAGACACAGCACTACTTTTTTAATTTCTTTTATTCTAAACACTCTGTAAGTACGTCAAACGGTCACTGACTTAAGTCATAATCCACGTCGAAGAATAAACGTTGCCGCTCATTACGGGTCAGTAAACTTGTCATAATAAATGGTGTATTACTTTGTTACCACTGAAGTATTATTTAGTTAGAAAATTATAAAATTTTTGTCTTTCGTTAAATCATTTTTGTGATTAAATTGAAATCATTATACGGACTAGTGACAGTTGCCTTTTCATTTAATATCAAACCGTCGTATACACCCAGTATATAAAAATCAGTTTATCAGATTTTCTGCTCAGATTGTGAATCTGGTGCAAATTGAGAATCTGGTGAACTTTTTCGGAGCCCAATAAGTAATAAACTCGCTTAATTTACTGCACCTATTCGCTACGAAGCTACAGATTTTTTATATGCATAAAATATCTAACTCCATTTCGTATTTATAATATTGCATCTGTAGTGACAAAATAGGTTAAATACATGTATTATATTAAGAAAAAATCAATCTTGTGCTTATAGCTACTAGTTTACAATCGCTGAAATGCATTTCTAATGTTATATCACATTGCCACGATT
Source organism: Parascotia fuliginaria (assembly GCA_963082885.1). NCBI lineage: Eukaryota > Metazoa > Arthropoda > Insecta > Lepidoptera > Erebidae > Parascotia > Parascotia fuliginaria. Next base: position 4,567,746 of record OY720182.1, on the reverse strand, counting down.
GCGGTATTTGTTATTGTTTCGTAAAAAAATGTGAAAACAAAACACATATGGGATTACCTCGGTGTCAGTCCGTCTGTCACTGGTTTCTCTAAGAAGCTAAAAAGTTATTTCCCAAAGGTGTCGGTTCACACTTACGTTTAGCCAGGCTTGTGCCCACGTATCGGAGGGAGAGTCCTAATAACATAGGTAGGTACACCGCAATACTGGGCGAGCTTGGATATAATATTTTGCTACTAAAAAAAGCCACTTTGGTAGGCTAATATAAAAAGAAAATATATCTATTCTAATTTGTTAACAACATCAGAGATGAACTTGTAAAATGCAAAAGGCTTTGACAACTTACTAGTACTTGCCTGGTTTGGAGACGTTAACCTCTGGTACAAAACAAGTATCTAAACAGCGCCGTTATTATGGTTTTCACTATCATTTATTTATTTATTTATTATTGGAAAACCAACAGCTGTTCAAATTTAACAAATAGATAGGATAGGAAACATAAAGCCAATTACAGGTTTTCACGTATAGACATAGAATAAGCACGCTTACACTAATTTACATCGAAATTTGAAAATAAATAAATATATATTAATTTAATAAATTTACACTAATTATAATTTGAAAAAGTTACGGTTTAGCTCATTGCGCACCACAGAGCTTTTAGTGTTGAAAGGGTCAAAGGAATATTCCTTACATAAGTTATTAAAATCGCTACTCGCTCGCACAATATATGAATTCTGCCTATAATTGGATGATGAAAAAGGCACAGATATTGGTGGGTAGTATCTAACAGATCTACTAGGGACTTTAAAGTGAAGTTTTTGCAAAAGGTCAGGTCAATCAATTTCATTAGATATTATTTTTAACAAAAAGGAACAGTCGGCTAATCGACGTCTATTTACAAGAGGCTGGATGTGAAATTTTTGACAAAGGTTAATGTAGTTTTTTGGATTATATGGTATTTTCAGACGAAAACACATAAATCTCATGAAACGCTTTTGGATATTTTCAATACGGTCAATGTAAATATTATACCGCGGGTTCCAAATTTGCGAAGCGTATTCGAGGTGACTTCTAACAAACGTACAGTAAACGATCTTGAATGTTTTTGCCTTTTCAAAACACTTAGACATTCTAGTCCCACTTATGTTATCCACTTAGCCGCAGTTTATATACCTCCTAATGACAAATCATATTCTTTGCTAAATGATTTCAAGAACTCGTTTGTAATGCTTCACGCATCTCACCCAAATGATACGTTTCTAATAATAGGCGATTTTAACCTACCCTTTATTTCGTGGACGGAAAACGGACATGGCACAAAACATACATCGTGTAATGAATTACATGTCGCGGCAAATGAATTTATTAGCTGCTTGGACTATACAGGAATGAACCAGTTTAATTTAATCCCCAACTGTAGCGGTAATGTACTAGATCTCGTCCTATCGAATTCTCCTATAATATGTAAACAGAGTGATATTTCTCTAGTCGATATTGACCGATACCACATTCCGCTTGAAATAAACATGATTAATTATGACATTAAGCCAATGCACTGTCAGTCTCGAATAATTAGAAGGTTTTTTAAGGCCGACTACGATAGTATAAACGAGGAACTTTGCAAAATTAATTGGGACCAATATTTAGATTCAAAAAATGTTGATGAAATGGTGGATAAGTTATATATTATAATAAATTCACTAATAAATCTATATGTTCCATCGACTAAAGTGTCTGGTAGGTTCAGGTATCCTAAATGGTACCCCATCTCGCTAATAAACGCCATAAAAGAAAAGTCGAAGATTCATAAAAAATGGAAAAAATACAAAAATCCGTTAGATTACGCGGAATTTTCATTATTAAGAAAAAGAATAAAAGATCTACAAAAGAAATACTTTACAAGATACACAGAGAGATGTGAGAACGAAATTAAAAAAACACCACAGCACTTCTGGAACTATATTAAAATCAGACGAAATACCTCAGGCTACCCTTGTCGCATGACCTATGAGGGAAACACAGTATCAAATGGTATAGATATTTGCAATGCTTTTAACAAATTCTTTCATAGTGTTTTTCAGCCCTCTGACCCCGTTGAAATTAGCTCATCGTGTGCAGAATCTCCTCAGGCACACATTGTTCATTCCGTTACGGTTACCACAAAAACCCTTAAAACGATTTTTGACAATTTAGATCATAAAAAAGGCGCAGGATTAGACGGGTTGCCTGCCATATTTATCAAGAAATGCGAAGCAGGTTTATTAACACCCCTACAAATAATTTATCAGAAATCACTCAATGATGGCATATTCCCTAAACGATGGAAAGACGCACAAATCGTCCCAATTCACAAGAAAGGCCCAAAAATAGAGATAAACAATTACAGAGCGGTATCTTTATTAAATATTTTTGGCAAAATGTTAGAGAAGATCGTATATCCGCATGTTTATACAGCGTCGCGGCATTGCATTCCGTTATCCCAACATGGTTTCGTTAAGGCGCGCAATGTCAATACCAACCTAGTAGAACTAACTGACTATATCGCCTCAAACATGAATCATGCCCAAATTGACGTTATTTATACTGATTTTGAAAAGGCGTTTGATCGTGTAAATTATTGCATCCTGATAAATAAACTAAATGCCGTGGGAATAAAGGGTAATCTTTTGCGCTGGTTGGAGTCTTACCTAAAAAACAGGCGTCAAGCAGTTGTGGTTGGTGGATACAGATCTGACTTCGTGGATGTCGTCTCAGGCGTGCCTCAAGGTGCTTTGCTGTCTACATTGTTGTATAATATTTACCTTTTTGATTTGCCAGAATGTCTTCACAACGCAAAACATCTTTTATATGCTGACGACAAAAAAATATTTCGCAGAATTACCACCGTTGATGAATGCTTGTTATTACAGTCTGACTTAGATCGTTTAACGGCTTACTACCACCGTAATAAAATAAGTGTCAACACTCAAAAATGTTTGATAGTTACTTTCACAAGGAAAAAACATCCTATTGATTTTGATTACAAAATAAATAATGTGGTAATCCCGAGAGCTTCCCAGGCGAGAGACCTAGGTGTAATTTTAGACAGCAAATTTACCTTTAATCCACACATTGAGCATATTCTTAGTAAAGCATATAAGGCTCTGGGGTTTGTGATACGTAATAGTCAACCATTCAAGGATTTGTATTGTCTGAAGGTACTTTACTTCAGCTACGTAAGGAGCATATTAGAGTTCGGAAATATTATATGGCGACCTTTTTATAAAACAAATATTGACAAAATTGAAAAAATCCAACAAAAATTCATGAAACACCTAAATTATAAAGCTCATTTAGGAAACAAATCATATGGGGATTCCTTGCAATATCACAAATTAGACACTTTAGAAGATAGAAGGCAATTGGCGGACATGCTGTTTTTGTACGACACACTGAACAACAAATTTGACTGCTTAAATATACTGGAAAAAATACAATTCAATGTACCTTTACGTCGTACCAGACATACCCCACTCCTGGCAACTCCACCAGCAATAACAAAGTACTATAAAATGTCACCGCTTGTGCGCATTCCAGATATTTATAACGATAACTTCTCAACACTCGATCTCTTTCACACCAACCGCAACGCATACAGAAATGAAATCATAAAGATTATATCCCAAAAAACCAAAGTTACACAACAACAGTCATCATAACGGTTATTCTCACACACAAACGCACACTCTTTGCCACTGGTACACAACACTTACTCACACACATACCCACAGACACTGCACATCCTAATGTCACCGATGTAATTTAATATAACTATTGTAAATGTATTCTTCATTATTGGCGTACTGTCTCTTTGTACTGAATTGTAATAATCATTGTCAGCTGTGAAGAATCAATAAATAAATAAATAAAAATAAATAAATAAATAAATTCTCAATATAAAACCCAATGCTTTCGAAGCTTTTGAAATCATTTGTTCGATATGTACATTGAAAAGTAGCTTTGAATCATGGTAAACACCAAGATCACGCATCCCATCACTTCTTGGTAGTACTTGCCCTTTAAGTTTGTAAGATGTTGGCAAGGGAAAACGTTTCCTACTAAATGTAACTACGGAGCACTTAGAGGGGTTGAGATCTAATTTATTCCTTATGCAATAATCATCAAGTCGGCCAAGATCAGACTGAAGAGCCTCGATATCCTTCACCGATGATATACTTGAATAAATCTTCATATCATCGGCAAAACAGAGAAGGTCAGAACTGCGGAAGCAAGAGTCGATATCATTCACATATAGGATAAATAGCAAAGGGCCCATCAAAGATCCTTGGGGCACACCACTTGGAATCGAAATCATGTTGAAAATTGCTTCCAGAAGGTGTATAATGCATGTAAATTAAAGTAAAGAATAGCAGAAAATTTTAAAGACATGTGTTGAAGTCGTAAAAACATATTAGTACAGCCGTGAGAAGCCGTGGTCAGTCGCTAGTAGACAGCTAATGATCAATCACTGTCCAACCCATTTGTCAATGTTAGATACGAGTATATTCAATTTGATATTTGAGCTGATCACCACTGTGAGGAGTTTCTCTGGAATTTCGGAGATAGTTCCGAGTCAATGGTTGTATAGATATCAGAAAGATTGATCGGTGTTGAGTATTACGTCATAAGAAGAAGCGGGCGAAAACGAGTAAATAGAGACGTATTACGTAACTATTTAATATACATAAGCTTTTTTTCTTGAAGACATCAAGAGTTGAACAACCTCTAGTTTGAGATATATAATAACAAGTCAAATTAAAATAAATTTTAAATTTGTTAACACCGTGAGTTCGCTGTTTTAGAATACAATTCAGAACAACCTTATCTCGTACGTGGCGACTAAAAGAAAACATTCAACAGGTATTGTATATCATCGTCTGTCGGCTGACATCATTTTCTAATAGGTATTTGTAGATAGGGTTGAGATATGTAGTAACATACCTAATATATCTTGCGTTTTCATCGCTACCATTTATCGTCTACACCATCGCCCAAACGATAACAGAGTAGCAAACTCAAACAAAATAACGGGTTATCATTCAAAACTAAACTATAGTTAAACCGATTGTTTAGCTATTGGTCTTCTAAACACAAGCAAACAATATTTAACCTGCATTAGTATGATTAATCGAGTTGCTATCTGTTTTGTTCCAAGGTTCGATGTTTCTTTACATTAACAAACTTATACACTTCAAGGACAAAGAGTCAGAGACATTAATTCTAAAAATATGATATGAATTTTGGTCGTTAAATACAGCAAAGGTATCCCGCTCATTGAAGTTTTCTGGATTCATTTAATTTATAAAAGACGTTACCTAATTAATGTTGTAATGGTTTCAACCGCAATTGGCAGTACTGCCAATAGAGCGGTTATATATATAAGCAGACTTTGCGGAACACTGTTTTAACTTTTTACACGATAGCACTGTTAGTGCTATATCAAACAGAGATATCAGAGTCATAGCTAGTTACCTTAAGCTCTTATTTTCAAGGTCTAAAGTTCAGCACTTACACCCGCACTTAACGTGAGGCGATTGCTAAAGAAAACAGCGGAAATAGAAAGAACTTGAAAATATTTGTGTAAAAAAACAATCAGTTCCCAACAGTTTGGAAGCAAATACTCGAGTTTAATTAGCGAATACTGGAAGATATTAAGCAAAATGTGAAAACAAAGGCAAAGTTTTTATAAAAATAAAAAGTTTACCAAGAGCCGGGAATCGTTCTAAGATGAAAATTATCCGGAGTCCTTTTCGTCAAGTTAGAAACTAATTCAATAAGACTCAGTTACTACTGCGAGTTTTCTTATTTTGTCTCGTGGTTTAAGTCACTAGGAATAGTTTGTTGCTACGACTCTTACAAACAATACATAGTATATTATTATTATGAACTTCAGACTGAAGGTTTTGTACCTATACATAATGCCTACCGTTATGACTTCACTTTGCTTGTTGGCCTGTTATTCTGTCAAGCTAACTTAAATCTAGAAGCGTGCCCTATCCTATATTCCATAACTTCAGTAGGAAACGTTTACTGTTGGACTCGTTTGGATCGAAAGTTCTCATTTACCAAAGTCACCAGTCCACCATGCGTCACCTTGTATGTCTTTAGAAGCGTAGTTCGTTACTCATTTCATTTTAAAAAATATTGCACATAATATTCATATTAATGTAAGTTGTATTGGTATCTTTACATAAAGCAAGACAAGATCGGTTTTTCTCTAACTCAAAGCTTGCATACTCTTTATTCGTTTCAGCTTCTCGTGCGGGACAGTGGTACAGATGATTACATAGACGTTTCGACAACCGTTCCCTTTGTTTTACTTACAATGCATTGTATAAATGCACCGGCTTTTAGATTCGTTGCTTAAGCAATGCAATACAATTTTTCCGTCTTTTCTTTGAATTTTGATTTGTTCTAAATTTTACAATATAATTTTTACTAACTCTAGCTGAATTACGTAACATATATTTTGAGTCGGTTCATAATGTTTTTGTTATTATTAAGACATATTTTTATATTTATGATGTAGATTTATAATTAATAAATAAATATTTGATAAATATAGTAGGAGAATGTGCTGTACTTTATAAAACTGTCTTCATTTTGTTACAGAATTTTATTTGTTAGCCGATCTCGTTATATTTGAAAGTATAGTTAATCATGGGTTAGAAGGTTTATCTATCTATTTATATAAAAGCGAAAGGTCACCACTCACTCATTCTCCACGAAATCTCAGAAACTACAAGTGCTAGGATTCTCAAGTTTTGCATGGGGGTTCATTTAGGACATAAGTGCTCACTAAGATAAAATTTTGCAAAATTCATTCCATAAAGAGATTTGTGTGAAATTTCGTCAGTTTTAATGGTAGCGGGTAAAAAGATTAAAATAGGATTCACCATGGAGACAGAATATACTAAATATTACTGATAAAATGTACGATTGTCGTAAGATCAGGCAGGCATCTGAATTTACACGCGAACGAAGGCGCGGGCAACAGCTAGTTTGGATATAACTTTAAAAAATATATGACAAAATGTCTAATACTCAGAATTTTTGTCGTTATATTTATCAGATTAGCGATTAAGTAATGCTTTAAGTTATAGTAAGAGTTTATCAACAAAATCGTATACCTATTCCTATTTTAGGAGTTTAAAGAATAAGTAAATAACCCACCTCTCATAATAAACTGAGCTAACACGAGTAAGGTTTCAACTAGTGTAGTTATGAACTAGTTAAATATAATCTGTTTCTGTTTATGTGCATGTATATGAAAGTTTCCGTCAACACATCGTTACTGCGCTATCTGACAGTATAAATATGGAGTGTGATTGCGTCGCCGAGTCTCCACATAATGTACTATATTTAGTCAATTTATTATGTTATTACTGCGCTCAGTCAAAAACATGTAAAAACATTAAGAGATTAATGTTTTTACATGTTTTTTTTACAGTAGGTATTAGCTTTGTAGAATATAATTATACTTTGTTAATACTAGATTTTGAGAAACGAAGAAATCCGCAGGCGAACCAAAGTGACTGACTTGGCTCGCAGAGTTGCTTCTCTGAAGTGGCAATGGGCAGGACACATAGCTCGCAGAAAGGTTCTAGAGTGGCGACCACGAACCGGAAGACGCAGCTTGGGCAGACCCCTCACAAGGTGGACCGACGACCTTATAAGGGTGGCGGGCAACCGATGGATGAGGGCGGCGAACGACCGGCTACGATGGCGAAAATTGGGGGAGGCCTATGTCAGCAGTGGACGTCTTTTGGCTGATATGATGATGATGATGAATACTAGATTAACGTTTTTGTGCTGGTAAAGACTTTTAATAGCCTGACAAATGTATGTAGTACCGAACCGTTTAGGACAAGATCCTTTACACTTCACTGTACCTATCATAATTTAGCTTAAAGTTTACTTTAATAGAAATTTACATAAATCTGTCTATAATATTAATATTAATTATTCTTACAAATTATCCAAATTATATATATAATTATATTTCTGCATTCCACCATATCTTAACTGAGGCCCTAGACAAGTGTCAAACATTTCTATTCTATTCTAAAAAAATTATGAGATTGACATAAGCGTTGGTGTTAGCTTATGTCAATACATTTTTTAATCTATTCTATGAATAGAATTGAAATCTTTGCCACTTGTCTATGGCCTCTGGTATCAAGTTTCTAACGATAGTAGGATCTGTTTTTCCAACAAAAAGGTTTTCCTATCTTCCCTCTCAGTCTACATTAATGATGTCCGCGGGAACATTAATGGGTGATCATTACGTAATTTGACCGCACGGGTCCGTCGGGTCCATAGCCGTCATGGCCGTTTGATGCGGTCCAACCTCTAGTTTGCAATGATATCTTGAATTTGTTGCCCTCTGTAGGTTTTCGGGTTATGTAAATTTGTTTAATTAGTTCGCAAAGGGCCTTAATGTTAAGATAAACATGTTTTATTAATTTGAAAGAAAGAATTTGATCAGGCTTTGATTTAATTCCTGTATCGTCATTCTGATCACATTCGTTGTTTGGTCCAATCCAAACTTATGGCTCCAGCAGTTTTTCTTTAGGATTCTTAAGTATTTCAGCTGGATATTTGCATAGGTTCCCCAGTCCTGTCTTTTAGAGATTACAGTGATAAGCGGTTACGAGTTTATTATCCATAAAATAATTTTATGATAAAATTTCAAATTAGAGTTTTATATTCCGGACTTGGAATTTTTTTCCATTAATTTTGAAATTTTACAACAATATTAGGTTTAGATAAATGGATTTTCAGTGACAAACTTGCATATGGTCCACCTGATGATAAGATGCATATAGGCAGAAGGGTATAAGAAAAGGAAGAGTATCGAGAGGACTTTCAGCACTCCCATAAACGACTATCGTCTTTTGATGGCGAGAGAACTTACCTTTGACGTATAGAACCGTAGGCTTGGAGAACTCAGTTCCGATGGAGTTTTCGGCGACGCACTCAAACTTGCCCTGGTCTTCCTCCTCACTCTTCACTATTTGTAATGTACCTGCAACCAAAGGAATACCGTATAAATTTAAAAATTTTGGTTTTATAAGAAGTATTATTTTAAATGATTTCAAATGGTGAAATAAAAGTAAAATATAATATAATAATATAATATATAATATAATAATAATAATAATATATAATAATAATAATAATAATAATAATAATAATATTGTACCACATACACCTTTAGTAGAAGTAGAAGTGAGTATACTTAAAATACATTTGTGTGAGGTTTTAATCCTCTACGCCCTAATCTTGACTTAAACTACTTTAATATAAGACCTCTTCTATATACCCTAACAAACAATAATAATTGATTAAAGAGAAAGAAAGAAATGAGGTTTCTTTCTAGTTCTCATCTATCTATATCTATACTATTATATAAAGCTCGACTGGCCTGTTGGTCTAGTGGTTAGTGACTCTGACTGCTAAGCCGGAGGTCGTGGGTTCGATTCCCACCCAGGACAAACCTTTGTGTGATGAGCATGATTGTTTGTTCTGTGTCTGGGTGTAATTTATCTATAATATGTATGTATTTACAAAAAAAAATGTATGTAAGTAGTATATCAGTTGTTTAGTACCCATAACACAAGCAAATATAATTGCTTAATTTGGGGCTAGATGGCGCTGTGTGAATGTGGTAGAATATTATTATTATATTATATTATTATAAAGCGGAAGAGTATGATTGTTTGTTTGTTTGTTTGATTAAATACGCTAATCTCCGAAACTACCAGTCAGATTTGAATAATTCTTTTTGCGTATGGTAGCCCAGTTCTCGGGAAAGGTTATAGGCTATGTAACATCACGCTACTGGCCGCGAGAGCAGAGTAGGAAGCAAAAACGTAGGCGAAACCGCGCCGCGCAAACATAGTTGACGTTAAACGGAGAAAATTCATGCTAAAAACTAAAAAAAAAAATTTTTCAAAGAATAAATCAGGTTATTATGATATATTGACAAAGCAGTTTTTCTAAGTATTTCAGTAGACGAAGAGAAAACAAGACAGTTACTCGCAGCAACATCGTAAAACATTATTGTTACTGCTACGGTGAGTCCGTGACAGCCTTGCCTACAGCTTTAAACAGTCAAGCTGTGCACGGTTATGTTAATGTTCAAGAATATTTTTTTAAATTATACATTTTTTTTTTTTATATCTTTATTTGGTTTGGGGTTTTTATTCATTTGAATACGTCAACCCCATCGTGCCTTAATTATATTTATATTTTACTGCAGTAGTTGCACTGTGTTAATGAGCGCTTATCAAATCGGTGACAACGGATTGAAAATGAACAGCGCACCTAGTGATTACTCGGAGAACTAAATGTTTTAATACAATTTGTCAGACACGGTGAGATAAACCTACGGTTGGTAGAGTTACAGTCCTAAAACTAAGGTCATGGTAGAGTTAGTCCTAAAATTGGTTTTATATCACATTTATATCTACATAATTGAAATAAGAACCTTAAATATTTAACGTCGCACAATATCTAACCAACTTTCAAAACCACCAAACGTAGTTCCTAAAAAAAAACATTACCGTAATACATCACTATCAAACAAACATAAGCGTAAAGAAGCCATCTTGAATCACACGAAAAATTATTGTATGCGAGCACAACGAAATTATCTCACAAAATACGGCGAGGCTTCTTAAAAGGTATTTTATTCACGCTCGGGTAAACATATACGGAGATTTATAGCCTAATAACATAGAGTTGAAAGGAGCCATTAGGGGCTGGGCAGAGGTCTCGACACTCCCGCCGCTTTTATAGTGTTTCATAGGATATTATGGTTATTAAGCCGAATACCACGGAACACCTGTTTGCGTATTACTTACCCGACTTCATTAAAACTTATTGTAAATTATTGCTGGACCGTTTGAATTTCATTGTGCGGTTATAGTAGAATTAAATTATGTTTTATTTATTCCTTTGTGTTTTGCCTTGCTATTTATACGTAATTAAAATCTATGGATATAATAAAATTATAGAGATATGTGATAGATACAGATCTAGGAATGATATAAGGCGGTAAAGAATTATTTTATTTTACAACGCCATCTAGACCCAAAGTAAGCATAGGTACATATATGTATAGCTTACTTATTATTTTATTTGAATTATTTTGGAGTGCTATTTTCACAAGAAAATAATTAAGATGCAAGTAAAAGCGAATAATGTTTATTATATATTAAAATATAATAAAAGTCAGTGAATTGAGATCTATCATTTGATACCCATCACGATGTATATTTTTTTTTAAATCAAGTACTTTATGTCCTCCAGAAGGCGTCGTCGCCGGCGCCGTATTGAATTTAGCGAGACATAGCCTTTAATCAGCTAACGGTCAAGAGGTTTTAATGATACCTTATTTGTCAAATTATGATGGCTAGCTGAGGAGATACGAGAGAATAGCTGAACATACCTACATACATACATACTCCGTTTCGCTTCGCAATGGTCAGGTGAAAAAAATTAAAAGATGGGCATTGTTACTTTGCCTTTTGCCTAAAATCAAAGTACATAACGAGTTCATAATTCAGAATAAGTATACAATAAAACAATCCATTGCATATACCTATTTATTTATATTACATGAAAAATATAATTCTGTTTTTATAAACCTCCTAATTTGACTTGTACAGCGCTCATCAAAAAACTTGTAACTTTGTAAACAGTAATTTTGTTCAGATTTAATAATATTAACTATATTATGAAAGGGTAAAAGATTTTTCGAGAAAACACTACTTGTACCAATTCCTATTGTACCTACGTTCATTAGGTATAGGCTAAAATACCCTGTTTTACAGAAGCCTCGTTAGTCAGATGTACAGTAGAATTAAAAAGTAAAAAGGTTTGCTGTATTACGGCATAGTTTTCGTATTACTAAAAACATGCATGCGAACGAACTTATGGTCGGTCCCTAGTGATTCTGCTAAGAGATATTGATGTGACAGCCTGTTTGTACTCCGGCCTGTATAAAACAGAACGAGGTAACATCAGCTTTATTGCTACAAAATAGGATGTATTTTACGTTGTAGCGGTACAATGGAAAACAGGACAAATTCGCCTTGATGTCAAGCATGTCAAAAGTTAAAGCCATGCGAATGAAACTGCCGGTACAAAGTTAGCGAGAGGTATTTTTGCTTCGCTCAGACGGGTCTGAATAGAAGGGTTATGGTTTTAGAGGTCCACGAGGTTCACCTATCAGTGAAAGCTATTTCGAGTATAAAAGCACCGAATTGTAGAGATATTCGTGAATGGTCGCAGTTGCTAGGTTGAATTAAATGTTAAAATGTTTAGTTAGATGTAACGTTGTAGTTATTGCTTGTACGAATTACTACGTAAACGTAAAATTAAAGTTAAAGTTAAAGTTTAGTAACAAAAAAATAATTATTTTGGAGCAGCAAACAAGCATATGGTCCACCTGGTAATAAATGCTTATATAACTTATGTAAATTAATCTTAGCATTAGCTAAGAAAATATAATACAATTTTGACAACACTCTCGTTTTTAGAAAAAAGTAGAGTAGTATGTAGATAGAGTAGGTGTCGTCTCCGACACCGAATCTATCTACATACCAATTTTCATCAAAATTGGTTCAGCCGTTTAGGCGCTGTGTGGTACCAAACACACACATACAAACTTTCGTATTTATGATATACAAACGCAACAGCTGACTACTTCTGACTGATTATAGTACACCGATGCAGAGATTACAAATATTTCACGATGTAACTAAAATTTTGTCCCCAAAAAAAAAGAAAAAAGCCATAAATGTTTTTGTAGCAAAACGCATGCATTGTACCGAAACGGGGCTACACAGTCCCGACGAAAGTGAGGGTAAAAAGAAAAAAAGGCAACCGGTTTCGTACAAAGAAAATGTAATTACGATGAAACATCTTGTAACGAGATTGTACGTGATATGTGGAACCTATACAGGGGTTCAATAAATGATGAACTTCAAATTTGGTAGCGTGAAAAGCAAATGAAGCTGTGGTGTGTAGCCTAGGTAAGCAATGGCGTAGATAGGCGATGTATATAACGTAGCGGCTGTACCTACTAGCGCATGCAGTCAACTAAAATATGATGTGCAAAGATCACGTAGGTACTCGTAAGAAAAATCACTCATCACAGGATAGGCTGCAGCGTTGTGTAATAAGCCTGTCGACACTGCAGTTACCAATCCGTGGACACTTTTAATTGAGTGCCGTATCTTTTCGCAAAAATGAAGGAGCAAAATATATAAGAATATTAAAACAATATAAAACATATAATTGATTGCGTATCCATTATATAAACAAAAATTACAATTTTCGCGTGCCAATTGTAAGAAACAATATTATTTTGAGAAGAGATACTGAAGATCCGTCTGCCCCTTGTTGGGCGCCAAAATCCAAGTGAATCTCTGAACGTTTCTTTAGTAATGAAATAAGACTAGCGGCCCCGGTGCCGTACGTGGTGGGACTTGGGGATCTCATGACAGTTGGCGATTGCTTGGCAAGAAAAAGGTCGTCTGCTTGAAATTTGCGAAAATCGTTCAAGTTAAAGTTGGTTGACAGTTTAGTTTGTACTTAGTATTTGGGCACGTTGTCTATATGAACGATAATTTCCTTGGGGTAATTATTGTCAATAATCGCACTAATCACACTAATATGACGCGAAAGTTTGTATGGATTTGTGGGTGTTTGTTACTATTTCACACAAAATATGAATGATTTTATTGAAACTTGACAATAACATAGCTTGTACGTTGTAAAGATATTGTGTGTTTTTAATTTATACAAGAGGGCGACAGCTAGTAATATTATAATGTTAATATCCATTTAAACCAAGCCAAGCAACAGATTTTTTATAATATGGAGAATATTATTTATTATTAGTGGAGTTTCATCCACACAGTACACCAATTTATCATTTAATACTCAACATTGTTAGTACTACCATGTACTAGCAAGTACGTTCTACGTATGACAGCTACAAAGCCGTCTATACGTTCCAGCATGTTCGATGAATTACAACGCAAACTCAGCAATATTCTGAGCATTATTGTACTGGACAGTTCGCTGTACAGCTTCGCAGATTGCACGTGTAAAACGACTTGGACACATCAGAATATTACCTGGTTAAATTTGCGCGTAATAATTAGGTATTTCGAGAATAAGCTGTGATGAGCAAATCATTAGCAGTATTCATGTCGTGGCTTTATATTATTTTATTTTGAAATTTGTAAGTCCTAGGGACTACATATAAAGATGTAACGCATTTTACAAAAGTCAAAGAAACATGTGTTTTTAAATAAGAAGGATTTAAAAAGATAGGCATGCATCTTTATTTTATCTTTGCATGTTTTTCATTAACTATACCTAAACATGCAAACTAGACTATTTAAGTATAAGTTCAACAATATTTAGGATATTTCTTGTCTATTTCCATCTTCAATATTTGCAGTATCATTAATCTACTACATATTTATAAGTCCTTTGTTAAATAAGCAAGTGGCGAAGTTAAATCTTAACGAAAACTTAGTAAAATCTTCATAGTTTGCGAAAGTTTTTGTTGAGTTAGATTAATGTTACCAAAGTAAAACTATTTTATGAAGATGTACACAATAATCTTTGCAAAGAGCTATTGAGAGGCTTGAATTTTGTATGATATGCCTTTTATGATCAAAAGAAGTTCAGAAAATATTACGTTACCTATATTTGATCGCGATCTCTTGATTTTGTACGTATGTGTTAATAAATGCAATCGATATTGTTGATAAGATGAAAGTAAATCCGCTTGGGCGTGTGGATGTTCAAGGAAACGCAACGAAATAAAAAAGATCGCGCGCTCGACCATCGCGATCCGACGGCTTTTTGGCTTATAACGTGGTGTGTGGTGTAAATATATAAATTATTACATTTTTGTTATAATATAATATATATTTTATTGGGCTCGCAGCTAAAGTAACAACAGTTCGAAAAAGCGCTGTAAGATTAAGCACGCTTTTTGCGACCATTTTGTGAATAAATAATATTTTTCTTAAACCACCAAGCACCTACACATTCATACTTTTTGTCTCAAAGACCATGCGCTTCATATTTTCTGTTTTTTTTTTATTATTATTAATATTACGTAACTACGTCTTATTGCCTATGCCTGTGAAAAAGTAAATGTGTAGATTACGATGACAAAATCTCGTAATGTTTAATCTCTAACTTAAAGACAACGAAGGACATTATCTATTTTGTATTGACTACACCTCCACTTAAGACTAAAGAACGAAATATAAATAAATATTAAATGTGCACTTTAAAATGTTTGACGTGCGTTACTTGCGTGAGGTGCTTTGTGTACTAAATGTATGCACAAACGAAATACGTCATAACGATGCTAGATAAACAGAATATTTCAAGTGTAACGGTTCCACACTACAGTCGGAGTTGAAAGCTCTCCATACCAACAAGGACAGGTCCAAACGGACAAACAGAAGACTGCAGCTAATGTTAGTGGTTTGTTATTGTATGAAACGACACAGATTTATGTTGTGCAATTGTAATTGTAATTTAGACCAGAAGAAATTAGGTAGAATTATTTATAACGACATAGGTAAGTACTTAGTTTTTTTTTCCCGTTTGTTTTGTGACGACATTTTTGAACTTCTGTAGCTTTATATATTTGAGATATGAAAGTTATTACATAGAAAAGTAGTACGATTAATGAAAAACGTATCATTCTTGCATTTTTAGCAAAAATAAATGTTGTAAATCACAAAAAAATAGAGTTATAGCAGGCGAAAATTTGTTTTCTATCTAAAGTGAAGTCGCAATTAGTACAGTGCGTATTTCGATAGATCCAGTATAAGACAAAAAAAAGCATTTTGAGAACGTTTTGTTTCATACTAAATTCAGTAAAAAACAAAACGTCCTTTTTATTTTACACGTCGAAGAATGTTTACTAGACCCATACATAAGAAAATTTTAACGATTGTTTTTCTATATTTGTTAAATGGATACATGTAAGTATTTACACATAAAACTGTTGTTTAGAACCTAAAAGCGTTTTTAATCAATGTCACAGTGTTTAATTCGCTTGTGCTCGTCGTTTGAACCACAGTCGCAGGTGTCGGGGGCTCAAAGGCGCTTCGGCGAGGCACCCTCGACTCTCTTGTTCTACCGCTCTTTGATATTCCGCCCGCCCGCGTTACCCACGGTAACAGGCTATACGTATGGCGAATATTGAGTATCGACTGCTTGCTATTTATTAGTTCAATCAAGTATCTACTTAAATATTTGTAGTGTCCGTGCGATACCTTCACTTTAGAAAAGCGTCCGAAATAGCGGATATCGGCTGGATGGTTGTATATCGGTTTAAAGACATCACATTGAGACAGACTACAATATTTTTGAGAAAGTTACAACTTAGTAGGTAAGTGACAAATAAAAAGGAATATTGTACATCTAACTTGAAATCTCTAAAAAAAGTAAAAGTCTAAATATTTTTAATTTTTTTATACACAGCATTGCATCTGTGCCTACTGATTTGCCGCGCGGCGACTCACTCTCAGTACTATTGAATACATATTACGTCAATTAGCCATCCCTATTCAGCACACCCTTTCCTATTAGATTCATTCATCGTGATCTTTTTGATCGTATACCTATTCAACCTTTAAATTTGCTTGGGTCATGAATAAATAGAGCGAAACTCTTGGATAAAGAAGGATTTAGATCGCTTGAAATTCTATAGACCTCTTTGGGTTGACAACGTCGGCGTCGCGTCGCCTATACCCTACTCATGGCCAAGCTGCAATAATACCGGTCTAGCCGATAGCTCAGCTCTAGTCATTCTGTTTAGAATGAGGACGTGATCAAATTGTGTAAAGATATGTTAGCTTAACAAATTAATTGTATTAGAAAATGATTTGGAGCTGCAAAGGTACCATCTATACTCGTACTTCTATACTATTATAAAAAGCGGAAGAGTTTGTTTGTTTGTTTGAACGTGCTAATCTATGAAAATACGAGTCCTTGAGGCCATAACAATAACATCACGCTACTGGCGACGGGAGCAGAGCGGTAACCAAAGATGTTACTTAGCGCGGCTAAAACCGCGTCGCGGAAACCAAGTTAGATATAATATTATGTTCAAGTGTAAGTCACGTGATGAGCCTTTTTCAGAGACCTACTTTCAGTAGTAGACGTTTTAGAATAAACCACCTAATGATTGATTAAAAACACTATGATATAATATGAGGTCTTTTATTTACCTGTTGGGTTCTGCCGCTCCAGGGACCCGTAATCCCAAATCACAACAAGTAAAATATAAAGTATTCATTAAAATGGCACCACTGAAACAAAGTTCTTAAATGTTACAATCACTGAGTTATAAAAACTATCGGTACTATCAAATGAATATCTATAATGATCGTTATAGATACGGTTGGAAGCCTGACTACTGTTCTTACTATTAAATATCGGCGTCAGTAATTGTATTGTAGAGATCAGATGACAAGTTTATTTAGAATACTGATATTTTTTGACCCTACGGCGGCGACGACTGCTTAGTGTTTAGCTCTTATTATATTGAGATATGGTTAAAAATAAACCTACAATCCTTAACTATAAATCAACCCATCTATTCCTATATCTCTGCACAATGAGGTTACTTCTTCTGAATGACGCTTAAATAATTTTACAGTCCTAAAATTACAGTTCATGAAAATAGTCGAGAAATGTGCAGGTGAGATAGATGTAACAGGCGCGGCGGTGTCCCGTGACGTGTGTTGAATGTGTTTCCGTCGTTGTGCAAGCATCTAATGGGGAACTTGGTGCGGTCGCTCGCAAACTGACGACGCTTCACCAGCAGGGGGGCGTAATTAAAAGAAAAATAAGCGCTATTCATAAACGTCCGACGGAATAGCGGTGTCGTTGTGGCATTATATTACCACCACTTTACTCAGACCTCTCCTCCCCCCGTCACAACTTACAACTACGACAGAAATAGGTTATGGTCAGTCGGTACCGCAGCTCACGGTATAATAGACATCGGAGCTTTATCACACAGACCCGTTTAATCTAGCTCTTAGGACGGGAGGACAGCAGGAAAGGTTTACTTTACGCCCACAGGGGTTGATTAAGCGATATAAGGTGATCTTATTTCCTAGAGACCATCTTTTGTTGGCTTAATAAAAATCTCATAAAATATAATTGTGTTGAGTGATTTATTTTCGTATATTATTGAAGAAGGTTGGGATTATGTGCATAAGTGCCTTTTAACTTAGTTCTTAAACTGTCGTAAGGCACGCCCGTAACGATAATGAATAAGCGTATTTGGAATCTATAGGCGAAGTTGGAAAGGCGTATGAGGAAAACGGTGCTAGTTTAATGACTATAAAGTGATTTAGTAGCCTTACGTTTCAAGCGATTCAAAAATAGTCGCGAGTTATTGGAAAATGTATAGCCATTTTATTTGATATAACTTTTTAAATAAATTAACCTATCATGATTTGGTATCACTACCACTTTAATTTATATTTTAGAAAACGATAAGTTATACATTAATATATGCACAGTTTTCAAGAAAAATTTGGCAACTCCTTGCTTTTTTATGAGACTCAATGTCAACTCGCCGTAAAGCAAGCCATGTCCTAAACTGAGAATAATTTGTAGTCCAATAATATAAGTCCATAACTGGGCTAGACAATGGTCAGTCTTTAGTTCTTGACAGTTCTTAAGCTGAGATAGATTTCTGACTGCCTCTGTGGTTCGGTGGTACTGTGTACGGACTCCTACGCAAAGGTCGCGGGTTCGATTCCCGCTCAGTGCAAATATTTGTGTGCATGAACATGTCTATTTGCATTGGTATGGGTGTTTCTTTGTTTAATATGTAAGTCTTTTGCTGACTAGACTAGACTTTACATATCGATAAGAGTATCTTTTGTTAAGTACTTTATTGTTTAGTTTTTCTAAACAATAAAGTTTTCGGCATAGACAGAATACCAGAGTATAACAAAAGCTTTAATAACGGTTAAACCTTCATAATCGGAGATATACGTGAGCAACAAACTTGTAAACTAGATTTCTGGGGATCTGGTACAACGGCAACTTTTAGAAATATTGCTTTAATAAACTACAATATACTTTTATATTTTTAACAAAAGATAAATACTTTTGTTGTGTTGAAATTTCGATTTTATGTAAGACTAACGGTTTAAGAGATTATAGTGTACTCAGTGTATTTTAATAGATATTTTTATATGTTTTAAAAAAGTTAAACGTGCATTTTTTATATACGAGAAGCTATCTTTTATGCGTTTTGTATAGCTTAAAGATAGCTTCTCTTACCGCAATAATAAAAGTTTCTCTTTTCTTTTTTAATTATGCTAACCGAGCCGACAAATGTGTCAGTTATTTTTGACAGCGTCAAGTATAATTTAATCATCTCGTTGGTTTCTACCGTACAAAAATAAAAGCAGGAATTAAGAAAAATAACAAACATTTTTTAAAAGTAATTTCTATTTTTTTAAGGTAAGTATGTCAAACTAGGTAAAGTCAAGACCAAAATATAAAAAGGCGTCGGTAAATAACTTTTCTTGGTTTCGAAAGCCCCATATATCACGTTGATATCAGCGTATCAAAACTATTCTTGTATAATATAAGGTAGCATATTGTACTGGTGCTAAAAAACATCATCGCCTGGATATGACAAGAGGCGTGTACCTCGCAACAGCACGACCTTAATCAACGTCCCCTATTATTGTCGTTCGAATTAAGACCCAGCTTTTTGCTAGAACAACAGCGAGCCACAGTTCCATTCAAAGTTGAGGGTAGCATTTGTATGTAAATTAATCGTAATCTCGCACCGTAGGTCGCAATCATGGCGTGTATCTGTGCTGCCACGAGCGACCAACCGCACAAATAATAACGCTAGAAGATGTGCTAAGTAATGTAATCCCTTGTCATGCAGCCCTCTTCTTTATTCACAGCTTCATGTACCGTTGAATGGCTGTAAAGTTGCCTTTATTTCTGTTGGGACAATTGTTGTGTATTATTGGTAGTAAAATATTAATTTTCTTATTACAAATAGTATGCGCGTAAATGCTTGTTTAAATATTGCTAGGACTTAACAATAAAATAAATTACAATTTTTAATTTAAATGATGACAATTTTGATAAAAGCAGGTAAACTACGTTATTTAATGTAAGTAATGATAAAACATTAGATAGGAGCCGATAAAATAAAAGAAAATATAAAAACGTCGTACGTTATTCTAGTGTTGTTTTTAAAAGTTGATATCCAATAATATTAATGGTTCACTTAAATTCGTATTTCTCATGTCACAAAACTGAACTTTTAGTCATATACCGCAGGTTTCTGATATCGCTCATTCTCTTCTAGTATCACATTTAAATATTTCTAACATTATAATAATTTCCACATTTAGGTACAGTATCTTTTTGAGAAGGTCTACAGATAGGTTTTGATAAAATCACTTGACATTTGGGCAAATTGAGCGTGTAACGAATGTACAAAATTATTCATAAATCTTATAAACTAGCGACCCACCCCAACTTTGCACGGGTGTATTAATATGTTTTTTACGACATAATTACAAATTTTAATTTTTTTGCTTTTCTCTAAATACATGCCATAATATAGTA
Source organism: Parascotia fuliginaria (assembly GCA_963082885.1). Classification (NCBI taxonomy): domain Eukaryota; kingdom Metazoa; phylum Arthropoda; class Insecta; order Lepidoptera; family Erebidae; genus Parascotia; species Parascotia fuliginaria. Next base: position 4,547,028 of record OY720182.1, on the reverse strand, counting down.
GATATTAAGTCAGGTAGACCACGGGTCAGAAACCAATTTGTTCTATGCGTATGTTACCTATAGGTACAATTTAAACCTAGAAAAAAATTCTAAATATCAGACAGTATTGAAATCTGTTGCGTGGTTTAAAAAAAGTTAGCAGCAAAACAGTAGAAAACAGGGACTTTACTTCATCATCATCAGACTACAGCAGTCCACTGGTGAGTGCCTTTTGCCAGTTTGTTTTTCATTCACGTTGACGTATGACGTTCGGTGCTCCGATTGGCCCGCTTCAAGCTCTTAACCAATCAGAGAGCTAAACGCGCCAAATGTCTCCCAAAGCCCGCCATCTTTGCTTTACTATTTAAAAATTATAAAAAAAAAAAATTGTCAGTAGGCCCTTGTGTCTATTAATATCATTCATTTATTCGTTTCTAGGTTTATTTCGAAGCTAGAAACGGGTCTGATTTATTTTTCGCGAGATTTAGGTCATTACACGTTATTAAAATCTTAGTTTCATTTCTATAGTTCTACCAGATAAAATTTATCGCAAATGTAACTAAATCTTTGGTTTATGTGTGGTAAAAATTAGCGCCTCGAGTATTTATCCTGAGAAATAAATTTGATGGTAGGCGGAGTGGGAGGTGTTAGGTTTTATTTTCGTTACGGAATTTCTTGATTCGGTCACCACGCTCAAAGCCCAAGATAAAAGCTATGCAATAGCTTAAAAAATGAAAGGATAGGACTAAAGTATCAAAAATATCTCATCCAGTATGTTTAATTACGCCCACCATTATTTTCACCCATTCAATTTTAGTGGTTCATATATCGAGAGAAGATCGTAAACGTGTCTATGTGACGTTTATAAATATACATTGTTGCATAAAAAAGATTATTTCCAATAAAGAAGGCTTATACGATGAAATAATATAAAATAATTAAAGGCCACAGTTTATATGTACAGTTAGATGGAAGAATTTCTCGCTCTGCAACAACAAATTGCTACTTCTAATAATTTTAATTTGTAAGAATATAAACATAATATCGTGCAAAGTTAAAAGAATGCTCTACCTTTTTGATATCTTTATTAGCATTAGGAAATCTTTATGCAGATGGAAATTCGCTTTAAATTTCGACGCGAGGCGAAGTTTAGGTAAAAACAGTACAAGCAGAAACTATTATATAATTTATAACATCATACTCATAAACAAAGATGGCTATACACGAACTGACTAAAATCCACATTAGTCTATGAAGTAAATAAATTAAGTACCGATGTGATATCGATATCGCTTAAAGACAAGTATTAGTTATTATCGATATGACGTTCCTGGATTATCGATACACTAACACGAGAATTATTTATATAATAGGTGATTTTCAGCTGGATAGTGACGCGATTATTTAATATTTGGGGATTAGTGTCGCTATGTTGTTAACCTTTAGCATTGCTGGTTTAGCTAAACACAGTGCGGTGGTACACGCATGGGATATTCATATAGTAAAGTAACAATATTCTCTCATATGGTAGGTACCATACGAGTACATAGCATCGTACCGTATGTGTGCATTCATTTAATTAAAATCATCATATCGGCCCGTTATAATCTTTTTGCAGGGAAAAAATCTCTTTTTATACAGAGAAGACATGAGTATTGATCGCTACGCTTGCTCAACGTGTATTGGCGATTTAAGACTTTCTCATAAATCCGGGTTTCCTCACGATGTTTTCCTTCAACGTCAGTCAGTTATGTCCAGATAAACTTAGAAACTGCATATGATTTGAAAAATCACATTGATACTTGCCCGGATTTAAACCCTTGACCTCGTGTTTACATAGCAGGCGCCTTCACCACTGGGCCATCACGACGAATCTTAATAAAAATTAATAAATGAAACGTAATTTAAACGCCATCTACTGATAGACTTACCCCCAGTTTCGGAAAGGCTGTTCAACGAAAAATTAACTAATCAACTGTTAAATCTCATGTGAAGTACCTAAAAACATGCTAAAATTATGGATAATAAGTTTAATTTGATCTAATTAGTTACTAATTAGGTCAAATTTAACTAGTTATTCATGTTTTGTGCGACTCAAATGGTACTTCACATGAGATTTAACAGTTGATTAGTAAATTTTTCGTTGATCAGCCTTTCAGAAACTGGGGGTTATACTTAAACCAAACGCGTTAACTAAGAATGATCTTAGAAATAGTGGGGTGAACTCGGATCTTAGATTTGTTTAGAGGGGTGCTAACCATATTATTATTTAGTTAACAAATTTGTTGTAAACACTGAGGATAAGCGAATCGAAAATATAATAAAATTAGTTTTCTTTGTCATTATTATAACTACAAGCTTTCTTCATAGTTTGAAATTCACTAATTAATTAACCAGCATCGAAATCTTAGCGAAACTATTTATACTCAAATATTATATTCTATACCTTATTCATTTACGTAATAAAGTTCAATATACAACAAATTAAGCATCAGGAGAGTCTGTTTGAAACCACACGTGCCAAGATATGATCAATCTTAGGGAATATTTTCACGATATTCTTTTATTTATAACTTTACTAACAAGGAAATATAAAACCAGTGGTATTGAGTTACCTTCGTTTGTTACGATAGATAGGATTCACTTTATTTATGAATTGAACCGTATAATAAATTAAATGACTGACTTGGTGGCGCAGTAGGTGTGCGTGTGATTGCTGTACAAGATGTGTGCAATTTCTATACGGGATTAAAATGCGTAATCCATAAGTATTTGTTTCAAGGGAGCATTTTGTGCCCGTTAATTGCATCTATGTTTGTAAACTATCTTACGACACAGCTTCACAATATCTTGCGCAACAGTTTTTTGCTCTCTTATTTCGTAAGACAGAGACAGTTGATAATTATAAAATTTTATTTTGTATGAAACAAAAAGTTTTGTGTTAAAATATACATTAGTACCTACTTAAGCAGTTTAATTACGATGGTTTGCCAAATAAATTGACTTCTGATTATATCCCACCTGACATAACATTTTCCAAGTACCTATAAATTACCTTCCTTTATGAGTGAACTACGAAATATTCGAAGCGACCAAGAGAAATAATCTACTCGAATAAATTAAAATTAATAAGATTAAAAGAGCCCACGGTGACTGGGCTGCTCTAACTGAATTTAAATTACGTTTTCACCTTCAGGAGTGCATAATGCCATTAAAATTGAAATTATTAACATTTCAGAATACAGATGGACGGACTTCATTGTTAGTGAGTTTTGGGAAATGCGCGTTTATTACAATCTGGTAACCAACTATAGCTGGTCGAATTACGGAGCTCAGAAATTTATATTATACGTCTTTTGCTTAAAAATTGAAAATGGTAAAAAAAGTCCTTCACGCAATGTTGCAATTTGTAATACGATGCTTTATTACGCGCGATTAACTAGTCTTATTTTATGTAAGTTCTACTTTAAGATATAAGAGAGATTGGGAAAAAGAGCCTTCTCTAAAAGAGAAGAGACCTTTGCCCTGAAGTGGGGACAGTAAACAGGCTGGTATTATAATAGAAAAAGAGCAAGATCAAAAAGGAAATTCAATGAAAATACTGAAGACGTAAGACGAATTAAATGAATTGGTTACCTCTCCAGTTGCCTGCACCTTGGCTGCAGATCTTTAAACGAGTTGTTCAATAGTTTGGTCGTCTCAGTGATAAAAAAGACAATAAAAATATCCCGGCAGGTTCGTACCAGAACAATGTTTGTCGCGGTACTTATAACTTGCTATAATTAACATTTCGCCGGGTCGCTTATCATATTGTGGACTCGAGTCGAGCACACGACGAACTTTCATTAAGATTTGCAAATTAAATTCGTCTCTACGGGGTGTTTTAATCGTGGCCATCTTTTCTTAATTAAACTTAATTATAGGTGACGCTAAGTGATGCAGTGAGCGTAATAAAACAATTTCGTGTCGAGGTTTGGTCGTAATGATTTATCTTTTAGTCCGTTCACGGTTTTATGTATGATATTTCTATTTAAACATAGCTCCTAACATGCTTTGGTACAAAGATCTGCGAGTTGAAGCTACGATTGGTACTCGGTAATAGATGATAACTTTCTAAATACTTCTATGCGCATCAGAGAGTGCCGAAACTGATGTACGAGTAGTGCAGCAAACGTTATTTTCTTTGAATTTAAACTATAAATTGAAAGCCACGGTTTAACTATTAATAACAGGTTTGCTCAAGGAGGATAGGCAATTATAGATATCTATACATGTCATATAATAAAATTGGATTGTCAGTTTATAATATTGAAATAACCGTTTTTTACTACATGTATATGAATATATATACGGTACATACACCAAAATAACATTTTTTCAATTTTTGTTTGTCTGTCTGTCTGTTTGTTCCGGCTAATCTCTGAAATGACTAGACCGATTTTGACGGGACTTTTATTGGCAGGTCGCTGATGTAATAAGGAGTAACTTAGGCTATGTTTATTTTAGAAAAAATCTTTTATAAATAATAATAATATGCGATGTAACCGACATTTACGCGGGCGGAGCTGCGGGCAACAGCTAGTATATTATATAAAGCGAAAGAGTTTGTTTGTTTGAGCGCGCTAATCTCTGGAACTACCAGCCGGAGACGGGAGCAGAGCAGTAACCAAAGACGCGGGTGAAACTGAGCTGAAGCTAGTAGATTTATATAAGACTAAGTTTCTATACGATGTTTTCCTTCACCGTATGTAAATTTAATTTAAAAGTCCTTTTGGTACTTACCCAACTTGAAACCTACAGCATTGAGCTAAAGAGGTTTAACACAACTTACCCTTATATCTGTATAGTTCGTAGTAAATCGTATTAATCAGCCTATCCTTTCGTAAGCGTTTACCCGATAACACTGTTATTGTTTGTTAGAGATGTTGTAATGTTAGACAACAAAAACAAAGACGGTACTAAGATAACGCGAACAATATGAAGGGTTTTGGGTGTATGGAATAGTATTGTACCTTTTAATTTAAGTTTTTCTAAAGTATGGTTTAATGGAAAGTAAAAGTTGGACGGAGTCTGATTCGTGAAGAAAGTGATTTGTGAAATTTTGTAGATAGAGTTCGTTTATCATGCGAATTCAGCGTAAAAGATTTTTTATGCCGATTGAGAATACATGTTTTTAACAGCTTCAAGGGACTGCAAATAATGTCTGTACAGTCTATCAACTTCTTTAGAATTAGATGTCAAGAAAAAAAAGCACTATTTACTCTCTGTCCCTGTGGTTCGGTGGTACTGTGTACGGACTGCTAGGTAGAGGTCGCGGGTTCGATTCCCGCTCAGTGCAAATATTTATGTGCATGATTTGTCTATTTGCTTTTTATGTATAATATGTATGTATTTAAAAAAAAGTATTTAAGTATGTATATCCGCATTCTAGAACTCATAACTCAAGCTATTATATATGTTTACTTTGAGTCTAGATGGCGCGGGCGTACTGTGTAGTTGTTGAGATATTATATTATACCATTTACCTACTCTAAATACGCTAGTAAATAATCTTACGAATATCCATTAAGATTATAATATAAAAGCTATCTAACGTATATTATCGTAACAAAAGCAATAAAACAAGTTCATTAGAATTTGACATGGTATGAGCACTTGATGGATGTGGAGATCCCATTTTAGATAACACAAATTGAAGATTTTCTCCTGACATTGTTAGCAGAAGGCACCTTGGTTTTTATAACGAGGATTTTAGAACGTAACTTCGAGAAAAAAGAACCGAACATTTAGTTCATCATCTTTTAAGAGATGTATGACATTCAAAATAACACTATCTGAGATATATACCTAAGCCTCTTATTTAAAAAAAATACTATCTGAGAAGTATAAGTACTGGAATACTCATGAGCTATTTGATGATGGATGTGCTGGCGGTGAAAGAGGTGGCTTATGACCGTTTAAAGTTCAAATGTTTGGAGGAAGATCATGTCCAGCATACATAAATACAAAGCTTCACGCCTTTTATCCCCAAAGAGATAGGAGGAGGTAATTAGGTCCAGCAGTAAACGTATCTTTGCTGTTAAGGTGCTGTCCTTTACCTAGTCACCCCTTACAATAAGCACAGGAAGAAATAGTGTGGTTTGATATTCTGCACCAAGGGCCACATCCTCGAATAATATAGTTATACTACTTACATCACGTTCTCTAAGACAGCTCAAACCCAACCATCTTTAGAAACTCTTAATATAAGAGCGCATACTTGTACGACCTACACTTCCACTAATACCTGCGATTGCCCAACTATAATGAGATCTACACATACAAGGTATCTGGGAGTACTTATTGATAATTTTATCTCATGGAAATATCAACTGAGTAATATTACTGCTCGCGTCCGCAAAATGATTTTTATTTTTAAGAAATTACGTTACTCAGCTGACTTTGATACCTTAAAAATGGTCTATTATGCACTATGCCAGTCTGTTGTAACATATTGTATATCTGTGTGGGGTGGAGCTGTAAAATCATATCTTCTCCCACTAGAGCGAGCACAAAGAGCAGTCCTTAAAGTCATGACATTTAAGCCTTTCAGACATTCGACTACTCAATTATATCACGAATGTCAAGTGCTGACTGTCAGACAGCTCTTTGTGCTTGAAACAATCTGCAGAAAACACACTGGTCTGCAATATGACATTCAAGTCACAAAAAAGCGCCGTACACGTAAAATCTGCCAAGTCCAAACCTTCAAAAGTGCGCTAGCAGCGCGACACTACAATGTTGTTAGCTGTCATTTGTATAATATTGCCAATGAACACTGCAACATTTATCCATTAACTAGATCGCAATGTAAGAGAGAAGTTAACACATGGCTCTTGTCCAAATCTTATGAAGAAACGGAGAATTTAATTAAACTAAGTATACTTTAGTACAAAATGCACTCATCACACATACATAAACACACACACACACACACACACACACACACACACACACACCGCTTACCTTATATTTATTTATAAATACATATTTCTATATATAATATAGTATACATTTATGACTCGATATACATTTTTAATATTAATATGTATAAACAGGTTATTTTTATCTATAGTTACTTTTGATACACTACCTACACTTTCAAACTTTTTACCAGCAACAAATAAGTGAGAGCCCTGGTACCCATACCACAAGTTAAATCTTACTTTGGGTGCCAGTGGTCAACTAATTATTGTATAAAACTAAAATTGTTCAAATTCATGTGCTATGCATCTGTATATGTATCTTTTTGAGAAAAATAAATTATTATTATTATTATTATTATTTTATTAGTTATTTCACTATCTAATCTACTTAGTTAGATCCCTTTTGATCGAGTTATTACCAAAATTGAAATAACTAAAAAAGAAAGTCTTTCACAACTTTCTTGTACTAAAGCAGCGATGATATATCTCATAGTGAAAACAGAAGCTCCGATTGTCATTTATTGAAACCTAATCAGTCACCATACGTGCGACGTATATCAACACAAGCCAGGGTACAAAGAAGAATGATCTTGATTTAAACAGACAAAGGAGTATTGTGATTGAATAGTATTTTCAAATCAGACAATACCACGTGCTGAACACTTCAATCTTCGAATACTGGCGAAGTCTCTGAGCTTACGGGGTTTAGGCTCGATTGCAACATTGAAGAATGTGCAGTATTTAAAAATAGAAAATAGTTTGAAAGCAATAGAAAATTAACAAATTTGTGTTTGCTTTGCTTGCATCATGGCCACCACTACAGCGCGGCATTGAAGTTACTAGTACTACTACTACTCATATCTAATAGCCCTCGTCATACGTTTTTGAGTGCTTCAGTATAACAAAATATAAAAAACATTATCTAAAAGAAAAGTGCAAATACATATAATCCTTTCTAGAGAGCATCTTCAAAATGTTATCACAACACACACAAAATGTTGAGAATGGCAGGAATCGAGTTAGTTCTCAAAAGAGTTTGCAAGGATAGCTTGAATATATAAAAGATAGAAAGCGCGATTGGACATGCAAACTCAGTACTTTCAACATACTATGTTAGCAATACAAGCTTAAAGGAGGTGATACACTTCAGTAAGCCAACACAACGTTTAAAGTTAAACCGTACTTGAACATGAATGTGCATGTGAAAACGTCGCTTGTTTTTAGTAGTCTTTGGAGGTATGTAAGGCTGACATCACATTAGAACGCAGCTGCGTTTTGAGATCAACGGAGCGACGTATGTAGCAATGATACGGGGACGCGTTGTCAATAAATATAATGTTTGTTTCAATACGATATTTGATATTAAATGCTAAAACCTTAACCTTTCTTCACACGCCGGCATTTTAGCTTGTTATCTGCTTTAGGAGGCAAGCCTGTTATCATGTAAGTACTCTAAGTAGTAAATAAAGTGAAACACTTATTGCTAAAAAGATCGAACTCAAACATTATTTTCATTCAACATCTACTTTAATTTGTTAGTTCATAAACATATATTGTACTTCACTGGGGCTATATTAAAAAAAATATATATTTAAATTTCGACTTACCATGCATCTTGTCATTCAGTAACGCGTATCTGGGGTTCGAAGCGACGTCCAGTGGCAGTGAGTTCCAGAGCCACCTGACCTTGGGCGAGGGGTTACCGGTAGCTTGGCACGGCAGGGTAGCGGTATGACCCACTTCTACTACCATCGTCGTGGGTGGCGGAGCGATGTTTGGGAAGCCGGGAGGCGCCTTGTCAGCTGAAAAGAAAGATATAATTAAGTGTGTGCTAATAATAAAAAAAGAAAAATGTAAAATATATTTTCAGCAGGTATTATAATATTTTCAACTTGAAGGCAATGAAATCATTAAATGAAATGAAATGAAATGAAAATGAAATGAAATGAAAGGAAAATGAAATTAAATGAAATGAAATGAAAAATGTTTATTCATATAGGTTAATTAAATTAACACTTATGAACGTCAAAGTTTACAAAATGTCAGCAAATTAACCTACAGCCAGTTAGCTGACGAAGTAGAGCCACGAGAAGAACTGGCTAGAAACTCAGGCAACTCTTTTTAATCGCCAGGTTATTACAATTTTTGTAAGTTACAGTTTCAAGTAGCATGCAAAGTGACGCAGGCAATACACTTAACTCTATAGATAATCTTATAGTCAACGTCGTTTTAATTAAAATTCATCATTATAACAGGCGAAACTGGTCAAACGAAAGATGCTACTGTCAGTCTTCTCTAAGTATAACCACTTGGACCAGCCGGAGCCTACCTTATTTGCTTATCAGGTAATCGGGGTCAAGAAATACTGCATAGAATATTATAATAATATTATAATAAACGCGAAGTAGTAATAAAAAACGGAAGCTTAATTTCAAACTTGTTTTCTTTGTCCTTCAAATGAAACATAATATATCATTTACCTAACAATATCTACCAAACACTAATGACATGAATAGTCGTACAATAGTTTGCAACAACAACGTTAGCTGAACATTTGCATTTAATTTGTAGCTCGAGCATCTATCGTCAAAGTGGACGTTGGCCGGACAAAAAGTCCGCAAAGACTGACTATGTATCTCCTGTCCAACTGTCGTGCACCATTGCGGACAAAAAGTTCGTAAAGTTAGGGTTAGTGCACACTTGCAACGGCGACTAATGACCTTATGATAAGATGGACATAGTATAGTATAAATCTAAATAGTATTGTTTTGCTCAGTTCTGTAAAGTACTACTCTACGGCTTGGTTTAGCGGTTAATAGTTGCCTTGGAAAGGCTAGTCCAAAGCAGTACAATTAGAGATACTTGAAAGAGGCCTTTATTTTGCTATTATTTCCCTAGTTGCCTCTAACAATAGCCACGGAAAGAGATGGGGCGGTTTCATATCCTAGACTAGAGGATTACGAGCACGTTCATAAGTTAAAGTTGACAACACCAAATTTAATTAAAATTTTATTATTTGATTAAGCTCAAGATTACCCGCGTATTCTTTCACCGATTACATCTCGGCTTTACAGGTCTACATCGCCCCTAACAATGTATCTCTTGCCTAATATATTGCAGTGAACTAACAAAGGGTTGGAGAGGATAAATTTTACAAAACCTCTTTGGTTTCTTTGGGCTTTTGGCGCAATATACGGTGTATTGTTTCTCTTGGGCGTGGCAGAGATTAAAAGAATTTTGTGATCACTATATCGTAAATATACAAGTTATTATATAAATGAAAGTAACTGAAAATGTTAAGAGTTTTAATGTACACTAAAAATGGTTCCGTTTACACCTTAATGTTTTTTGAAGAGGATGAATTATTGTGCAAAATTAAAGGAGAACTCTCTATCCTTCTGATTCATCATTTCAGCTCAAAATATGTTCCATTAGCGTCGATTCAGCCTCAAGTTACAAAAACGTAATCAACCATGAAGATACGATTACACGCCTACACGTTTAGTATTAAGTTTCCGAATATTAATCAGGTACATAATGAAACCAAATAACAATATAATTATTGAGGTCTCAAGGTTAAATAGGATACTTTGATTTTAGAATTAATATTATCTAGGTGAGGCCGAAAAGTGATTCTATTCTGCCTGAAAGCAAGACATTGTGATTCCAAAATGGTGAAGAAAAATTGAAGAAAGATAAAATATTTATTGTCAACAATACAAGCAGCAGTAGAATGACAATAACAATTTATGCACTTATATGTATACCTGTATATAAACTCACACACTGCGCGCCCGCTAGCGACTAGTAGCAACAATAAGGTCAGCACTCAACTTTATGCTGGTTGTGAAAATAGCTAACTACACAGCGCTGATCTTCGGAGCTGACTTCAGGTGACGTACAGAGCAAAACGACTACAAGTCTTAAATTGTGTAAATAAGAAAATAAAATAACCATTTCAATAACCATCGTGCCGAAGTGGCAGTTAGTGGTGTCTTCAATGGTGATTGTAAGACATGCTTTTCACGTCTCGCTTAAGCAGGCAACTGATAAATGGGGGCGGCTTACGACTGGCCTAAGTAGTGATACTTGGAGGAGGCATATGCTTTGTTCAGCAGTGGATGTCTTTCGGCAGAAATAACGATGGTATAAAACAATACACAATCGCCTGAAAGACATAAATTCGATATCCACAGGTGTAAAGTTCCACCAAGACGGCTCTAATTCAAGTCTCGCGAATTGAAACAGAATTATATCCGCGGAAATCTTAAAACGGCCTCGTAAAATTTCAAATAGTGAAATGTTAATTTGTTAAATGAAATTCCTTCTCGCTCCACGCAAAGTGAACGAAATTTGATTAAGTTATAACGCTGACATTATTTCTCTCAGATTGTAAGCCTCATCTGCTGTAGAGAGGGAGGGAGACAGACACTCTCTGTAGGTTCGAGTGGTAAGATTACTTTAGAACTTTAAGATCAGAATGAAATTCATTGTCTGGTAAAACTCGACGCGATTAATTGGATAAACAGAAGGGTTTGGTTCTTAAGTTATTCAATTCTGTATATTGTGGGCAAATTGTAACCTTCTGTATTAGGTAGGTATTGTTTTTATTTATTGAAACTGTTTTTATTAAAAGAAGAAGAAATCAAATGCAAAAAATACAATAACGTTTTTATGTCTTTACAGTATTAGTAAGAAATATTACTAAATATAATTATGATGTAGAACAAATAATACGTCAAAGTAAGGTATATACCTCGAAAGGAAAAAACGAGCCTTTATAGGATTATATTTTCTTTGTCCGTCCATTATGGTCGGTTAAAATGTTATTTTGCTATTACAAACTTATATTTGTAGTAAATATATGGATCTGAAAGTACATCGATGTAAAGGGAAAATTAATACAACTACATATTTTAATTTGTACTTTAATCCTTTAAAAGATCTATTTAATAGTTAAAGATAGAAAGAAATCACTACTCTACTCTGCTTTCTTATGACTGACAACTACTACATATAAGTTTGTATGGAAAGCGCAGTACACGAGTCACACTCACTATTGTCTGTTTTCCTATTACCAATGTTGTTGGGCGAGACAACGGATTACCTGATAGTAATCGCTAGTAATCGCCACTGAAAACGACAAAAGTACATTTCCACTTACTGCTGTCTCCGAGTAAATAAAAGATGACGCTATACCTGTTCCCCAAAACATTCAATACTGTGACTAATATAGCTCATCCTTATGCTACTCATCACCTGAAACACAAGAATATGGATACAATCTTCCGTACGGTGCAGATACTTCTCAAAATGTACTGCTCATTTTTGAACAAAAAATGTTCTAAGAAAATATCGCTGTGCTCTCCTAATCTAAAGGACCAAAGTCAGCATCAATAAATAACGATTTTCGCTTATGACTTTACAGAAGTAGCGTACCGTGATTAAAGGCCCACTTAAGAGGAAATTATTACATATTAAAGTATAATTTCACAAGTTACAAACCCCCGTCATAACTAAAGATCAGGAATCACTTTCAAATTTCCCTCTAACGGAACCAAGTCGGATCCTTTACAACATTAATTTAGTTTAATATCCTTAGTCGAATCCGTAGTATGCTGCTATGATATCTTAAGGGCTCTAATACGTACAGCCTTCCGTTGTACCAATCCCAAGCGATTGTCGGTTTCCTTGGGCATTAATAATAATAAACCTATGTTAAACCACCAGACCCTGGCCTGTACTACATGATTTGTATCCCAACATAACCCAACGTAATTATTATTTAAGTATGGCCCTAGTTACACGTTCGAGGGTATATAATTTACATAATGCTGGCCGGACTGAAAATCATTTCATGTTCTTTACTCTTTAATTATTTAGCTACGGTTCTTACAAAATTTTAATATTTTGCTTTTTATTGAGCCTCTGTCTGGATTTTTTACAACTTTATACATGTTTTATGAGGGCCCTTTTTATGACACTGACTTTTGTATGACATTATATTTGTTGGAGTGACTTTGATTTAGGTCGAAATAATGTCACAAACAAAAGAAGATTAAATATAATCTTAGATATTGTTAATGTCATTGCGGTGTGTTAATATAGTTCAATGTGGCAGTTTTACAAAGTATATTATACAAGCTTTCTGCGACGCGGTTTTACTCGAGTTTTGGCTTACTGCTCTGCTTCCGTCGCCAGTAGCGTGATGTTACATAGCCTTCATCCTTTCTCGCGAACTGGGCTATAACACGCAAAATGATTTTTTAAATCCGTCTGGTAGTTTCAGGCATTAGCACGTTCAAACAATCAAACAAACAAACTATTCTGCTTTATATAATAGTATAGATTAGTTTTCGATAATATGTTACAAAAAAACGCTACAGAAAATATTACATTCTTCGTGTATATGGTACACGAAGAATGCAATATTTTCTGTAGCGTTTTTAACTTAACTTATTAATTGCATCATTATGATACAAAAAAAGTTAAGTAACACGAATCTACTTCTCAAGCAACTGAATACCAAACCAATACCTAACTAAGGAAATAAAATTGAAACGGGTTCTAGAAAATTCTTAACAGAATCGATGCAGACACACATCGTATATAACCTATTTAACAGAAAGGACCTGCCGCAATATTTTTCTTTACAGACTGTGTGCGGAATACGAAAAGTCAAGTGAAGATTAAGATAGAGGTGTTGGATAGGCGGAGCGTGAACCGGAGCGATTACTGTTATTGTGGTTAGTTTTTATATTACGTACAAAAACGTACAAAGGACGGGATCGCAAAATAACCTGAAATGAAGAAGGTAAGAAGACTAGATAATGTTCCATCTAGTATTAGAACGATGACCATAGGTGTTATTCGATGTAATACATTCGGCACAACCTTTTACGGATTAGGAATGTTAAAACGTGTTTACTTCAGTCGATGTGTCATCCATGCATGATTAATTTATCAGAACACAAATTAAAAATGTCCTAGCATTAAAGTCAAGCTGAAGAAGACTCATCCTCAAGTACTAAAAAGTCACTTAAATTTTAAGTGGTTTTTAAGTCTCATGGCACTTTATTACAAATTTTAGCGACAAAAAGAGTTAGTCTAACTTAAAGTAAACTAGAGCTTGAGTATTTGAGCAACGTAAAATAACCGCTCTTTTACCGCACTGTGATCACAGTGTGCCAAGAGACAACACCTCTCATATATTTGTAACGTGAGGAGAGCTAAGCAGTTGTCTCGCCGGGGAGTGTGCGCACAGACACTGTTCACAAGCGATTGTTTTGCTAGCACAATCCGATTACCGTAGATTGTTTTTGGAACGCGAAGTTTCTACAGATATTTGTGGCCCAAGTTGCCGTAATTTAGCGGCGCAATGTAATTTTAAATGGAGATTGCGTTGTATTTGAGTTTAAGTTCGTTTATTTAACATTTTGATTTATTGAAATAAAAAGAATGTAAATTAGTTTTACATGTTTCTCTGAAAATTAGAACCATAATTTTAGGCAATGGCAAACTGGAATCAATTTCAAATCATTAAATTTACATGCTACTGCTAGTCGCTACTATAAATAGATATAAAATCTCTAGTTTCTCTAAGAAACTTAAAATATAAAAGAGAAGCTTCGTAGACGAGATAATATGCTTCTTCATTATATTGTAATAAATAACATATTAATATGAAAGTTGCACAAATACATCACTTCAGCTCCCAAGACACAAACTCGTAATGTAAACTTACACCGCAGTTTAACTCGATTACATTAAAGTTTTAAGACAACGTGGATCATATACGGCATGATGTGGCTCAGGTGATACTGCAGTTATTATGATAAAGCTCTCCGTGATAACCTAAACTGAAAAATACGTGAACTTCCAATGACCGACCTGTATAAACTATCGAATTAAAGCAACAGTAACGTAACTGCATATGCAAATCAAGTTTTGGATCATAATAAAGGGTTTCATCAAATGCAGATATTATATATTGGAAATGCACAGATAGTTATATAATAATAATAATAATAATATTCTACCACATTCACACAGCGCCATCTAGTCCCAAATTAAGCAATTATATTTGCTTGTGTTATGGGTACTAAACAACTGATATACTACTTATATACATTTTTTTTTTGTAAATACATACATATTATAGATAAATTACACCCAGACACAGAACAAACAATCATGCTCATCACACAAAGGTTTGTCCTGGGTGGGAATCGAACCCACGACCTCCGGCTTAGCAGTCAGGTTCACTAACCACTAGACCAACAGGCCAGTCAGTTATATTCAATGGGTTATCCAATACAGTTAGTCAGTCGCCTCATCTACTATATTATATTAAAACCGGAGAATTTGTTTGTTTAAACGCGCTAATCTATGAAACTACCAGTCGGATTAAAAAAAATCTTTTTGTGTATGATACCACAGTTCTCGAGAAAGGTTTATAGCCTATGTAACATCACGTTACTGGTGGCGGGAGCAGCGCCGTAAGCAAAGACGCGGGTGAAACCGCGCCGCGGACAACTAGTAAATAATATAGTTGCAGATATGAAATCGGCAAGTAAGTAGTAATGTGAATTTTTCATAGTCATACTTGTTTTGTTACATTTATCTATAATATGTATGTATTTACAAAAAAAAAATCTATATAAGTAGTATATCAGTTGTTTAGTACCCATAACACAAGCAAATATAATTGCTTAATTTGGGGCTAGATGGCGCTGTGTGCATATGGTAGAAAAAAACAAAAAAAAAAAAAATACTTGGCAAGTCAATTTTCATTACTGACATACGGTGAGAGATAACGTTGTGTATTACAAAAATATAGCACAAAATAACATGAACAGCTTAAATCATAAGATAAAAGTTAACTTAGAGAGCGATTCAAAGAGTTAGGTATATTGACAGTTGCATCTCAATATATATATGCTAATGTTGTTTATGTTAAGAGTAACATTGGTCTATACACTAGGAATTGCAATGTGCATGAGATTAACACTAGGGGTAAGCATAAACTGGTTGGCTCACACTATCGCTTACATAAAGTCCATAACTCGTTTACGGGACTTGGTGTACGTTTATTTAATAAATTACCTACCGACATAATGGATAAACCCTTAGACAAATTTAAACAAATTGTCAAAAAATATTTAATACCTATAGGTTACTACACTGTTAATGAGTATCTGAACGATAAAAAGTCATGGGATGCTCGCTTGACGAAGGAGTAAATTAATTTTACTCTTAATTTTATTGACATTATACTTTTAAGGACATATTTTTGTTAATTATTCCATGAATGACATTTTTTATGATTAATAAGAATGACATGCTTTATCAAATAATTTTTTGACATTACCTAATTTATTGATACATTTTCACATAATAAATTAAATGATTTTTTTTTGTATTAATTTTAAATGACATGATGCCCGAGCCATATTTGAACAGTTAAGTACACATTTTGTATTGTTTTGTTAAAATTGTATACCTACTTAGTATTGTTAAAATTATACATTGTGATTTGTGAAATAGAGGTACATTGTGAATTCCTGTGGTAAATTAAGTTCATCTTACTTTATACTTATACCAAAAATTAACAATTTATATAATACCTACCCATTTCGTTGTTTATGTTAAGTAAAACATAAATAGATATAATAACCTGATAGATCAAAATATAGTTTACTCAAGAAATTCAAAAGATAAAAGATATAAAAATAACTCTCATTTGACAAACATCGCATCAATAAACACAATTTCAATTTTCCGCTATAACAATTTATTGGACATAGTAACTAGCAAAATATTAGATATCAAAAACATAAAATTGTCATAAAAGTCACAGTGGCTGGCATAAAAATTCTCTCACCTTTGCATTCTAGGTTTACAAAAGCAATCATTCTCTTATATAACCTATTGAAAAGTACTTTAGGACAACGACAATAAGGTTTAAAATCGCTATATAAAAGTGGCCGGCTGTGCACCGTCATAAATTTATCGCAAACTTGATATTAATTACGCTGTTCGCTCCCAGACTACCCGCAAATTGTAATATATTGCAACGTTAGTTATATTACGTTTTCTCACTGTTTGAGTGTTGCCAAAGATTCTTGTTTATTTAAACATTCTTTAAAACTGGCTCTATGAATATAGTAATGAATGAAATATAGTAAATATTATCTATAATATCATATAAAGCGAAAGAGATTGTTTGTTTGTTTGTTTAAACGCGCTAATCTCTGGAACTACTAGTCAGATTTAAATAATTATTTTTGCGTTTGATAGCCCAGTTCTTGAGAAAGGTATGTATCATCACGATACTGGCAACGGGAGCAGAGCAGTAACCGCGGCACTGAAAGCTAGTAGTAAATATTTAAGTTCACGGTCTTTTAGTTTTTTGGAGAAATGTTGAATCTTAAGTTTCATTCTTTAAATTTTTTTTTAAATAGAATGTGGTCTTGTTAATGAGATTTCATCGCGCCTAAACATAATTTGGTATTCCATTTTAAATTGAATTGTTCAAATGAAGTATGAGTATACGCGTGTATGATAATTATGTGAGTGTTACGTGTTCCGTTTCACAGGGTACGGATCGATTGACTTTGATTACATATCGTATATAAGATGGAGAGCTTTCAATCCTCTGACGTCAAATAAAAGGCCTCTTTGACATTAAGAGGAATGAATTCAATAATCCTTCATGGCGATGGTCGCTTTATCGATGGAGGCACAGTTTTAAGGCTCGTACACATTATCTGATAGATGAAGGTATACGAGTTTATTAACAGTGTTATATGTTGTTAAAATTAAAAAACTTTAAGAAGCATTATTAAATAAAATTGTTACTTTAATCTTAATTATATTATCAAATGTATAACCAGTATGGGGTTGAGCGATTGTGCCTATCTTATTATTTGTGTACCTGTACTATGTATTTATGTAGCAACCTAACATACACATAACTAAAAATAGTAACCAAAAATAATAGTAAAATAAACTAAATAAAATTATTTTTGAATATGCAATAATAAATTAAAATGTAATATAAATTTATTTTTATGCAACAATTCAGCTAATATCTGCACATAGACGTATACTCCATTCCCAAAACCTTAAGTTGCTGAAACAGAAATGCGACAAGACCGGGCAGATCACGCATAAGATCAAAAGAGATAAATCCAGAGACACGAAGGCGTAAAGTCTATTAACTTATTACTTTTTCGTATTAAATCTTCAACCCAAAACAAAATAATTGCGCTTAACGACCACTAGTCTAGATAGCCAATATCAATTGATGTAATAAAACTTTGATAGAGAACTGGAATATTATATAACAACATCCAATAAAACGAGTCTATCCATTTCATGTCCAGACGAGAAAGATACAGCGGAATACTGTCATCAATTCCGCTTTCCCAATGTAGTCGTTACTCAATAAAGTCCAAATTAAGTTATCCCAATTCTGTCCTTTGATACAGATGCCCATTTGGACTGGGATCGCATTTCTGACGCAACTTTTCTTGTGTTCCTCTATTCGTATAATTGCGTTCAGATTTTTCTTGCAAATAAAACTTTTCCTTATTTACGTTTGACGTTTTTGCGGTGGCTCTTTAATAATAAATTAGCCAACGGACAGCTTACTAAAATATTAATGGGACAGTTTCATTTTTATGTTGGTGGAATAAGGTTTTATTTTAATTGTTTAGCAGAGTAGGTAAGTAGATAAGGAAAGCTCTCAGAAACACAATGGTGTAGGTTCAAAGAGTAAGTAGCTACCTCAATTTTTCAAAAAGAAATATATCTTTATTTTAGACATTACTATTTTACGATGAAGACAAAAGGACTTATTTATAAGACTGAATTCTGCCCATCTGCCTTGAGTAAACACAGCGATCATGGTTTGTCTGTATAGATGGGATATTTACCCTACACAAGGATAACATTGGGCTAGTACGCTATCTTTTGTTTATCTTATGTGGCAAACTATATTCCGTTAAAATACCAAAAAACTAATACCAACGGTATTTATTTATTGATGTAATAATTATTCTATTCCTAACGAATACCACTCTAGCATACCTACCTACCTACCTATGACACCGTTGTTAGTATAGTAAGCTATGGACATACAGTGTTCTCTCAGCAAAAAGTTTTAAGCGTTATTAACTTTATTATAAAAAATTGTTATGTTCTCTGCCTGAATAATTTCAAATAAGTAACGAACTTTTTACGTTGCTAAGGATTCATAATTTTTAATTTTTCATGTTAATGGCCAATATACAACATACATACGTATTTTAACGAGTAGGTAAGTATATTAAATTTATACTCATGACATGCATGTTATCGACACATATAAGGTTATTCTCTGAAATAAATTCTATTTAACTAATGAATGTATGATATTATTACTATTATATTATATTTTTATAATGCATATATATGATATAATCATTTATTTCAGAATAAATTTTAGTATTTCATAATTTTGTTAGTAGACAAATGTAACTTACTTTTTGGTTCATAATTTTTATCCATCGTATAATTTTATTTTCATGCTCATGTATCTCCATATTTTTATTTTCGACATTCACAAGCTACCTACACTAAATATTTCGGCTTTCCTTTACTTTCCTTTACTATACCTACTAACAATAAAGTAGGTAATTTAAATAAATCAAAAAATTTGAAAAAACAACTGCATGTTTGTTGTGGGCGGTTTTCTTCAATATATTTGGTTCATTGTAATAATAATTGCGAAACATCCTCACTTTAATAATTTTCAAACGCCTTTTGATACACAGGGCAACGATTTAATTGCACCTATAAAGGCGTGAGTACATTTTTAATTAAAATTTTCGAAGCCGCAGAGTGCAGACATTTACAAACGATTTTAACAACAACTCAAGATACCTAAATTTATTTAAAACTTCTTTCACAAATGTAACTATTAAGTATTCTCTCGAATTTCATACCACATTTTTATATTTTTGTTAGGTAAAATACTTTCTTTTGTCTTTTTTTGGTTACTTTTAAGGTACTATTATTACCTATTCCATGGCTACACTAAATTTTATATTAGAGTGATGTGTGTATTATAAGATCAGTGTTGATTTGTTTGAGGACCTTCTTGTTGTCACAAACTACCTATTGACAAAAATCCCTTTATAAAAATTCAAACAAAATTAAGAATCATATAATCCGAAAGGGTTACTTCGATTCACTAGTTTAATCAGATATATGGGATAAACGACGTCTGCCGTCCGTTCCATACCAAACTTATAACAAAAATTTTAAAGACGGTGATAGCCTATAGATAGACGGGTAATGTATTTAGACTGGTAGAATATTCTTTATTGCACATAATATTACAACTGCCTCTTTAATTCGCTGGTACTGTGTATAGATAACCACGCAGAGGTCTCGGGTCCAATCCTCGGATTGGGTAAAGTGATATTGGCTTTTTCTATCAAGAAATTCTCAGTATTAGCCCGGAGTCTGGCATTGTGCCCGATATATGGCAGCAGACTAGCCCCCTGTTACATGGAACCCAAAATAAAAATGGCGAAACGTGGGTGGTTACTTCCTCTGCTTAAGGAATAAAAGGCGTGAAGACAAAGTTTAAAACAAATAACAGAACAACAAAATTAGTTAATGACAAGAACTATCAGTCGTAATTAAAAATATATGTATTGTTTGTATTTGATAGTTCAATTCTTGAACAAGGTCATGTAACCATCAAAACGTAAGATTGTAACCACAAATATATAAATAGATATTATACTAAGTATATATTTATTATTAATAAATGTTACGTCTTGCGATTAATCAATTACCACTTCGTAATTGAAGGCATCCACCATTAATAAATTATTTACAAAAAGTTTGTCTAGTCTGTTAATGCCCTGGAGGTTTTGGAAATTGCTTTGAACAATGTTAACGATACCTTTATTATTTATGTACAAAAAATGCTTTCATTTCGGTTGCTTAATTAACCAGGTTAATTGAGTGGATACGGTGTTTTGGTCGTTTTGTCGTATCTGTGATACAATTAATTGCTACTTGATTAGCTGCATAGCTATGTGTATCGATTGCTATTATTATAATTTTAGTATTGTTATTCTTATAATTTTTGTAAGAGGCAAATCTATTTATACTATGTATTATATAAAGCGGAAGAGATTGTTTATTTGTTTGTTTGAACGTACTAACCTCTAAAACTACCAGTCGGATTTGAAAATTCTTTTTACGTATGATAGTCCAGTTGTCGAGAAAGGTTAGAGGCTATGTAACATCACGCTACTAGCGACGGGAGCAGAGCAAAAAGGAAAGAAGCGAGTGAAACCGCGTCATGAAAAGCTAGTACTATTCATTGAACAACGTGGTAATATAAAGGCCGTCCCAGGGTTAACAATTTAAGTAGATCTACAAAAAATGGTCTGAAACAAGTTTTGACAAGGGCTAGTTATTTATCAATGTAAAAATAAATTACAATGTTTTATATTATTTGACTTGTTATATTTTTAAGGTGGTAAAAATTACGTATTACAAATTTGAATTGCTAATTTCTAAGCAGGGGTAATAAAAAAAAACACAATTTGGCTAAGGCGTTCAGACAATCAGCCTAAGAAAATCGGATTATCGCTGCTAATGTATATGTAAAACTAGGCTGCAGACGTTTTACCTTTGCCTAACATTCAAGTGACAGAGATGTTGTCATTGGAATCCATTGGATGACATTACGTATTATTATCATCTTGGCTTCAAATGTGATTATATTTTGCGATGGTATTAAATTATTAGTTAATAAAATACGATGATATTCAAATAATCAAAAAGGATTTATAAAGCCGAGTTCTCGTGCAAATTACTTTTAATATAAAAGATTTATCAACAAAAGTTAATAATTATACGAATTGTTCCCAAATTTTCACATTTTAACATTTGTAGTTTATTTGGGTACATCTAATATTTGATTTATAGTAGGACGAATAAAAAGGGTTGATGATATATTATATTCGAAATAGTTTCGGTAAATTATTGAGCCCAATGAGATTAAGTTACGACAAAAAAAATAAGTTTCGTAAAGTTAAAATATTTTTTTTAAGACAATAACTAAAAAATAAATAAAATAGTTTTATAACTCTTGTCATAAACTATGTTAAAAACCTATAACCAATTCATTTATAATACGTTACTTTACATTCAAATGAGATCAACTATCATTCATGTGTTTACTTACAAAGATAGACAAACTATTAATTTTTAATCAGTGCCAACCACAGATTACCACAAACCCTATTCAAGTAACGAGTACCAACTCAACAAAGGAGGTCGAGTAGCATGATCAACTAATTCTCGCCGAGGATTTTGCCGTCTGGGCCTCCTGTTACCCGAGACACCTGACACTGCTGTTATATGCTCACGAAACTTGAACAGGCTTAAAAGCTTGACGACTCGATTAAATATCTTCTTCCTAAGTAAATATGATTTAAATTTTCGAATACCATAAGCCTATTATTTGTATATTAGACATTATTTAAACTTTTAAAGGTTAAAATTAACCTGGTATCTGTCCCTTTAAAAGATTTTTTGAGGTCAGTTTAGGGTAAGGTAAGAGAATAGACAGTTCTCAAATTAATGTGCCGCTATGGACACAAACACATATGAAGCGTTTTTTATTTTCGCCACACTTGGCTGACAAAATGGCAAACATATTGTTAATAGTCTTATAATAGGGTACTGCCTGTTTTGCGTCTCTTTATTTAATGGTTTGCTATTATTTAGTTGGCTGATCGTTAGTAAATTATATGCGACCACTAGATAAACAGACATAAATGCCTTTCCAGTGAGCTATGAAGTCGTCACTTACTCATTCAATCAATCAATCATTTCTATGTATATACCTACTACGTATTATATTTTATAGTAGGTATGGGTTCCTCGACTACGTATATTATATTACTTACCCTTGAGCCTATTGTTGAGAATTAAAGATCTACATTTCTATATTGGAATTGGAAATAAAAAATGTTGGAATGAAAAGATCAGATTACGCGATTTATTACCCGTGATTTTATTTTTGTAAGCAATAAATCTACGAGGGTGTGTTAATGGAGTTTGGATGCAAATATATATGAAAATGGAGGAAATCGAATATCCTTGTTACTCATATACAATTTGCGTATTGTAAGTGATATTTTTATAATAAACAATAAGTCTTGTCTAGATTTGACATAGAGATTAATTCAATAAGTTTAAAGCTACCACATACAGGGATGCTATACTGATAAATCTTAGTGCAAATATTTGTGTGCATGACCGTTACTATTAGCATTGGTTTGAGTGTTTCTATGTATAGAATATTCTTTATCACATCTCACACATTAAACATATTATACAAAATATATCTCCACGAATAACACGAATACTAGAAGTATACTTTACATTTACAATCCAAACGGCACTTCAGTGGTTAATTTTCAATTTAAACTCAAAGAGTTGATGAAATATAAATACTTTTGAATTGTTAAGGCTAACTAAACGGTTGTCGTGTTGACTCTGCCCGAGAGCAAAGCAAGAAACTCATTAGTGCTTATTGCCGAGCTAACTAAAGATGGCCGTATTGAACGTTTAATAAACATAAGTCAGTTTGTTAACCCGCGTTTGTGCACTTTATTTATAGTAATAGTAATTACAGTAGTATTTTAAGGCTAATTAAACCGACTTTTATACTAGGGATTTAATAAATAATATTAACAATTACTAAGTGTTTCCAGATTCACGAAATTTATCGACAACATAAATATTTAAATTTATAATCATACGGGAATTAACGCGATCATGCATTAGGTATTTACATACCTTATTTTGCTTGACGTTTCGACCAGGTTACACCGGCCGTGGTCACAAGCAATACCTAATGCATGATCGCGTTAATTCCCGTATGATTATAAATTTATATCATGCAACGCGAAAGTTTAAAAGTAAATAACATAAATATTTAGTTTCAAGTAAGAATCTGTTCCACAACATTCGCATACATCTTAGTAAGAAAGGCCAAAATTTTAAGCCAATATTGTGCCAATAGCCGTAGGTATATAACAAACAAAATTACAACCAAATAATCGTTCGAGTAATGATCTATTAAAACGACATCTAAATATTCTCATAACTAACTTGCAGCGCTAGATTTGTTCCTACAGCGTTTATATATACCTATTATATACAAATAATATTAGATAATAAGCAAGGCACTGGTTGCATTTATTAAAAAAAATTTGAAATTTTTTAACTCAAGACTTGAAACCTTGCGTCTTGGAATACCAACGCATTACCAACTACGCTATTTTATTACGAGCGTCGAATTTTTGTACTACTTTGACATTATGCTTAATTGATGATTAGCTATTATAGATCTATAGTATATCAACATATTTATAAAAAAAAAATAAGGTAACAAAAAAAATAATTTTGAAGCGGTTTGTCACATTAAATCCAGCAGTGTTTTTTGAACAGTAAAGTCAAAAAATAAAGTAAACCTTATGTCACTACCTATATTTGGCTAGTGTCAATCGAGTAGTTAGTTTAGTTTATTCTTTATTGTACACACATAGAACATATTACATAATTGGTAAGAAATATCATGTACAAAGGCGAGCTTAACTCAAAAGTGAGTTTTCTTCCAGCAAACCTCAGAGTGGAAGAGGAAAAATATGAAGTGTGAGAACAAATGAAGTGTGCAAACAGACAGAAAGGAAATTAAATGAAATTAATTTATTGTATACCTAGTGTATACATAATTTAAACAAATAAACTTACATATTAATAATACACACATAATATATTAAAATATATAAATGCATAAACTTACATAATTATAATAAATATATCTACTTATATATACCTATTATTTAACCAAAGATAGGAAATGTTCTCTTGTTCTTCTCTTAAACACATCCACAGAAGTACTCTCACGAATGACGTGAGGAAGAGAATTCCACAACCTAACCGCGTGCACAGTAAAAGTTCATTCATTCAGTTGTCTGAATAAGTGAGGCTGAGAGTGGTTATTCGAATATTAGTTTCGATTTTGCCGCCCAGGCTGTGTTCATGTGTCACTCAATGAATATTTGACAATGAACTTTCTTTTTATGGTATTGTCTCATGTCGTTTGCTTTACAAATAAAATAAACATAACATGATTTAGAATATTTATTATAGAGAACAGAATACATCAATACGTTCACATTTGCTTTACTCCTCCACTTTGTATACTTTAGTGCAAGTAAAGTTCAGAGCGGAGTCAATTTTATCCACTTTAGTGCATTACTATGATTGGGTTCATACAAGTGGTCTTCAAGTGAAACATAGCTTCACTACTTTATCTCCCCGAAGAGTTAGATAGACACAATAAGCTTGAGTCTATTGTCAGAAAGAATTTTGCCTAGGTATAGACATTTTATGGTATGTTACGTATTGGCATTATAATAAAGATAATGTTTTTTTTTATTGCTACAGAAATGGCTAGTTATTCTCACGACAAGTCAAGATGTAAATAGTTTGCGTCAGTTTTAGTCGAATTAGTCCGACAGGTGAGCTGATGCTGAGATAACTGTCTGACTGAACTGATTATGGATATGAACCTGTACTAAAACTAAACAATAAATCGAAAATATATTGCCTACCGATACTACGGAGCCGCTCTCATCCATAGTCGTCTTTTAGCTGAAATGTTGATAATATTAATGACACGTATGAACGTCGTACTAAAAAAGTGTAAGACTGGTATTATTTGAAATTGAAATTACAAGATAATTATTACAACACCTTACTGTTGACCTTGTTTCTAAAAATAGTGCCATTTTAAGCCAAATCTATATCTATACTGATATAAAGCGGAAGAGCGCGCTGATCTCTGAACTACGAGTCGGATTAGAATTATTCTTTTTGCGTATGATAGCTCAGTTCTATATAGGCTATGTAACACCATGCTACTGTCGACGGGAGCAGAACAGAAAGCAAAGACTTGGGTGAAACCGCGCCGCAGAAAGCTAATAAATATTAATATCAAACGATTGTAATATCACATAAAATTAAAATGATTGGCCAAATTCTATATTAGTTTGTATAACCTAACTAAATAACATCGTTATCAACAATAGGGATCTCAACAATATGTCGCCTCCCTTATGCCGGGGACCGCTAAAAAGTTAACTGACACGTGTACAGGTAGTGTGCTCTAGAATCCCGCCATTTGCTGGCTTACCCTACCGCTGCGTTTACATTAGAGAGTGTACTTGACGGTATTTAAGGCGAATCAAGAAGTTTTAAAGTAAAACAAGCATTGTGTTCACATAATCTAAACAATGTTAAAATACTCTTAAAACTCATTATTATTTCTTGCTTTTCTTTTTGATTTTTAATGATTTATTGAGACAAAACAATATCTCAATAAACATAAAAAATATTTGTCTACATTGACAAATAATTTTAGCGTCACATATTGATTGTGTCTAGAAAAGAATTTTCTCAGGCAGATCTCTCACCCACTCACTAAGTTCAACCTATACTAGTGCAGGTACAAGTTATTTCACAATATTTACCTTGATGTTATATCAGTAATTTCTAATGTAAACTCGTACTCAAGAAGCGAAATTCACTAGGTCACGTTTTTGTAACTTGCATTGTTTTACATAAGAGTAAGTTCCGTATTTTGCTAGCTTACCAAAAGAGTCTAAACGCGGCACATGACTACGACGGGAGGGTCATTCTCGACGCTAGGTTGTTCAAATCTCGACATTAACTGCGGTTGAGAGCAATTTTCGGACTCTTGACAACAGGATTACATGCAAGTGACGAGTTCACGTACTTACTTACACTGAGCTGTATGTTGTATTTTTTTCAGTTTGTTAAACTCAGATTTAGTGGACATTTGTATGCGGGGATATATCAGTGCCACGTTTAAGGTTTATTGTTGAAAACTGGGCAAGTTTTAAGAATAATAATAATCGAAGTAGTATGTACGTAAGGTGATGGTCTTAAAGAAAATAAAGAAAAAAAAATTCTATCTTTCTTTCTATTTGACACGGAGACTTTTTGTACAAAAGACATCATAGTAAGTTCCAAACTAGGTAATATATATAATACAAAATTGTATATATATATTATCTAGAATACAATATATTACCTATAATACAAAAATTTGTATACAAAATGTAAATGGGCATCATTTGTTTTCATGTTCATATATTGTTCTCAGTATTCTCATATCGTCACCGTTTTAGAAAAAAGACTTCCACTGCTGGACTAAGGCCACTCTAAGCATTGTCATGTGGGCGTTTTGTTATAATTGCGCCCACGCTCGGCAAGACTACTGCCATCTGCAACTAGACGTAAAGCAGCGTAACTGCAGCCCTGTGTAATTTAGTAATGTTTGTACAAGTACAGTAGTACAAGCAGTCATATTTGTTACATTACATTTATTGAACTACCTTGACATTTACCCTTTAACACCTTATAATTACCACACGACACACACGTAAGCCGATTGAACAAACTTCAATTATACACCAAAAGTTCCATCTCATTTTAAATTTATAAATTCAAGTTAAATAACGCAATTGCCGGGATATTGTGAAAGCTTATTTCACGCACGCAAAATGCATAATTACCTTTATATTACAGAAGCATGGCTTGAAGACGAGATTATATGTGATACCCCGATGGTTTTTGTTCGTTTATAAACATGACAATTTTCATATTTACGTACAGATTTTGAACGTAACGTCGCCGTCGGTTTGGTGCTAATATCTTGTTTGTGGGTGCTGACGCGTAAATTCTTAAAATATAGCTCAAGTTGTGGTGGATTTATAACCGACAGATATATTGTAGTATGTATCTGGTTGTCCTCGTATGTCCGGGTTGCTCAATTTTGTCTTTCATCGTAAGTCTCGTGAGCTATGTCTAAAGTGATACACAATTTTGAATAAGTAAATCATACTTAAATTATAGTTCTAAGGTTGTACTTATCCCAGCCATGTAAAATAACAGAGTTATTTGCGGAGCTACGTAGTAGGAAACTACTGTAAGTATAGATTCTTATTTTAATACCAGTATTTTCAGGTAACGGCTTTATATATTTTAACAAAGTTACTTAGTTTATTTCAGTAAATAAAACATCGTTAGGAAAGCTGGACTAAGTGTAATGAAAATATACTACAAAATAACGTGAAAAAGTGTAACGTTAGGTAAAATATAACTGTTTTATTTTTAACATTTAACAAAGTATTATTTATCACTAGTACGAAAACTGAAATGCTTCTGATACTTATATATAAAAATAAAGGTAGGAAACAAGCATGTCATCAAAATTCAAACGAGCAAACAAAAGTAAAAGCTTGCTTAAACTTGGCGAACCAACTAAGCTTGGCTCCAATATATGTTATTCAAGTTATTATACAAGATTGTCTTTGCTGCGTAATTTGAAAATTTCCTAGCGAAAATTTTCATATAAACACACAGTTTATAATACAAAGCTTGTATGGTATGCGTTAATTCCGCGACTCGAAGGTTGCCACCCATAATACCGACACTATATGCAGTATAATGTTAAACACCTTAAATATTAATAAACATTACATTTTGTTGTACGTATTACATTGGTTATTTTCTTAGTAACAACTAGGCGAAGTTAAAAGCTTGCAGCGAAATGGATATTTTGCTTTTTAATAATGGTTAACGATCGCTGTTGGATTACAATCTTCCATTAGCGGTTAATTAACCGCATGTGGTGGTAACTCCGCTAACCTGACTCCGCTTTTGTAAAAATAAATAACGCATTGACGTTAATGCTTGATAAGTCTAAAAAGTTAAATAGAACTAATGATTTTATAATTATCTCTTTTCATTAGTCTTTATTCCTTAACATTAAATAAATAATATTATTATATTTTGAACGAAAATCCTCCAGCTCGGTGATAACTGATAAATAATGTTACCATTTCCGAAATTGAGAGCAACACTGAAATACGAGTAATACCTCATAATTAATTAGTCAGTATCTTATAATCTGGCAACCCCTTTCGGGGAAATCCTCCGAAAGGTACCGTTATTAATTTCTAACTTTTTAACTTGCTAATGAATGCTTCAGAAAGGGAACAAAAGAATTGAAATGTTATATTAAAGCTGGCCAGTAAAATATTTGAAAGGAGTGTTAGGAAAGAAGAACTTACAATTTCATTCGATATTTTAATTTTATTAAATGTTACATTACGTTGGTAAAGATATTTATCAAGTTGATATAGAAGTGTGCTTTTATTTTAATTATGGTTTATTTATTAAGTTTTTCACTGGCATCGTTTATGTCATTTAATGTCTGTTAATTTATTTAAATAATTTGCTCAGCATATTGTAAATTTGAATAACTAATGTTTTAAATTTGAATAACTAAGGAAATTAAAAGAAAAAATATTACTATTAAAATGTATAGACTTGTTTTTACCTTTCAATGCGCAGTTTATTGTTATTGTTGTTTAAAAGAGGTACGACATTTTCTCAGCACAATGTAATGTTCGTAAATTCTAGTTTTTCTTTGGTATACACTGCTCTTGGCAATCCGGCTAATGTCTCACTAGCTACATAGCAACAGGTAATTCAGACCATTTTTCTGTTTATCTTTCATTATACCACTTAGGACGTAAATACAAAGCAGAGTGAAACTCTAAGTAGAACCTCGAGTAACGCATAATTAGTAATTTTCTGGAACAGCATCCAGAAAGGCGCTAGTTGAAGCCTCAGTTTAAGATCGTGTTTTTCCAAATTTATTATACAAGTTTAATTAAAGTTATTTTTTTTTCAATCAAATCAAAATCAAAGTTTTGATTCTTAATATTCTTTTTGTTTTCTTTTTTCATAATGTTTAAATGAGTTAGGATAAACATGATGGATGGAATGACGGATTTGAATAATTCTTTTTTACGATTTTTTTGATAGCCCAGTTCTTGAGGAAGGTTATACGCTATGTAACATCTCGCTACTGGCAACGGGAGCGGAGCAGTAAGCAGACGCGGGTGAAACAGCGCCGCGGAAAGCTAGTATTTAATATAATCCTTTAATCGCTGAGTACCTAAAGCGCTGTCGTGTGATCTTTGATCTGAAAAATAAAACCATCAACCATTTACCATGGTCACTAATCTGCCAGCCAAGTGGGAAGCCTGCCTATTTCTGTTTTGTCTTCCATCACACTAGCGCACCTAGCGGGCAAAATTGATAATTAAAATAAAAGTAATACCCACCATTTTTTAAATTTTAATTATAATTTAACGGTACTCATCTAATATACCGTAATTCTATAATAAAACATTCTCAATTAACATCTGGTAGTGCCCAGCATGTTCGCTGTCAGGCCAAAGCCCGTCACCCCGGATTATTGCTCGGACAACCTTCCAATATAGCCTAAGCCTTACAACCGACGCTCTTAACTTGAAATATTTTAGCGGTAGAACACAATTAATTTGTAGGGCAAGCATTTGGTCATCTACAATCTTGACCGTGTTAACTAGAAGTCAAATCCCTTGTTGCCTGTTTTAGTTTATTTAAAAACATTTTGTCAAATTTGTTTAATGTTTTTTTCCATAGATCTAGTTTTAATACTATACACTGAAACATGTTTAATATCTGCTGTCCATTTCAAATGCGAGTACTTACCACACAATAATGCAAAATGTGCTTCTAACCCTCCAGATAATGTGATCAAGATACGAGTATAGAGTGTATGCTATTAGAAGTTGTAGTGTGTCATTGCCTTAACAGTAAATGGTAGAAGATCCTCGCTAGTTCCGGCATGAAGGAGCCAGATCAACCGGCGAAGTACTACTACTCATAAAATATCGACGTAAAGTATTACTCCCTTGTTCATAAACAACTTTTGAGCGTGTATTAGCAAAAATAGTTTTATATTTCGTTTGTCTTCTGTAACCTGTCATGAATAAGGGGGTTAGTTTTCATGCTAATAGTAAGAACGTCGAAGTACCAAACCCGTAGGTCTTCTTTATATTCTCTCCTTACTTCTTTTTCTTTCTTTTCTCGTCTTCTCATTTTCTTCTTCCTTTTCGCCTCATTCCCCAGCGCATTGTTAGCATCAGAATTTGCAATGATTAGAAACTACTATATCCTACTAGCTGCACCCTGCGACTTCGCCCTCACGTAAAATATATGTGTTTAATTAATGTAACTTAGGAACCAGACCGATTTTTGGGATAAACAGTATCCTATGTCCGTCACTCGAACCTATGTATATACCAATTTTCATCGAAATCGGTTGAGCCGTTTAGGCACTGAGTAGTAACAAACAACACATAAACTTTTGCATTTATAATATCTATTACGTAGTAGGATGGTCATGGTTGTGTCACCATGTCTATAGTTTATGGTTACCACTTATCATCAGATATTATTGCCATTTGTATTACAAAGTAAGCTAACAAAATCGTGAGCAAAAAGATTGTCGTAAAACTTTTATATGTCAAAGAGAAAATACATTTACGCGTCAAAGTCTATATAAGTTGATTGTCGGTGTACCGATATGCTGGCTCATTGCCTTTGTGTTCGCCGAAATAAATTGGGTAAAGTAATGTGCCTATGTATGTATTATTTTATTACAATAACTGAAGTCAAAGGAATGTTTCGTGTATTTGAGTATGTATTTTCTTTTTTCTTGTATCCTGTTTTAGACAGATGCTAATAGACAAAAAGAAATCCATAAGAAATTAGAAAAGTGTAGTTGTTATAAATACTAAGTATTAATTCTGTTACTTGATTGTAAGTAGTCGGAAGCGGCAAATGAACAATAGGCCGTATTCTGATATCATCATAAGTACAACAGCTGACTAGAAAACGCTGTAGGTATTTGAATTGTAAAACAAAGTCTATCTTTTACTACAAAAGCGCGTTCTTTACGAGTCCAACCAATAGTCAGCAACACGATCAAAACACACTCAGAAAAAGTTGGTACTACTGGCTACCAGTAAGGCAGTTACTTGCCTAGTAGACCCGCATTTTGAGGGGCAAATAGTACTGTGCTTCCTTATTTTCCCTCATCTCTGATTGAAATTCCACAGGAGATTGTTTCAATAGCACACCATAACACATCTCTGCGGTTTATGCTTCATAAATAAAACATGATTATTATAATATTTTAGATCATATTTTATTAAGATCACATAAGAGGATAATAGAATATCGGTGACACATTTTCCTGTTCATATATCTCCATTTTCTTTGAAGCAACAAAAACGAGCAACGTTATTCCGTCATTGTTTTTATTGGATTATTCTGAGTACAGATGAACAGACCGAAAAGCATACGTGTGTCGATAAACAAGCTTAGCATTACCGCCATTTGCTTGAGTGAAAGGAAAAATAAGAAAATCGTATCACCAATGAGGTAACATACAGTCATGTATGATTCAATTGTTTGTGCCATTCTATGTTCGAAATTGATTGTATTAAGAAATAACTATGTTTTTTTTATCGTAATTATGTTTAATATGTTTAAGTATGTCCAATTCAAATTTATATTTATAACAACACTATATTTTTAACACAACAATTTATATTTATAATCATATCAATTTATTTAATTAAATACTCATTTACCCATTCACGTACTGAATATATTAGTTTAACTAATAGCCACACTTTAAATTGCCTTTTAAAAGTTTTTTTTGTTATATATTTTTATACACATAGCAAATGAGTTTTTTTTAAGAAACAGTGTAGTTCTAGGGATAAAATCCAGTACCAGCGTGTGTTACGTGGATAAATATCCTTTGCTCTTGTGAACACATCAGGATTACTTTTAACAAATACACCTATTTCAAAAATGTACATGGCTGGTAATGGTAGTATTTTCAATTTCTTAAAGTACGGTTTGCACGATTCGTAAGGTGGAATTCCTATTATGGCTCGTACATTTTTTTTTTGCGCTAGAAATGCCCTTGTGAAATCTGTAGTATTTCCTCATAATAGTAGCCCGTAACGTAGAACTGAACTGACGTGACCATGGTAAGCTAACAATACTGTTTCGCGAGTAGAAGTCTTTCTTAACCGATTTAAGACGTACACAAAACTATTAACTCTTTTGCAAACGAGTCGATATGAGCTTTCCAGTTGCAATATTTATCCAAATTAATTCCTAAAAAATTTACTGTTTCAGTTTAATTCACTGGTGTACCATTATATGAAATTGAGATTGAAATTGTGACTAGAGTTGCGGTATTAATAAATTACAGGTCACTATACACCTAGATGATTCCGAGGATGATAAGTATAGGGCTATTCGTAGGCCTAGTAACATTGGTAATTTGTAATTAAATGACTGGCATAAAAATATCTAGATTTATTTTGAAAGCCCTAGAGATGTTTATCAAACAATGCTCAAGTTAGATGTAAACAAAGCTACATTATCAACTTCAACATCCAATATAAAAAAAAAAAATTGTAGAAATTTTAGTAAAAATAATGTCAAACAGACATAACAAAATCTTCGTTTAACTCGTCGTTCCCACCGCTGTTTTTAGTTCTAAGATTTCCCGAACGTGTTTAATTCTTTTTTCTTTTTTAAACCAACTAAAGCGGTAGGTAATATAAGCTTTTGTTACATGAGACACTTCTTTTCATTACCCTCGAGACGCGTTGGCAGTGTAGTAGATGTGTACAATCACGCGCCCAAGTGTTATATGAAAATATCTTTTATTTCTTTCGTGTGATGTTTTGTATAGTAGTACTGTATGGAGAATTTTATTTGAACAACTTATGATCATATTTTTAATTAATTGAACACTTAAATATTATAAATGAGCAGCAATTGGCAAATGAGCCAATAGCTTATTTAATAGTAATTACGGTTACGGTACGGTTACAGCCTGGTAACCGTGACTCCTCCCTGCCACTATGTAACAATGCATGGCAGCAGAATAGATTGCGGTTTGAATTATAAGAACGAAATTTTCCTTTTAACTGCTTTTTTGAGTAGTGTTAATATGTTATATTCACCTCACTACCAAAAACATAGCTTTAACCTATAACCAAGAAAATATCATAGCAAAATATCAAACCATGTGTGAACTACTTTAATTTGAGTGAAAAATCTGCTAAGAGAAATGTCCAAGCCCTATCTTTATTTATATATCTTTTTATTAAAAATGTATCTAACTTTATATCTTTTTTCAAAAACGAAATTGCCTTTACCGCTTTCTAAAAAAATATTTGAAATTGTAGTCCGATAATAATAACTATTGTGTTTGTCGTAATAACATAGTTAATAAAAAATAAAAGTTAAACGATTGTTTATAGTTTCAGTCTCACAATACGATGAGAATACTAATTCGAAGCTGTCAATTAAATGCTATATAAATATATATATTTATAATAGCAGTCTGTTTTATCCATTTTATACGCATTTGAATCACATCGTAATTCATTTACATTGCTGACACAAAGATATAAGTTGTGTAGCATGAAAACCTTTCAATAATCATTAGTATTAATTTGCTGACATTTTGTAAACTTTGACGTTCATAAGTGTTAATTTAATTAACCTATATGAATAAACATATTTTAATTTTCATTATCAGAAATGATCGCTGAGCTAGGAATTTTTATACTGTGACGACAAAAAGTCGTGGCACAGTAGTCTTAATTACATAGACCCGCATCAAGGCTCCCAGAATAGATAAGCTTCTAAGTAACTCTTTTGGTTCAACTCAAGATTAGTTACATGTCTAATTGCCTATACAGGCCATTTTGGTAAATTTATCAAAAGGCTTTTTTATACCAGAAATATTTTTTAATCGAGGTCGACTAAAAATTACTAAGTTATCATCAGTTATACATGCAGTCACTACGCAAACGAGGTTTATTATATAGATATATTCTCTATATATTCTGGTATAAAAAGGCTTTTTTATACCAGAAATATTTTTAATCGAGGTTGACTAAAAATTATTTATTTATTTATTTATTTAAACTTAATGCACACAGGTAAGTTATCATCAGTTATACATGCAGTCCCTACGCAAACGAGGTTTATTATATAATATAGATATATTCACACAAAATTACAATCTTATTAACATTATAAATGCGAAAGTTTGTGTCTATGTGTGCGTGTTTGTTACCACTTAGCGCCTAAACGGCTAAACTGATTTCGATAAAA
This sequence comes from Parascotia fuliginaria, assembly GCA_963082885.1. Classification (NCBI taxonomy): domain Eukaryota; kingdom Metazoa; phylum Arthropoda; class Insecta; order Lepidoptera; family Erebidae; genus Parascotia; species Parascotia fuliginaria. Next base: position 4,511,854 of record OY720182.1, on the reverse strand, counting down.
ATTTATATGTGGTGTTAGGTGCCGGAGACGGAAATAGGCTACTTTTCATCCCGAAAATCGGTCTGGTTCTCAAGGAAGACAAAACACATTTTAGGCGCACAACCGAAGAATGGCACGCCATTTATATTTTTTTAAATAAATTACGAGATAAACACAGCTATATAGACGAAACACGAGGAATACGCGTCTCAATTAAATTGAACACGAGAATTTAAATTGAAACCCACTTTCAATTACATTAAGCTAAACCTAGTTCCGCACGAAAAATTTTATTTCCAGTACGCGGTAACGTTTGAAATAAAAATCTCAATAAGCTTTTCTGCTTGACATTACATATATGTGGAACAGTGCAGCAAGAATAGGAAACGCAATTGGACGTGACTGTAAGTCTGCTTCTTAAGATAGCATTAAAAAGACCTTTTTATAACAAGAATAAAGCTATTGCACTCGACTGTACTGAGAGAGGAATTAATTAAAAACTGTTTTGATAATTTTTAGTTGTTGATATTTAATTTAAACTTTAAATAAGAATATTTAAGCTTTAAAATGACACAATAGCGTCTTATTTTATTCGCCTTGTTTTGTCCGACCATTTTCCTTTACCCTAGAATCATTGTGGATAATCCCTCAGTATTACGTTTTGGTGGTTTTGTGAAATGAATGCAAACTATTCGTCTAAAATTCTATCTTGTTAGTGTTTTGTGATGGCGGTATACTTTATAAGCAGTATTTGTAAAGATAACTTCCGCACTAGTATCTGTTAATTTAAGTTAGGAAAGTAAACTTCGACACAGCTATTTTCCTAAGTGCAAGAGTTATGCTTAATAAGACAAAGTTAAAAACAAAATGAGTACATTAGGCAACTGCAGTATTACGTATTGCCTTTATTATTGGACTGCCTCTGTGGTGCAGTAAGAGTGCAAGTGATAGCTGTGCACGAGGTTGTGGGGTAGATCACCACACGGTACAAGACTATGTGTGATCCATAAATAATTTGAAAATAAAAAAGAAGTAAAATAATTTGTTCCGAGTCTGGGCTCGCACCCACCTAAATGTATGTTTGTAAAGTTTTCCGCGATACAGGGCTTGCCTCCGAACTGGAGGTGCAAGAGTGTTTTTTTAAAATTAAAACTATTTATTTTTCACGGTTTTAGGAGTTGTGTATTAAGCCAAAAATAAGATCTTAAATAAACAAGTATTGTCACATAACTTGTAAAATACTTTATACTAATATTTTAATATATTTATAACAGAGCATGTAAATACCATACGGACCAACCGTTCAAAAGTTGAAGTTTAGGGCCTTTAAATATATGCCATAATAAAGGTACAAGCCATGTACTTGTCAGAGAACATCATATTAAAGAAACTCCTTCTTGTTAGTCCTGACCCGAATACATACACACCCCGCACAAAGTTTCAACATTTCGCAAAGAGTCTTACTTCAAGTACGATACTAACTGAAAATGTCTTACAAATGAGGACAAAAGTTTTGGTCATCATTATACTAGGTGTATTTTATATTTATACTTTTTACTTATAGTAAGGCTTGGTAATATGTACTTCCAATTTTCGTAAACCAGGTAATATTCACATTAAAAATACTGAGTTCAACGTTTAACAATGATGTTCTTGGACGATATAATTGTAAAATGTAGTAAAAAATTATGCTAGCTTTATTAACGCTTGCTCGTATGTACTCTACTTACGAAAAAACACTTACAAATAATACCAAATAAAACTTTTAATGTTATATACCTAATTTAAAAATTATTCATTTTTAAATTTTCAACAATATTCATTCTCGTCTATATTCTTCCAAACCAGCTTAAAAACAACTGAAATGAATAAAGCGACAGCCAAATATTCCACATCAAAGTAAAAGTTCATTTATTTAATACGAGATAGATTAATATGTCTAAAAGTACACAAATAATACAATATTTGCAACCACAATGTCAACTAGCGAGCTTCAACTAATTCTATTGGCTATCGTTTAGAACTTTCCTTTAAACTTTGTTTGCTTACAAAATGAGTTCATTTATTATTTTCCAGAATTTTGCCCGACTGCCGAAGTCAAGAAGGGTAATGTTTTTCGGGCGTATGTATGTATGTATGTCTATTTCTTTGGCTCGCTCTCCAGGCTAAATGGCTTGATGGATTTTAACGTATGAGGTGTCATTAGATTTGTATTGACTGTGGGAGTGATATAGTATGAGGTGTCATTAGATTTGTATTGATTGTGGGAGTGATATAGGGTGCATAAAATTTAATTGTAGCGTCAGAACCAGGAACAAAAATGGTTTTCACTATGTTTTAGACAGGCGGGCTTTTGATTTTTAATAATATAATTGCTTGTATTAAATACTATTTTGCGAAATGTATTTTTGATATCACGCTTTCAGATTGAATTTGATTTGCCGTCATTTGATAGATAATTTATAGGCAAGAAAAGCAATAGTGATAATTTTTTGCAATGTTAATAAGTCGTGAAAAGACGAGAGGTCCATCTTTTACGTTACAAGATAAGAGTTTTGCACTAGTCAATTTATTTTTTGCAAATTTACATTTTTTAAACCATATCATTTCAGTAATAACTTTAGACATAACTTACTTTAATTTATATAAAATAAAATCAAAAATATAATCAGCAGTTACTAATTCTGAAATTGTGTATTTTATTTTATAAATCAATGTGCTATTTGCTATCAAGTGTAACAAATGGACGGCAAGTAATATAAAAGTATTTTGTTAGAAACTCTCAGCGAGTCTGATTTAGTACCTATTTCATTATGTTACATAAAACTATTTTTGCCGTTATAGTATTTACGACTTTGTAGTACTTAACAAACTGAACTAAACCTACAAATAGAAATGGTCATGAAACTATGCGAATAAGTTTAGTTATATTACCATAGATCCGCATTACGTGATGGCCTAATGTTTGCAGCTCCTTTTACGTACGAGGTCGATCTTTAAAACAGGCAAGTACCTAGTACAAGTAGAACGACTTCTGTAAAGACAAAATAATATATACGGTATTTTATACGCTTACTTTGAATATTCATAATTCAAATACCTCTAAAATGTAATGTTTGGATGACGCCGTTTTTAATAACGTTGTTTAAAAATAGAATAAAAAACACAGTAAATTAATATAAGACACTACGCATAATATGGATGTCATCATTCAACACTCAAGTGTCACACTCAACTCCTCACGAAATTATTCACTGTAGTCAAGTTCTCGTCGAGGATCTTCACGGTGTAGCATAACATTATCTTCATTCAGCTATTCACTCATTCATTAACATACACGTCACGCTAACTAATTAAAACGTAACACAATCGCGTCAATCTCGACCCTAGCCTAGGATACCGTAAGAGCACTCTACAACACCAAACGAGGTGGGTACTACTTCAAGAGCGTCTTATTTTGAATCAAATATGCTTCATTTTTTTAATGAAATCCTCCAAAGAGTTTTTATACGTCTTGTTCTAAATTGAATTTATTCAATGACGCGTACCTTGAAAATTTCTTTGAGTCAATAAAAGGGAAGTCTTACATGTACCTTTAAAATTAATAATGAGATACGAGATATAAGAGTCTTATTATGTAGGTGCTTGAATGATGAAATGTTTCAATTTTTCCAATTTTTGTTGACAAAATACAAGATGTATGAAAGAGATTGAAATAATATCGGAGTATAGGAGTGGATTACGGAAGTAAAGGCGACTAGCTTTCAGACTTTTAATAAAAGATTTGATATAATAAACTAAATAAACGAAGGATCGTATACTAAATAATACAATGTGTTTTTAAAGACAATATTCTATTGTAAGTTTATATTATGTTACTATATTGTTTTAAAGAAGCATGTCTCGAAATTTACGAGAAGGTGCGGCAGAAAACGCTCTTTAACAATATTATTTCGTTATTCAGTATGATCTTTTGTATCTAATGGAAATACAACGCGATTAAATTTAGGGAGAAGATTTAAAAAGGGTTAGATTTTATTTTTAGTTAGCGACATACTCTTTATTGTCTATCCTTCCAGGCAAAAAGGAAAAAATAATAAATAATAAAACCAGCCTGTTAACTGTCCCACTACAGGGCAAAGGCCTCTTCTCATATGGAGAAGGCATGAATATTAATCACCACACTTGTTCAGAGGGGTTGGCAATTTCAAACTTTTAAGTCCAGGTTTCCTCACGACGTTTTCCTTCACCGTCAGTAGAAATATCAGAGATAAACTTACAAAGTACATATGATTTGGAAAACCACATTGGTACTTGCCCGAATTCACACCTCCTACCTCGTGTTTGCGAAGCAGGTGTCTTATCCACTGGTCCATTGAAAAAAAAAACTTTCAAGTCAATTTTCATTCAACACTAAAAATTTAGTTTTAGTTTAAGATCTTAAACTAATAATAATAATAATAATAATAATAATAATAATAATAATAATAATAGTCATTTATTTCGAACCACTACAGGAACATACATAATATGCATTCCATGCAAATCTAAATAAAACAGCTTGCGGAATTCGTTATTGAAAATATTCACGGAAAAAGTTTAAGTTCTTTTCGTAACCACATTGTCGATATTTTGTTACCATACTTCGACAACGCTGGCGGCTACACTTGCGTACACTTTCCAAACTTTCTGTTGAATTTGACGACCCCTCAAATCCTTTATCAGATTTCTTACTTGTACCTATAAAACTTTCAAAACAATATTTTTCTGTCCTCGACTGAAGACAAAATTTAATAATTCTAGTCTCGGCCAATTCTCGTGAAGTTCATTTTGTGTTTCAAGGCCTTACCCCTGTCAGATGATACAATTAAGTAAATCTTCAACTTTTAGTTGGTTGGAATTTTAGATAACAATTTATGGAAAGTCGCATTTAAATTACAAAGTAATAAAATGATTATCATAATATTAAGGGACTTCTGTAAATAGTAACTAACTTCATGTACGTAAAAAAATAATATGTTAACAATATATAAACAACAAGTTCTGTGCCGCAAGCTAAAAACGTACAATAAACACAACGTACAGTCGATTCTGAAGGATCACAAAAATTCTTTCTCCGATGGACATTAAACCCGTATTCGTAGTCATTATTCCATCACTTTAACCATAGAACTACATCTATCCGAATTAATCCAAGATCACTAACATCTATAGCAATAAATATAAAACCTATAAACAGAATTCGTAGACATAAACCAAGATGGCAATCAGTTGAGTTACAACTATGTTGACTCTGATTTACAGTAATAGGCGTGAACTGATATAACCCTCTACTGTCATAGTTTGTTGTTGCCGTGCCAGCTAAAACGATAGACAGAGATAATCGTAAGATACCTCCCTCATGCATGTGCCGAATATATAATGCGTGATGGTTTGGTGTATACAACCCTTGTTTGTTTCTTAAAATATTGAAATTAATTGAACGGTAATAAATCTATGAAATCTTCAAATAGTATAAAACAAAGTCGCTATTTTTATCTGTAAACTTGCTTCCAGCTCTGCACTGCTTCCTTCGCCAGTAGCGTGATGTTACATAAACTATAATCTTCCTCAAGAACTGAGCTATTATATGCGATAAGAATTATTCAAATCCGATTGTTAGCCGAGATTACCACGTTCAAACAAAAAATCTTTTCCGCCTTATATAATATAGATAGATTTCTCCGCTAACTACTTGTAAACCACGCAACATATTTAATACGGTGTTCACTATATTCAGAGAAATTTTGCAGTAAGGTTTTTATGTATAACTAGCTGCGCCCTGCGGCTTTGCCCACGCGAAAATTGCTATGTGTTTAATTAATGTAACTCGGGAATCAGAGCGATTTTCGGGATAAAAAGTAGCCTATTTCCCCGAAACCAAATCTATCTACATACCAATTTTCATCGAAATCGGTTTAGCGGTTTAAATTTAATATGGTGGTTAAGTATTCTAAAACTTTCTAAATCACCGCGCAATTTTCTTAGTTTTTCTTGCATAAGAACCTTCTCCTGACAATAACAAACAACAAAAAAAGAATTAATGAAATTGATCTAGCCGTTCACGCGTGATGCCATTACCAAAGGAAATAGGGATTCATTTTTATATAGGTATATAGATAGAACCATACATTACACATTTTGTACACCCGTGCGAAGACGTGGCGTGTTGCTAGTCATACTCGTATGTAAATCACTTTATATTCGAACGTCATTTAACATTAAGTTAAACTTTAACCCTTTCATCACTCAAATTCATACCTAAAATAACTAGTTTATACACCACTCAATTGAGTGACATTTCATATTTTTAACTAAAACCCATTTAGATCAAAATGACATGACTAACACTAATGGACGTCAAAATAATGAAAACAAAAATTTCAGTGAATACTGGCCTACTTACCGCGCACAATTCCTGACTCTAGGCCATATTAAGAGACTGGTTCCCTGTTTATATAGGACACATAACATCGGTATTATGCACTTCTGCCTACCTCTTTAGGGTAAGAAATTGTCTATCCCTTTGTTATGTTATTGCTATATCTACACTAATATTATAAAGAGGAAAGATTCGCATTTTTGTATGCAACGAATAAACTTAAAAACTACTGGACCGATTTCAAACATTCTTTTATCGTTAGAAAGCTACATTATCAGTTTATCACTGAACAAAATAGGCTAAATTTTATTTTCGTACTCCTACGGGAACCACGCGGGTGCAACCGCATGACGTCCGCTAGTCTGATATATTTGCATGTGTTCTTCACGTACGATTTTACAAGTTGAAATCTTTAATCAAATATGTTTTGACTAAATACTATATTCTAGTTTTCTCCCTATATCATTCGAATGTTGAATATGGGGATCATTTCAAGTATTAATTACACATGCACGTGTAATCTGAAGGCACCAACGGCTAGCGAATAAAGCCTTAAAACCTGCATAATTAGATATATTATCGCGTGTATTTCGATAGTTTGATATTAAAATCACGTATGGAATATAATAGAGCGTCTCGAGCGACCACCTGCCGGCTGCTTTAATCTGAATATAAATTGTCTGTAATTAAAGTAGACTCGGACATGGGGGGAATAAATGCGACCACTTGAAACAAAGCTTTAGGGTGCGGTATAAACAGTAAAAGAGTAGCGGTTTAGTATTGGATTTTTTCGTGACATTATTTAGACGAACAAGCATACGACTTCCCTGTTGATAACCGGTTACCATACGGTTACATAATACCCATGGACATGATTAAGTTCTCTGTGTATAGTAAAATGAATGCAGAAACAAACAAAGCTGTTGACTTTTGTATATATTTAGAAAGTCTTGGAATCGTTTTCGTTATGGTTAGGAAACATATAAAATTATTTCATCAGTGCCAGTGTCTTAAAAATTCTCATTACTTTGCTAAAGACTGTAGATAGACCATTCCAGCCCTTATAGATTAATTAACAAAATTGCACTAACATGAATGAATCAATTTTTATTAATTAAGCATAAAAAATAATATCTACTATCAACTTTCGCGACCTAAACTGACAATATTATATTATAATTAGAATTATTTAATTTAATTAGTGTTTTTTTTTAAATTAACTTTACATGACAAATATGTATAAAATATTTGTTATTTCACAAATGTTACTAGAAATCCGCCCTCGCTTTGCTTTGGTATCACAACTTTCATTCGATCTCACAACAAACTCCTACGGAAAATATCATAGAAATAATATCGCATCATTTAGATTTACAAAGGCGCTTAAAATATTTAAATTCTGAAAATGAATGAATAAATTTGTTAAACGTAATAAAATGTATTATACTTAGCCTATGTTACCCGCTTAATATTTTTTTATTTCTTAAGGTGAAAGAATTTTTCATATCGGTAACGTAGATTTTTAGTCAAATCGTTGCAAACAAACATACAAAAAATTAAATCTTTTCTCTTTATAATATTAGTTTAGATGTTACACATCTAAACTAATATTATAAGCTTGTATCTCTACAATAGTAATAAATTTCTCTCAACTTCTATTCGCGTATAACTTGGACCAATCATATCTCTGTGAGCCCTTGTAATTCGAGCTCAAACGGCGCCATATTTTTCCTGAAGCTTTTGTGGGTAATGGTACTAAATTTGGTGGTACATGACGCTTTAGAAAGTCTTTTGGATAGTGTTTTTATATGCGGTCTGCAATGTTAGAGCTAAGGAGTGAATTATGAGATTGGAAGAATTTATAGGATATTATTTTATTTATTTATCAGATCTCGAACAAAACTTTATGTTACATGCAACAAAACGATACCTTTTGAACTCAAAGAACATTATAGGGCCAGTATTAATGCACAGCAGCTAAAGCAAGGCCGTCTCAGACAAATGTCCACATCATCATATTACCTAGTACATTACGAGTATAACTACTTCACGCTACACTAGTATTTTAGTATTTTTATATTAGCCAAACAAAGTGACTCTATTCTGCCTGATGTTAAACAGTCTGTGGCATTGATTAGTGATCTCTATAGCCGACCCTTACCACGTCGTCAACCCACCTCAAGAGGCCTTATTATTCTACGCATTAGATAATGGTACCTATATTGTAAATTAGCTTTCCGCGCCGCGGTTTCAGCGTCTTTGCCTACTGCTCTGCTTCCATCGCTAGTAGCGTGATTTTACATAACCTTCCTTGAGAACTGGGCTATAAAACGCAAATTTATTTTATAATTCCAACTAGTAGTACCAGAGATTAGCGCGTTCAAACAAACAAAGTCTTCCGCTTTGTATAATTGTGTAGATTTCTACCACCTGGTTTGTAGATACCTGATCCAAACATAATGTGTAACACACCTAAAGCGACAGTAGCATTATTAAAATCATTTTAATAAATTTCATCTAAAGTTTTGAAATTCGAATATCCTTCTATGTTGTTACGAAATCATGTTCATTTGTTCTTATTTTAAATAAGTGTATGATATGTCATTTGTTTTGTGTCGTTTTATTTGAATTAAAAATAAGAACTTACGTACTTAGCGAAATTGTTTGGCCACGAAGAAAAGACTGAGAAGAGGCCTTATTTCTCATTGGGATAAATACTGGGCTGATGAAGTATTAAGGAGTGTTTTTTAAAGTACAGTGAAAGACAGATTAATCAGACGGTTCTTAAATCAGTGGTCTAGGGAATAATAGGTAGGTACATAAGCTGTAATTCATTTTCAAAAAGATGAATTATTAAAAAAAAAGCTAAAGAAAGTATAATTAATTAAAAGCTCTTGTTTCCTTTTAAAACAACAACAAAGCATTTTCGACCTCAATTCAAATAACAATATTGATTTGCATTCGATTCGCCTTTGGCAATCGGCGGCCCATCGTTTGTAGTAAGCTTAATTCAGCCTATTTTGTAGTTAAATGATTTATTGTTCGCAACGTAATGAGAAATTATGTCTCGTTTTACCGTTGATGCTGCTGAAGCTCATTATAGAAAGCGCTCAGGTGATTAGTTAATTTTTCGTTGATCAGCCTTTCAGAAATTGGGGGTAATGTACTATTTATTAATTAGAGTAGTTGTAACTAAAGCTTAGTTTGTTATTTATTTTGTTGATATTAAGCACAGTTACATATTTCAAATGATGGTAAGGAATACTTAATATAAAGAATAATAAGGAATACCAGTGTTTAGTCCTTTCAAAAAAAATACTGTAGCTGTCTTTGACTGGCCTGTTGGTCTAGTGGTTAGTGACCCTGACTGCTAAACCGAAGGTCGTGGGTTCGATTCCCACCCAGGACAAACCTTTGTGTGATGAGCATGATTGTTTGTTCTGTGTCTGGGTGTAATTTATCTATAATATGTATGATTTACAAAAATGTATATAAATAGTATATCAGATGTTTAGTACCCATAACACAAGCAAATATAATTGCTTAATTTGGGGCTAGATGGCGCGGTGTAAAAAAAAAAATCTAACAAATCGTGTAGTTATTAATAGGTACTTATTCGATTTCGAAATATTTCTTTGTATTTTTATAATAGTCAAGCTTTTATCACAATGTTTTTATTCACCGCATTTTAGTAAAATTCAACATAATTTAGAAAGTATATACCGAATAGTCGTATTGATATTTGTTTAACCCTCAACCCATATTAATTAAGTCTTAATACAATATAAATATCCATAACATACTCGAATAACACTACCGCGTTAACAAAACGGGCAAATTAAAAACGCTGTATCGTGTGCAGTTAACATAACAAATATAACACAAATAACAAATAAATAGCAGTCGTATACGGTAATAAACTTTCCAGTGCTAGTTTCATACTATTTCTACCATTTCTGCGCTCGCGGAACTGCAGCACGCAAATATAGTATAAGTTTAGTATAAGGCTGCTTTCCCACCAGAGATGTACTATGCAATTATGCTGCGAGGATGTAATAAGTACCTAAAGCTGTGGAATTATGTGACCGTTTTCACTGATACTAAGCTATGTAGAAGTGCGAGTAAGATGTGCTATGAAGATTGCTTCCACGATGGCATGTCTACTTTCAGCGACAAACGCAGGCTGTAGGTACTCTGCTCTGCACATAGCTACACCACTTGCGATCATTCACAACAGGCATCCTTCCATATTAAAAACATATCTTAGTTGAATCCGTTTCCTCATGTGCTAAGCTATGTGCTCCAATGAATATGATTGGTGGATATCAAACGCATCCACTGCACCGTTGGTCTAGTAGTTAGTGTAACTGACTGCGACGCCGGGTGTCGTGGGTTCGATTCCCGCGGAAGGCAAATATTTGTGTGATGAACATTTGTATTTGACTTTAGTCTGGGTGTTTCCTACGTATTATAAGTATGTATTTACAAAAAAAAAGTATGTATATGTATTATATTTCAGTTACCTAGTACCCATAACACAAGTTCTGCTTAGCTTGGGACTAGACGACAGTGTGTGATAGTGTCCACATATTATTATTATTATTATTATTATCCATAGCACATCTCTGGTGGAAAGGCACCCTAACCCTAAATGGAAAATAAGTCTACTCGATGCATCAAATCGAATTTGCGTCACAGCATATACATAAACATGAATGTACTCGTGAGATGCGTGTAACAGTACCAACCAATGTATAAAAATTTGCGAGAATTTTATAGAAAGATGCACATTGAATACCACTTGAAAGTCAATTTACTGCGAATATATTTTATTTTCGATGTATAAAACATAAACTATAGTATGTTTTATATGATATTCGTAGTGTAATATGGAAATTCTTTGTAATTATCATGAGTTTATTGTGCCTAGAGCTAAGTTTTATGTTTTGTTTATATGGTATCTGGTCTATCTAATCACATACACACGCAATTATAAACGGAGCGTGAAAAAGCATTAAGACATCATACCTGCTGGTATGGTGTCTGGATTTTGGTTTCAGACGATGGCTTTTGGAATGGTGTTCACTATTTCTGGATTCCACTAACTGTTTACCATCAGGCAGAGTAGAGGAGCCACTTTGGCAGGGCAAAATAAAAATAAATTCCTCATCAATTCACATAAAAAAATGCGATCGACCGAGATAAAATGAAAGAGAGAACAAGGACTAGTAATTTCAAGCCTTTTGCGGTTCATGGATGCGAGACCTTCAAGCAGTACCTAGTTAATTTATCTGTATTTATTTCCTAACTAGCTGACCCGGTGAACTTCGTTCCGCCTAACAGTCGATTCTTTAATACTTTATTTTTCTAAAATAAAAGAATTTTACTAAAATAAACGTAGCCTAAGTTACTCCTTATTACATCAGCTACCTGCCAATAAAAGTCCCATCAAAATCGGTCCAGTCATTTCAGAGATTAGCAGGAACAAACAGACAGACAGACAGAGAGACAGACAAAAACTGTAGAAAATGTTATTTTGGTGTATGTACCGTATATATATTCATATATATGTAGTAAAAAACGGTTATTTCAATATTACAAACAGACACTTTAATTTTATTATATGTATAGATTAACAGTCGTAATTGCCACGTATAACATACACCTAATTAACAAAGTAGAAACTTTGTATTAACCTTCATAGTCATACAATTTCGGGGAAACAAAACCGCTCTGGGCGAATCATAGATAAAGTGCAACTCACGACTCTATCGTCCAATCTATCGGTTTTAAACATGGGGAAATATGTTTTATTTGCGATAAGTAAAAGTACTACATTTAGAAATACTTGTGGGAAAGCGTTTGATCCGTAAAAATATTGGTCAATCTTCAGATTTAAATATTTTTAATTATGGCCAAAAAGATTTAAGTAATTTAATTAGTAAAATATGAGAAGTAGTTTGTTAAAAGTAGAAAGCAAGTAAAGTAGAAACGTCAAAAATAAGACAGGTTTTTGTAGAACCACAAAGATTAAAAATTTTACTCTAATCTGCTCCTAGAGCTTACGAATCGGTACTTTATTGTTATTATTACTTGTGAGGTTCCGAACCGGTAACCTTGTGCATAGAGATAGGTGTTTTTCACTACAACTCGCAGCTTACTTACTTTAAATTAACTCGCTAAGTAAATCAACAAACAAACTGATATTCCATTATTAATATGTGGAAAATTTTCGTATCGATTGATTTAAAATTGACGCTTGTGTGGTGGCTCTTAAGCTTATTCGACGAGAAAGTAACTACGTACTCACATTCTATAAAGACACAATCTGTATTTTCACTTTAAGAGATCTTTCCTTCCGCTTATAAGCCCCTGCAAGGCGAAAGTTATAGGCGGGCGCGGGCTTGAAACAAACTTATAAATTGATAAAATATTACATGAAATTTAGTAATTAGTAAGAAACACGGCTATCCGTATAGAAAATATTTTTTTTTGAAATATTTTAAATAGTTCCAAATCAACGCAGTTTTTTTGACGTGAGTATTTTGCAAGTTGTAAATTTATCTAAATGTTATCGTTGTTCGGTCAAGAATAGAAATTAAGACTATAACATAAGTTTTTTACAAAAGGTACAGATGTGCTCAGGCTCTCCTTATGACAAAAACCCACAATAATAAAACTTGTAAAACCGTAATTATGGTACAGTTAAAAATAGAAAATATTCTTTGATATTTCATTATTTATTATGATGACAATAAGCCTTAATATTTCAAAACTTAAAAAACCATGAGCATAAAGCAATACCTAATCATATTGCCTCTTATATTTTGTACCGGTAGCCAACAATATTGCGAATCGTAGCAATCTTCTTCGCTTTGCAATTGTTTGTGATTACAGCAGTTTGTGTTGAGACTGTCGAGGTGTAATTTTGCTTCCTATCAGTGCGCTCGGCTCAGCACTCGTTCAGTTTGTTTTATATTAAAAACGCCTCCGGTGTAGCTTATATTGGTTTACACAATTCAGAAGTTTGCGCAATCATCTGTGTATGATCTTTAGGCAATTGATTTGTTGCTTCTTCTTTTGTGGTCGTAAAGTTTCGTATTTTGTCGGATATACAATAACAGTTTGTTTATAAATCGCTTGGGGCTTGCAATTCCGTGTATAAAATCGGTGTAGGCCTGTGTATACGTGGCTTTTATGAACCGATTAATGATTTTCTTCATTTTGGAGCTATATACGTATGTATATACATACGAAGTGTGTTATTAAAAGTTATTAAGAATAAAGCTCTACCGTGAGTTATCATGCTCTGCCTTTTTGCCACATTTGTAGAAGGTAATTTATGTTTTAGAGTAATTACAAATTTATAGGTATTATCATTATACAATTTTTATTTAAACACATCACCATATATTTTTAGCAGATGATTTATAGAATCAGAAATACGAATCACATACACACCAAAAAGAAACTTACATTTACAATTTGAATAAAATGTAAGTAATGTAACAATATAACAGCAATTCTTTATCCTAAAATAGGTTACCAGTGACCCAGTCCGAAGTCCCAGTGGCGCCATCTGTCCCGCGCTGCATCGACGTGCATACCCGCGGGAGGAGTTTATCAACCTATGTGCGACGTAGCGGCACATCACTGTTATGTGTGGATTGATAATAGCCTCTTTTCACAATAACAGTGTTATTTACGTGCCAATTTTTAAAATTAATTGCATTGTTAAGAACTATAAAATAACGTACGTAAATAACGTACTAACTTTTAAAATTAATTGTATAGCTAAGAACTATAGAGATTTAATTGGCAATATGATTGCCTATCCAATACGATACTCAGAATTTTTAAAAATATTATTTGAACATCAAATGTTAGATTTTTCTTTCGAGTATTTAATCTTGTGTGAGTTCGTTTTTCGTAGGGGCGAAACACCCACACGGGTTATTATAATCTTTTTTTTTATATTAAGTATGTTTCTATATTTTTTTATACCTATATTATGTTTGTGTAATAAATACATCTATTAATGTGACTATACTTAGCTATTGAGCGTACTCCCACACAATATTTTTAACAAACTTCATTCTTCGTTCCATACCTAGTTATTAATAAAATTTAGTACGATATTGGTGTTTCACGTCTTACAACTAAATCCATCGACTTAGCAGTAACTTATTTAGAGTGCGTAAATCAAAGTAGATGCTTACGTCACACGGCTCAGGAGCCTTCGATTGGTATTATAAGTTGGGCGATAATCGGATCAGAGCGAGTTGACGCGATCGCCTAATCAAAACTTGTAGATGTTCCACACTCCGCTACGTGATAAACTTACTTGAGATTTGTTTGTGATTGTGGGATCTTGAACGTTTTACGGTGTTCTAGACTGTTCTATACTAAGAAAGTAATGATTTTAGCTTTTCTTCATGCTTTGTAAAAAGCTTAATTTTTTTGTCGGTTAAAATGTTAATTATTATGTAAATTAGGGGACAAAATATAGTAAGAATAGATCGACGCAAATTTGCAGAGATCATGTTTTCCCTGTATGCGAAGCAGCTTTTGTTGGTTGTATATGGTGTAATAAGCAAGTCATCTTTCTTCTTTTCTCAACTTCTATCTTTGTGCTTCTCAAAGGATATATGAATACTTCAAATATAATTTTAAAACAGTTTCTGCTAACGTCGCCTGGTCTAGAGGAGAAAGAAGTCAAATTGACGTTTCTCCAAAGGGAGGCGGGAAGACAACAATCTGAAGCCCGATTTTTCTTTAAATAGTCTAAGCCTAGGCAATCGTCTTGGTTTTAAATATGCCTTTTAATTTGCATCATCTTTTAGTACCATAAATATGATCAAAAGCGAGCATATACATCAAAACATAATTTCGTCAATTGTTTTACAAATAATATTTATTAAACAAAATATTAAGGCACCCACGCGTAACCTCGGCAAACAACAGAGATATCAAGTTCACATGATCATGACTGGCTTCGCCCGGGGGGACGGAAAGAGTCTATTATTGAGTTACGGGGTTTACTGGTTGCTATGATCATGTAGCGGTCAGTTGAAGTAAGGAAATTATTAACACGTATAAATTAGATGGATCAACTAAAAGAATCTTTTACTTTGCACGTTAGAGACTAAAAATACAAATACAATTCACTGAAACAGAGCACACACAGTAGTAGATCTACGCTGGTTTCAGCATGAATGGGCCGGATCATCCGGGGAAGTACTACCCTCTTATAGAAGATCGACGTAAGAGTAGTAGTATCCGTCCTACTGCGTTTCGTTCGGCAAGTGAGAGCGTCGGATGCCCAAATTCCCCACTTTCCTCTTTCCTCACTTCCCTCATTCCCTTCCCCTAACCCCATTCCCAGCCGCTATAGTGGAAGCCATCTTACCAGCAGTTTAAGACGATGGCTTTTGGTATGGTGGCCACCACTTCTGGATTCCACTGACTGTGTACCACCAGGCAGGGTGGAGTCCCTTTGGTAGGCTAATATAAAAAAAAACACTCAGTTAAACACTAGGTTGATTTTGTTTCAATCACGTGTATCTTTGAATCCAATGTGTTTTAGTTAGTGGCGAACCTTGTTTACTATCACACGTGTTCAGTGTTTCAAACAAAACCAGCTCATTAGGAACAAACCAACCAATACCAACCTCATGTTACTAATAAATTATTTAGTAAAAACAGATACAAAGACAAATCTAATAATTAATTCAAAATACCCATCTCATTCAATACAGATTGATAAAGCGTTACTTATTAAACATCTAACCCTTATGCAATGTCTAAGAGCGTTAGGAACTATTCGACCCGAGGTCCGTTGTACCTTCCGCTTGAAAATGTCACTCATACCTACGTTAAATGTATGACATGATGACGTTAACCCTCTACAGCCGAGTAAGCAGAAAGGGGGCTTTTGATACCGTAGTCATGAGCTGTTTTTTTATTACATTTGAGATGTATTTGTGAGGTTATTTACATAATTTAGACATGAGAATATTCTACTAGCGACCCGCTTTGGCTTCGCACGTGGATACTTATGTTTTACTATATGATTACAAATTGTTGAAATTGTTGGCTTTTATCTACTAAAATATGCTACATGGATATTCACAAATATAAACCTTTAGAAAGAAATGTTCTGAATGATTATAAAAACTTATTAAAATCCATATCGTAATTTTGAAGAAGCTAACGAAGAAACAGCCACACGAAAACAGTGAACTTGCTTTGAACTTAAAAAAAAAATATAATACGTATTTGTTAAAAAGTTCCATTAAATGTTGCCTGTACTACAAATTACGCTTAATGTAAACCTAATTTAATGCTAATATAATCTGTACTAATATAAAGCGTAAGAGTTTGTTTGTTTGATTGTTTGTTTGTACGCGCTAATCTCTAGAATTGCCAGTCAGATTTGAATAATTCTTTTTGCGTTTGATAGCACAGTTTTTGAAACCGCGCTGCAGGAAGCTAGTATTATAATATTAATGCCAAGAAAAATAAAATGAAAATTATTCATTGTTTGAACGCTCGAAGCAGTATGTTTGTAACTCGTCCGTAAATATACGTCAGTGTTTAACTCTAAGGATTGGATCTGCTCATTAAAAGTTTCTCGTACAAGGAATAATTTATCAAACATAACTAATGTTCGTATCAGATCGTATCGAGAAGAAAGTTTGGTTTTAACAGGCATGTTAACTAATTAAATAATGGGTAAGTTTAGGGTCATGAACGACTATACACGATGTCGTAGGTGAGTGAGGGTTAGGTAATTGAATGAACAATTTTAATTTCTAAAGTTACTATTGATTTTATGGTTTAGAAAAAGTCTCATCCAGATTTTTTTTATGTAGGATTTAGTAGTAGTAGTAATATGGTTACATGTAATTGCCATGTTTGGCCTTTTTAATCCTGTTATTAATAAATAAAATGCTTATTTATTTCAAATTTATTTCCTAATAAAACTGCTTTTATTCAAATTACAATATAATTTATGCACCAATCAAGTGTCTGTCCAGTTTTATATTAATATTTCATTATTTTTGTTATGTACGTATATTTATTAAGTCAGTTTTGCGACGAGATTGGTTGTCAATGTCACTTGTCATTTTAACCTTCCATATTTAAATATTAATGGCTTTGGAATCAACCAGTCAGTTTTTAGTAGGGAGTGTAACGCGCAAAAAAGTAAGACCATTGAATAATGAACGAAGCCCATTACGAGAGCTGATTGGATAAAGCCATTCCAATCAATATTTGAATCAGACGCGTGAAATTATGAAAGATAATCTTTAAAAGGTAGGCGGCTAATCTGTAACTTCAGCCGATAGACCGCCAGCTGTCCATTGCTAGATGTAGCCTTGAGGTCACCCTCATACAATTGTCTGTCACCTTTATTAGGTCATCAATGCAACTTTTGAGTTAGTCGATCAATTTGTTATACATATTTAAACAATTATAGTAACACTAGACGTCCGCCCCCACTTCGCTTCGGTATCAAAAGTTTCATTCGATCTCACAACAAACGCCTACGGAAAATATCATAGCAATAGTTACGTATAGCATTATTTTCATTTCAAGGCGCTTTTAATATTGAATTATAAAAATTACTAAGAAAATATGCTAAACATACATAATAAAATATAGCCTATGTTACCCGTCCTATTTATAGCTTTCTAACAGTGAAAGATTTTTTTAAAACGGTTACGTATTAGTAGATCTTGAGATTAATCGTAACAAACAAATAAACTTAGAAAAATCTAATCTTTTCTCTTTTATTAGTTTAAATTTATGATAGTAAAAACTGTTGAATAAGGCATAAAAAGTGACGAGTCGCTACTCGTGCACCCACTGTAATAAATGTAACTTTAAAAATGTTGATAAATTTTGTCGATATGTGGAAAGCAAAAGGCAATGTTCGACTTGCATAGTACAAAGTGTATTGAATTAGTATTCTATAAATACGTGAACAAACAAAATTATCTAATTACCTATCGACATACGATTCTTTACTTAACTACACCCTTATCCCTCAAGCACCTGTATAAAATTACAATTTATTTGTAAACATAGCTATTTACAATTTAACCCTAACTTCGATTTTATTTACCATATGTGCCATATAGGGCTCTAATGTCCCCACGCAATTTTACGTCAGCCCTTAGGGAAGGCCCTGTGATCCTGCAATTTACGTGACGGTAAAGTATTCTTGGGTATCTAGTTATACCTTTGTGGATCAGATGTGGCGTTCATACGTCACAAAACTACTTAAGTGTACATTGACGAAGCATATTGTCATACAGTATTTCGTTACATATTTTTTTGACGGTTATTGATAGTGCAAAAGGTTAACAACGAGCTTTTATCTCCATAAAATGTTCACCTAACCTTAGCTCTGGGCGTGGAACTACACAGTATATGCAATAGATTTACAGATTTTGACTTTGCCTAGCTGCACGCTGTTACAAATGTTTTAAATAAATAAATAATAGTCTTTTTAGATTACACTATCATAATCCTTCCTTCGTTATTTTATTTTTCAACTATTTAATTCAAATAAAATAATTCGCATTCCAAATCTCAACACGAATCAAATACTTTATGTCGTCATCACCCTAAACCAAACGCATAATAACCAGCTCTAATTCCCAGCAAATATATGCAAAGAGGCTAAATGTGGCTCAGTTGAGTTATGACGTAATTATCGCGATTTAGTCGTCAATTACACCGCGACGTTAGCTTCATAAATCGACAACTTAACTTATCATTGTAATAATTCCGCAGCTTTTATTTAGGGTGGGAAAATGTCATCGTATTTTGTTAGTACAATTTGTTTTGCACTAGATATAAAGTAGCTGTAGGGTAGGGTGAGTTTGTTAATTGTTCGTTAAAAGTTTCTTGCTCCAAGAATGTTTCAATTATGTAAAGAACATAAATAAAAAGTTAAGGGTTAACGCAAACGAAGTGCAGTCAGGATATACAATACAGTGCACTCTGGCGAACTTTTTAGACTCGTTTCTTTGTTGCCTGGTGTATTATTGTTTGCGGTGGCAGACGATCTGTATAATAATGGTAAATAATTTGTACAATACCTAGTCATTACTGCCATCACCTCGCTACTCTACACCGCATTTCATGAGTTACCTCGTCATTAATGTTACGTATCGTAATTGAGTTACATTTCCATCCAAGACAAAATTGTATGATTGATAATCAAGTTGGAGAACAAGACCAAAGTAGAGATTTAACAGGATCGGCAACGCGCTTGTGATACTTCTGGTGTTGCAAGGCTACGGTAACTGCTTACCATCAGACCGTATGCTTGTTTGTCACCTTAGTCGTATATAAATAAGTTGTTTTTCCTGCCCCGCTTAAGAGTGCTGGTAATAGAGTTCCAGATTTTAATTGAGTGACAGAAGTATGAAGTACTACGTTTGGTTTAAAGCTCTTTAGACTTTACCGTAAAAGGGTTGCACTTGACTATCAGTAGTGAAATTAGTGGTAATGTAAGGCATTCAATTGGTACAAGTTATTAAGTAGCCGAAACAATCGCGAAACCATCATGCTATCATTAAATTTATTCTGTGACGTCAGTAGTTCACGTATATATTCAGTTTAACGCGGTCGGAGTATATAGTTAATAGTCCGGCTTGCAACGTCAAACAGTCAGATAAATAAATGCATGCCTAAATTTCCATTTGAGTGAGTTACAATGGATAATTTGACACATTTTGTGGTATTTGTAAAACAAAATTACCCTATTATTGGTAAAATTTAAACCGAATCGTATTCATGATAAAAATATCATACGGCAATAACATATTTATTTGTGAATTTAAAGAACCTGTAGTCATTTACTAGTAGATGCCAACATAAGAAAAAGTGAAAAAGGTACATAACTTCATGCCGGTCTCCCATTAATGGAGTAAGCAGAGACTGTACAACTGCGCTTTTATTCTTATTTTTTAGTTAATTATTACATAAACTGCTTTTCGCTTGACTGTACTTACCTGTCATAAAGACTAAGGGGATTAGACCAGTATGACTACATATGCAGGGAATCAGATCGGATTTAATAAATAATAATAATCTTAGGGGATCAGATCTGGGAGGTCTCGTTTTCGGGTATAATAATGATGACACAAAGTACATCTAAATTTTCCCAAAAGTTTTATCCCGTGTAAAAATCGGAAACAAAAACACAGCAGCCGCTATCACTCAGTTGTAAAAATATTCTCAAGAAAGTATTAATGCATTTAGCGTCAAAATCGAATCACACCTACATTAGTTTAATAAAAGTACAATTTCTCCTAAAAAACCGGAAAACTCAATAAACGTACGTGCATTCGTTTGCACTGTGATTCCTTGGCTCAGCGTAACTGCCGTCTCACACATAAACCAGCTTCGCGGCGACACAATGATCCTACAGAGACATAACTTTGAAAAGACCTCCTCGGCTCCTTACAGACCAGCTCTTGCAAGCCTTTCAATAAATAAGCATTAAAAGCCCGGCGATAACGACCGCGACAGATATACGGAGTGTGTTACTGTTAATTGGTTTTTATGGGAAAACTCATTGGTGTTGAATGCTAGAGGATTTTAGAAATATAGTTACAGTCGAGTGTTATTTAATGTTATTTTAGAGCTTTATTTTGTGATAAATGTTATGAAGCAATTATATTGGAAGGAGACTTTTTAGATATTTTATATTTGCTTACCCCTACTTAACAGTGACATGATGTGGAATTGGAATGTAAATAAGTATATTTTCAATGTTTTTAAAAAAGTACATCATATTAGCCAATAGACGTCCGCTACTGGACAATATCTGCCCCAATTTTCGCAAAAGCAAAAGATCTTATGGCTGATATGATGATGTAAAAAAATTTTTAAAGATCTAATATGGTTTTAATATCAGATGTAGTAACCAAATGATTTATTCATTATCGACTCTTTAAATACTTACTAAAACCGTATTTACCATTAACTGAAATATCCTGGTAGTATAAAGTGTAAGGTTAATGACAGGGTTATGTCCTTACTAGCAAGACTATCTCCGAGGTAGGTCAAATTGCACTGCTTTAGGTCATAAAGTGCCTTTCATGGGATTTTCGTATTGTACAGGATTTTATCCAAGTTGTTTATTATAAAAAAAATTTAATGCTGTAAAAGCAGATTTTGTTGCTGTTGTAAAATTTAAATCATGCAAATGAATAGCTTAAAAAAAAACGATTGTCACAGACAAATGGAAAAGGTGAATTCATAACTTTATCGTTTAGATATTATTGAAATTGTCACTATCACTAAAGGTATTAAATGAATGTGAAAAACATTCAGAAATCATGATAGTTAGGGAACCTCCTATACTGATTTAAAAACTACGGTCTTCTATAGGATTTATATAGAAACTTATCCATTTGGCAGCTTCATCTTTAGCTTATTTTATAAAGTTCGCACACTCCTTACAATTTTCATGTTTTAATTAATTTAAAAGGTTTTCTCGCAGATATAATTTTAAATATAGGGCATTCATTCCGTGTTTCAGAGAGCTGATAAACACGCTTAAACTTTTATCTACGCTTTTCATCTCTGAAAACGTTTACCGTGGTAACGCTGATATAACTTCCAAAAACCCTTTTAGTTTGTATTCCTTTTCTTTCTCCTTGCTATGGTCGGCAACGGGTGATTTGTGTTTTATTACCATTGTTTTTGCAATGCTTTAAGAATGCCGTGGGGTTTATTAGGTTACAGTCAAGCATCAGGGGCATATGTTTGTTGTCACTGAAGTTTTGGATACCTAAATGTTGTAAAGGCGTACTTTGAACCCTAATCCCTTTCACGTAATTAAATCTTTTTAAATCTTTGATGAATAGCCTGCCAGGATTGATGTAAAGTCTTAAAACTTTTCTTAAAAATCCGACTACATATTGACTCTAGTGTCACGAGTTTAATGCCCAAACAGGACAATAATTATTAGTATAATGCACAAATATATGTTTGTTTCAAGAGTCTGTGTGCACTTTTTGAATTATTCCGGTCCGATCCCCTGTATGTGATACACTGGGGGATCAGTATATTTTTATTACACTTGTCTTTCCACAAGAGAAATCAGAGTCAGCTTACTATATTAAGTTTCGTGTGTACAATAATCTTGATGGCGGAATAGTCAAAACTGGCACTGAGGCTTTGGAGGCTGTACCTTAGATGTTTGTGTGGGAGTCCGTACACAATACCATTGAACCACAGCAGTCAGCTGTCAAAATCGACAATAAATAAAATATAAATGCCACGATAGATGATACAGACAGTATTAATACATAGAACTTCTCGGAATAGTGCAAGTTACTGCAAGTTGCCGTCTACCTGGATATTTACGTGTTATGATGATGTAATTTCATATGTATGAACGTGCTAAGTTTCGCTCAGAACCAAGTACTTGTCTGCTACACGTTTAGCTTAACTTAGACCGGTCTAAGTTTAACTTAGTTTTAAAATAAAATAACATCAAGTTAGTTTACTTTCAGTTCATTTGTTATTCTAGTAGTTATTGCAAACGGTATAAATGTGAGTATACGATAGAATGTAACCTAGTTATTTCTCGTCTATCATTTTCAATGTTGTTTCAATAATTTCTGTGTGGACATTTACAATTATGAATTATTTCATCTCTTATTGTGGGTTTTGACTTTACAAAAAACTTATATTAGAATGTGGAAAAACGTGCAGCAGTTTTACCTGCATAGTGCATATTAAATATCAGCAAAAAGAAATTCTCTATTTGACACAGAACTTATTGCTCATGCTCAATAGAAGAACGTATTGTATAGAACAATTCATTTGATAATAATTAACTTATCTTAGGTCTATATGTTGCGTAAAATCGCTTAACAAAATGCGATGCATGCTGATGCGTAATTTGGAGCATGTTTACAAAACCTTGTATACGAAGCGCGACGTCGCGTAATTAATAAAGCACGTCTATAAAGACTAGTAATATCATAATCTTTACAATTATTACTTACCTTCAAAAACAGTAAGCGTAGCAATCGCAGTGACAGCATCTCCAACCCCGTTCTCAGCCACACACTCGTAGGTGGCGTCATCACGCTGCGCTCTCACGGGCTCGATGCGAAGCACTGCGCCGTTCGCGCCAGTACCTGCCGCTGTGTCCATCGGCGACACTTGATACCGAGTTTGCATACCTGGAAGAAAATGTATAATTGAAAAGCAAGTCCATGTACGTAATATATTTAACTGTCATGGTTAGTGCTCGTTAGGCGACCACTTTGCGGAAAGTCACAATCACAATGGTACACTGGTTTACATATGGACTTTAAACGTATGCTTAGAGGTGAGTACCATTACGTAGACACAATTTAGTCTAAAAGCATTATAAACTAATGATTTTTATGCTTACGCGCTCAAGTCCGATAACAAGCCATGAACCCGTCTTGGGTGTCAGACTTACAGAGAAACGCCTAAATATGACTAGCAAAAATCCAAGCTCTGAATCTACCTTAGGTCAGCTGAGAGAGAGAAGAGAGAAGATTACTGGATGGCAGAACTATCTTGCCAAATCTAAATAATGAAATATGATATACGAGACAGGCCAGTAAGATTGGTTCACGCTGACACAAGATAAACCAAGATAAACTATGTGAAAGAAAGGAGCATTTTCTAATACTTTAAAACTGATTTGGATGATGCGCAAGTTGGTTACAAAAAGGCTAATGAACTTAGACTTTTATCTCATTCAATTACCATTATATTGCTAAATGAACTCCTAAGAGCCCTAAGTTGCTACTACTTTGTTGTTTAAGCACCAGTTCAAAAGATATTACAGAATATTTAATAAATAAAATATGTACAAACTTTCATTATCTTATGAGAATAGCAAGCAAAGTTTTAGAAGAATAATTTCTGGTACGGGCCTTAGGATATAAAAAAATGATATATCGAATAGATGACTTGTATTATCAGAAATATTTAATATAGTGAACCATTATCTACTACATGCTAGAGATATAGAAGCGGATTAGATTAAGCAGACATAACTCAGCAATAAATTCTAGCGGATTAGAGACATTTTTACTTTTTTTTTTTTTTTTTTTTTTTTTTTTATTTATTACCAAAACATACAAAACAGAAAACAATATTTTTTGACAGAAATGCCACTTAAACCTTTAAGGTTTGTGTGTGACACAATGATTCGATCTTATTTTTTAATGTTAGTAGGTACATGTATAACAATAGATAATTATTATAAAACATAAATATTTCCATATGAATGCGTATTAATATTACTTAGTTACAATTGTGACAAGAAGTGTTGTTTTAACTTGACATTAATATTTTTAACATTAATTGCACAACGAACGGACTCAGGTAACAAATTTATCAAACGTGGAATAAGGTAGGCACTCGTCCGCTCGCCGTAGTAGTTATTCGCTCGAGTAGAAACCAGTTTGTTGTGCGCGATTTTGCGTGTATATACAGAATGCTCTATTCTATGTTGCAATTTGTCGTTAAAGAATTGTTCTTTTAACAATAATAATTTAACTTTATGTTGCACTGGAAGTGTTTTACAGAATTGGAACAACTTCAATTCGTCATTCTTATCAGCTCGTATTTTAGGCGGTACAATGAGTTTCAGGAGTCTAAGTTGAAGTCTATATATGGGGTCAAGATAAGATTTAAAAGTTCTACCATAACTGGAGAGCCCATATGATACAACTGAGTCAAAGAACGCATTGTATAGTAGCAGCTTTATTTTGTATGGAATGCGGTCTTTTATTACGTAAAGGTTAGCTAATACAGCTCGCAGTTTATCACAGACCCGTTCGATGTGAGGGCCCCAGTTAAATTTATGATCGATTAGTAACCCTAAGTAGGTGTGAGTAAAGACCTGATCAATGGAGGGACATGTCGAAGCACATTGTGCTGGATTGCTGTGTAGGCAAACATGTGAGTGAGCTACTATTTTGGGCACAAAGGTGTTACATTTAATGTAGGGTGATTTTATAAGCATTAACTTTGTTTTTTGCGCATTTAATACCAATCCCATGTCATGACACCACATACACAGTCTCTCAAAGTCCTTTTGTAGGAGCGATGTTATTAAATTTATATCTTTTCCAGCAATTAGAATGCACGTATCATCCGCAAATTGATAAGATGTACAGCTTTGGAATATGTCTTTCATACCATTCACATATGCCAGAAAATGTAAAGGTCCACACACAGAGCCCTGAGCTGTACCACATGCCACAGATACAGTGTCACTGAGGCTATCTGCAATCTTAACTTGGTATTTTCTTTGTTTAAGATAGTCAGAACACCAGTCATATACAGAACCCCTTAGACCTGTCTCTTCCAATTTCTTTAACAGGATGTTGTGGTCAAGAGTGTCAAATGCGCGGGAAAAATCAATGAATAAAGGC
This sequence comes from Parascotia fuliginaria, assembly GCA_963082885.1. Lineage (NCBI taxonomy): Eukaryota > Metazoa > Arthropoda > Insecta > Lepidoptera > Erebidae > Parascotia > Parascotia fuliginaria. Next base: position 4,485,994 of record OY720182.1, on the reverse strand, counting down.
TAGTACGTGTTGTTTTGAATCTAAAGCGGAATTAATATAATCTGTGAAATTGGATAGAAGCAAGGTGGTACTTTTATTTCGCTGGAAACCGTATTGAGATTCATTAATTATAAGATTTTTCTCATAGAATCTATGTATTTGATCACAGATAGTCTTTTCTACTATTTTGTCAATTACAGATAGCAACGTTATAGGTCGGTAGTTATTTTCATCATTTTTTTGACCTTTTTTGAAAATAGGTCTGACACAGCCAAGCTTAAGGTCATTTGGATACATTCCGGTATCTATGCTGACATTTATTAAGTGAGATATAGTGGGAGAAATTTTCTTACTAATGGCTTGGATGTCTTTTACACTGATTTTGTCCAATCCCGGTGCTTTTCTATGATTTAGTGATCGGATAAGTTTATGGACATTTTCAGGCGTAGACTTCTGAAATCTCATGGAGACATTCGCAGTTTTGCAAGTGTAGTTAACAAGAAGAGGTAATTTACAATTAGGTAGTATCGAACTAACAGAATTTTCAAAGCAACAGGCAAATTTATTAGATAATTGATAGGGGGAGAGGTTTTGGGAACTAAAGGCATCTGATAAGAGTTGATCAACAGATTGAGTTATTCGCCCACATATTGAGTTTATTATCATCCATAGCTTTTTTGGGTTATTATAGTTAGCTTTAATTTTAGATTTGTGAAATTGATTTTTGTAATATTCTATAGTTTTATGTGTTTTATTTCTTATTGCATTGTATTTTAGTCTAAGTACGTTATTGTAAGGATCTTTCCTCCATTGCTTATAGCATTCGTCTCTTAACTCACATAATTTTATGACATTATCATTTAGCCAGGGAAGACGTTTTTTATAATTTATTTTAGTAGATTCCGTGAGTTCTGATTTTTTTAAAGCGTTTTTGAAAGAATTTGTAATATATTCATATATAGATTCTGATGAAGTGAGACTCAAAGCATCGTTCCAACTAATATTATTTAATTCATCATAACGACATTTTTTATCATAAAAAGTTCGTTGATAAAACAGAGCATCCCGTATGTTATGTACTTGAAAGTATTTGAAAAATTAATGTGGTTTTGTCAACATATGCTATTTCTTGATTTAGTGCCCTCAATCTCTTTGCACATTAGCAGCCTCATCATTTGCCCGCTGTCTTTACCAGGTTGACGGTTCGCCTAGTGGGGCACCTGCTTATACTACGTCAAGTAGCTTTGCGTTCTTATTGCAAACATATAACTACTCATAAAATAGAACTCTATGCCGTAATTATAGCTCTCATTGATTTTAATTAAATGACAAGACGCTTCATATATTGATTGTCGATATTTTTTTCAAGATGTAGTTATACAACTACATCGTAGTAACAAGGTGGTTATTTCTTCACAAATAAAATCCTACTTAGCTCCGCTTCTGTTCGCTTGGCTTTGATAACTTTATACCCTAAATCTGCACCAGTTTTATATTCTGCCTTAAATGCCTAAGTAAGTTTTATTTATTTACGGACAATAATTTTAAATGAATAAAAAACATTTTTTTTGACTAAAAAGTTTTGTGAAGTAACAATAGTAGAGGATATTTTAGCACGAATTGTATTAAAGTAACTTCGAGTAAAAACTGTTTTTATGTATTATAACAACTGAAGTATTAAAAAATTATATTCTTTAAAAACGAAACGTTGACTTTAAAAAAATGGTAGTTACTTTTAACTAAAAGTTAAAAAAACGTCTCGGATTAATGTTTTAGTTCTTTTGCGCATCCTTGCACTTTGCATTTTACAAGATTACTGTTGGATGGCTATACTTTGCATTCTGCGTGACTCGTAATCTTATGGGAATAAAGTTTAAATTGCATCGCAACAGCTGTTGTTAAAGTTAGCTTGAAGTTTCCGAAACATAGGGATGTTCCGCACAATAGAATCTGTATTGGTGATTATGCGACTAATTTCGGATATTAAATTGTGTTTACAAAAGTTGTTGCTAATACCGTCTAAAGTTTATTTGTAACATGGTCTCCAAATACTTTTGAATAAATTTAATTAAAAGTTCTAATGCGAGCTTTTCTGCTCAGTATGTATATTTGGTTTTAAATGAAATTTCTAACACTTTTGCCAATTTATTTGAACTGGCAAAAGTGTTAGAATGAGTATAAGAATTAATTTGGTATTATAAAGTTAAGATCACGAGTATATCTATATTTGTTAAAGACACGTAAAACATAATGTTGTCAATCCTTTATGAGTAAGTCGACCTTTTATTTAATTATAGACTATTTCAATTTTATTATAAATTAATTTAATAGTTATTACATTATAATGTTGACGAAGGTTTGTTTCACATCATCTTAAATGAATTATATGTTTGACTTTGTCAATTATAGACAACAAGAAGCGAGACTATGGAATTAAATTATTTAACTGATCGTTTTGTTATGAAACGATATAATAACATTATGAATGCCTTTATTAACAAATAACAGATTTACTATACAGGAATATATAGTAAAAAATAATAGAATTGCATACCTAGTAGACTGAATACCATCAACGTGCTAAAAATAACTCACGTTGTATTGCTATAGCAGGTTTGTTTACTGTAAGTGCAACAACGTAATGAGTGCGGTTACGTCATGGCACATCCCTAGCTGTCAGCCAACAAGGGAGTTAAATCGCCACGAGTGTACAAGAAAATGTATTTCACAAGTGAGAATAATAGTTGTCGGGCGGACGTGCGATTTTAACACATTTTTGTACAGCTATGTTTTTAAATGATTCCGTATTGTGCACGAACAATGATAGCCGGAGCTTCGTAAAATATTTATCATGAATGCACTCCGCTGTTTTCATTTAAGCTCTGTGGTTTGTGTCAAACTTTTAAATTTCGAATATTACAGTTACTTTAATCGTATTGGTCGAACGGCGTTGTATTTACAAGCTTCTATCTAATTTAATGTGTTAGTATGGGTCAAATCTAGCTAGAAAATTTTATTCCCAACCAATTGTGTTAAAACATTGTGCGCGTTTAGTTTGGAGCTTAGTGATGTAGTTCTAAATCATATCCGCATCATATAGATGGTGTATTTTGGATGTACAAAAATATATGACAACCTAGTTTTTCTCGTATAGTAATACATAATTTATAAAAAAACATGGACATGTTGTTCATAGGATACATTAATGTTTGTGTAAGCTGCTGCTCTATTCTTTTCTTGTTTATAAAAAACTAGAAGCTCGCAACTAAGAGCTCTGGACGCAGCTGGACAGTCATGCCGCCAGTAAAATCCTTCGTCGAGTGTAGTGATTGGCAATACTCCATCAAATAGCCTTTGTACTGAAATTCTGATGAAATGGAAGATAACGAGTAAGAATATGAAATGATAGCAAAGATTAATATATCAGAGAACACTAAATGAAAGTAAACAATAGATATTACGTGGATGTGAACTGCCATTTATTATTTATGAGAACGAATCTGAGTAAAACATACGAGTGCTTATAACAGTATAATCGAAACTAATATTCTAAAGAGAAAAGATTTAATAGAAGTTACCCACATATGCTATTTTGTTATGTTTAACATATTTTTTTCAGTCATTATAAAAATTTCAAAATATTAAGCGCCTTTGAAAAATTTTAATGATACAATACGTCACTATTGCTATGATAGTTTCCGTAGGCGTTTGTTGTAAGACCGAATGAAACTTTTAATACCGAGGCGAAGTAAGGGCGGACGTCTACGTTATATAAAACTACTTCGGTGGATCAGTGATACCGTACGGACTGTCATGCAGAGACTTCGATATTCGACCCTAGGTCAGATAAAGTTTTGGTATTAACCCGGAGTCTGGAATTGTGTTCCGTAAATAACAACAGTATCTCTGTCCTTTACATAGGCGAAACGAAGGTGCTACATCTCTGCTTACCTCTTCGGAGACAAACGACGTTATGCTAAGTATGTAAGTATACTAACATTCGATAAGCTTTTTCATTTGAAATTGTATTCACACTGTGGATTTTTGCTTACAGATTTGCCAAAATTCTATGAGAGGATCATACCAGCATGACTAAATGTGCAGGGGATCAAAATGGAATTAAATAATATAATAACCAGAGAGGATCAGGTCTCAGGGGATCAACTGGAATTACTCTTATTTATATATTATAGAAAGCGTACTTTATCTTTTCTTTAAGAATATATAAAAGGATAAAAGTACAAAATAAAGTGCATTTATTATCTAATAGTCTATTTTTCTCAGCACAAATACTAGAGCTAACATCAGCAATAAAATCCAAGCGGAATCTAAGAATAAATTTCTGTAAATTAGACATCTATTCCCGATAGCATAATGCAGTAAATCGGTATGATATGTGATATTATATTAAAATAATATGCTAAATGTTTTACTCTTTTATTCTAACACAGACTCCCTTATAATGTTAATCTTCATTCATTTGATCTAACATTTCTCTATCCCTCTACACATAATAAATGCATGTAAAAAAGAGTTATTAGATTTAATAAATAGAACAATATTTACCAGAATAGTAAAAGATTAAGATTAAGATTAAAGATCAAGGGATGCGAGGAAAAAGGAAAGGGAAGAAATTGGGCCTCCGGCACTCTCACTCACCGAACGAATCGCAATAGTACGGATGCATACGGATGCATCATTCTTTATTACAAATAAACCGCGCGTGTTAAATTGTTTCTTTTAGTTTGTAACAGCCAATCGATTTGGTTCCTTTACGTCGAGTCTATGTAGTTACGTCGACGACGAAACGTCAACGTAAACGTAACTTAAACCAACCAACAGCTTTACTGCTTACAAACAGGCAACTGCCTACATGTTGCCTGTTGGTAAGCAGTAAAGTGCGTCACTCATTTGTTTTAATCAATACTGTAAGTAAACTGTAACTTAAACTGTAAGTTAAATGTAGTATTTTATTTAATAATAGAGTTGAATTGCATAGTTTTATCATTTTCCTTTTTTTAATAAACAACAAACAAATCCTGCCCTAGGGAACAAGCCCTGTGTCGCAGGGGACTTTACAAACATACAATTAACAGACACAAAGTACACCCAGACTCGGAACTAATATTTATGGATCACACAAAGTTTTGTCCCGTGTGAGGATCGAACTCACAACTTCGTGAACAGCAGTCGCTTGCGCTCCCACTGCGCCACGGAGGCGGTCAAATAGTCAATAGATAATTTGGTTTCTAATCAACTAGAACAAAATCATATAGATCGAAGTAATTTCTTTTAAGGCACTTACTATAAAACACTACTTAATCATTGTAAACGCAAGCAAAAATAAATTCTAAACACAACAAAATAAATTTTAAACTAAAATATCAATCACTTGATATCGCAGACAGGCGTCATTTATTACAACGAGCGTTTGACATTCGATATATCAACTCGATACTAAAATATAAATCGATATATTATTCGGTGATATTCTGGCAATCGAGTTATCACATATTTACGGGTACAAAAAGATGCTTATTTGGCATTCGTAGCATTACTTCAACGACAAGAAATATAAATGAAATGCAATAAAAATACACAGTAAAATCAGAGCGGCCGCTTTAAGACCCAATACCTGGATAAGATAGAGATGTGCCCGGTATTATCAACATTTACGAACAATAAAATGGTTATGCTATTTATTCTATCTGTATCCTAATGGTTACGGTACCGGCCTAATATGCAAGAGTTTTAGAATCCGATATCCCGGAAGTACTGTGACTTTTACAGTCAAATGTACTTTGTAAGTTTATCTTGAACATTAATGACATGAAGTAAAGGAAATCATACATAAAAGGGTTAAACAGTGACAATAGAATGCCTTACCACTTTCCAACTCTATTAAAAACAGGCTAAATCACAAGATAGTTTGTAATCTGCCAATGAAGCAGTTTAAATTGCATTGCGTGACTATGCTGTAGCCAGATAGGCCAGTTAAGTTTAGAACTGCGTAAAATTTCACTCACTTTCTGCAGTGTAACTAAAGAAATACTTTGCTAAATATCATACGGTTGATCTTGTGTTCTTAATGCTAATACTACGTCCTAGGTAGGATATTCAAAGCGAACGCGCTTTAGGGTGACACGCGAATTCAATGCGATGCGGTGCGACGCGGCAGTTATGTCTTACGTGCACGCGAATCGTTTCGCACAGCATTATAACCAAACAAAAAAAACGACAGCACCGCATCCAGTTCGCGCGAAAATATCAGGCCAACTGATCGCGTTCGCTTCATTTCGCGCCGCTCCGCACCGCACATACCTGCGTTTGATCACGTAGGCCACTTCAATAGGTTTCGACTGTTTGTTATTTTCGCGCCGCGCCGCTGACACGCTAGATCGCTCACACAGGACGTCGCGTAAGTCAAATCTTTAGAACTGCGTGGAAAGATCTAGTTCTAGCAGTGTATGAAACAGTATATCTATGTCAGAACTATTATTTTTATATAGCGCTAAGCCGTAATGATGCATGAGGCACACGATCGACGATCTAGCCACTGCTATAGTGCTGTTAGTAAGCAGCATTTATGTATTGTGCCATGTTACAAACATTGATAATAAATTATACAAACAAATCTATAAAATGACACTAAGTAACGACCATTTTAAATGGAGTAAAAATGTTTTGTTTCTAGTACAGCTAACATTAAGGTCGCATCACTACATACTCCGGTATTCAAGAGCTAGGGGAGGTAATAAAAAGTATAACAGTCGTAAAGCAATATCAGGCACACGTGGTCAGAATACTTCGTGTTTGAGGCGACTGTTACTACTACTGAAAATGCGTTTTAATACATTGTATTTTAGAGATATAGAATTAAAGATTATGTTTTATTTGTAAGTACAAGTTTTGTAAAAGATTGGAACTGCATCGTTCCATATCTGTATCGTGTAAGTACGTACTCATTTGTATGTAACTAGTTATTATAATGTAGATAAGCGTTTTTGTTTCTTTTAAGATGTGATTAGTTAAAGAGTCTTTGTACGAGGCTGCTGTCTTGGATCTGAAAAATGTAGACTATAGCCCAATATATTGTATAAACGATCCTAATACCGCCATGTTTGAGTTTATAAGCATACTAAAATCGGTCATACTTAAAAACTCACGAATTGTCAAAATTCCTAGAATGAAGAGAACCTTAAAGCCGTGGATTACACCCGGCCTACTTAAATGCATAAGAAATCGAGACAGAATGCACAAAAATTCAACAAAAGATCCAGACAATTTAATTCTAAAAACCACATATAAACGTTATCGCAACTTCTGCAATGATTTACTTCGAAACTTAAAAAAAACTTATGAATCTAATCAGTTAGAAAAAAACAAGAACAACCCTAAAGCTTTATGGAAATCAATCAAAGAAATAACTAATACAAATAAAATACGCGACAGCCCCAATGTACTTTTGAAAATAAAGGATTCCCCTCAGTCTTCCATAAATGAAGTATGCCAGTTTTTTAGCAATGTAGGTAAAAACTTAGCCGCTGAAATAATGTCACGATCCCCCACTGTTTCGATCAACATGTTAAAGCAAAACTCTCCAATGAATTCCCTAGTTTTGTTAGAGGTGGATGAGGCCCAGATGGAATCTCTTATTCTGCAATTGCGGAGTGACAGTGCGATTGGATGGGATGGTATCTCGTCCCAAGTACTAAAAGATTGTAGGTCTGCTTTGATCACGCCACTTACCTTCCTTATGAATCGCTGTCTCCGGGCTAATGTATTTCCAGATGCTCTTAAGAAAGCAATAGTACACCCAATCTACAAAGGAGGGGACAGAAACTGTGTCAACAACTATAGGCCTATATCTGTATTACCAGCTCTCTCCAAAATTTATGAAAGATATCTGAATAACTGCTTGAAGAAGTTTCTGGACAAACATCATATTGTAGCCAAAAACCAGTATGGTTTTCGAACGGGTGTGTCAACAGAAGATGCAGTCCTCGACCTTACGCGGGAGATCTCAATGAACCTCGATAATAAAACTAAGTGTTTGGCTATCTTTCTTGACCTCTCCAAGGCGTTTGACACAGTTTCTGTTCCCAAGCTCATTTCAAAGTTGGAACAACTTGGGGTGCGTGGGGAACCATTAGACTTGTTTAAGAGCTATCTTAATAACCGGACACAATGTGTTAAGATCGAAACACACCTTAGCGAGGAGAATGTAGTGACGTACGGAATACCTCAGGGCAGTATTCTAGGCCCGACGCTATTCCAGGTATACGTCAATGACCTTTGCAAAATGGACCTCCCTAATTGTAAAATCTACGCATACGCTGACGACACAGTGGTTTTGGTGTATGGCACTACTTGGGATATTGTCAAAAACAAAGCAGAAGCTGCCCTGTCAAAACTAATGGAGTGGCTTGATTCAAACCTGCTCACACTTAACTTAAACAAAACTTCTTTTGTTCCCTTCGCCATTCGTCAAAATCTTGCGCCGGCTCAAAATTATTTCATAACAGCACACTCTTGCCCTAACCCTGAAACCCTTTGCCATTGCCCTGTAATTGCTAGAACTGATAGCGTAAAATATCTAGGAGTACAGATAGATGCTTGCTTGAAATGGGACAAACAGATAGACACTCTCACTACGAGGACAATGCGTCTCATACACATCTTCAAGTCTCTCAGGGAATCGGCTAGTGCCGATACCTTGAGGATGGTATATCTTGCTCTGTGCCAATCCGTACTGGGATATTGCATTCCAGCCTGGGGTGGTGCAACAAAGACTTGCCTTCTCAGAGTGGAGAGAGCACAAAGAGCAATTCTTAAAGTAATGACTAAAAGGCCCCGCAGATACCCGACAACTAGGTTGTACTCAGACTGCAAAATTCTATCAGTCCGCCAACTCTTTGTGCTACGATCTGTACTGAGAGGGCATTCAAGTGTCCCGTCATCAGACCCAAAAAAGAGAACTTTGCGCCTCAAACGCGCACGACATAATACAACATTCGCAGCACATCAATACCATACATTAAGTACACGCATATATCAAAAAATCCACAACACGATATCCATCTCGAACCTAAACACATTCAAACTTAAGTCTAAAGTCACAGAGTGGCTATTACAACAGGATTATGCTCAGACAGAGTCCTTACTCACGTCGCCAAAATAAAATATACTCAAATATGGAAAACACACACACACACACACACACACACTCACACACACACACACGCTCACACACACACACACACACACACACACACACACACACACACACACACACACACACACACTAAAACACACACACACACACACATAATTATATACACATACACGTTCCTACGCACGCAGACAGTCTCTACTCTTTTTTTTTTTTTTTATTTTGCTCTTTTAATTTATAAATAAAATTTTTGATAAAATGTTTGTTTACGACAGTTCAAATTAATGTGTAGTCATAGAACGACACAGTCTACCATTTGTATTTGTTGTGTAGATACTATTAAGGCTGAACACTGTCTCTCAAGATACAGGTTATCCTAGTTTGAGAGGCAGGGTTAAATTTATTGTACAGTTTTTGAATCATACAACAATATGAAATTGTAAAACTTAGGTTATATTCACATCTGTACTTACTTTTTTTGAAAAATAAATTATTATTATTATTATTATTATTATTATAACTATAACGTAAAAGAAACTTAAATTTCGACTACAATGGACTAAGAACGACAAAACATAGGTTGATAAAGAGACGGGATGTACTAAGGTAACTAAAATAACATTGTAACATAGTAACAAAATAACAAGTTAAATCTAACAAATAAACCGTATCACAAAGATTTTCAAAAGAACTTTCAAGTTTCACACTTTGCCGTCGAGTCGTCGAGCTTTTACTTTAAAATGTGAAACGAGTCTTCTGGCAGCTTGAAAAGATACAACAGACTATCGCACCCTCTGGTATTTGGGTTGGCGCTTAGTGTATACAGCAATGTACGACAAAGTGTTACATAATGTAATTGAGACTGTCAAGAAAATGTAAATTACTTCTTGAGGATGTCTTATCCTCAAGGCAAGTAACATTTGTGTTTGGCAAATACAGCAATAAACAAAGATAATATAACTACAAAGCACTTTGACAATTGTAATTGAAAATATATGAATAAACACTAATTGTATTTAAATTTTCGGAACATACATATGCTCATACATGGCGTATTAAACACTTTATATACATTGTATACATGCGAAGCCTATCACTTTGTTCATTATAAAAAAGCTGAAAGCCGTGTTTATAGCTTGTTTATAATAAAAAAGCCGTCCATAATATTTACAAGTAAAATTGATGTGATAAATTCCGAGAGATCAAAAGGCTGAACGGCCTAGTATCTTTGCACATCCCTATCTGCGGTAGGGACAGGCGTCATCCATCATGGCCGCCGACATGTCGACGCGATTCGTGATTGTCAATCTAGCATGTGACGCGCGCTGTGACTTTGCGCCGGCGGTTTTATTACTCACTTTGTTGGAAACGTTACGTTCGAATTGTTTGTCGTGCAACCGAAAATCTACGTCAGCTAAACTGTTAGGGCTTTCTAAATTTCTTTTTGAAAATTTACAATAATAATAATAATTCCTAAGAGCCTCCATCAACATCTAAAGAGGCTCATGTTAGGTGGATGGATCGTGGGCCTGATGCAGAAGGCTGTGCTCCTTGACACGGCTCGCATTGTGAGGAGGTTTCTATCTCTGGAGCCCTAACCACAGGTAGCTTGGTCCCTGTACCCGATATCGGTGGGTCTCCATATTTTTATATTTTTAAATATATATATTTCTGTTATTTTTAATATATATTTAAAGATTTAACTTTGTGAGTATATAAGTCAATAAAGAGAATAATAATAATATCACAACAACTACACAAGAACACCATCTAGATCCAAAGAAAGCATATATTATATAGCTTGTGTTATGGGTTCTAGATAAGGTTTTTTTTTTTTTTTTATAGTATAGCCTACCAAAGTGACTCCACCCCGCCTGATGGTAAGCAGTCAGTGGAATCCAGAAGTGGCGGCCACTATACCAAAAGCCACGTTTTAAACTGCTGGTATGGTGGCCTCCACTATGGCGGCTGGGAATGGGGTTAGGAGAAGGAAATGAGGGACGTGAGGAAAGAGGAAAGGTGGGAAATTGGGCCTCCGGCGCTCTTACTCACCGAACGAAACGCAGTAGTACGGATACTACTACTCTTAAGTCGATCTTCTATGAGAGGGTAGTACTTCTCCGGACGATCCTGCCCATTCATGCTGAAATCAGCGTAGATCTACTACCGTAAATATATACATACATACTTAAATTTTTTTTTTTTTGTAAATACATACATAATATACATAGAAACACCCAGACCAATGCAAATAGTCATGTTCATATTATAAAATAAATATTTGCACTGAGCGGGAATCGAACCCGCTGAAGATTGAGAAATTAAAAAAAAGTCGGTATATTAAAAATGATAAAGGAATACAGAAAATGTTTAATATTTTGAAGAGGCGTATGGTACATTTTGTACATTGTTAAAGTTCGTGAGTTCATACCAACAGTGTGTAATCTCAATTTTCTTGTACGGTATTTAATTACAGCACGGTAACATCTTTTAAGCTAACAAACCTCCATTTCTGTCACATTTTTAAACACACAGATGATATTTTATTAATGAATCAGTATTATTATACCATATGTTATATGAACCATGACAAGTTAAAAATAAAATATATAGTCTGTCGGCAATAAAAAAATACCGTTATTTTTGTATTTTCGTACAATCTACGAATAAATAGAGCGTTTTGACAATATATAAAGAGAAACTGTACTTGGCATCATTTGTTTTCAATGCTTTTCAAAAAACAAACAGAGAACTTGCTGTCTTTATTATTCCCAGGCAAATTCAACGTAGGTTGTAATGAAATTGTTTTCATTAAGTTCTGATCAAATCTGTTAGTTCTTTCACTTTAGAGGACATAGATACTATAGAAAAGAGTAAGGTGCAGCATAGAATAAAAGGTGAATGAAATACATCAAATTGCTTGTTTACTACCGAGATAAACAAAATAAAATCAACATTATTCTACACGGAATCCTTAAAAGTACCCTGTCATAAAATAAGAGATTATTTTTTTGCAAAAGTTTAACTGTTCCAAAAAACTATTTCGCTTCGGGCAACTATTGGACCAGGCATAGCTATCAGCGAATTTAGTACGCGCTGCTGTCGTTGTTCGAAATTAGAATTTCATGGAATGTAGATGCGATTTTTGAAGTAGAATTCTTTAGGCGCTCTTTTAAAGTAATTACTTACGGATAAGAAACTGTCAAACTTAAATGACTTTGAAGACCCATAAGAATAATTAAATAAGAATATATTGAATACGGTTAATCGTAAAAAGTTTTATATGGGATCTTTTGTGTAGAAGTGGCCCGTGGACTTTTTAATAAAATATGAAAATTTCTTGAAAATTCAAATAATTAGTGAAAGTCTGATAGTTTGATGTTTGTGCCAGAAAAAGATACTTGCGCTCGCTGTACTAACTGTACTGCATAATTCTAAGTCAAGCGATATATTCAATAGTAACATCAAATGGTAGATATACTGCTGTAAAGATTTTTCCTGTTTTAATTATCAAGTAAGATTTTTGATTGTTATCCTACAAAACAACTGAACAAAACAATTTAGTTCAATGAATTTAAAGTACATCGCTTTATTTAATACATTCAGTATATAAAAAATGGGGTATCAAAATAAAACCGACATAAAACACATCGTAACGTAGAAACTGCCACAGACTATAAAAGATCATGTGCGAAACTGTCAAACTATGTAATAGACAATAACTCAAGAAGTAGGATAAACAAAATTTTTGTTATATCAGTTTGTTTTTGTTTGTAAATGAGAATGTTTGTATAGTTTGTACCTTCGGCTTTGTTTGTGTGGGTATTGGGTTTAAAATATTTGAAGATTAATTAATTTAAGTATATAATATAATAATAATTATAATGATTTTTAACATAAGTACTCGTACATTATGTAGGTCTGAGAAAATAACAGGTAATGATCAGCTGTTCTATCACCCTCTTACTACTCCTATTCAACGACCAGCAGCTGTCAGATATCCTAAGTAACGAACGTCACAGATGTTAGGGTGATACCTTGTGCCGACAGCTTAACGTGTTCACTTTTAGACAATGATATTCTCAGTGTGAAAACAGCCACTCATCTAAGAGCCCACTATGAAAACTTTGCTTAATCTTATCAATCTATAAAACCACGTATTATTTATACGAACATTTGCATTTGTATATAAAACATCCGAAACTTATATTCCACGAAAATCCCACAATATATACTAATTTATTAAGCAAGAAGTTGTATGTCTGATAGGTACACGATTCCCAAGTGAGATAAGTTGTTAATCAACACGCTGCGGAAACGAAGCCGCGGGCAGAACTAAGTTTAGTAATAAAGCGAAAGCCACTGCTTAAATCAACCCATGTGACACAGCTAGTAAAATACTTTTAAAATGTTTAAAGTCATTCCTGGGATATTGAACCATGAATAAAGCAAATTTATGGTCAGCTTATCTGCCGTAAACTGTTTATTCTAACCTCAGATTATCCCTTAGTAACCAAAATAAACAGGTGAAGTAAACAACACTTGAGATAACTACCTCAACTATACTCTACAAAAGTAGAACGCAGTAACTACATGGTATAAGCTTTTTAAATATGTACGTTATAAAAATAATTTAAGATGCGTTTTTCCAAAACAAGTCTCGTAGTTGATTTGGTCTTTGTATAGATTATGATACCTAGGAACAGTTCGAGCTTTATGTTTATCCTCAACTATCAATATTTTCGCAAAAACAGATTGCAAGTATGGTCTAGAGTGTATAAATGTAAGTATAAGTTTTTATCTTGACATCGTAGTTTCGATTCTCAAGGTAGACAAATATATTTTATCCCGGGTTTGTGACTTTGTGACTGTCTATTAATTCTATGTTTGTAAGGTGCTTGCGCCACCAGGCTTCAGTGCGGATGTTGTTAAGCGAAACTATGTCAAATAGTTTTCAACCATTATACGTGAACTTATGTTTTTTGCTCCTGATTCTTTTCGAGTCTATGAAACAACTTTTCTAAGATGAATTACAATGAAAAAAGATCGCGTCTCTGCAAGTTATTTTTGTGTTACTTATCTATTTATAAGAGCCATCTATAAACGTCAAAGAAAGACAAATAGAAAATAAATACAAAAACAATTGAATGACTTCGTGGTATCCGTAAATTTAGCTGACATCGTTTGATAGATGATGGACATCGACAAAGGGACAAATCGTAAGTAAGTTTGATAACGTAGAATATGGAATGAGCGCGGTGGGTGTGAACGCAACTATTACTCTTTTATGGTCGGTGGTTCCGCACGGATGATGTACGATTACATTTTTCATAGGAACCGATGAAACTATTTAGAGGGCTTCGAGCGAAGAGGGCGTTAGAGGGTGCTATTGGGCAGCGGGGAGGGCTTTCGCGTGCGTACCCACCGACACGTTTTTTCGGCTCATTGCCTCGGGCTTATAGTCGTCATTACGGGCCGAAATATTTATGGGATAAAAACGTGGCTTTACATTTCAATCAAGGATAAAAATAGTGGAAGTTACGCTCCACAGGCAATTTGTTAGGTTTCTATTTTATTTTTGTAAGACTTAGGGGATGGTCGATTTTCTATACATCGATTTATTGGTTTAGAGTATCAAATAATCTCATTTTTGCCCGTATATGTCGACTAAAGTAGCGTTAATTGCGTTCCACCTTACTGCAGTCACCTATCCGCCTGTAAAGTGTCTTCATTTTAAGAGATATCTATATTTACTACTGGATGTCTTCAGCCATGAACCATATAATAATACGCCGGAAAGTATCAACAGTTCCATACACTTGCGTTGTCACTGTATTGCATAATTTGTGGTTTTAAACTTTGGTACTTATAAGCAAAGCTAAAACCGCAACACCACATAACGCTCCCGTGTCGTTTCAGTGTGATATCCCCAAAGACTGCTACGACTGACGCTATTTTCGTTTCATTATATTTATTGTTAAATATATAACATACGTTTCAGTATTTAACATGCATCTAGCAAAAATACATTAAATGCGGCATCCTTCAGGTATCCTCGTTAAATATATAACTATAAACATAACTTTATATATACTTAGTTGATTTGTATTTTAATACAATGGGAATACTCAATTCAATGATATTTAACAATAGTTAAATACATTACACACGAAAACCAACCACAACGTATAAATTACACGAGTTATTTTTGTTCAAACTACTTACAACGTTAAAATCCATCGTTAAGCTGAGGTTTTTCTACTTTTATGTCTCTTTGCCAATATATTGACAATAAGTGCTTAAGGTAAGTGTAGGTAACTATATCTTTATTGTCCACGACGGGCAGTAACGTCGTAAAATATAACAATAGATGAAGTGTATAAGAATGAACGTATGTACTACAATGTTTGTTTTGAAAATACTGAAAATGCGAACTCAAAATTAGAGTAAATTAATACGATGACTTAATAATGAAACATACATATTTTATAAAATTCGAGAAGGCCTGGGTTTTGAAAAGTGCACTCAGCCTCTAAACAGAATATTTTGGTATGAATCGCACAAAGTTTTATCACGTGTAAGAATCAAACTTCTTGCACAAAGCAGTACGTAGGTACATACGTACTTTCTCAGTGCCACAGAAGCAGTCAGTATTCACGAGTTTTTAATAGTTTATGCCTTATAAATGAAAAGGGGTATAAAACTTACTAGAGACTCGTTTCCCGTTCTTTCTCCACTGTATGTTCGGTATGGGATCGCCTCTAGCGGCGCAGTAGAAGGCTGCGATGCCGTTTGCGCGCACTTGTAGGTTCCTAGGCCGAATCGTGATCTCGGGCGGATCTGTAAACGGTAAAAGGCCTTATATAGTTATAGTTGAGGTTGATAGTTGAGTACATTGTTTCAAGAATTATACTTGATATTAAACAAATTAAACAAAACTTAAGAAAATACATAATAAACAAATAATATAAGTAGTATTTTTACTTCTCATCTTACATTGTTCGTGTTCGCATTTCATTCTTCATAAAAAGTTTTTCTATTATAATGAAAAAGCTTTTTATTGTAATGTTATTAATGAAAAGCGAAGTTCAGAGTAAACCTTTGTCTGGTCTTGTACATATTTCTTTGTTATTACTGTTACTATAGTGATTGATGGCGAGAATATTCGGTGTCAAAAACGGTAGAGTTGATTATTAAAACAACATTTTACAAAGAAACCTCTGACTCACTGAAAAATTTAGATATATTCAATTTGGGACTAGGAACCTACGATATAGGTAGGTACTCGTAAGCAACTGTAGAAATAAATTTAACTTTTCCAGCAAAAAGTCGTGGGAACTTGTAGAAAACTTTTCACTGGACGACACATGGAGAAAATTGGTTAGGATTGTTTCCCACAAAATTACACGACTGAAGACAGCAACACTACATTTTCGTTACCCGCTCCGAGATTAATAGCATTATCTCGTCGAAAAATACGAAACAATTATGTACGAGCGACTTCGTAGCCTGACAACGATCCGGAACGAAAATATCTTGCAGAAAACATTGGTTTTATTACCTTTGTAACATGATTTCTGAACTAAAAAATATTTAACATCACGTTCGACGAGCACACGATCGAACCGAGATTAATAAACGTATTCGAGTATCGTATTTTTCCAGAACTGTCACATAGGAGTTAAATTATTCATAGGACGGACGCATTGGTGGTTGATCAGATTAGATATATCAGAAGCTGGATAGAAATGGCCGTGTGAAACAATTCATATTGAAGGTGGTGTAATCCCCTCAGCGCACGTGGTTTGGATGAATTAACGCTGGCCAGAGAATAATATAGGGTCAGGTCATGTTGCGTTTACAATGGTTGAGGATTTTGTGATAGGACTATTATATGGATATTGTATTATACGTTGTATGTTGCTTGAAGATGAAGCTAGGTAAAGCCGCAAAGCAGTGGACATATCTATCGGACTAGTATCACTAAAGCAAATGAGTTCTAGAAAAAAGAACGCGACTCGATCGAACACGAATTGAAGATTCCACCAAAGTATCAGCCAAAAGACGTCCACTACTGGACATAGGCCTCTTCCAATTTTCGCCACCATGGCCAGTCTTATAAGGTCGTCAGTCCAACTTGTGAGGCGTCTGCCCACGCTGCGTCTTCTGGTTCGTGGTGCCACTCTAGAAGCTTTCTGCCCCAACGGCCGTCAGTTCTGCGAGCTATGTGTCCTGCCCATTGCCATTTTAGAGTAGCATTTCTGCGGGCCACGTCAGTTGTTTTTGTTCGCTTGAGGATTTCTTCGTTTTTTAAACGATCGCGCAGGGAGACGCCTAACATAGCCCGCTCCACCAGTGACCAAAGTATAGCGGATTTAAATTATTATTCAAGTGGCGTAACTTGAAGGGAGCCTTTCTCCAACAGTGAACACCTTTAGCTGATATGATGATGATGGTACAGGTTGTACATTAAATACTATTTCTGGTATGTTGAAATCATGTCTTCGTTTAACATGCGCCAGAAAAAAACTTTTTGTTTAATAACAGCAAAGGCAATAACGTTTACAGCCAGTCATTTCCAGTGCAAATAAAATAGCCATCTAAATCCGGTGCGTCGTCTATTGTCAAACTTAACGACCACATTTCGTGTCCAATTAGATCCCAGAAGCGTTTCGACTATTTAAATGTTTAATTGTTTTTCTTTTAATTTGTGATTAAAATCGATAATAATAAGTTTAATAGCATTATTATAATAATGTCCGCACTACGATTTTTAAATCTAATCATATTTTTACTTTAAACAAAATCACGTATTTGCAAATAATACTTCTAGTATATTTAATTGACATTGAAGTTAAGGATATATTTAAATCTTTTACGAGCTATAAAGAGTTTTAGAACGGCATTTACAGTAATCCTAGCCAATAGGACTGCTACGTATGTCCAAATATTTGCTTTAGAATCACGTCGGTCACAACGGACGGGGAAAAACTGTGACGGATATGTTTATTCCTCGACGGCAGAGGTGAATGATCACGTTTTATGCGAGTGGGATTGAAACGGGCCTCGGGACGTGCCAACACACGCATTCTGATAAAAAAAAGCGATATTTTTTTTAGTCTGTCTCGTTATACTATTCCAGGGATTAAATTACGGAGAGCTAGACGTCAGTTTATAAAATTAAGGCGCTAAATTGGATTGATTTTACCGTCTGATGAATGTATAAGTGGCAGATGCATATATTAAATAATCTATCGAGGATTAACTTTGATCTTTTTCATCCTGGGCACTATGGAAAGGCCTGTGTACAGAAATCTTTATGTTACTGATGTAGTAAGTGAAAAACATTTTGAGGTCAGCTTGACTGTTTTATTCTCTCAAAAAATTATGCAGCCATATTACAATCAGTAATTGCGAGGCCAAACTACAATAGAGTTTAAACACATTATTATAGAATTTTAATACCCAGAAAAATATATTCACGTATGCATTTTATCAGCTCTCCTCTCCAGCCGTCTGCACATAGAATTATTTAAATTAATGGCCAGTAACAGTTCAATATAATAAATTTCATACAGTTTAATCACAACACATTTCTATTGGACCCGCAAAACCGGTTATGGGCGGATTCGTCTAGATTATTGCCATAAATTGCCTATACGGATATATGCGTTCCGATAGCGTATGCATATTTCGATAGGTAATGAAATACCCTATACAATAAAATTAAGTACGTGGTGTCATAAATCTAACCAAATATAATTTCATAAAAATATGTGTCTTGTGATCCGTGAAGGCTGTAATTTTATACTGTGTCTGAAAAAGAGTTTAATGTGCCAATTTTTTTACTTTGAAAAGTCATGCATCGATTGACAGTATACATTGGCCACCCATTACTTTAAACTTAAGTGGAATACAAACTTACAGTACAGCCTGCCTTAACTGATTATCACAGCGTATTTAAAAAAAAAACACTAATGCTACTGTTCCACCTGCGCTGTAACGCGTTAATAAAGGCGATAACCAAGATATTACATAGATGTAGTCAACAGTTTATTGTCGTTGAAGGGATGCGGCATTGTTAATGACGTCAGACGTTAGGCAATCGCACGGGGGTGATTTTTTCGACACATCAAAAGGTTTATAATAGCACGTCAGTTCGCGCGCTATACGACGTTGGCTACATTTACGGCCTCTCAATTCTCATTCTAGGCGACGCACGCGCGGTGTAAGGACGTACATGATTTTTTTTGGCAGGAACTGAATTGTTGTCGGCATTATTGGAGTGGTCGAATGAGAAAGTGTTGAAGTTTTTAAAGTTATTTCAAATAGAACCAAGCCTATGGCATCCAAAACTACAATTTTATTAGAACCGCTCAGCAATTCCCAGCTTCTTTTAATTCTTTGCTTATTTATTAAATTGAATAAATGCATATAATAATTTACCACGTTTATTGCTGCTGCCAATGCAGCTGCCTCAACCACCATCATGTTCGGGATGAATTGTTAACGCGTTATTCCATCAAAACTAGCCTTCAACGGCGCAGTTCCTATAATGTGGCCGCAGGATTTTTCACCATTAATTAACGCGTAGTTTGCCACATTTACTAACGCTAACATTAACATTTATACACTAATATTAAAGTAACCGTAGGTGGAGCAGTAGCATAAGAAAAACCAATCTCTTCTAAATTTAAATTGTAATAGTGCTGGACACATTCGTTATTCAACTTTTTACATCAGTGCCGTAGCGAGTAAACGAATGAAAACAATCGAGAAACAACACGATTTCGTTCGCCTGAATAATGAATACTCGATAATAATTGATCGCCATATTTCTCTTTGTTGTTCATATTTTACGCTTCACGAACTTTATGACATGCAGTACCGTATGTAATTGGAATCATTTGTCGTACATAGTGATTGATGAGCATGTAGTAGGAATATAAACCTTTTTAAAGAACGTTAGACGTATTAATAATAGCTATAAATGAGGTTAAATGTGCTAGCTCTTATATTAAATGGGTGTTTGTATTGATTTTCGGTAAATAGATAAGTTGTTGTAATGAACATAGGTTTTAATAAAACATGAACGTGAGAATGTTTTATGAAAATCTAACAGTATTTAAAAAATTCTTACCTAGTAGGTAATCACAAATACCTACCCCATTATACTTCACAAATGTATTATTGATTGTACAGAGCTCTCATAAATTAGACATACGTATTAAAAACTCATGACGAAACTCGATTACAACTATTTTTTTCCTAAACATACCAGACAAAGGCGGGAGTTGTCTGCCATAGAGCTTTATAAATTTAAATAATTAAATTGATATAAAATACGAAACAAAATAGCATCACAAAATTGATAACAAAAAAATTACAAAGTACAAATAAAATTAAAAAATACAACAAAAGTGTTTCACGATGTTCCCCTTTTTCATTCTTCCTTGATACTTGCGCCATCTGCAACATAAGAATCTATCAACAATTACAACTTACGTGTCAAGTAACGTATAAATATGTTGTTTGTATCGTTGACTGTAGGTGCTGGCGGCGGGAGCGGTGGAGGTACTCCCTCCGTCACCAATTCTGGTAACGGCGGTAACTCCGGCAACGGCGGTAACTGCGGCAACTGCGGCAACTGCGGAAACTGCGGCAACTCCGGCAACTCAGGCAACTCTGGTAATTCCGGTGATTCCGATTCCGTCTCCGTCTCTTCTGATTCTTCGTCTGCCGAAAGTTTTTTAATTTGGATACGCGAGCGGTTGTCGTATTTTTGCCGTTTTTGTTTAAGTTATTTACTTTAATTTTTTAATTGTGATGTGTTTTACTTAGTTTTACACAGTTGTTTTTTGTTAAAAATAATTTAACTATAGCTACAGAAATTAACACTATTTGGTCGATTTACAAAGTTTAGGTAATTGTATCTAATCTATTTGTACATATTTTACAACATAACAATAATGGACATATTCATTATCTAGCAAATAATTCAGATCTATGTTATTTAAACATAATAGAGTACCTAATTTGTATTGTATAACATATAAACTGATTTAGTGTCAAATAAACAAATGCTTATATAATTATATTGTTTGCACGTGTTTCCGCTATACCAGTCACACATCATAACCTGATTCACAAAATCTGTTCAATTGAAACACTACAGAAATAAACTCTTTGATTTGTGTACCGCGTAAGCATAGTTCATAAAAAATGACCTAAGCCAACACAGTGGTCAAACAACAATAATGCCGTATTCGACGCACGATTTACAACGTATGTAAACGTTACGTCGAATATTGTTGGGTTGTTACCATATTTTGTAACAAGTATGAGGTTTGAGGGTTAAAGTATCTTTTGGTTGTTGATTTAAGTAATCTATGTGTATCTAATATGATCTGGTAAATGGAAAATTTTCATTCATATTTAATAATGGAGGAAGGGATCAAAGTCAAAGGTGTACATTGTTAAGGTTTCAGAGATAGAAACCTCTTACGAGCCTAAACCTGTTGTTTGAGAAAACATGTAGCAGAGGCTATGAAAAAGGCTTTTTTGTATTATGTTTGACAATTTAAGAAAGGGCAATTATACCTAATTATCATTGCCCATTTTCAAATAACAAATCAATCAATCAATTTCAATATTTTCCAACAACAATAAACAAGAAACATAAACTAGTTTCATATCCACAACAATGTACAACAAAACATTGTATCTGTTCACTATTCACGGTATCAATTGATTGTTTACATATCCACATTTAGAGACACCATAACAAAGAGCTTCCTCACAAAACCATAAATCAACCATTGTTACACCCAAGAAAAAATACACCTTCATATCTCGATACTCCCGCAGAAATGCAATAAATAAAAATCGAAGCAGCAGCGATTATTGAAAGATATATTTCTAAACTCGTTCAAAAGATGTAGTTCACTATTATATGAAGATTCTCAACTCATTCTTATAGTTAGTTAGATATAGTTCATATAGTTCACTGTTATGATGATACGATAAAATGTATTAATGGGAGTACTCCTTTATATTTCCACCTGGGTTGAAGAACGAAATTCTTTTAAATTTTATAGTATGTACTCGTAAAAATATGAGTATGTGGAAGAAAGTTGATATAAAATAATGATTGTAATATGCCGTTGTTGTAGTAAATGTTAGTTTATGTTTTTTATAATTATACGATTGTGTCTGCTAGATGGAAAGCTGTTGCTTTTGGATACATTGTAGTTTTTTAATAGATCTACATTCATGCAGATACATTTGGCTGGGTATAAACTGAAACATAATGGTACACAATTAATTGGAATAGGTATTACTAATTTACTGTTCTAATCTATTGAGACACTTGCAATAAGTTCTCTTAGTAGTATCATATTGTATGGTTGGGTAAACCAATTTATTTCTTTATCATCACTACATTTTACTTATCTCCTTTGATGTGACTGTGGCTGTTTTAAGGCTGAGAACCCGTGCAAGGCTCACAAGATTCATTCTTATTGCAGTCAAAGCTTTTATTACAAGGTAGAGCATTGTCTGTTTCTCCCACAGGTGTGTGTGAAGTGGGATGACAATCGCTTTTTGTGAAGGTGTTGCTTGTTTGCGGCTGTGTCTTGTAAACACTCCGTAGCTGTAATTACAAAGTTGAAGATAGTTTTGTTTTAAATGTTTTTGAACCTATTATAAAATTTATTTTTAATGATTGTAATACAAAATAAACCGGCCAAGTGCGTGTCGGGCCACGCGCAGAGTAGAATTCCGTTGTAGTGTAATTGCGCAATATGCGTAGGTACCTTATAAAAAGTAAAGTGAATTTCCTATAATTAAATAAATAAAAATAAACGGGCTCACATACTACATATCACCTACCGTCTATAGCTGATTGATCAAAAAAGTATTCCCAAGTACTTATACTATCGTAGCAAATCTTAACACCGCGATTCAGGAAATCTATAAAATCGATCAACGCCATCAATCGGTGTGATAGGAACTAAATCCTCATTGAACTGATCTAGAAGTACATACTTATAAGTTGATTGAGTATAAGTCGTTAAACTGTAAAGCCTACATAGCCGTCTTAGTTTTCCTTTAAAATTGATATAGACTATTATTATAATTTTTCTCACGTTGCCAAATACAACGATTGCGCTCGTAGAGGGGCGGACACTTGAATCTAAATAAAACGAGCAACTTAAAGCTAAATATGTCGCAAACGGATCCCTAAATCGCTGAACGTTATTTACAAACCCTCAATATTTTTAAAACCTATTTAACGATACCATTTATGATAGAGTAAACGAGAAAAAAAATAACATCTTCATCTTAAGTGTATGCCAAAAAAATAGATTTTATTGTACTACTTTGTCGGCGTGATTGATAATAATATGTATATCCATGACAATTTTTAGCTTACTAGTGCCAACAGTCTCTGCGCTAGGCCACGGACGGACGGACGGACAGACGGATGAACTTGGTGAAACTATAAGAATTCCTCGTTGACTACGGAACCCTAAAAAGGCAAGCATCGATCATAAATCCAGATTTCTAGACGATTTCAAATCAATTCGTTACTGTAATTTTTTGTAGAATAAAATGTCAGTACAATTTTTGTTATTTATTGTTTGAAGTTTTGTTTAATAATTCGTCTAAATTTTAAATATAAAAATATAATGTAATAAAGTGTTATTTGCTGTGAAAATATTTTAAGAGGTTCACATTAAAAAGCTAAATTAATTAAATCCTTTGGAAACGATATATCGTTTTGCGGCGAGAGGAATTATAATCGTATAATTTATTGGACTGCGATTATTTTGCTGTTCCATGAATTTTGCTTACCTACTCGTAGTCGATTTTGTTATAAATTTAATAAATTTTCCATTGTTTTCACCTATTAAAATAATAAAAGATTACATAATGCAATTTTAAAACAAGTAGAAATAACTTAAAAAACAAAAAGCTATAAATTATAAAAAAATGGTACGTTTTTATTTTCATGAGATTGATGATCAAATTCTTTTTTACTAAAATTTAGGTTTTACAACTACAAATTCTAAAAAATAAATTGTAGGTTTTAAATCAACAGATTCTAAATAATACGTAAAAATCTAAATAGACTATCGAAAGGTCGAATACTATTATTATTGAAAACAACAATAAAACAAAACAAATCTTTTAAAAAACGGACATTATTCCTCAACTTTTTAAGTCCTTTCAGTATTTTAATTATATTAATTATGCCTTTTATGATTACAACTAGCTCACTGAGTTATAATTTAGCGACACTTTAGCGAATGTGATTAATGAATGGCCGGCATCTCACAATAAAGGTTGAAAGTAAATACTTGACAAACAATAGCCACAAAAAAAAGCGAGCTGGCCCTTTAAGGAAAAAAAGAAGTAAAATACTGAAATCGTACATGTAGATCTGGCGGGAAAATGCGTTTTATCAAAAGACAGAGAATTAATAATAAGTAGGTATAACAATTGTTTTTCTAGAGTCTCTAGAGACAATATGAATTTTGAATTATTTAGTATTTCGTTTCTTTACTTTAGAATTTAATGATTTCCCATTTAAAAGATACGTGTATGATTACCTTTCACAGAGTAGTCCGATTTTCATAATTGTTTTTTTTGGAAAGGGACCCAATAAAATTAAAAAAAAATCTAATCAAAAAAATATTTATAATAAAAAAATGATTATTAGCTAAAGTAGGATTATATAACAGTTAATAGCTAAGGTACTATTATTTTAAGTCATCAAAAATTATGCATGTAGTAATTAATAGATTATAGCCACAAAAAAATATAAAATAAAATCTTAAAAAAAAAATATCTTTACTTAAAACAAAGAACGAAATTAAGTCAGGACTTTTCAGTTAGAACTATTGACACGATTAGACTTAAAGAAAGTTTGAAATTCGAATTTGAATTTCGAATCTGCAAGTTCGATCTGGTTGCTTGAATCGTTAGCGCGAATGAATAGGATTGGAGTCGGATTACGCGAGATTGAATTGGTTCCAATTGTATAATGATGTGCTCTAAAATATTACTACTTAGTGCCTCTTTACACTTTTTAGTTCAATGAACAAACAGTTTGAAACCCTACTTGGTTAGCTTTCTAGCTCTTTTGTACAAAACATTACGTATTCTTCCATATCTCTGACATCCTAAAGCCTAATAGGTATTTAGTTGAATATGTAACTACTATATTCCCAAAGTGCTTTTCCTATTTAACTTAAGTGACAATTTCTTGAAAGTGTCGCTCGATATTTGTTGTTTTTTATTTAAAAACAGGTATTTGTGCGATCTTTAATAGTATGTTTGTAAAATCTTTCTCAGGACAGGTTTCATAATTCGGGCGATGACCTTAATACATGTAGTTAACTACTAATTAAATATGGCAATGAAATTAAAATAATTGCGTTTTAATCGTTTATTTATTTGCGCATTACATAGAACAGTCACGTCGAACAAAATATGATACGTCAAAAAACTCGTGGTGTTGTAAAGCCGTGATCACAACATCGGTACACCGTGAGAGGAGCACGCGAGGGCGATATATCATTGAAACGCGAGTGATACGCGAATAAATCGGTATTCTATCGCCCCGGGGAATTTATCGCGAGCTCGTCTGTTAATAGCCAACATTAATATGAATCGCGCCCGCTCCCGCGAGCCTAATGTGCTACGCTCTGTTGCTTGTTTACGTGTACTCCCCTTTATAATTTTGGCGATTATAAAATTTGTATTGTTAAAAATTGGGGCGTTGTGGGTGATGGCACTCGTTACTGTTCACTGTGTAGAGATGAATGGACCTCGTCGAGGGGAAAAAGGGTCGAAACACAACACTGAGCGGTTACATTCAAGGATAGTCTTCAATTGACACAAAGTAGATAATTACGTCAAAGTGAAAACAAAATATAGTTTATTATCTGTGGTACAAAGTTCAATTATCGAACAGAAGCTCCAAATTATACTGCTTGGCTGGTTACAAAATAAAAATTAAATCTCTGTTCGAAAATGTATTATTTTTCTATTTACATAATATTAAATATTCTGCTAAAATTCTCAACAGTAGGTCGTTACTGGTGTCATACAGTAGTACTTCGGCGAATACGTTCGGACCTCAGTTCCCCGCCTGGTCTCTCTCAATTTTATCGGATAGCTGTCCCAACGGGCTATAAAAGGCATAAATAGCAGGTATTTGTGCATGCACATGTGTATTATAACAGCACACTGAAATAGCTAATCTATGTTAAAATTGACCGCTGTAGACAAAATATGCTCTTAAATTAAATTAAATAAAAAGTTCAAAAAGATAGAATTGTATCTATGAAAACTATTAAAATCATGCAACATCAACGAAAAAATCATATCACAAAAATCCACGAACGGTTTACATTGTATTCTAGCTCGGCATTTCCTATTCGGTAGGATACTACCGAAGCTATAAACTTCTGTTTCATACATAACATGAGAGATTGGCTCATAAATTCAGACCATCGTACCAAACTAATAGACTCTTCCTTAGGGGCCATTAAACACCAACTATGGTTCTATTCAACTCAATTCCCTTTAATGATACATGATGTAAAAAAGTTTTTTATTTATTTTTATGATCAGTTTCGGTTAGAAAAAAGTATAAGTGATTTCTTAAAGGCAAAATGAAATATGCTTATAGGGGTTGAAAGTTAAACTATCATGAAGCTATTTCTTCTTTCTACATCAGGAGTCGGCATAAAGCCCTTTAAATTTATTAACCAGAAAGTCAAAATTCCAAATTATTGTTCTATAGTTAAAATATAGACCAAGATGACGGAAGACCCACTAAAACTAATGGCTCTATATATAAGTGATAGTCAACACACGTACACCGTTGACAATTCATTGGTAGAACCGACAATACGAGTAAACGTGCAAAGCCTAAAACAGATAAGTACCTACAAGAATTTTACGTTGAAAGACAACTCATATAACTTTGACACGAGACAAAAGTCATTTACAGTCATTACTGTTACCATACGCGTAAACTCTATGTAAAAAAACATCGTTATCGATTATAACAATATAATTATGTTTCAACTGGGCTGACGAGTCCATAGTTAAATTTTTAATCAATTTTATAGAATAAGTTAGAGAAAGCACGTTAAGTGATTACGATTCCAAAACGTAGAGAGTTAGAATAAGCTTAAAAATGACATAAATTCTAGTACGATCCATTTTCAAATTAAACTCGATACATACAGTAAGTGCATAGCAAAGCAGAACAGTATATAAGATGCATCTCCGTTAAAACGTGTTCATTAGCGCAGGTGCGCTCGCCGAGTGCACTCGCCGTAGTTTTATAGCGCATAAAATGCCATTGAGTGTGATGGAGTCACAAGCGCAACACATACCCCATTTTAATGCACTGTAAACAGGATGCGATACCAAGAATTTTGATTACATTATCTTGTGCTGGCTTTTTCGTTGAACTTCCTTGCTTTGCATGCAGTTGAAGTTGAGACATTACATTGTGTAATTTGTAAATGGTTACCTTTACGGTTTTAGCGTTAGTGTGTGATGAGTTTTAACAGAAGAAACTATAAAATGTGAGTTGTAATTAGAATTTAATTACTTATTACAATTTCCCATGTAATTTATGAAATAATTAAAGTACAATTTTTATTTGAAACATAGATTACAAATTACTTACCTAGCAATAACAAATATGCCCATATATACAATTAACAAACATATTTAACCTAAATTACAGAAACATACTTATATTCTATGTCTTACAGACTATTTACAAAATTATATTATACAACGAACTGACGAAAATATAACCCAGCGTTAATTAATTAATATTATAAGTGTAAACAAATATATCAAATTAAACCTTTTGTTATACAGGGTTATTAAAATAGTTATAAAAAAGCAAGATAAATGCAAAGGAACGATAATGCAAGTCAGGTGAATAAAAGTTAATAGATTCGAGGCAATTGAGGAATATTATGCACTAGTGGCTAGTGATCGAAATTTAACCGTCATTCATTTAAATGTTAATTAAGTTTAATGTTATTGAGAGCCTTTTGCTAAATAATATATTACGATGACCCAGTCAAGTCGACCCATTATGTTGTAACTATAGCAAGTACGGTATCTACTATCGCAAATGGCGGTCTAAAGGGTTATTATAGTCACTTATAATTATTATTACGCTGAGTATCATAAGTTAAAATTGTCGTTTCCCACCCGATATAAATATTTAAAGTTGAAGTTTACCCAAACTTTTAAACTTTAAATATTTATCTTGAGTATTTTGTGTTTGTTATACGTTTTAAAAGTTCACCACCAAAACGAATTATTTAAAGATACTTTCTTGTTACAAAAATATTAAAGAACAAAAAAATAATATTTTGCGCGGAATTCGAATTTTAAAATGACTGTCTTTGGTTTAGTTAGTTTTGTTAATGTTTTCAGTATAACCGTCAATACTCGTAGGTAAGTAATACATGGCAGTTATCAGTTAAAGATACGTTTAAAGCGTGAACTTTAAGAAATGACCTTTAACCTGTGACCTAGTTGCAAAATTATTTTAATAATAAACCTCATATGCTTAAAGACTTGTTCAAGAATTTCAGTACAGTGTACATCTGTACGTGTGTAGCATTAGACTGTAAAAACATGTCGTCACTAGTGTGTGTGATGAGTTACGGAGAATACATTATGTTTTGACTCTTTTGAGACACATTGGACTTAAGAATGCTTAGCATATGAATTAATAATAATTATAAACGCTGGATCGACAACCTAATAAAGGTAGCAGGCAATCCATAGATAAGGGCAAGTCAGTAGGGATCAAAGAAGCGATCGTTCAGGTGAAATAATTATAATATACGGTTAAGCTAAAGAGTTATTTTAGAGTGAAACCCAAACCTTACCGTTGATTATAATTTACTTTAACATTGCACCCACGTAATACCTAACGCGAATGAGGCAGTAGGGTATTTGGTAGCGCATGCTTTCAACGCTTTAGTTGGTGTGAAACCAATTCGCATAGAACTTGTGTTATTTTTATCTAAATCATACACTGTAAAATTATTTCTTTTTATGTTTGATTTATGACATGTCAATATTAATTACAAACCATTCGTCAGTGTCTGTATGTCACCGTAAATAAACCCGCATCCTCCTTCGACTATGAATACAGATATATGAGTGGAATAAAGCCGTGACAAGATTTTCTGCTTACCATAAACAATATTACAGAAAAACATACCTCAGAGTTTCCTCCCACGTGAATGTGCGACAGTGAGTGAGTGTGTGTATGTTCGTATGTGAGCTGCATTAGTGAAATTACCTTAGCTTTCTACTCTTTACATTTTTGTTATAAAAATATAATTTTATATACGACATCAAAATTGTAACAGAGGTCGTATGAGTGCATTTTAAGACTTTTCTAAAAGAAGTAAATGTGATATTTTTCTACTTCGTTTTGTTTAATGTCAGTTTCTGACGGATTTAAAATTTTGAAAATTCTTGTATTTAGTAGTTTTTTTCATAGCTCTCTTTTATTCTGCGATTTAATGTCAATAATTTTATTCATTTCTATGTCGCTAATTTGGTGTTTCGTTAGTAGCTAATTTTTTTGCTTTTAAACAATTAAGTTTAGTGTGTGATTAATATTATTGTCATGACAACCGAAATTAAGCAATTTAACAACCCAAGCAAGCATTATTCTCGCCATAAACTTTTCTTTTTGTGTGTTATACCTACTTGTGTTATTTTCGTTCATTCGCCTCATATCGTGGTACATTATGACAGACAGGTGTCATGTAGACAACTTGATTTGCATGAAGAATACTGCTATCATTTTATATTACGCCTCGAGTATGCCTCGAAGTACGCTTCTAGGACGTCTCGGCCAGACTAAACATGTGAATGTAAATATAGTGAGTTGGAAAATGGGTTTGTAATGTGATGTAGATGGTAACTGTAAAATAAATGGAAGTTGGTAATAGAGTTGTGGCAGAAGTACAAGTTCAAGGTTAGTTGGGAAAATTTAAACTGTAATGTACAATTGGGAGGTTTTTTTAAGATGGTGTAGACACATTCATTATGCGCGACATCTCCTCAGTAGTGTTGTGTATTTATAAAGTTACCAGAATTTTTAAGGCAAGAGATATAATTAAATTTGTCTCTTATACCCTAAGTAGGTATGTCATTTCATCGTTTTACATGGATAATGTGTCGGTGATGGTCTTGTCTTGTTATTATAAGAATACAAGTAGCAACTTTGTTTTACCTACTAACTCTTCTCGGATTTAGGAAAAGTATAATTTCTATTAAGTTTTTCTACATCCAAAATGAGTTGGTAGTTATATCAAACTTGAAATTAATAGAAACAAAACATAACAAACGTATTTATTTTTTAAATAAAACAGCATTTGTATATTTTGGATGCAGTAATCCCATTGGGTTTAATTCATAAAACAAATGCAGAAAGATTTAAATTTGCATTTAAATAAACAAAAACATTTATTAATGCCGTAAAAACTAGGTGCAGGTGTAAAACTAAAGGTTTATATTTAGCTTTATTTTATGGAAAGACAAAAATATCTCTCGGAATTAAATGCAAAATGTCCCAGAAAATACGGTTCCAAAATTACCTTCAGAGATTAACATTTAGTTTTATTCCTACGAGCTTTAAAATAAAGGTAGGAAACGCTAGTAAAATCTTCATAAAGATGCCGAATGTCTTATAAAAACATTTATAAATACGCCTCGAGTCTGAAATAATATAAAATGGCGCCTCGATAAGCCCGAGGCTAACACAACTAACAATTCAAACAGTCTTTTATCAAACAATTGTTTCAAAATGTCCACTTAACGTAACTTTTGACAGGAGTTTTTTATACGCTGTTTGTGGATTTTTCACGGTAGGACTGTAGTGGGTTATTCACCAATTAGGGGGAAGGAAGGGAGGTGAAGCGACTGTCTTCAAATATTAGCATGCATATTGCATGAGAGGCAATAACGTGTCAAAGCCGAGGTGTGGAAAAATATGGGGTAGAGCGACGACCGACACATTTCAACGGTCAAATGTAGATGGATACAGTAGATAGTGTAATAGGGTGTGCCATCGCAAGCGAAGACAAAGGACTACGTGATTAACATGATTGCTTCACTAGAATAAACTGATGAGTTTTTTTATCGGTTTTTCTGTATAATGTGAAATATGAGTTAGGTCTACTGTATTTTTCTTTACTTGATTGAAAGACTTTCGAAGTCTTTAATTATATTGTTTGGTTAGTCTTGCTGCTACGGCTACGTGTTTCATATGATTTATTTCTAAAAATACTGATGTGAAAAAAAGACACGTTGGAAATGAACGAATGAACAGAGTTAGTTATTCTTACAACTATTTTGAGGTATAATATCACCCATGATATGGTCACTATACTCAAGAAGAGAACTTTATCACAGTTGCAACAATTAGAAGTCGAATCTTACGCCACCGAGGTTATCGACGTATGTACGATTAAAGCCTTACGCTTTAAAGCTTTAAAAGCTACACTTTACATAAAAAAAAGCATTCAAACTATTATATTATTTAATTTTCGATATAGAGTATATTTTAATATTATTAATATGTGACACGTTTAATCCTTCGGCCATAAAGTGCACTTACAGAGATAATTGAAAAGTGTATTTATTCAACGGGCTGACATCGTACGATCGTACGTATAATATCCTCTACTGAACAAATATTGGATGACAATTATGTACTTTAATTAGTCAGATCTGTAATATTTAACTGTGTTTATTATGCCATAGTAAAGTTTTCTTTTGAGTATTCAAACTCTATGAACACACACAAAATTATATAACTTCGTTTTGATAATTTTATTGGTTTGATAAGTAAACTAGCGTCTTTATGGATGGATGACTATATTCTAAATAAAATCGAAACTTCTTTGTAAATCAAGTGCATGTTAAGTTATTACGCGTTATCCTAGTTACCCTATTCCACGTCCTGAAACAAATTAATGCGATATACCCACCCCTTGAAAATAAAAGTCGTGATGTTATTCTATTATTAATACAGTAAGGCGCAGCAATAACCAAATTTTACACAGTTTTTTTTTTCATTACGTTAAGTAACGAAAATAAGCAATATATTCGAGCGTAAGACTTCATACACCGATGGGGCTAAGTAAAATGGGGTAAATGGGTAAAGAACAACGTTCTCGCGTTTACCCACATTTGCATAATTATGTTAGGCGATACTCACCAGTACTTTAGTCGGCCACCTGATGCCTCCCAAGGTGTTTACTGACACTGATGTAATACGGTTGCTAACGTATATAAATAATTAAATAATGAACGCCGACGGCGTGCCGATATTGTAGATGTTGAGGTTGCCATATGAAATATTTTGATATATCTTTTTAAGGATGGTGGGTTTATATACAACATGATTTATTTTAAGTATTGTATTCATTATATTTGATAACCTGTAACTCTCTCATATAACCAGATGACGGTACCTTTCAGCTGTTATTATTATTACGACGATATATTAAGAATTTGTGTTGAACCTCAAGAATATTAACACGCCGATATTCATAGTTTTTAATGGTAACTCTAGCACTAGGAACTAACACCTGTATTGCTGAAGACTTTACAAACATATATAATGGACGCAAGATATACCTAGACTCGGGTGATAGTTAACCCTTATTGTATTCGACTGCTAAACCATGTGCTAGAGAAAGAATAAATAAATCTTTTGAATAATAATTTAAATCAAACGATGCAGTAAACGTCATTACTCACACATTCATAGTAAGTTCGGTACGGTCAGAAGCAAAAGTGTTGTCCGAAACTTATTAAAATTCAAGTGAGCGCTGACCGCGCCTAATGAAATTACCACAACAAAGCAACGGACGTCGTCGACGCGATTGCTGTGCAAATATAAACATCGAATCTGACGATAACGACGAACAATAAACATTCTAATCTGTAGGTGGAATTTAAATTTTTATGCGGACCGTACAGCGAATGGAAGTGACTTATTCCCTAGAGATGGCATTGTTAGCGAGATTAGTATGCTTCATTCGATTTAAGTGAGAACATTACAATGTTAGATTGGTTTTAGTTTCGGTTTAGATAATTGCTTTATGAGTTTGTAATAATTTAAAACATTTTTCGTAAAAGCAAAAAGTACAAACTTTCTTTTAGGTTTTGTGTATTTGACACTTATGAACGACAAATCAAAAGTTAATTTTCTTTAAGTGTTGAATTAATCAGATATTAATAGTCGTCAATTGTATAATGCACACGATAGTTACGGATAGTATTTACGCATCAGACTTTATAAGTTCGATCAACAGTCAAGGGGAGGAGTTTACACGCCTATAAACTATCTACTTCTTTACTTATTTCATGCAGCCGCCCTTGCATGTCAAACACAGTACGAAGGTTGAACGTAAAATTAAAGGTCGTTATAAAATGAGTGTTGAAAAACAATTCTAATAAACGTGTGGTTCTTTTATATTGCAAAAGATCTTTTTATGTTATTTATATTTAACAAAAAATAAAACGCAACAAAATAAAATATCTGCGCTTTAAATAATAAATTACACTATTATTTTAAACTGTAAATGTACGCGAGCTGCGTAAAAACGGCGGGCAAAGTTAATGATAGCTTAGAGATACTAAAAACAAAGCAGACAACGTTTATTTAAACGAAAACAGTCGACATTAAATATTTTATTCGTAATAATTTTCTTTATGACTGTACAAAGGGAGCGGTCAAACAAGGACTCGAACGTAAATTGGCAGGACAAGCGATTGGAGACAATCGACCTGACTTGAAAGTTATAGTCAATTTATAAAATATGGTAGCGAGCAGCGAGTGCCCATTGAGATGTAATCGACCGGTTAGCGCCGTTTGAATTTCAATTGTAAGTTAAGTAAACGTTAGTAATAACAGGACGTCTTCAATCAACGATAAAAATAAAGTATCGTAGTAAAACGGATCGAATTCGAATCACGCGCAGTTTTAATTCGAGTAAGTAAATTAAAATGCGGCCGGCCGGAGTCTTGTTTGAATACAAATTCTTTAGGGGTGAGCACTTTCAATTCAGGGCTGGTCTCCCCTGTAAGTCATTAGAATCGTACTGACGCTCCACGGTTATTTACTACGAATTTTTTTTATTTATCGCCGTATAAAGGGGTGTCGTTTGATTCGATTATGCTTTGCCCTATTAAATTGTCTTTGCGCAAATAATTTATCGCACGTTTGTGTAATAATAAAAGTAATTTATATGTAATTGTAGTTCCTTTTATTACTTATTTACCATTTGTTTATATCTAATGCCTATTTGATAGTAAGCACATGTTGGCTGTGAAGTCGTCGGTCTAAGATCATAGAATCACTCTATCTCTTCCCAAGAATATCGTACTCTGGTTCTAGGTCCCCTGTAGCAGCGTTATCATACTACATATCCCTTTAGACCTTTTGTTGCACAAACAGCTAAGCGTCGTAAGTTTAGCAAACTCCCTTTCCAGAGAGGGTCATATTTTGCAGAAGAAGTCTGGCTGAAAATGAAACAAGTATGTTTACTCGGATTAGAAGAAAAATTACATGAAATTTCTGTCTACCTATTGTGGTGATCAATGCTCTTGCCTACTTTGTATAAGAAGAGGCCTGTACCCTGCAGTGGGACAGTAACAGACTGGTATTATTATCATATGATTGTATGCTTTTAAGAAGATTAATCTACACTTATATATAAAGCGGAAGAATTTGTTTGTTTACCCGCTCTAATCTCTGGAATCACCAGTCGGATTTAAATGATTATTTTTGTGTTTGATAGCCCAGTTCTTAAGGAAGATTAAAGGCTATGTAACATCACGCTACTGGCGACGGGCGCACAGCATTAACCAAAGATGTAACTTAACGCGGGTAAAATTGCTCTGCTGATGGCTAGTACTACATAGTCAAATAGAGAAATTAGTTAAGTAAAGACAGAGCCCTGTAATTTTATTTTAAGTATAGTATTAACCTATTTCTTCAAGCGTTAGGAATTACTGCCGTTTGAACTTTTCATTTTAATTTGTGTGTATATTAATTAAATTGACGGAGATCCAGACACAATATAAAAGTATGTGTTATATATTAAAATTTAAGTAGCTCCAACAAAGGCTGTACACAATTGTAACATTTATGTTTTTTATTCATGTGTTACCTAGCTTCGGGTAATGTTTTTCTGACGAATAATATTACTAAGTACTGGTATAAAAAGAGGCCTTTCGCTGCGGGCGTAATAACGGACTGGTATGTTTATTTATTTTTTTGTTTTAAAACAAAATACTAGCACACAAGTTCTGTGTTGCATACAAGCCCAATCAACGTACACGAAGTACATTCACATTATAGCAGCAAAACATTGGATCAATTAAGTAATAATTTTAGTTTAAAACATAATCCTTCCTTACAGGGTCCTACCACAACCTTTTATAGCAATTTCATTGTAACCTTACTTTTTCTCTATCCTTGTTTTAAATGATACAAAAGAAAAAGACAAAACACAAAATAACATTAAAATACTGCTCTCTGAGTGGTGGTAGGCTCCCAGGAGACCTATATCCGACAGTAGATCTTTTCTGGCTAATAATATGCATTTATGCTGTAGTTCTTCGAATTATATCAAATTTATTATTGGTATTTGTTTTATAACAAATACTAAAAAGCGTATAAATATCCGTTTAATTTATTACCCGACTTTTCTTTTATTAGTAGTTAAAAAGCAAAACAATGATTGTAAAATAAGCAATTATGCTATATTTACTGTTAGTACAAACCTGGAGTTAATGAAGTTTATTGCGCAAAAATAAAACGCAAATGAGTAGCAGCTTTAGTAAAAAAGGACATAAATCGATAAACGCTTCTTTGAAAGTAGTTTCTCAATAAAATATTAAATTATGTTAATAAAAACGTTTGTTTGAAAATTATCCTAATCGTACACAATTATTAAATTATAACCCTATTTAATTGTAAAATATATTGCAAATAAATGCGCCATTTGACTATAAAAACTATGACGTCATAGCTTTGTAATAAGATTTCATATTGTATAATCTGTTATTCATAAATCTACCTGGTTTATTGCATACAAAATGATGGCCTATCGACGTTATTTAAATATTCAGCTGCCAGGGATCATTTTACAGAGAGAAGTTCCATATATGGGCCTATTAGTTTAATAAGCAATTTGGTGTTTTGTTGTTCTCAGAAAATTAACAAAATGTACAATACATAATAATATATGGTGCTCGAAGAGTTATCAGGTCCAAGGATACACTTACCATTAGCCTTGACAAGTGTAAATAGCTACTGGCTTAGAACGGCCACCCATTTTACAATTAAATTCTAATACCTAATGACCTTTAATTACTTGATATACATATTGTATAAATCAGAAACAAGTTAACACCACATGTATTTTCTTATATTTTGGTAAAAACATTTTGTAAAGTACTACCAACCTCCTACTACAAGTAAGTACTGTGACTTTTTACGCCTCGTCATAAACACTTATCTAAAAATTTACAGTTATAGCTACTGGATGTACCGTACCTCAATAACTACTTATCGCCAGAGCTTTTAAGTAGAGTGTAGTCAATCTCAAGCCCGGCAATTTCACACTACATTTAGCAGTTCTTAATATAATGAGCTTTTTTTATTTTCTTTGTACAGGTAAAGTATACCAATTTTTTACGTGTTTATTGCACATTAATAACAGCAACCCAGTTCAGCAATGAGGTGACGGTATTATGACACAATTTATGGTTTATTTATATCAGCGAAATGTGAATGGAGTATTTTATTTGAGGTTAAAATTATGAGTTTGTTTTAAAAGTTTATTGCACGTATGGCGTGGTTAAGGTCACGCGTCACTTTTAACTGGTGTTTGGGAATCCAAGAGCGGCTAACAGTTCCAGAGTTTACTGATACTCATGGGCTACTAATAGACAACAGATTAATATAATCATTGAATAATGTCTATTCGGTCTAAAGATTGAGCGTGAGTTATGGCATTTCATTTGTCATGTTTAGGACAGCTAAGAAATATGATAGAGTTCCATATTCATATAGTTCCTATAAGATAGAGTTACATATCGATCTACACAAAAATATGCAATCTTTGAATTAACGCAAGCTACTTTTGAAACTTAGAATTAGATACCCGTACTAAAGTAGCCGTCCATAATTTCAGAACAAATATCATTCTAGGTAAGCGCATTTTCATTATGGATAAAATAAGAGCCTTTACCGTCATTTTCTA
Source organism: Parascotia fuliginaria (assembly GCA_963082885.1). NCBI lineage: Eukaryota > Metazoa > Arthropoda > Insecta > Lepidoptera > Erebidae > Parascotia > Parascotia fuliginaria. The sequence goes on along the minus strand of OY720182.1, from coordinate 4,448,482 downwards.
GTCACCATTTATTCTATATTTACGATATAAACGATTGGTTAAAAATTGGTGATGATATCTGTCCTTTTTCTACCATTTTAAAAACCTTTTTGACCCTCGGACTATGGGTTTAACCTATGGCAGTAAGACAGTGATGCGTTAATAATGTTGGCATAAGCGTTAATAATGTTGGCATAATGTTTAGTCTCTTTTGTCTGGTAACGTTTTATACATAACTTTACCGGCAAAGTGAGTCCGGTGGACTCCTAAAGAATGTTGGATTCAAAATAACGATACATAAGCCAGTCATGGTTCAAAATAACTATTCTAAAATCCAGTTACAGTAATTGTTATATAACAACTCAAAGTTTAATAAAGGTTGTAATAATATAGTTAACTTTTCAATCTGCTGAAGCCACAGAAAGTCAGACAGCAATACTCTCTCGTAAATAATAATGCAGTTGGTTTCGATCATCCATTGATACAAAACGATAATACAGCACGAATAAAATGGAGGACCACGGAATTGGAGTGCAATTTATGGAACTATACACACCAATTTCAATATTCATTCAAAAATATTGATGTTACTATCGGTTTTTACGATTTGTAGTTAACTTAATTGTAGCTTTTCGATCACATTTTGGCTGACAAAATAATTAAAATTAAATTATATTTTGTTTGTTTTGTAGGTACGTAATAAGGATTAGCTTACGGCCTACACTTAATGACAAGAGGTTGCTGGGTTCGATCCCGACATGTACAAAATATGTCTTTCATAAATATATTTTTTGTCCTGAGTGGGTAGGTAGGTACTGTGTGTTTGTATATTTGCATATTACGTACTTACTAGATGACGGTGTGTGATAGTGTCCACATATTATTATTATTATTATTTATTACTTCTTCTTCGTATCGAGTGGTTAGTAGTGAACCTAGTATATAGAGTACCTAACCTAAACTTTATAAAACACATCGATGGTTTTAATTCGTCAAAACAATAACTGCGTGTATGTAAACGTAACTGTGTAAAATACGGTAGCAAATAAATATGTATCTAGTTTCGTATTATCAAACTGAAATAAACAACAGTAACAACCTACAATTTAAAACATCGCCATGCTTATTAGTAGTTACCTGGGTGTTGTTTTGAATAAGGATTTATTCTCATTAGGCGTTTTGTTGCTGATTACTTTTATACAACTTTCATGACAAACGAGCATATTCGATGGTAGGTGGTTGCTGTAGCCTATGTGCTTTTTAAGTAGGTATTGCACAAACAATAACCTAATTACTTTCTGACTGACGGTAAAACATCGAAAAGAAACCCCTGGACTGTAAAGTCTGAAATTGCCAATCCGCCTTGAGCAAGCGTGGTGATTAATGCTTATGTCATCTCTATATGAGAATAGGTCTTTGCCCTACAGTGGAACAATAAACAGCAAGTATTATTATATTATTATTGCACAACAATGTTAATAATAATACTATTTACGGTAGTAGATCCACGCTGGTTTCAGCATAAATGGACCGGATCGTCCGGGGAAGTACTACCCTCTCATAGAAGATCGACGTAAGAGTAGTAGTATTCGTACTACTGCGTTTCGCTCGGTGAGTGAGAGCGTCGGAGGCCTAATATCTCCCCTTTCCCCTTTCCTTACCTCCCTCATTCCCTTCCCCTAACCCCATTCCCAGCCGCCATAGTGGCCACCATACCAGCAGTTTAAGACGATAGCTTTTGGTATGGTGGCCACCACTTCTGGATTCCACTGACTGCTTACCATCAGGCGGGGTGGAGTCACTTTGGTAGGCTAATATAAAAAAAAATAAAAAAAAAACAATCATGTACGTTATCTTGACACAGACATCGATCTAACTGCTAGGTACTGCTTTACAAAGACTTTTGTTTTATCTTTCTTAATTTAAAAGCATTTCGGTTACTAAAATAATTATGTAACATCTAAAAAAGCTCTTTTCTTTTTATCCATGCCAGCATTTTTTTTTATTTTGCTAACACACTGTCATCAATCTGCCACTAACAGTATGCACAGTCAAAAAATGTCTTTGAACCAACTAGCAGCTATTTTCTCACCTGGCAATACTGTTGTATATAATGACGCAATGTCACGTCATGCCATAATTTATGCCGCCTAATGTTTGATGTGAATTAAACTTTATTTTACGAATAACTAGAATAATATATCATCTACCACAGTTTAAAAATATTGAGTTGATAAACTTTGAAACAAAAATACCTATTATGTAATTTTTTTTTAAATATATTTGTTTGCTTACTAACATAACTCCACTTTTGATTGATTGTAAGCGGTTAATGAATAGTCCAGGGGTTTATTTTATCCCAATTGCCGTTAGGGCATTATTGCCTCGATGCTTAGTATCATTAGTGTTTCCGAAAAAATATGCGCAATAAGTATGTATTAATGTGTGTATATTTTAGCTTAAGTAAACTACATCTAGATGTTCTTGATTTTATACATTTGTCAAAATAATTGTTCGTATAAATATTTACAGATATCTTCTAGTGAATTTAGTCCTGGCAAACGTATCTCCACTCTGGCTATCTTTAATTCATACAAAGAACAAGTTGTTCTTTTTTAAGTAAGTAATAGTGCTTTTTACAGTGGCTATATATTTCTGTTGCTATTTAACGAATATTACAAACTATTTCTACTAAATGCATTACTACCGAGTGTTTATGAAATAAATTACTCAAAAAAGTGCTATAAGTGAGCTTAAAGCACTTTTTCGAGTAATTTTGTGTTAGCGTAGTAATTTTTATAAATTGAGGCGCATTTAATATCGTGGTAGCTAGGTATGATATACGGTGGGACCATTGTCGGACCGGGCACCAGAATTAAAATCCCGAGATAATTTACTTGTGGAATTTATTTAGCACGTTGGGCATGTGGCCGTCCATATTTTCTACTGATTGCGCATGTTGTTCCATTATGAAGGTCCTTGAGCCACTGTGAGAGTGTAAACAACATATTTTTTACAACAAAACGTGGCCTAGATATATAAATGTGAGAAGGGTTTCCTAGCTATAAAATCAATCTTCTTTGTTTCATTTTTACCCCTGACGTCTGCACAAATGGTTGGCAGTCATTAAGTGAATATATTGTTATATTGTGGGTTCGATTGTCGTACGGTACTAAAGATGTTTATTCTTGAATCGATATTCTGGTGTTTTGCAATCAATGGTGTTTGTAGTTTTAGTGGTTGTCACTTGCTATGACATTGTTTCAAGGTCATTTTAACTTAGCCAGATCAAAACTATCTAGAAGGCAAAAAAAACACTTTTATCATTTCAGCCGAAAACATAGAACTTCTTATTGGCCAGTCGTGAGCCCTTCTTCATAACAAGACGAAAAGCACTAAAATTTCACCCCTCACATTAAACTTTTAAATACAGCCGGCCGTAAAAAAGGTATCGGCACATCTCGCTGTAATGATGTAAGATATGATTCACAGCTCACTGGCTCTCTTTGAACCACCCTATAGTAGAGACAGACTGCCTTAGAAATAAGGATATAAAATATAGCCTCTCATGATTTATTTCATAGAAATCTTCGCAAACATTATTCATATTAAAGGTGTATATAACTTTAGTACTGCGCAAATTAATTAAGTCTACCTTCACCTAATGGAAAAATTCACGTTTGGAAGTCTTCTTACTTAGAAAAGCTCCATCTTTTGTGACTTATCGTAAGAACTACAAACAATCTTTTGATGTAGATTATACAGAAACTAATTTCTGATAAGTTTATCGTACATTGTTTAATTGCAGGAATAATGCTACGAAGACGCAACCAAGTCGTTGCAGTACAGAAGAAAAAGGCTGAGGGTCGAAAAGCCTCTGGCCTTAAATTACGTCGATCTTCTGTGAGAGAGTAGGATCAGGCGCATTATCTGAAGTCAGCAAAGAATTATACACTAATTCGAATACATATAGACTTTGGCCACTATTAGTAAGATTGGATTTTTATATTGCAAATAAAATAGCAAGATTATAATATAAATATCATACATGAAACATTTTTAATTTTCTCCCGGACTAGCACACCTCAGAAAAATACATACTACCTTATTTTGTAACAACGGAAATCAGTAACATTCATATTATATGAAGGTAACATATACATAGATTAAGCCTTCGTACACATCAATTTCCTACGTCAGAGGCAAACAGCGTATTTGTTAACATAATTATTATCGCTATTAGGGTAGTTGCATACGCATAACTTTAGTTGTTGAATGTAACGAAATATGTATAAAAATAATATGGATACAAATATACTCATTATCAGTTAAAAGCCGTCTACTGCAAATCATGAGTCTCAAACGGTTTGCCGTAGTGAGAGACGTATAGAGATATTGTAAACCAGAGGCCACAATAAAGTACACACACACACCACGTATTTTCTAATCGATACTATTATATAAAGTTGAAAATTTGTTTGTTTGTTTGAACGCTATTATTTCTAGAACTACTAGTCGGATTTGAATATTTCTTTTTGCGTATGATAACTCAGCTCTTTAGAAAGGTTATAGGCTATGTAATCATAGCTATATCACGCTACTGGCGACGAGAGCAGAGCAGTAAGCCGCAGAAAGCTTGTACATGTATAAATAAATAAGTTTTTTTCTACTTTTGTGAATGTAAGATAATTGACAACGTACCAATCACGGTTAATAGGAAACAAACAAACCTTAATAAACCATGAATCAAAGAAAAAGAAATCGAAAAGATAAGTAAGTCCGACGCAAGATTACGGGTCCTATTTCTTTACGTAGATATTTTATAAAAACGTAGATACTTCTCAGGTCGATGCGACCTTTTCTAGTTCAATATCTACTACTGTAAGTAAACTACAATATCTACTCACAATGAGGCAAGTTCTGTACTCGTTAACTATTATAAAAACGCATTCAATTACTCATTTAACAGTAAAACTTCTCAAACTTTAAATTGGCAGAACCAGATATAAAATACAAAATGGAAAATAAAAAATTATGTGGATTGCTTTTATTCGAATTCGTTGTTTTCTAGAAGCATCTAGAACGTCAAGTGATTAGTACAAAGTATGCGTCTAGACTTTACTAGATTTTAAAAGAATATTTAGATGTTAAAAGGCATTGTTGAACTAGCAATTTTATATAGAGTTTTATCCTCGAATAAATTTTAATGCTTGGAAATGTTTGATGTATTTTAAAGATTATACTTTTTACTTGTAGTAATAGTATTGGTATTGCAACAAAATTAAGATGAAATTAAAGACATGTATGATTGTACCAAAATTTCAGGGACTAATTAGATTAGATGTGTATGGAAAGAAAGTATTACAGCGTCGCCGAAAAAAATTTAGATAACAGCAGGTATATCTATACTTATTATATAAAGAGTAACAGTTTGTTTGTTTGTTTGTTTGTTTGTTTGTTTGTTTGTTTGTTTGAACGCGCCAATCTCTGAAACTACTAGTCGGATTTAAATATATATTTTTGCGTATGAAAGCTTCGTTCTTGAGAAAGTTTATAGGCACATTATGCTACTGGCGACGGGAGCAAAGCAGTAAGCAAAGACGCGGGTGAAACCACGCTGCGGAAAGCTACTGATTAATACAGAAAGAAACAAAAAAAGATAGCATTATTTAAAAAGATAGCTTTTTTATTGTAAGGTAACTGCTAAAATAAATCAATGTTCAAATAAACACCAAGTTACATAGCATTTTACGCTTAAAATAGTAATACCTCATAGCAAAATAACTTCGATAGAATCCTCAAAATTGTCAACATACAGTATTTCATTTCACATTGAGCGCGAATAGATTTTATTAAATTTCCTCACTTCGTTCCTCTCGAGCTGTATCAACACTATTTTGTAAGCAAAACTTTCAAAACTCGCCTAGAAATAAATTTCAAATACATTTGAATTTGTTAAAGATTGCAGGGTAGCGTTAGCTACGCCGTAGATTTATGTGCTACGGCGTAGACGATGCCTCGTGCTACACCGTAGCGACGCCTACGTATTTATTTTATAAAATGGTACGAATAATATTATGTATCTGGTTATACTACTATCAAACGTAATATTTAATTTATAGCGCTGCCAGTTTTGTTTTTCTTGAATAATCTATTGAAATAATAATAATAATAATAATGCCACAACAACCACACAACGCCATCTAGACCCAAAGTAAGCATATATTAATAGCTTGTGATATGGGTTCTAGAATGCGGTTAAACTTACTTATATACTTTTTTTTGTAAATACATACATATTATACATAGAAACACCCACACCAATGCAAATAGCCATGTTAATGCACACAAATATTGGCACTCAGCGGGAATCGAACCCGCAACCTCTGCGTGGCAGTCCATGCACAGTACCACAGAACCACAGAGGTTGTCAAATATAATGCTCCTATCAGCAGTGCAAGAATAGTTAAAAAGAGAATAATGATAAAAATAGTAAAATATTATTATTGCTCTTAAAGGAACTTTAGTGACGGTAACTTTTTTGCACATAGTCAAATACAGTGTGCAAATTCCAACTCCAACATCTTAGATATAGAGTTCGTTGTTGCTAATTTTTCATGGGCTCACAATTACGATATTCTTTAAGCCGCACCGTACTTAAAAAGGCGGGTAGTCATTTAAAAACCTTTTTTATTAACCGTAGAAACAATTAGAGAAACCAAGAAGCACCATTTTGGAATTTGGAGAGTGAAAAACGGGATTCCAGGGCGTCCATTGCGAGTGAACGTAACGGTCGTGTTCGCGATAAAAGCAATTTAAATTAGGTCATATAACACGTCAAGGGATTGTCAACGAAGAATGGAGTGCACAAACTCTGGGACAATTCATTTAGGACATTTTAAGTTGGCATTCCCGAATATAAAAGGGAAGCTAGAAAGGATTTTTGGTATGAAAAGAATGACTGGATGGTGATTTTTCTGTGTATTCTATCTCATAATAATTGTGGGCAGGGTAATTTAACTTGAATATAATAAATTATGTGGTGTGTTAGCACGCATTCTTAGGGATACCGTTTTGGATCCAGATCTCCTTTGACGTTTAAAGATAAGCCATGGCATTATAAAATCAGCTGGACGTTTCAAAGGTTTTGTTTCATCTTTGTACTAGTTGACTGAATATTTTTTATAGTCTTGTTATTCTGAAAGTAACGTCTTTTTCGTCAGTTTTTCTTTAAAAACTCTTCGTAATTCGAACTCTCATACTAAGCTAGTACGAGTATAGTAATTAACGCGCACATTTTATATTGATGCAGTGCTGTGTGCCGAAAACTGTCAATACTCTTAACAAATTACATACCTATACTTAACTTTACAATCCACTTAAAATTAACAAAAAAAAAAATGTACACTTACCGAAATCGAATGGATTCGACGTCTGATTAAAACTTAGCGATTGATGAAGCACGGAATTAATTAGAAGCATCCAAGTTAAGCGGAAAAACTTTGTGACACAGCCAAGAGTAAATGTTTCTCGTTCAGTTGCCTGTGTTATGGTGGGGACATATAGACACGGTGTGTAGGCAACAACAACATTGTAAGAAGAACGTAGATTAGTTCTTATAGTTCAGAACTGTACTAATTGAACTGAAACAATAATCAAATAAAATAACTGCTATATAAATTAAATCTAAAAATAATGACAAAGTTTTGACAATTATTACCTAGGTGTAATTTATAGAGCGGGGACGTCAACTAAGAATTTTGTGCAAGGGTAAAATTTTGTGGTTCTAGCCGGGAAGGTTGTCGCTAGTTTTGAACAGTCACAAGATTAAATGATAAAAGATTCTAGAACTAGGCAAAACTAGAAAAAAATAAAAAGCTTTGAGTTCATATAATAGTACGCAATAAAAAAAAAATTATCTTCATAAAATTCATAAGATCATAAAATTTCTGTAAGTCTCCTGGCCTCGGTTTCTTTTTATATCACATTAAAATTATTCAAAATATACGGTTTGAAGTTATGATAATAGAAAAAGGTGATGATACATATCATTTTTGCAATTAGTTCATCATCTCTTCATTACCGTTACCATAGTTCAAATCTTACTCATGGTACGATTTATTATGATTGAATATTATATTCTAGTTTCAGAGTGTACTATACTACGTACAGTTATATTCAAAAACAATAATAACCTCTCACAAGGTGGACAGATGATATTGTAAGGGTGGCGGGCAACCGATGGACGAGGGCGGCTCACAACCGGCCAAGGTAGCGAAAATTGGGGCAGGCCTATGTCGGGCAGTAGACGTCTTTCGGCTTATATGATGAGTAACGGCCGTAGTGTCAATAGAAATAGTTAACAGCCATTTAATATCAACAGCTATTTAACAGAAAATAAAAAAATAAGACAATTTTCATATCTACCTAAATAGAAGATTTGGGAAAGAATGATATATAACTAGACTATGTATAGTTCACTTAAGCTCTAATACAGAACTAAAATATCACTAAAATACATACTTATACTGAGTATAAAATAAATATAATTTAGACGCAAGAAATACTTTCTTCCTTATAAATAAACTCTTATATACTTACTTAATCTAGTTCATAGAACTACCTACTTAAAAGACGCAAATTTATTCGTCGTTCTCTTGAACCGTGTGTCAGTGTCCTAAATAAATGTTAATGAACGACAGTCCATAATGAATAAACGTTTGATCGAAAATTTGTTATTCCGCTCGCACTTTGCCCTTCACGAAATTAAACCAAAGAACTTGGGTTGTTTTAAGGAAACTGTTGATCGTAAGCTAAAACGAGTTTCGAATTGAAAAAATAAACTTCGTTTACTTTCATTAGAATTGTACCGTTTTAAATGTTTATAGCATGGTTAGTAAGTTGACTTTGTTTTATATTAAGAGTTAGTTCTTACTAAGTAACCTTAGAAATTTGACACAAAGTTTTGTATTATTTTTACTATTAATTAATAATGTATGTCGACACTCCACAGTCTAAAAGGATTGGGATATTTCTTACCCGATCATTACAGTTCAAAAGAATTTTAGAGAAACTTGTTTAACAAGAATTAATAAATACTTAAACAAGTCTACTACGCTACTTTATCTTTATTATTTAATAAATATAAAATAGCCTTATCAGTTTGATAGTCTGTAGTTCTCTCCGGTACTATCTACTCCAAAGTCAATCTAGCTTCGCACATAGAAACTTTGAACATATATTCCCAATGACAGACGTTTGTCCCGTTTTCATTTGGTCCATTACATCAAAGAGTGGACCACAAGAAATCAATACAAATATATCTTTGAGTCGAGAAAGTATTTCTCCTGAAACCATATTCGAAGTAGCAAACAAGAATGAACGAAGCTTTTATAGACATTAAAAGTTCCGAGGAAAACTCCACTGAGGCTCTTTCATACTGGGAATAAAGAAAAAACTCTAATAAAATACGCATACGAACTAACCGATAACAGAGACCCCGCTGTGTATTATCGAGAATATTCTATAACAAAATATTCGATATACAATGTCGGCTCGTAACTGTTGTGTAGCCGAACTAATGGAGAAAAAGCGGTAATGGATAGTGAGTTTGGAGAAGTTCTCTTACGTAAGGACGGGGTGATATTACGAAGTTTAAGGAAATGAAATAAAGATAAAGGCCTGATTCAAGAGGCTAACACTTGCCTATTTCGTATACCGCTACTATTATTTTTTGTAGTAAAGTATTTTGTGAAGTGTTTTCAAGAGAGAAACAATGATACTTATGAGATACCGTAGGGTTACACAATAACTTAAGAGTGTCCGACTACACGTAGAGAATGAATAAGCCAGCCAAAACGATATTCTGCGAGGTTATTACGTTATCTATATTATTTGTTTTTCCTTGGGCCGTATTTTTATGATGTAGGATGATAACGATGTTTTAAATGTTAATAAGATTTTTAACTTACATGGCAAGGAATATACAGCCTGTTATTATATAGAAAAATTGTTTTGGAGTACAAAACAGAGACACTGTTCACGCATACAAAGATTTTAAGTAAAAATTTAACTTGAGCCCTAGCACAGCATCACACTGCGGTAGCAAAACCAATACGATTAATATGACATAATATATAACACTACTATATACATATTACATTAGACGTCACTCAAAGCCCTCATGGGAGTGAGTCATTCTATCCTGGCGACTGAATAAGTTCTTGAATAACAACCGTCATAATTTCACCCACAATTATACTAATTAACAACGTCACTTAAGAAGTCAACAGTAATTGTAGTCAAAAACTTGAATTGTTCTACGTAATAGCTATGTGGAAACTCACAATCTAAAGTAAACTTTGTGGCTTGTGTTTTAGGAACAGTTAAATAGCTTAGTTTATTTTTAGTACTGTTTTCTTTGGGGAATTATACATAACTAGGTTTTCGCGGCGCTTTCACCCGCGTCTTTGTTTACTGCTCTGCTCCCGTCGCCAGTAGCGTGATGTTATATAGCCTATAACATTCCTTAAGAACTGGGCTATCATACGCAAAAAGAATTATTTAAATCCGACCAAACTATCAGTTACAGAGATTAGCGCGTTCAAATAATCAAACAAACTCTTTCGCTTTATACAATAGTATAGATATGTTGGATATCTAAGCTTTATGTAAAAGTAAAGAAAAACGCGCGACGGGAATGCAATGCACAAGATACAACTCGTTCTGAGTACTAAATATACCATGTTTAATGTCATATTTAATACATCAAGTATGGTGACACGTAGTAATACTACTGCTTATTTTCTTGTATTCCTTTACCTCTTATGACACATACGACACTATGGTGATTTGAAAAAGGGAGACGGAATCATTTGAGGCGAGAATGTTCTATTAAATAGGTAATTATACAAACGTCCAACGCTCTAAATTTGTCTGTATTTCATAACATTTTTAAGTTTGAATGCCTTGAGGTTTTTATATTACAGTAGATATGATTTGGTATTTTTACCAATGTCTCTATAATCAATGCATACATGATTAAATTATTTTATATTTCCCCATATGAACTTGACTCGTACACAAAAGAAGAGGTAAAAGTTATTTATTTAGGTACGTTATAACATAAATTAAAAAGATTATGCCTTAAAAGGCGCCAAATTTCCATAAAAATACGTGATATCAGTGTCACGGAGGTTTGCAAGTAATGTAGGCACAACAATTTGGCACGCAATGAGCAGGAGACAAAGGGCCCGTACAACTATCTGATTTAATTAAACTAACGGAGATGCGACCGACCAGATTTAACAAGTTCGCACGTCACCCTACAGGAATACGTACATTTTGATTATAGTTATACTTGTAAGAGGATTTTGGAAGTAATTAAATGAGTATTCTGATTTTGGTGCTGTCTTTTCAGTGGGGAATGAAAGTCAAAGTAGGCTATATAGAGAGGTAATATACCACATTATAGCAATTGAAATTTTGAACACCACTCTCAGACTAAACAGGCTGGTCACCACGAAGATTGGCATCATTTTTGTAGGTATTAGTCGCTGATTCATACACCGTAGACATCGTTTTATTTCATGCAAAAATTTCATTGCATGCTGCATCGATAGTTTAGCGGTATGCGGACTGCCACGCAGAGTTCCCAGGTTCGTTCTCCGGGTCGTGTCGGGTGATATTGGGTTTTTGATGTAAATGGTGACAGACTCGCCCCGCTGTTACATGTACTTACGTTATTAACTCTGCCTATCCCTTCGGTTAAAACAGCGTCATATATTACGTAATTTCATTAATCAAACGAATACAACAACGATGGTCAAATAATAGCATCATAACATTCGAAATGAACAAGCAAATAATAACTCAAAGGAAATTACCGAACAAAAACAATTCCGCGTTTGTCCACCACATAAACAACCAGTTCTCATCGCATAAGATTTATAATAACATTATGGAGATAAATATACTGGCAACGAAACACGACCAATTTTAAATGTAGCCCCTAAATACACGAGCTATTTCGAGAATGCTGCGTATTCGTCGCGGAATGCTATAACTATTGTATTATAAATTTATGTAATACCATTATATTCAAATGTTTTGGAAAATACTTAATTATTGTTACACGTACTTTTATTAAGGACAAATATTATTTTCAGTAATAATATTTTTTATAGATTTTACTTATTATTATAATTTCATATTCTTAAAAGTATACATAATTTCTTAAAATAACAAGGAAAATCCTCCAGACTATTATTATAAAACAAACGATCTATATTTAAACTAAAATGAAATGATGTTACAATTCAAGATTTCCGTCCATTAAAAGAATTGGTTTACCTTTAATTTAGCGAAGCGACGCTATGACCAAATAAAAACACGGAGCGTTCTCGGCAAATTAAATCTACCCATAATCTTTATGGAAGCATAAAATCTGTATAGGGCTTAAAAGGGTGGAAGCAAAATTATTGGCGTAATTGAAAACGAACGTTCGGGATGATTTGATAATAAGTAACAATGGTTAGTTAAATACTGTTGTTAGATTGAATAAATACGCTTACGCTAGGTTAACTGCATGAGGTGATTCTCTAGCTTGTTAGTGAAAAGAAAATTAGGTGAAAAACACAAGGTAAAATGAATTATATGTCCATATTTATAATTAAAATATGTATTTTATTTCTTTATGTTGTATGAACAGATATACATGTGGATTGTTAAAAATATCTGTGACAGACTGGATCAGTCCAATGTGACAATTTTGTTAGTTTTGTGTAAGCAGAAACCGCTTATAGATTTCTGAAATGCCAGGAACCTGCTGCTCATCTTGAAGTGCGTTTTAAACTTCGTATGAAGGATATGCTAAAGTGCTAGAAACACAGCAGAAAGCAGTTGATTGCACAGCTTCTTACATGAGAGATATATGCTTACTCTAAAAGTTTTTAATAATAACAACATTGCACAGGCAGGGCATTAGGTAGATACTTAAGCCTCTAGGACTAGCAGTTGGACTAAAAGCCAATCACAACAGATGTTTTTTCTCATTAGTATACTAAACTTAATGTACTAAATATACAACATACTCGATGTTTACTATTCATTAGCTTGCTTAAATGTGTTTAAAGACGCAATGATTTTGGTGTTTTATCATTACAATAGTTAAGAGCATATATCTTAAAGCACATAGAGTTCAAGCAGTGCAGCAGTGTGGCGTATGATTAAGTAAGTAAAGTACCTACACATTCATCGAATATTTATTTAAATAACAGTTTAGTTTTCTATATAATTACATGTATAATTGTTATGTGACCTCCCACAAATCAAATATTGGACGAAATCGATATTTGACAAACAAACCTACTTTTTAGTAGGTACATAAGTTTTGTCATGCTCACGAGCCACATTACTTAAGACAGGCAAAATGCCGTTTTCTAAATAAAGCAAAAAATAATACACTATTTTGTGTTCAAAATTAATTTTAGAAAGTACGTATGATTTTGAAGGGGTCACATTGGTACTTGCTTTATAGTACAAGTTAATGTATAAGAGGCAAATGAATAACATAAATTGAAAATTTGAAAAACCTCCGTATAAGTGTACAATATTTTACTAGTCAAGCCTTTTTCCATATTGAGGGAGTTGAGTGAAAATAGGAAATTCGTCACTTTGTGGTGTCGGCCATCTTGGACCGATTTTCATCAAATATAGCTAAGAACACTCCCGACTAATTCACCGTTCAAACAAAAAAAAACAAAATCAAAATCGGTTCATCCGTTCGGAAGCTACGATGCAACAGACAGGCACACACACACACAGACACGTCAAACTTATAACACCCCGTCGTTTTTGCGACGGAGGTTAAAAATGAGAATAATGTTAATAAGATAAGATATTCTTTTATAATCCAATAACATCAATAGCGTTTAACAAGCTAAATCGTACAAGTTATAACAGCAGTTATTCAACTCAATGAAAGTTATCTTCGTAGCGAGTAATAGTCTGCGCTTATCTACTTGATATACGAGTAAGTATATACCTATGCCCGGCAAGTGCGAAGTTCATAGCTGCCCAATTTGTCAGTAGGTTAACGTGATAAACCATAATACGGTTACACTGTGGCATTTTTTGGGTTTAGAGTAAAATATGACCGAGGAGGGTTGGATTAATAAATCCTTAACATTCTGCTGACTGTTATCTGAGTGAGGGCTGTTTTTGGAGTTTGTTGAAGCGTCAGGTATAAGCTGTTGTTTTTATATTTTGAAAGTAAGAGTAATGGGTTTAATGTGAAGAATTCGAAAATAATCCTATGTCATTATGTAGAGAATTTAATTTATAAATGATACATAAGTGAAGAATCTTTGTGTCTCTTTTTAAATACATTGCACGGAGGACGGTATTATGAAATATAGACATTCTTGTATTCTGCAAGCCGTTGCTGAACGCAAAAGAAAATAAAGGCATAAAAACAATTGACGTACATTTTTCAATTGCTTCATTTTCTGTAACTAATTAATTTGTTTCCCGCTAACTTTTTATATAAAACAGCGCCAGCAAGAATATGATTTTAAGTAACTGCATGTAAAGAGCGATATTTGGTCGAATAAGGAAGAAAGAGGCTATTATTACTATACTTTTACGATATTTTAGAAGAGGTAAATACTGCTCCGATCAATCTATGAAACAAGAAACTTACATACATGTAATCTGTCGCACCTACAGATAAAACCAACTAATTCCATATGAGTTTAGAGATATAACTATGTAAAACATTAAAAAGGTTTATATACTATGCAAATAGCGATAAGATAACTGTAGCACCTCTGGTACACAATGATAGCCTTTGAGAGAGATTCAAAGGGACGACCTTTGTACTGACAATAGGGTATTAAAATCCCTATTGTAACGTCATTATAATAAAAATACAACACAATTGAAGTAATGTCAGTTTTATTTTTATTATGAATAAGCTGCTTAAGGTAAACGCTGACTTGGTCGCACCGCACGCGCCGTAAGACGCCGCATTCGAATTCTTTATAAGTTCTTTGCAACCTCGCACACCCACCCGCGCTGGCGCTGCAGTATCATTACGAAAAACCTCTTTGGAACTAAAGTCGGATGAAAAATTATTTTTGCATAATGTTGGCCCAGTTTTCGAGGAAAGTCATGGGCTATGTAACATCACGCAGTAGCTATCCAGTAGGTTACGGGCGCAGAGCAGTAAGCAAAGACGCGGGTGAAACCGCGTCGCAGAAAGCTTGTGTGTGTATATGTGCCGAGTTTGGTTGTACTTTGTGTTTGTTTTTGTCGGTTTCTAAAGTCCGCGTAATAACAAACTTGTTCTTTAGGCCGGTTTTACATTATCATATTTAAATCATATAAATATGATTTCATATTTGTCAAATTCTATGATCATAGTTATATGATGAAGTTCTTCATTTTTACATATTACACTTATTGATCATATAAACATCATATACCATCAAGCCGTGTTTTCCGTTGCTATGGGTGCTACGTTTACGCCTGTGTCACAGTCTAGTTATGGGGTTATGGGATCCTTTTTGACAGCTAGCGTACAAGTAGGATCATATCAACACACTAGCACAGTTATATTGACGTTTTAATTAATCAGGCTCACTACAGGTACCTTAATTTTAGTTATGTTCTGATAACTTTAAATTAATTCACGTTTATAAACCAGTTCCACCCTAAAACTGTTTTTTAAAAAACATGAGATGTAATTGCGAACACACAACAAAATAATTTCCTGAGCGTTGCGTATACACAATAATATTATACGAAATACTAGCAAACTAAAGTGGTAATCCAAGTGTTCCATTCTACAAAATTCTTACGGTACATTAAAAAAAATAACACCAATACAAAAAGAACAACATAGAACACAACCTCAACGTAATAAAAGTGAAATAAAGAAGAAATAAGCACAACAATTTGAGAAGTAAAAAAAATGCTCAAAAGGCGAATGAACATTAACCACGATGGGTAGGAGACAAGTCGGAATTTTGTTTCAATTACGCCAGTTCGGCTTACTAGAGTGAATTTAAATGTTAGAGAGGACGTTGCCGAGATGTACCTATTTACGTAATCCGTATTTCTTCTCCAGTGTAATCCGATTGGCGACAATCTCCGGCTATCGAGACGCCAGTATGTACGAATCAAACTGTGAAAACAATCTATTTGCGATGATATAGATTATAAAATGTTTTGCCAATGTTGTGCTCATTAATCTGAGTGAATTTAGATGGCTAATCGGATCGGATAAAGCTGGAATGAAAATGACAATAATTTGAGATTATTAGAAAAGAAAAAATTATTTTACATAAATCTTAATATAAAACAAAGTAATAGTCTTCTAATAACAATTAAAAATATGTAAATGCCGTCAAAGCAGATAGCTTTAGTTCTCAAACATTTGCTTCTGAGATTGGGACTCCGTAGCCAAAACTGACATAAAAATATCATTTCCAAACCGACGTGTATGCGTTCAAAGTATTACAGTTTGAAAATACTACATTCATAAGCAATTTCAACATCACTATCTCGTATAAGAAATGGGTAAGTTAACCATTAGCCCACGTGTTCCGACCGTTAAGAAATCTGTGAAACAACATTAACCATTAAAGGAACAGAAGAAGCACATGTAATACAATTTTATAGGATTTGATCACTGGCATTAAGTCGGCACAATCTGCCATTAGACGATGAAACCCCAATTAGTAGGGTAACTGTTCCTAATGGCTGCCTTAAACGTTTGCATGCGGACTGTCTCAAGCCGATACGTTAACGTATTCTTTAGGTAAATGGAACGAAGTACAATGAGTGTTCCTTAGGTAATGGTTATGTATTGCATTTTAGTTATTTGTAGTTTTCTTTATTGTAAGAAAGAAAGAAGGCTGAAAAGTCAAGGTAGTTGTCGCTTTGTGCTTCTAGCGCTTTCGCCAGCCACTAACCCAATTAAATAGTTTATAATTAGCACAGATCATTGAAATTCTCTCCTCTTTTTCATTTTTAATCTATTATGGTTGTTCGGCTGCGTTAAGTGTTGAAATTGTAACTCATACAAAAAACGGTAATTATCTGGCGATTGAAAAGAGTGACCTGAAGTTTCTTGCCAGCTCTTTTAACGACTCTACCTTGTCAGCGAACTGGCTGTAAGTTAAATGGCTGACTTTATGTAATTATGACGTTCATAAGCATCATATTTCATGGTCCAAATGAAATAAATTCTTGAAGGTTGTGTTTGTAGTCTAAGATGTCCACTTGAAATAACAAGATGCAATCGCTTTGTTCAATCTTCAGTATCAGTATATTTCCTACAACATTTCGGTTTCAATGCAAATTAAATCAGATATCTCACTACCTTACTAGCCATCAAGCAACAAGAAGAGCTTTTCGAATAAACTTTATTAAATAATTTTACACTGTTCATTTTGAATTGTGGTTCGTAAAATAATATATTGTAATAAAATCTGAACAAAACAATGCTATGATGGAACCGTGAATTGGAATAACAGTTGTTGTCGACAAGTATGGTGCTGACGCGAATCTATCAATGTCAATATACATAATTGGAGCACGGAAATAGGTCAGTTATATTGTAAAAAATGTTCAAATTGAAATGTTATGTAACTGATTGAGAGTGTAGTATTATGTTTTAAGTGTTTTGTTATTGATTGAAATAAAAATACGCTTGATTTAAAATACCTATTCTATTTCTCATTTTATACCACTTTTACAAAGTAGGTATTATAACATGTTTTTTCACGCGCACAACCACATCAAGTCATTAATTTCGAAGATGGGGGCATAACAAATGAAATTTTGTAGCGGTATTTAATGTTTTATGTTCATCAATAAATTACAATCCATAGATGCCGTTCCTTCTGTAGATACTAGTCATTTCTATGTCACTAGTATGTATGTCACTAGTCAAATATATTCATACACAATGACCGAATGTACAATTTTTACCTGACGCAGTTTTTGGTACAGTGACAATGAAGCTATCACCTAAACCGCTACATCACACGTGTAATCAATAGAAATTCTACAGTAAAATTTGCTAACAAAAAAAAAGTGCCTGTTTGTATTTCGAATCCATTAACATTAACAAGTATTACTAAAATGACCTAACATCAAGAAATAAAGCAACAAACAGTGGCAAATGTCTAATCCTATAAACCGCCTGAGGTTTGCCGCCTTTCTAGGCCCTTAGCAGCCTTATAAAAACGTTAATCTCTGAACCGCGGACATTGAGGACTGAGAGTAAAAGTAATTACTATTACTGTAATGTATTTAAGTGTTATAGCCACTTGAATTGTCTTGTTTAATTAGGAGTGTTTGTTTGTTCTTGTTGTCTGTGATATAGTAGGCGTATACTTGTTAGCCTTTACTGATAGGGGAAAGACGCCTATATCGTACCACTTAGCTTTGCAAGAGATTTAAAATAATACTTTAAAAGATATTGCCTATTTTTTTATAAATTAAGTACTTTCGTTATTTTATATTAGTTTAAATAACAACGAAAGATCAAAACCTTAGCTTGAATATGCTAGAGCTTAGGCAACCCGACTGCAAAATAGCTTCAAGCACAACAAAAAATTTTTTTTTATGTTTTTTGGGCAACCGGTAACAAGAGCAAATTGACAAGATGGCCGCATTTTTGATGGGTTGCCAGCGTTACATGAATGTTATCAAAACGATAAAAACATTGCGTTTAGTAGATATAATTTTACAATGTGGTACGATTTATCACGAAGGCCGAGGAGATCGTGGAGTGCATCAAGGTGAAGACGAACCTGATCTTGAGGGTAGAGAAGTTGGAAGCGCGGCATAAAACCAACTTCACTTCGATCGTGGTGCGGGCTCCAACTCTCCAGTTGAAGACCTTCCTCAAGGAAGAATTCTGGACGAAGGGTGTCATATATCGCCGTTGCCGCGGTCGGCTACTAGATACCTGGCAATGTAACAGGACGCCGACACTTCGTGTACAATAGTTTTTAAGTTAGAATTTATATATTATGTATTAGTTTATACCTAGATAAATTATATTTATGTATTCTTATGTTATGGGCGCTAGATGCCTGAAATAAATGATTATTATTATTATTATCAGCCGGTACAACTTGTCATACTCTTCCCTACTACTCGACAACAGTTTTCCATGTCAATCTATATTATATTATTTATATATATAAAAATGAATACCTATTTCCCTTGGTCATGGCATCACGCGTGAACGGCTAGATCAATTTCGTTAATTCTTTTTTTGTTGTGTTTTTTATTGTAAGGAGAAGGTTCTTATGAAAGAAAAACTAAGAAAATTGCGCAGTGATTTAGAAAGTTTAAGAATATTTAACCACCATATTAAACTTAAACCGCTAAACCGATTTCGATGAAAATTGGTATGTAGATAGATTTGGTTTCGAGAAATAGTTCTACTTTTTATCCCGAAAATCGCTCTGATTCCCGAGTTACATTAATTAAACACATAGCAATTTTCGCGCGGGCAAAGCCGCAGGGCGCAGCTAGATCAATATATTTCTAAGGAGAAGTACATCTTCAATATGTTTTGATTTGACATTGTAATTTTAATTCATTTAGTTAAATTATAGTGACATAAAGTTCCGATTATTGTAAAAAGAAACATTAACAAGTAAACAACGTATTTCACTCCGTCGTCTTATTGTAGTTATCTCAAAGAAAAAGAAGATTTTAAGATATAGAATCTCACTGAATTAATATTATTCTTATTAAAGGCGATGGTACTTTTAATAGGTAAATAAAGTCTAGTTAAATAACGATTTAATAATACGTACATTACATGCTGCTGATGTTTTACTTTTTTTCTTTTAACGACAGACTAATTCGCGCGAAAATTTAAATCGCCCACTAAACTATATAGCCATACTGCGGCAGCTAAATTACCCAAACTTGCACCCAAACGCATAATTACTAAATAAATCTAACAAGAAATCGCATGCTCAATTAGCAAGTCTATTAAATACAGTTTTCTTTTAACCAATGTACAAGCCATCAACCCTTTATCTTCATTACATTGCAACGTTAATCTAAAAAGGCTTTTACCTGTACGTCAAAGTACACAGAATAATAAATAAATGTTAGGGTCGAAGGTTGCGGTGGCTTTTACGTGCCTGACCGATGTTCGGGGCGGTTTGCAGACCCATCCTGATTAACCTTTGAGCTGTATGATGCATTAATGTTAGTGCACTTATCCGGAAAAGTTCAATTGAGAGTAAACTAATGTTAAAGGAAGTTAGTAAATTTCTCTGTTTGTTATTTAATTCCCCAAGCTTTGTAATCTGCGCTTGTCTTACAAGGTTACCAAGAAATAATGCTTGAAAAGGACTTTTGAAGTTTTGTCTGGTATAAGATAAGATTTTATTTGTATAAAATGTAGGTACATATTTTTATATTAGCCTACCATATAGACTCCACCCCACCTGATGGTAGCAGTCAGTGGAATCCAGAAGTGGTAGCCACTATACCAATAGCCATCGACTGAAACTGCTGGTATAGTGGCCACCATTATGGTAGCTGGAAATGGGGTAGATGAAGGAAATGAGGGATGCGATATGTCGCATCCCTCATTTCTCGTATAACGAGATCTTCCAGTATTACACGGGAGCTATGACAAAACGTGGGAACGCATATCTGTCTACCCCTTTCATCATAATAATTACAAAATGAAAATTCTAAAAACTATGATTGCTGAGATGTGATAGTAATTCCATTATATGCCTTTATTACGGCCTAATTATCAGCAATGACAATTATTACACTTTACAATAGACTCGAAAACCAAACGCTAAATATTTGTACGGTATAGTAGTCGTAAAACTACCGATAGACCATAAAACTATACTTAAAATTCATTACAATTAGAACAAAAACAAATTATCTCATTACCACCACTTTAATTACCATTACAAACAAATGGTAATGTAGATTAACCTTCACTTATCCTTAAGCAATTGTAAATGACCGTCCTCGTGAGAGAGCCTCAATTCATGGGTCGGAGGTTACCTTAACGAAAGCCGCTCCGGGAGCATTTTGTACCCGTAATAACGCTAATAGCACCGTACCATGGAGCACCTGAGACAGAATGTATGACGTTACATCACCTTGTGTCAATGTAAGTGGGCTATTTGATAGTATCGTTATAAGGGAGGAGAAACGCTATTTAGTATGTAAGTTATAAATAAAAATAAAAATGGTACATGTATCTAGTGTTTTTGATTTACCATTAAGTGTTTGAATAGGTGTTTTAATTAGTAGTATCAATACTTTTAAGTTTTCTTCACAGAAAAAGCGTTGAATAACTATTTATACATATTGATGTTTTTCTTGCTGTTACATTCTCCCTCACGCACGGCATAAGCTTCCTAGTATTTTCTTAGCATTTTCTGCAATGCTTAAACAATAGCCATCTCTTATCTATTACAGTACTTTCAATGAAGCTTGCATTGAATAAAAAACTAATATTATAATTAAATATGAATCACTAAATTATACACTCAGTGTTCCCAAAACTGCGCATCACAATGAGTTTAATAAACATTGTAAACTATTAAATTTCAATCCTCGTATACAGTGCGGATATTAATTAGTTCGGCCGGCGATTACGCTAAATTAATAGGGTAATCTGTGTAATCCAATATAAATTTAACGACGCCGGCTTTGTACCGATATCTAGTTATAACATTTAGTGATAATATTTGTTTCTTTGTAATTATCAAAGGTTAGTTCTTGTCACTTTACTGTTATTTGAGCATGTAATTACATTGTGCTAATTGATAATTGCTTCGGTTTACTGATATCGTGTATTACTTTTACTGCACAGATCAAACAAACATTGAGTATAACTCTTAAAATGTACTGTTAGTTTTCTTGAAATAAATATTATACAGAAAATTTACAAATTATGTATTTGGACTTATATAAATATATTCTTACTTTTCTCTACTATAAATAACGCAGTTACACCAAATTCTATTATGGTATGCTTTTTAGTTACGACACAATGTATCTTGAGTCTATGTCACTTCCGAACTCGGGGGACCAAGTACTCAATATTCACGATGCGAAGCAACAAAGAACATCACTATTGCCACCAGACGAAAATAAACTTTACCACCTATATATAAATTTTAAATTCTAGTAACACATTCTATTGTGTTCTAAATAGTTAAAGAATATGTGCATACTTCGGGCCCGTTGTTGGGAACTCGCGGTCTATAGAGGTTTGATTTGAGGCGATTTAAAAGCTTGTTCTTTACTTGTAGGGGTGACAATGTCATGAGTAAAATGTACGTAAATTGAACTTAACGTATTGAGAATAGACCATGCATGAATTTGTTTAAACAGGGTCTGTGATACGAAATTTATTCGGTTATTTATATGTAGACGCGACGTAAAGTGTAAAAGTGGGCACCGATGGATGAGATTAGCTCGCGACTGTTTAAGATAAAGATGTTTGGAACAGGCCTATGTTTGGCAGTGGAAGTCTCTGGCTGAAATAATGAAGTTGTGTTGAGTGTGTGTGTTTTAGACACATTTTAACCAAATTACAGTCGGATAACTTAAGTATCTTACGAATCAACAGGCGTACAAAAACATTCCTTCTATCTGTTTTAAATGTTCCATTCGGCAGGGGATAAGTTTCTGTGATACAAAAGATGACCGACACTTAAAACCAAGTTTGTGTGGGTCACACAAATTGTCCCAATTAGGGTTTGCATCACATACGTTGCGGTCGGTAACGGGTGACCATCTTACGAAAGGAAACTCGTGCAGTAAGAATGATAACAAGGTTAAAAATATATAATATAAAACTATGCAACCATTTAATTGTAAAATAGATTTATTGCCTACGCCATCTAATTTTTAAAACTATGATGTCACAATTTTGTATGATACTTCATAAATAGTAACTGTATGGGTATAGTTGTCATAAACCCAATTTTTATATTAATAGAGACAGCGACTAAGCAAACGACTCGTCTAACAATCAGCTGTTACCATTATCTAATAACAGTTTAACGAGTATATGCGCAAATATTTTTATATTTTTACCACGATTTGAATTTGTATTAATTCATCAAAATTTAACAATTTAAAGAAGCAATAACACAAACTTAAGAACAATTAGTAACAAAAAAAATGATATACGAGCACGTACTAAACCGAAATTATAAGCGGTATTATAACTCAAAGATGTTTTGT
Organism: Parascotia fuliginaria; assembly: GCA_963082885.1. Taxonomy (NCBI): domain Eukaryota; kingdom Metazoa; phylum Arthropoda; class Insecta; order Lepidoptera; family Erebidae; genus Parascotia; species Parascotia fuliginaria. The sequence continues at coordinate 4,425,232 of OY720182.1, read as the reverse complement.
TTGAACTAGCAGCTTACAAGTCAAAGAGCCCAACATATGACACGACTTAAGTTAAACATAGTAACGTAACTTTGATGGATAAACTTAACTATAAAGTCACAAGAGGCGCCACTTTCAATGTCACAGTTTGATTTAAGTTCATTTAATAACACAACAATTACACAATGCAATCTAGACCCAAAGTATGCAGCGTGTTTAGTGTCATATTCGCCTGTCGCGTTCTAGTGTGGGTAAACATAGTTATATACTTTTTTGTAAATACCTACAATTTTATTATACACTAGCTTGCAGCGGCGCGGTTTTACTTGCATCTTTGTTTACCGCTATGCTGCCGTCGACAGTAGCGTGATGTTACGTATCCTATATTCCTCAAGAACTGGGCTATCATACGCAGAAAGATTTTTTTAAATCTGACTGATATTTCCAGAGATTAGTGCGTTCAAAGAAACTCTTCCGCTTTATATAATAGTATAGATAGAAACACCCAGACCAATGCAAATAGCCATGTTCATGCACACAAATCGAGGGAAACCAACCTGAGATCTCTGCGTGGCAGTCCGTGTATAGGACCACCGAACCACAGAGGTAGTCTAGTTTATTAATCATATTAATAAAGTTCCTTTTTTTTCATTGCAAATATAAGAGAACGCTCGCCTACACCATTGTTTAAACGAGTGCTAGTTTATCTATGTTTAACTTTGAAGTAACAAATTGTTATGGCATTCGTTAACTCGAGATTTAATAAGTTGGAGCAAATGTGCCAGTTTATACAACAATGACAGTTATTTACTGGTTGTTCCAATTTTAAACAAAATTCTCTTTTGAAAAAAGATCAATTGTAATAAATCATTTTATTGCTGTGTACGAGTTTATCAATCATGAATATGGAGTCGTTTTTACAGATATTGACATGGAATTGCGGTAAAATTCATGTTGGTTTTATACTGTTTATAAAACTGGATTAAATAAGTAAATATATGTCATGTAGATATTTTAATGCAACAGATTTAATGACAGTGGTATTCTATCTGGCTTCATTTACTTTCATTAACAATTGGTGTGATTAGGTTAATTTAATTAATTATTAAAGTTACAATTATTTACGGTGTATTATAAATAACACTTTTTATGCATTTAAACTATAATAAAGTTTAATCAAAAACAAACCTTTTTAGTATAAAATTTAAAAAAATCAAATATAACAACACAAAGCTGCCGACAGTAATCTAAATTCAACAAAAGAGTATCGAAGTCTGATGAATGACAGATACCGCAAACGGTTCGGGACGTCACCCTCAAAAAGTACTTCGGGACGTATGGAACGAATTGAAACAAATCGTGAGGCTGTAAGCATAAGACCGAGCATTTATTTAGTCTGTGACTTGTGAATTGCCGAACTGAGTTTTTGTTAAGAAGGCAATTTGTTTAACAATCTGTCAATGTTTGTACTCACGATTTATGTAGGTACTTACACTGCCTTATATAAAAAGTAACATAAGGGTTGGAGTTAATTTATTACATCACGTAAATGATGTGAAAGGAATAAAAAAGTAAAGTAAGGTCTAAAACTGACATTATAAAACATTTTTTTTTTCATGTTATTCTCATAAAGAATCATACTGAATTAAAAAAAATACTAACTAATAATAATGTAAATTTTAAATTTAAATATAACATGATCTTTATAACTCAATTTCTGTGACAAGCACTAGGTAAAGTCTGGACCATCCACAAATAAACATTACTTAGATACTACCGAATATGCTATGAATTATTTAATACCACGGTACCATCGACAAATTAAATATTTAACTTCTATGTCCTGGCGAGAATGTTGCCAGTTAAATATAAAAGTTTATATTGGTAGAAACTTGGATGTATTGCCAAAGTGTTTGGTGTGATATTTTATGGTTTTGCAGTGTTATTCCATATTCCTTTTTTTATCTATTCCAATAGAAAAGCCCTATATTTTCTTGGCAAAAGTGGGAATCGAACCCAAACCGAATGCCAGTAGTGACTGTCGTGCTAGGTGCACGCATGGTAACTGCACCAAGGCAGTTCATTTAAAACATTCGACATTTTTTTAAGACAGAGTAATAAATCAAAATCGCACAAGGTAAACGAAAGCTTCGATGTTTACACAAGAAAAATGTTTGCCATAGTAATTAATAGCTGCTATCCACAGTTCGTATCGTTCGCTCCCAAAATTAATTAATTATTCGGATTTGGTTAATGACCAAGCGCCATGTTATATCCCAACAGTAATTATTAGGCGTCTCCCTCGGTATCAATTAACAATATCTGCAAATAATTTTAACGATTACACATCGAATTTCATTGATAGCGCTAGTGGAAACCAAATATTTGACAAACCCTCGATACTCCACCTATACATACAACAATACTTCGATGTTCAAACAGCGGTACTGAAAAATACTATCTTAACTTATTTATTCAGTAGGTCGTAAATCAGATAGGCACGTGCACTCGGCATAGCCGCCAAACTTAGAATGACATCGTATAGGAGACGGGAGACAGGGTGGGCGGGAGGAGAGTAGTCAGGAAAACACGCCGACACGAAAACTTGCTTTTTTACGCCTAGACATAACGCGGCCGGATGAAAAGTTACGTGAAAGCTAAGAAAGATGACTCTCATATAATATAAACTACGCATGATGTATCGTTCCTGTGTATGCAGAGACAATTTACCCGGTTATTTATTGCAATGACGCCGAACAGGGACCTTTTGTGCGGCATCTGCTGCTTTACAGGCACAATGCCCGCGGGGTTCTCAATATCAATAACAGAAGCAAACGATGTAAAAGTTGGACGTTGGTCAGTTGAAACTTTGTTACGGCGGGGCTCGCGCAGTTTGTCAATAAAAGTTTCCAAGTAATTTTACCTTGGGACTATCTTGTATCTTTTTTATAAACTTAAGCTGGAGGAGAGTTTTTATTACTTTGACGTTTGCGAGGGGTAATGTCGAGATGGGACATCGGCAATTTGTTTGTTATTACGTCGCGCGCGAGGGCGGCTCACTCAGATGGAAACTCTTGGATGGATCGCGAACGAGAACTTCGCCAACTAACGATAACAAACACCCTCACAAATCCACTATAAACCGTTGGAATTGGTTGAAAAATATGCTACCGCATAAGCCTGAGCTCGGCAACAAAGTAAATCGAGAATTTAACGCGGCCACCACGGGATTAGTCGATGAAAAGTTCTGCGGCCCCCGGTAAAGTTTCATCTCTTGTTGATGTTGGAAAATAAAAAAAAACTGAACCAGAATCCAGGGGTGCAGTGGTAAGGGATGAGGGATTAGCAGACAGAGCCGGACGACGTGCCGCAGTGAATAATCGGGGTCGAGGTTCCGCGATTAAAACTAATACTTTCTGAAGATGGCAATGTATCGCGCGAGGGAGCGACCAACTTGCGCGCCTCGTGTATTCTGAAGCGTTTTCTTTGAAACTTTACTAAGTTATACAGACGCTATGATATTGTCTCAGCATTTAAAAACTCAACACCATCTTTAATTTCGAACAATATATACCTTATAATAATTAAATTTATTAGGTCTCAAAATTTCGTCCCCTTATTCCTAAAATTTATATTTTAATTTACTAATTAAGTTACGTAGAGCCGTTTGATAGTGAGCAATTAGTTTAGCTTATTGTATTCTTACTCACGGTAAATATGTCAAGCTAGAACCTTACTATATAATTTTACATTAGATTTATGATGAAACAGAATAGTTTTATTTAAATGTGTTAAGACCACGACATACGTGACTGGTTTTTATAAGAAGGAAAAAGACGGTAAATTTTGGAAATATCATTTTATACAAAATGTATATTCACGGAGACACGGACGGCACGGGAACGTGATATTAACGGATCCGAGGTATTATCTCGTTACGTATGCCGCGGTCTTTATTAGTCTAAACCTAACAGTATATTAAAACTGTCGCTAGACTGTTACCTCACACAAACGTAATACCATCATATTTATGTTTATATTCACTGTAGAAAAAAAACACAAAATTCGAACAGCGGTTTATTATCTATATTCAGTTGAGAATCACAACAGTGTGTAAAACGCTTCAATTGTCAGTATAAAATGGCATAAAAACACATTTGTAAAAACACAATATATTTGTCGAATCTTTTCACATACAAAATAGAATGAAAACGTTATACGCTACCAATAAACAAGTATGAAGGTCCATCAAGCAGTTAAGTGGAATGAAGACTTGATTTACAGAAGAAGCAGCGAAATAGCTGTCATCGGGATACACGAACACATCGGGTAATGACTAGATAATAGTTTGTAGGTATTGTGTGCCGACAGCACGGAATGTCGGAACAAACCGGGAGCATTATGCAAATGTTATCGGCCATTCCATTCCGTTATTGTACTTAGTACATCCTGTGATTTTTTATGTCATTTTTTGTCCAAAATGTGGTGGTTATTGATGCTTATTGCTGAGTAATGCATGAGTTATGTGTGGTCTAGAGACTAGGTGGTTACCTCGACTGTTTACATACTCGTATGATATTTATTTTGTTCGGTGTAGGTACTCTTAATATCTGTTATATATCTGTTAAGTTCCAAAACAGGTCTCATTTTCAAGAGCTATTTTAAAAATACGATACTTAATAGACTTTTTATACGAAGGATTACTACAAAACAATTTTTCAGTCATTTAGCATATTCATCACATTAAAATGCTTATTAGTGTCATGATTGAATGCAAATGTTTTCTAAAAATTTCTCTTCTAATTTCGAGGAATACTATTTTCTTTTTATTGCCACCTGAAATATTTACCTATGTATCAAAATATTACCGCACAATAACTTAGTTCGCTTAGTACTTGTGAACTCAACAACGCAACATAGAGGTTCTCAGGAAATAATGAATATCTCTGCGCGCCGATTTCATGTCGGGTATGGAACAAATAGAAGAGTCGTTTGATGTTATAATGTAACGTTCTGGTACAAAAATAAGACGATAAATAAATAATACGAAAGCGTTTAATTGGGAATGTAACGTATAAGTTTTAATCTTTTTTATGGCTTTTAAGTGTGTCAGCTATTGCCGCAAGTGTCAATGAATTATTTCTTTAAAAATAATTTAATATTCATACAATACTTACAATAATTTGCATTAATCTGGGTGTTTCTATGTATATTTACAAAAAAAAGTATTTAAGTATTTATATCCGCATTCTAGAATCCATAACACAAGCTATATTACATAATATGCTTACTTTGGGTCTAGATGACGTTGTGTATAGTTGTTGTGATGTTATTATTGATTGACAAATAACGTAAATCCAGTAATAGTTTCAATGTGAAGCTTTCATTTTACTGACACTGATAAAATAGGTCTTAATTTTTTTTTAAGAATTATAGTGTTGCCTGTTTAATAAAAAGACAGTCAAAGATTTTTATGATAGCAATTATGAAACGTAGAGAAAATAATTTTCATAGTTCAATTAAATAGAATATCAGTTCTGTTAACTTTTTCAGAATATACATATAAAAGAAAGTTTATCTATAACACTCTCTAACCAACTAAATAAATACTGCAGTCATGGTACCATATTAAACCCTCATGATCGTACCATAAATAGAAATCTGCAGGGATACGGCGAGATAGGAGAAATGAGTTATTAATTCTCGAGTACGAATAATGCAACTTTGTCATCTATTATGTATAAAACGTCAGAAACTTTAAGATAGGTAAAACAGTATTAAATGACATTAGTAGAAGTTAAAAATAACATTTGTTGAATAGGTCTTTTGAGACCAATAAATGCTGAAACTTTTAGTGTGAGCATTGTTGAGTGCATCTACACAGGCGGTTAAGGTGGTTCTTGACACTACAGTTACGAGTGTAGTTTTTTTTTTATAAGTTTGTCATTGATAATGGTCTTATTAAAAAAAGTTTAACTAATTAAGTTGTTAAAAATACATGAAAAAAAGATAAAGTATTTATTACATGTCAAGAAGAAAAAGGTCTGTCATTTTATTTAACCTTGTAACATTAATAAGTTGTATTTAGCTGTAAAACAGAGTACAATCGCGTGTATGTTCGTGTACGCTTTTCACAATGTAGCTACCTTAAACGTCTTGTTCACATTCGGTTTCGTGTTACATACCGCAAACTTGTAAACATGGATCTACGTAACCTTGGTTTTCAGATAAGACATGAAAACAACGTTTATAATAACATCAGGTCCTTATAGGTATAATTATAGAACTCAACGGCACTCAGTCTATAAAAATATTTTGACTAATGGTAGTAACAAAGCAACCACCTTAAAAAATATATCAGACGTTCAGTAAAGTAATAGAAAATGAATAACCATTAGATTTTATATCAAACATTTATTTATCTTATCTTTAAATTATTTATTTAAAATAATAAATATATAATCTAATCAAGTCACCTAAAAGTATAATATCTATCAAAGGATACTTTCACACAGGCATCAAAACTTATTCAGAAAACATTTTATACACTCGGAGCTTATGCAAAACACCTATAAACGTTAAATATATTACTCGAGAGCAAACGTTGGAACGCTAAACGTTCCTTCTAATGTATTCGGAAAAGTTATTTTATGAACTGCCTATAAAAATATAACGGGAAAGTCGTAAATGTTAAAATTTCTGATCCCCCAACCCCTATTGATGTAAATCGTATAGAGGGTATTCAAAAATTGGACCACGTTTTAAGCTTAGTTTAATTTAGCCGCCCATTTTTTTGGTCCATTACTCGAATCGTGACTCCGACAGCAATAAGCTTAATGACTGCATAATACGAAACGTTTAACTTCTTTTTTAGCCTGTTTATCATAATCTTTTTAAGTGTTTCCAAGACAAAAGGATTAAGAGGGTCTTCAAAATTGGAATTTAATATTTCAAATAGACTGACAGATAAAGAAAAGTTACGGCTCTTTGGAAATGTTCCGCTTTCTGTCCAGAGTAACAATAAGTCGTTCTTTAGAATTGATAAAAGGATGCCACAGACAATTCTATTGAATAAACACTGAGGAATAAAGCTGGTAACAACTGAAAACTGTCGTATAAAACAATGTTTCTAGGAATGCGCGGCCATCTATACTAGCAATATAAAAATGAAAATTTTTATTGAAGATCCAATAGTGGGAGTGATTTTATGTGCTTCATGCGGACCGGTATGAAGCGCTTCCAATAGCCAGAAACAGATTTGTCGCTCCGCAAACTCTCGTAAATCCCGAACATTGCTGTGATCCCTCGAATATTGATTAATAAAAAAAAACAAACGAAATACGAGACATTGTTTGCGGCAGACGTAATTTATTTCAATGAAGGTCTAAACCGAATAAAAGAAGTTTGCTTTTGCTTATGCAAAACTTTTTGAAATTGACAGCTTTATATATTACTAATTTATTTTGTATGAACATACCTTTACAGTATTTTTCAATACAGGATTTAAGGATAATAGCGAATTTGCTACATAATGGTGTGAAAGCAATTTCTGAACTCCGACCTTCGTCTGATTTACGGAAGAGTGACAAAATCGACAGACCCGTCACGTTTTCATACAAAAAACATTTTTGCACTGAATTATCGCTAAATGAGCTCACATAATGTCAATTCATGTCACTTTGGGCTTTACAAAACAAAGATGCGAATTAATGGCTCTCATTCGAAAAGGTCTATTGTGAAAGCCCGTCCCACGGGTGTACCCTTCCATTTGGTAGAATTGGACGCGCGCCGGAGCCAATCTAACGTGATCTTCCGTGATCCCCGCAAATCATATTGATGAACGTTAACGATGAAGGAAACTTAGACGTCCAAGGGATCTTTATTTATTGGATGTGTAGCAACAAACGGAATTGATACGTGGCCCGTTTATTAGATTCGTCGCTTTCTTTCTTTACCTATGACTGAAAGGATAGCATTGTCTTTTGAGAAGGCCGTTCGGTTTGACGCGCACTTACCGTTACGAGAAATTGGGAAAGGAAATCTTATAATCGAATATCGTATTATTTTGCGCAAGATCTCGACGCAAGCTTATTGCGCGTAAAATATATATAAAAACACAAAAGAGATTTCTTCATTGTGCGTACAATGTGACGGATTAGATGTGAAAAATAAAGGAGAAATTGAGAAAATAAGGGAAGACATGGAAAAAATGTTTTCCATACTAATACTGTTGGGTCGTAAAATAAAAATGTCACGGCATAAAAAGTGAATGAAGTCAACTTACGAATGTGTCACAAACACCCGTTTGGTATATTTCAACAGTGGTTTTATGATTTCACATAAAATATTACAATCGCTCGTAAAAAGTTAAAATTCTGTTCAATTCGTGTATTAGTTCGCCTTTACCTACTTAAATTTAGATTGATAATAAATCTGATTGTACTGTTAAATATTCTAGAAATACAGTAACAAATATTGTGTCTAAAAACAAGGCCACTGATTTTATTTTATCTGAAAAGTCTTAATATGCTTTATTCTTATAGTTGTAACGTTGAGGTACTGAAATGCTGAGTGGGCGTTACGGCGATGAAGAAAACAATGTACTTTCAATAGGCAAAAATAGATTATACTACAGTATATCATGCGTAGAGGCAAAAAAACAAAGGAGTATCTAAGTCCCACGTAGTGGAAACATCTATTGGAAGCTAATACTAGTATTTCTTCAGCTAAAAATCGTCCGAAGACGGAAGGTCATTTGCTGCCGGAGAATCTTAACACCGCATTTTAGGAAACAGTTGAAAAGCGTCATGCACCATCTAATAACAAGCGTTGGAACTACTAACAGCACTGTACATATACTTATTACAATATAAATTAAGTTTAAAATTAAAATAATGTCAACAACTGACTGCCCAAGTTATTATGCAAACATTTTCACGGTCTTTTTGTGTGCAAATATATTCACCAGTCATTCAGATATCTTCAGAATGTTTTATGCTTAAAATGTTAAAATAATGGAACACAGTTTTATTGCAAATGCATGGCATCAATCATACACATACATATAGCACAACATGTTTGCGAGGTGGTTGTTTGAACGCAACAAAGTAAACCGCACCGAGCGGCGACTATTCATTAGGATAATTGGCAGCTAAATACAAGTACCACTCATACACGAACAGTAATACATTATATAGCTTACTCTCTCTTATTTTATTAACACTTTAGTTGCATAGCTGACAACAAAGGGCCTAGACAAGAGGCATAAATGATATTAAAATAGATTAGATTAAATAAAACTGTTTGTTTGTGTAAAGTCGGGTTACGGACAATAATATAATTTTGCGTGATAACGTCAACTTTGATGAAAATTTGAATACATTTATGAATTGAATTGAATTGATGTAAGTTTTATTGATTTGTGATTGTGAGAAGAAAGTAAATAATAATGATTATTAATTATTATCACATTTTTGTATAATTCAATGAAGGAGTTTGCGGCACAAGCCGAACGCTTAGGCCGATCGAACCTATCTATCGCTTGTTCCCCGCTCTCGCTTGCACGCGGAACGTGACATTTTTAATATAATAAAGCCGGTGTTCATCGATTTATAAGACGTCATTTTAAAAAAGGTATGGGAATAAAGCCTAAATACCCCCTCGATCCTGATCCTTTTCTCTTTTCCTTCCTCATCCCCTTATCCGTGATCGACAACGATTTGGTTGTGATTTCTAAGCATTATTACTTTCGTAATTCATGGAAAACACAGCCATCTCTATAGGTTACGGTTACCCCTTACCTTCAGGTGCTTGTTTGCCACCAAAGTTTTATAAAAAAAAATAACATAACCTAACGCCATCATTGTCGTACTATTTTTAATCTATTCTATTCTATTAACATTTATGCCAACACTTATTGCGCGTTCAAAGCATTAAAAACCCTATGGTCCTTTAATATACCTTCGTTTTGCTTGAGTTTAAGTCAGGGATTCAAAATAGTAGCTTTAGCAGTCACAAGGACAATCGAGTATCATTGGTCTGTGTTGGCAAGGTAGGATTTGTCCGGAATAAGGCTGTATGTATCTAAGAGTTTTTACTTACTAAACTAGTTACAGGGCAAACGGAAACTTTCAAGTTATGATCTACTGGTCTGAAAAGCCCAATAACACAGATGAAAAAGCGTGAACATTTATTAAGTACCATCAATGCTTAAGCTAGATTACCAATTCTGGACCTTGAATTTTTAAGACCAGGTTTTCTTACGATTATTTCTATTGCCGCAAAAGTCAGTAGGCGTAAAAATATATAAATTAAAAGAGTGGTTTTTAATATAAAGCTTCTTCCCACGACTGATAGATATAAATAGAATTGTTTTAAAGAATGAAACAAAAACAAAAGCAAGCACGCCAGTTTAAACCTTATTATTACATGCTATGAATTAATGTCGCATCTTCAACAAATGTTAACGTGTAACGTTTCATCTATAATATCATACCATTGCCATATTATTTTAGTGTTGCTTTTCCCGACTGCGGAAGTTAAAAAAGCTAATGTTTTTCGAGCGTATGTATGTATGTCTATTTCTTTGGCACGCTCTACAGACTAAATGGCTTAATGGATTTTAACATATGAGGTGTCATTAGTTTCGTATTAATAGTGGAATTGACATAGGGTATATAATATTTCAATGTAGCGTCAGCATGAAAAAAAGGGTTTCTTTCTTTTCACCTTGTTTAAGGCAGTCGGGCTTTTTGATTTTTATTAATATTATTTATTATTTCGTAGAAGTGAACAACAAAAGTCCGACAACTTTTCTACCTGAAATAATAAATAAAAGTGAAAATACCTCAAATATCTTGTGAATTGGACAAACAATAAACAAATGTTTTTCCTGTTATCAAAAGATGGAGACCAAGTACGGCTTTTACAGCCCCCGGCTATTTTAAACTCTACGAAAGTTGTCGACTTAATAAACTTTAGGGTATTTTTTATAAACAATTTTGGCAGATATTCCTATGAGAGCGGAAGACTGAAGTCGAATCTAATTCAATAAAGGCAATAAATATAAAAATTGGCCGGGATACGTAATTGTGGATAAAGGTTACCTTAAAATAAATATCAAGTATGATTAATGTTCGAGTTTTATTTTTAATGATGCTCAGAAAGAGTAATATGGTGTATTTGTAAAATAAATAAAATAATTTAAACAGTTTATCATCATCATTTACAATTTTTAACTTCGAAATTGTGCAAATAAATTAATATATCTTACTTCTCTAAGCTAATTATGCTCTAATAATTATTAAGCTGACGAAAATTGGCTAGATGCTATGTAATACCTTATTTGTATGTCAGTAAGTAATAAACAAATTCAAAAATTTTAAACATAGCATTTTAATCTCGACTTAATAAAAACCAATAAATGTACTTGGTCACTCCAATTTACATTAGCTATAAGCTATGGCCGCGAGCGGTATTTTCCATTAGATATTGTCTTATACCCATTTGACTTATTTTGAGTATTAATAGATCATACTACACAGTCAAAAGGTTTCGGGGTTCTTGTATCCCTGGGGCTTTCAATTGCGTATGTTTTCGTTAATGTTTTTTTTGTCTATTTTCTTGTTGTATTATGTACTAGAGCGCCCTCGCTTCGCTTTGGTATCAAAAGTTTTGTTCGATCTCACAACAAACTCCTACAGAAAATATAATAGTATCGTATTGCATCATTCAGATTTACGATGACGCTAAAATATTAAAATTCTGAAAATGACTTCAATGTTAAACATAATAAAATATAGCCTATGTTACTCGCTTAATTTATTAATTTCTAAAGGAGAAAGAATTTTCAAATCAGTAACGTAATTTTTTATTTAAATCGTTGCAAAAAAACAAACATAATATATACAATAAATCAAATCTTTTGATCTTTATAATATTAGTTTAGATTAGTATAGATTACGGCACGTGTATCGTAAGTTTGAATATAATTTTTGTATATTGTGGAAGAGTGGGCGTTTTCTAAAATAAATACGTTGTACGTTAAGCCGTTGAAGTTACTTGTGTATGTGTACGTATGACAATGGTTATATTTTAAAAAGTAAGTAGATACTCTTTTCTCTATCCATCTAAAACGTTCACTGCAGCCCACAAGATTCAAAGAAAGGCATTTGGTGACCGCAGTAAGGTAATTATTAGTACGATGATTGTCACTTCCCGACGCCAAAAGTACTATATAAGAACGTACCTACTGCAAAACGCAAATGTTTCATCTTCATATTTTAACGAAACAACGTCATATAATAACACAAAGAAGAGTCATTCATTACGTCACAGTTCAACTACTGGTAGCTTACTTGAGCGAATGTTAACTCAGAAAAACGTTTTATACTCCAGTTTTCTTTAACTGTACTTAATTGCTTAAGAAAGAGAATTGAGTTAGTTTGTTCAAGGCAATTGTCTTTTAAAATACGAGAGTTGCACTAAAATACAAGCTCTGTATTGATAGAAGAAATATTTACAATTAACGAACGCAAATCACTTCCAGTCGGAATAAGCATAATATCTAGGAGCCACAACCCCATGCATAGCAGTCATACATATTCGCCATTAGGTAAAAATATATACTAACGTGTTACATTTTATGATATGATTTGTTTTTTTTTTACGTTTTGATCTAAGAAAGCTGTAGTATAGCATCTTAGTTGTCTGGAAATTTGATTGCTTGCGAGTTGACAATTTGAGCGGGGACAACCTTGCCAGTCGCAGAAGTTAAGTTTTTTTTATCATGAACACTATTTCGTTGTCTTCGACAAGAGAAAACGGTATTTGTGCCTATCTCTATTATTTCAAATTCATTTATTGTTGTTTTAAAATAGGTACGCATTTCAAAGTTACCTAATCATCTATTTAATTATTAAAGTTTATAAGTTACCAAATTAAGCAAACAAAACGTATAAAATTATTTGAACAATTGGTCCGATTGACTTGGGAACTTATACAATACAATGTTTGAGAAAATCGAATTGTAACTCGAGATATTGAAAAGCACAATATATGAACGACAGTATATGAAGCTCAACAATCTTTATACGTAATATTTAGTCGACAACTTCAGCTTGTTTTATTCAATATGTTTTTATTCATCCAGTTCAAACATCAAGTTGTTTACCTTCGGCAATTTGGAAAAGGTGGTACTTATGAATGTAAGCACAGGAAGGGTAACAAAATTTATTTGTATTTTAGTAGTAACATTAAATTTATTTTTACTTGACAACTGCAACAGCTACTCAATTTTGAATTTGGCGACGGTATCATCGCAGCGGACAATATAGCACTTTGTAAACACCTAAAGTCACTACGGCAAAAACAACAGTGGACTATGATAATATGTAAGATATTGTTTCAATTAGAATAACTGCGGTGGTATACATACCTTTACAGATCTATAGATATAATATTGTCATATAAATACGTCATATAAACACATCTTTTGGCTGATATGATGATAATGATTTAAATTCTCTGTAATAAATGACAGATTACAAGACATTAAAAATCGTTTTATTAAAATGTCTCAGTTTACATTACCGTCTAAAAGTCGGTATGTTATTAATTTTTATGCGATATAACACCTTAATTGATTCTCTAAATATTATATTGCGTGACGTTTCTTTTTACGTCGACGTTTCGTAAATACTGTTTGTGAAATTTTCACGCGAATCAATTTATAAGTTACCCGCCATTTTACGTTTTGCTTTTTTTATTTTGTGAAGGTTTAACGCATTTTCATTAACCGACTTTAAAAAAAGAGGAGGTTTCTCAATTCGACCGTATATTTTTTTTTTATGTGTGTACGCGGTAATTTCGTCGTTTATGAACCGATTTCGATGATTCTTATTTTGTTAGAAAGAAGATATCCCAAGTGTGGTACCATGATAACGAAACCAGGATCTGATGATGGCATCTCAGGGAAATCGAGGGGAACTTTCAAAAATCGTACTGGCGACTAGTGCGTTTGTTTAAAGTACTTTAAGGCACTAATATTCAGTGAAGGTTTGGAGTCAATCTGATGATGGAGCCGACAGACAATCGAGAGAACTCGACAACGATTTACAGCAATTACATGGTGTTTGGACTTAATTCTTTTGTAATAATGAGAACTTTATACCGATATGGGTTTTAAGTGCCATTACAGGTGACCATAGACATTCCAGGGAATTCCTTAACAGCAGTCATGTCGGGCTTACTTCATACGGTTCAATATTCCAAAATGTTTAGTTCGTACAAAAATAATACCTAAGCTTTAGGTCTACCCATCACTGAAAATCGTGAAATAAAATAATTTTAAACAAAAAAACCGACTTCAAACGGGAAGGAACCTAAAAAGTTAAAAATAAGTTTAATTAGCAGAAAGTAATTCGTATTTTGATTTAGTTAATCAGAATTTTGAAGTTGGTGCCAAGCAAATACTATAAGAACCTTACTACAATAGCAAATTAGGATTGATTATACTAGGCACCTAGTTATTGTTTTACTTGGCACCAACTTCAAAATTCTGATTAACTAAATCAAAATACGAATAACTTTCTGCTAAGTAAATTTATTTTTAACTTTTTAGTTTTCTTCCCATTTGAAGTCGGTTTTTTTTTGTTTGAAATTATTTATCTAGTCATTTAATAATACGGTCAAAAGACTAAGATTTCACTCAGACTATATTTTTTTTATATTAGCCTACCAAAGTGACTCCACACTGCCTGATGGGAAGCAGTCAGTGGTATCCAGAAGTGGTGGCCACTATACCCAAAGCCATCGTCTTAAACTGCTGGTATGCTGGCGTCCATTATGGCAGCCGGCAATGGGGTTCGAGAAAGGGAATGAGGGAAAGTGCAAAGGGGGGAAATTGGGCTTCCCGTGCTCTTATTCACCAGCAGTAGTACGAATACTACTACTGTTTCGTCAATTGTCTATGAGAGGGAAGTACTACCCCAGACGATCCGGCCCATTCATGCTGAAACCAACGTGGATCTACTACCGTAAATATGTATGTACAAATGCAACGTAGCCTCACGTCTTTTTCCGCAAGGGGATATGCAGAGATGTATAACACCTACTTTTCGCCAGCTAACTCGCAAGTGACAGAGGCCGTTGCCACTTGCCGGACCCAATCTCAGGTTTTTAAGACTGAGAGTTTGTCGACAGAAAACGCAATGTCACTTTACCTGACAGCAGTGTGGCAGCAAATCGAGGCGAAAAAAAAGGCGCAAAATGAAATTCACGCTAAACGCTAAGCCTCACTTGCCCGCTCATAGCCTAAATACATTAACATACATGTTAATATGTTATTCAATCAATAGAGTCTCTAATATCGAGCACTAACACTGATTAGCAATGCCGTGTTAGTAAATAATCGTGGCACAAAGGTAATCTGTCACCTGATGCACTTGTGCGTAATTATTGTACTACATTTACATAAATTAAACGAGTATTTCGCTCATTATTATCGTGAACAAAGCGAGAAAGCTGTTCTCCTTAATTTCTTAAAAGTTATGTCGATCAAGTTAAAATCAATGAATAATTTATGATATCTACAGTAGAACTTTGTCGCAAAAAAAATTCTGCATGTTTTCTAGAGGAATTGTTTCGTGTATTTAGTCAAAAAGGGCATAAAACAAAATATGCGTTTACAAAAAACAATCTTATCCATATTATCATAAAATCAAAAAGTGCTTAATCGTAATACTCAGTTTTATTCATTCCACTAAAAATGTGAGGTTACAAGTGGTTTTAAATAGGTAGCGGTCAATACCGATATTTCGTTGAATGACAGTAACGATAGATTTATAGTGAAACGGTTGTACAGTGCTAAAAGAAACCCAATAGCTTGACCGTACTTACTTTTATTTCAATGGGTAGTATAATGAAGAGTGATTACGGGCGAGGTAACCTGTTCGAAACATTAAGCTTAAAGTAAATAATGAATGAGCGCATAAATAGTCTAGCTTGTTTAGACACTAAAATCCTAAATATTAGAATAGAATATTCTTTCTTGCTTTTCATTATTCGTTGTAAAATCAAAATCTTCCAGGAAAATAAACGAAGTTTTTTTTTTAAATTAGCCTATGAAAGTGACACCACTCTGCCTGATCGTAAGCAGTTAGTGGAATCCAGAAGTGGTGGACACCATTTCAAAAGCCAAACTATTGGTATGATAGCCCTTCACTATGGCGGCTTAGTGAGATGCTTTTTCACGTGCCGCTAAAAAGACCCAGGCTCATAATTAGATGGTAACACATGCGCTGGTATAGAGTTCCAACCTTAAATTGAGCGGCAAAAGTAAGAAGTGCAACTTACCATTTCAGTACCGCAAGTATAAAATAATTGTAGGATTAAAAAAAAGTTGAATCTAAATATGTAACACTCCGTGATATCCGTATACCTACGGACATCACGGAGTGTTTTGTTAATACGATGTTTCGTCGTATCTCTACTTGATCTGTAATGTGGTGTGAATGTGATTTGAAAACCTTAATTACTAGTTAATTACTCGACGAAGAAATTATGTTGTTGGCATTTAAAAACTTTTTTCTAAAATAGAGTGTTTTTTATCGTAAACTAATTATAGTTTAGATACAGAAGCGCAATGTAGTGTTAGCAGGAAACAATAGTTTTAGTTCAAATTGCTTCGTCATCAGAGCACATTTATTTTATAGCAATTTATTTACATTTTTTTATCATCCTCTAGTAACGTGTTGTACTTAGCTGTTTGTGTCAATTAGTAAATACAACACCGTAAAACAAATTCAATCAAAAATTGAAAAATTTTAAGACTTAATATTAAAAAGCCACACGAAAAATCGAAAAACAGAATGATCGGTAAGTAAGGTAAGTTGGGCGGCCATTTCTGGGCACCATTTCGTTTATGAGCATCGTAACGGTCCACTACGGGAGAAAGTGCGCAACTGAAATGAATCGTATTGCCAGAATTGTTTCATTAAAAATGTTATTGGACTCCAGATTGGCGTTTTTTTTTTAAATTGACTCTTTGTGCTTATGTTATTTCTGATAGTTGTTAAAATAAATTGGTTTAATGTTTAATAGTGTAGTAATTTAGTTTTAATTACTACGCACGCGTTTTACACATAGTCAATAATTGATTAGGACCTACTAAGACGACATTTTTGATGGTTAAACAAATAGTAGGGCATCACAAGCTTCTGATTCTTCTAATGATTGCCATAGTTATAGTCAATATAGATATTATTTTTTACACAGCCACACAGGGTCTATTGATACAGATTGCATGAGCATTGATCACTACAACTCCAAAAGGGGATTGACAATTTCGTACTTATATAACATAATTATAAGTTTATATTTTCGAATGATATTTCTCTTCACTTTATATCAATAAATATCTAAAATAAATTTGCAGATTTTACACATGAATTCGATTCAAAAATTATAACAATACTTGGCCGGTATCTGAAACAGTGCTATCAAAACTCTTGAACTTATTTAAAATTCTTTTATTTTAGTGTACCACAATTTCGCAAACACATACGTATAAGGTTCACTTTAAAAACAGGCTAAAAGCGAGATGGCTCCTATAACATCTAGTAAACTCACTTGCTTCAGACCATTCGATTTTATTACCAATCGTAAAAGAATCGGATAAAAAATCGCAAAAAGTGCTGAACGAATGAAACATATGTTAATTTGATTGACCGCGGGAGAATCGACGAAAATTAACCTGGCATTCACTTTTTAAAACACGCAACCCTATTTTTATCTTATGTTTTCGAAGAAAAAAGATAGCGTCAGCTCTGTTTTTCGGCTATCTAAGATTCATCGGAGATATTATGGTGATTAGAATGTTAAAAAATGCTTCGTCGAGGCAAATAAGGGATAACACTCGGTAATATTATTTAATCTTAAGTTTGGCCTTCTTAAATTTCTGATTTTTACATTGTTATATATATTGGGCTGTTGGTTATTTTCGCGCGTGAACTGTTGCATGGCTTTTGTTTAAAGATAATACACAAATTGACCTGTATACTGTCCAGCATATTGTGTATCCGTGCCCAGCAAAACTCCCACCGGCATTTATTCGTAGAGGTGACAGTTTTCAACAATAAGTAGGTAATTTATACAATAATTATAAGCAAGCAATATTATTAAGTTTATTGTTTTTAAAATATATTTTTAATTATTATACTAATAGCTTATAACATCTGACAGTCGACACACATAGTTTTATTGCTACAAATAAATTGTGATTTAAAACTAAACATGCAATTAATGTTGATATTTTTAATGTTTTGGTGTATGCCTAGTTGTCTTGTATGTCCTTAAACAAATAAATATATAAAACTTGTTCAAAGTAACACACAATATTACGGTGACGCGTGTATACAGTTAATCCGGCATCCGGACGATAAGTTCAAAAAGGAAAAGATTTTGACTTTAATTTACAACACTTTAATGTTAAACGACTTAGTACGCGGCATCGAAATGTTTCAGCTCAAAAATTAGTAATGAAAACATTATCCGCAATTCACCTTTTAATAAAATATGTGTTTAAAACTTTTCTACATGATCTCAATAGATATTTGGTGTTTTATAGCGAATGTGGAACATTTTCCATTTGTTTTGTAGATAGAGATCCAATCGTCATATAGAGTCGTGAAAATAAATAATAAGTACCTACCTATAGCGGCGACAATTATCTAGATGATCCCACTAAAGGCATAATAATGATAGTTTATTCTTGAATTGTAAGTTAACAAATAATAATCATCCTATTCAAAAACCTGAACATAACACATAAATGCTTTTAACCCTCAAAAGACTACTGAAATGGTTCAAACAACAGAAATTTAGTTACCTATAGGCGAGATATGAAACAATTTATATTAACCGTGCAAATTCTATTTGTTTATAATAATATATTTACAAAACAAGTTTGGAAAACATCCAGAGAGATAAGAGATAAACTGAATTGCCTATTTATACAGCCCGTAACTATAAACGTGATAGTAATCGGTGTGTAACATAAAAATATAGTGGCCAATTGTAGCCGATGGAAGGAAATTACACTGGATAAGCCATATAATCATCAAACATTAGGCACTCTCGTGACTGTATGTATTACATTCTCGTGTTTATTTTGTTTTTAGATAATGTTTTGTTTTTAAAGTTATACGTCAAACAAGTGCAGCGATCAAAGCTCATGCCTTTTCTGTATGACAAGAAGCCTTTGGAGTGGGACTATAACAGGCTGGTTTTACAATTTATTAGTATGACGTCTTGTTTTAGTCAGACGTGTAATCACTATTTTAAAGGCGAATATATCGACATAAATTATGGTATAATGTCAAATATTACCTAATGTAAGGAGAGAGAATCTGAACACAGAAAATATTTTATATAATAGTATAAATATTTTGCCGAAACTGTAAATTGATATTTAATTGATACTGTTAGGTAACGAGCCGAGTGTAATGATTTTTGTAGGATTTAAATCAACTTACTAAAATCAGTAAATTTAACACACAAATGATCGATTATTGCCGTATTAACGGTATTCACTTACATATAGGTAGTAAATAGTAAAGTAAAAATAGTATTATAAGCGCATCAAAACATTCTTGACACGTCTATCGCGAATTAAACTGTAGGTACATGTGTGCGTGACTGAACAACCCAAACTAATCATACGTATAACACAAAAATAACATAAAACGAGCATAACCCAACCCTTAACTACAACCCAACTACTCCACAAAGACCTTGTATTATGCATTCCGGTCACGTGCCGTTAATCTGCTATTGTTACAGATTATTAGACAACCATTGCCTATTTACTAGTAACGCAATTTATAAAACCGCTTGAAAATCCGCCTTATATTCAGGACAATTAAATAAGGTTTAAAAAGAGAAAACTAACAGCGTTTGCGTATTACGTGGGAGTCGATAGGAGATTGCTAGAGGTTTTTTTGGAGTCAATTTAAAAATAGGACAATAAGGTTTTTAGTAAATTTGTGCCTGATTGTTATTTAATTCAAAGCAAAAATATAATATAACCTTAGACCATGATTATAGCAAGTCACACCACTTAAAATTTTCTATTTAAACGACTGTATTAAACTGAACTGTATTTTTTCCTTTTTACAATGCCTTTTCTTTTTTTTATGTAGGCAGACCTCCATGCTACATTTGCCATAAGAAAGTGACCACCACTCTTGCTATTTTGGTAGATTAATATTAAAAACCTCTTTGGACCTTTTAACATACATGGTTCCTCCTAAACCTTCTTTCCCGTCACACAATAGAAGTAAAAACGTCTACAATCAGCCTTTTGATATTAATTTCACATCACGTATCAAGATATGAATATTTTCGCTACATTTGTTGCCTTTTGTTCCAGTATTCGAGACTGAAATTGCTATACGATTATATTTTTGTTAGGGAGATAAAATAAAAACGAAGAGACTTACTGTAATGTTCTAGAACTTTCAAAGAAACTAAAACTATTTAAAGTCATAGAACGTTAGAAGTTTACCGTGAATACTACTCGTTTTTATAACCTAGACTTATATATTTTAAACACAACGCTCGCACTAGGAAACAAGTTCTGTGTCGCAGAGGAAACATAACAAACACAGACAATCAACGAACTTGAGGTACATGTTGGTTTTAGCATGAAAGAGCCAGATCGATTCAGAAAGTACTACTCTCATAGAACATCGGCGTAAATTATTACTTTCCATACTAATGCGTTCATTCAGTGAGCGAGAGCGCCCGCCGCACCCCCGCGGTACCTACTGTATGGTTTTTCCCTCGTCTCTATTTCTAACTGCTTGTTTATATTTTCTAAGCTTTCTTTCTGCAAATCTCAGAAAACAGCCATGTCCATAATTTACCATAAGTTACCACTTACTATCAGGCGGGTTATATTTGTTTGCCACCAAAAATAAAATCCCTAAGCGTGGCGATAAAAATAAACTTCAACCTTATCAATTTAAACTAAACCCTTCAATACAGATCTTAACCGTTAAACACCGGCAGTTATGTTCATGGTTACATTGACCCTTTAGATAACCATCGGTCACAACCATGCATCACAACAGCTCTTAATGGCTCCCAGTGTAATTAGACCCCAATTTGTAAGCGGTACACCAAGTACATCCGGTGGGTTACGTTGTGTTTATTTTGTAAACAAACAAGTACAGTTCGGTAGCGAACTTGCGCTGTCGTGTGTACTCACTTTATTTGTATGTGATATTTATCTCTGTAAGACAACTTACTTTTTGTTTGGTTTAGTCTTGGCAAGGATTAATGTTCTTCCATGGGTGACGTTTTAAACAATCTCTAGTGTTGACTTAATATCAAGTGGTTACACTTTTAGTGTTATTTATAAGTGTATCAAGTAAACCACGGTATTCTGTTTACCTACGAGGTTTTGCCGGGCATTTAAAATAATACACATTTTAACGACTAGCCTGAGATTAATCAATTGTTGGTTAATAGTTATAGAACAACTCTACGTCGGCAGACTTGTATTTCTCTAGAAAGAAATTCACCAATGGTAAAATTCTCGGACACATCCAAAAAATTCTATCAGTCTCCATCCCAACAACCCCCACAACAAGCTTTGTTAGTGGCCAGTATTAGTTAATTCTACATATAAATAGAAAAGTTGTCATTAATAGTGCCCTAAAAGTTCTACGTTTATACCAGAACATTCTAGAATATTACTCTAATAAACCTTAAGGAGGTTTCATCAAGAAAAATATGCGTTCTCGTTAAAACTAAGTGTTGGTATAAAATTGTTATAGTCGGCTACTGACTTTAAGACAAAGGCAGAGGCCACTGAGCTAAATTGTATGCAAGTATAATATATCAAGACCATGAATGTATTATTAGGTGATATTAAAATAGTAACTCTTCTAGTTTGGAAGCGTTTTGAATGGACTTTCTGCTAAGTTTAATGTGTGTGATAGTTACATCATCGAGATTTAAGAAAATAATATTAAGTACCTACTGTAAGCAGTATGTTACTTACTATGGTAGTGTATTGGATAGTGTGTTTCAACTGCAAATAATATGTCAAAAGTCTAACTACATTGCAATACATTGCAATTAGAGAGCGCCGGAGGCCCAATTTCCCCCCTTTCCTCTTTCCTCACGTCCCTCATTTCCTTCCCCTAACCCCATTCCCAGCCGCCATAGTGGAGGCCACCATACCAGCAGTTTAAAACGATAGCTTTTGGTATAGTGGCCGCCACTTCTGGATTCCACTGACTGCTTACCATCAGGCGGGGTGGAGTCACTTTGGTAGGCTATACTATAAAAAAAAAAAAAAAAATTTAACAACCCGACCAAATTTCAAACATAATTATATAAAGATAAATTAATGGTAGCTACTTCACAATATGATTCAAATATTTAATATTTATTTTATCTGTCATTTCAAAATTCGAACGAAACAGAATAGTAGCATCAAAATAATATTAATATACGTCAACAAAAATAACGAGAAGTATATCCAGCCAGTACATACTCGTACATAATCGAGAACCACGTATTGTATCGCTTTTATGTATTTATCGAGGGAAGCTTTATTTTATAAATGGAAAACAAACTGAAGCGAAGGTTAAATTGTAACAAAAATATTGCAAGAGCCATGATTAGGCGAATATATTTCAAAACATCGGATGCTTTGCCCGATTCGTTCAATACCGTGATAGATTAAAATGTACGTTAATGGTAGGGTTGCTGTGTAAAATATTTTATCGTAATATTGGAAAATTAAAGTTTGTAATGTAATCATAACCGGAATTATTAGATATTTGTTATAATATATATGACTGTAGCATCTTTCCTTAGAAATATTGCATTCTTTAAATAATTTAGTTTTAATTATTATCTAATACTCAAGAAACATTTACAGCTGATTCTCCTATATGTTTAATTCGATAGAGCAATCAAACATAAAATTTAATTTAATCAGTACCTATCCTGATAAAACGTTCTGGACACTACGAGGTCATTATTAATTAGGTAAACAAAACAAAACAAACAAAAACTTTAAACCGTTCATAATAAATATAACTTTAGATATAATTTTTTTTAAAGTAGCAACCCTAACACGTTCAAAATACACTGCCCGGTTATAATGAGCACCAAAATTTGTATTCCCGACATTTGAATAGCACCCGTGCCCAATTTATAATAATACATAATACGAACGTAGTATGCGAATAGAATATTACTTATTTCCATAACATTTCATGGTACTGCTGAAATTCAGTAACGTGGCATTGATATTGAGTACGAATGCGAATTACTGACTATACAAATTAGTAATAAAAGTGGCTTTGACTCAATGATATTTAGTTTTACAGGTTTATCATATGCCTCTTACATTAAATACGTTAAATAACTTTAAAAAATCTATATCTACTTGTGAAAATGTTATGACAAACTTCATGCAATCTATGCAAGTTTGCTAGCTAGGGAACTGGCGGCGAAGGAAAACATCGTGCAAGTTTTCAAAACTAACCCAGTAAAATGAATAATTATATTATAAGTAAATTTCCAACAAAAATAGTAATCATACACTATCAACGTTAAATATACGACGAATTATAAAAATGTATTCTACCTAAATCACTTGCATGGGTTCAACGTACATGCAATCCATTTGGTAATACTACAAGTCAATTGAAATATACGTATATCTGATAGGTCATATAAAAATGGATCTAGCACTTAACTGTATTAAAACAGACTAAAACATATTTACGAATATACGAAAATTGGATGCATCTGTGCAAATTTAAATTTATTGAACTGAAATCCTCTTTTAGTGTTGTGGCAAAAATCATAAAGTTAATTCGATCTATCAAATTTGAATTTGAAAACAGAACTTATATGTCACAAATTTAAATTGACACTGAATTTTCTAAAAAAGCATTCACTTAGGTTTATTTTATTTTATTGTCATTACAATTTGAAAGAAAAATCCTTTATGATCATTAAGCAATAAATTTAAGAGAGGCAAGCTGATAATACGGTGTGATATTAACCCGACTCGGTATGCTTATTGCTATTACGAATGCAAATACCCAGTTCCAAACACAATTTTTTTATTTCACAATCAAAGCGGTAATTACAAACCGCTAGGGACATTCCGACTAGCTTTAAAATAAATCTTATCTACCATTATGCAACGAAAATTGATGACGGAACATTTTAATTATACATTTCATGTAAAGACTTATTGTCTGGGGAGACGGCAACTTCCCTATTCTGAATTAATCAAGAAAACAATTATCCATTCTTGTTACATTCCGGCATTGTCTTTTGGTCTTTGCCTTCTAATTTTCTGTTTTTTCTTTCAGACAGTGCATTACAGATACGTCTTAAAACATGAATTCGTAATTTGAATTTTCATGTTGTTTTTGGGCGGTGTGATTTGTTTGGAATATTAACACGATGTAAAATTATAATTTGCATATTTTGTATATATAAATTGTATGTTTTTTTATTGAATATTAAATACAGAATTATAATGAATAAACAATTTTCAATGTGTCAATTGATTATTCAAGTCTGGACCTGTATTTTCCATAAATATCTCTATTAATCGGATTACGTGTAGTTACACAAAATTTAGTTGTTATTACCAAACAAACAAACTTTAGAACTAATAAAATATGTATATCACATAATGCCCGGTCACAAATATGCACAGTAAAACTTACATAACCTAAGGTTTTACGCAAATAACTAAAACAATATGGTTCATAGGATGCATGCACTTTAGCAAACTTTCAAAAAGGAACAAGCTATAAATAATAGAAGAAACAAGAAAAAAAACTAAGCCACCTTATACAGCTTGACGACCCTTAAGAAACAATAATAATAAAGGAAGAGAAATCTCTCTTTATGCAGATAACACAGACCAAGGACTGGGACACGTAGGGTAAGATTTCCATCAAGATGCAACTGCTTCCAATCCAGCTTTGTAAATCGATAAGAGTAGTCTTTGTTCAGCAATAAGGGTAACAATTTTATAATTTGAAATTTAACAAAGTTCGAAACTTTAAAACACAGCAAATAGCGATTTATCCCCGATTTAACTGAGTAACTAATGTAACGATCAACGAACGTTTACACAAAGTGTATGAAATCGAGGGTAACGTGAAACTAGAGTAAACTTAGCATAAGTTAGGTGCAACTAAGCTAACATCACCCGATATTGCTGCACAAATTAGGCATAAGGTTTATTGGTACTTGTTCAAAGAACTTTATCGTGATTATAAAAGTATACTTACTTAGTTTAAAAAAACACACAGATACACACACACCTACACCTATTAATAAGTTTTATTCCGTTTGAGAATTTAACAATTTTATTTGGTATAGTAGACTTAAGCAGCCATTGACGTAGTCTCAATTAATTATCTAGATGTTATTTGCATACAAAACGATATGCTTGTAAATACATAGCAATAAATTGAGTTTATTTCTTAGTTTACACATCATCATTTACCAAATTAATATAAACTTCCAAAAACTCATAGAAAATTCAATCAGAATCAATTTGCGTATACAATTTTGAACAAAAACTCGTTCGTATTGTATTGAAAGTTGAACCAACAATCGCCGTTTTTACTCGTCTACCCTCGGCCTAATCCCGATCGGCTTTACCAATGAATCAATTAATGCAGGGTTAATGGTACAGGGTTAAATCGATGACGCGCAACTGCTAGATTTGAGTTTATTTGCATAAACAGATGAGAAACTTTAGTCTCTATCGATTTTAGACGATAGATGTTTTAATTTGAAAAAGGATTTGTTGTACTATTCATATATTCTATTAGTTTTGCGTCAGTGTTGCCTATAATAAGTATGATTTGTTTTTTATTGCTGGTAATAATAATAATAATAATAATAATATGTGGACGCTATCACACACCGTCATCTAGCCCAAGCTAGGCAGAGCTTGTGTCATGGGTACCTACTAGATAACTAAAATATAATACTTAAACATACTTTTTTTTTGTAAATACATACTTAGAATACATAGAAAACACCCACACTAAAGACAAATACAAATGTTCATCACACGAATATTTGCCTTCCGCGGGAATCGAACCCACGACACCCGGCGTCGCAATCAGTTACACTAACCACTAGACCAACGGTGCAGTCAATAATAATAATAATGAAACATTTATAAACTTCTGCGCGGGTGCACGACGATATACAAACATTTGCTTCAAAAACAGCAATAGGTACCTATATATAATACTACAAGGTGTCTCAAAAAAAAATTTTATATTTAGCTAGCTTACTGCGTGAACGCAACGTATCCGAGGGGCGCGGGGGTTATGTCAATCGGTAGCCTGGCTCTTGGGAATTCAGTCGCTATGGAGCAACGCTGGATAAATCAAAACCCGGGCGACCTAGGTCATCAAGAACGGTAGAAAACGTGGAGAGTGTTAATCAGTCTGTTTACTTTTTTCTATGGGGTTATCTTAAATCTAAAGTTTATGCGAATCAACCGACTTCACTGGCGCATTTGAAAGAAAATATCCGTCATGAAATGGCAGCCATCCCTGAGTCCACCTGCCGTGCCGTCATAAGTAATTTTACTGTTCGATTAAATGAGTGCCGGGAACGCGAGGGTCTACATTTAGACAATGTTATTTTTAAGAAATAAATCCCCAAAAGGTGTATTTTAAAAATTAATAAACAGTTTTTCTATATACGGCTTACTTTTTTTTTAATCGATCCACTAAATATAAAATTTCTTTTGAGACACCTTGTATATACTTAATGTAATTGTTTACTACTTAACTAAAAAAATCCCAAATTCGATATTATTATTTGTTATTTTTATTGATCGCTTTGTCGGCAAAGCTTGAGCATTACATTGATAAAGTTCGCTTTCAGTCAGTGTTATCAAAATTCTTGTGACAATTAGCAAGTTATATTATGTATGACATAATGCTATTTTATTTTTCAACTTACGACTTTTATCCTCTAAGCATGTGTATATAAATTGCAAAAGTGATCTAAAATATAATATGCAGAAGTTTAACACAATAACCGCTGACGAACTGTACTGGACGAAAGTATTACATCGCGGTTCATAAACTATTCGCAGCGAGGCAATGTTAGTGATATGAGAACCGCTAGGGTTGCCACTTTTGTTACTATACTAAATTTTTAGGTATATATTTTAGTGGACAACGTAACAGTATAAAAAAGTGTGTGTATAGTATGAAAATGTGTAATATACAATGTTATAAATGGATAAAAATAAACATATAAATTACATTGTTTGATAAATTATTAGCACCTATATAGAAAGAAACGTTTCCGAAACAAGCTAGAATATGTATAATTTTTTTAAGGTATTAAAAATTACAATCCTTCGACATTGTTTCTTGAATGACGTAAACCTTATGGTTTATTTGCGTACAGGGTACTCGCTCGCTGTTTAATAAAGTACCTAGTTTAAACTTTATAAGGTAGATTTAGGAAAATAGATTAAATTGTTGTCTAAAAAATTGTCGACACTAATTTCAAGCGTTAAATGAATATTACATAATGCTGACACATTTAAAAATATTTTCTTTAAGTTTTACTTTAACATTTAGCAAGTAGGCAGCCCTACAACTGCTATAACTTCCTCTAGAGAGAAACCACGTGAGGTATCAACCTATGGAAATATTATATAATCGGCTAACCGTAATAACTTACGAGTATCGTATAAATTGTTCAATAAACAACATTATAAATATAGAATTACGGGCTAAATGGCCATTTTGATAGCGAGTTGAGTGCTTACGGGCAACGATATAGTAATGTCAGTCCTTTAATTCTTATGTTCCTTAAATTGTATTATCACACGATAGTTAGATAAATGGTGCACATTTTATTTTGTTTAATATATAACATCAAATAGAAGCTAAGTTATTAATATTTTCCTAAACATGAAGACTTAGACATTCTAAGAGTAGTGGTCAACATTCCATTTGCAGTCATGATCAACACTATCCTAGTTTTATTAGGTGCTCTTCAAAGACTTGATATCAAAGCTAAAAACGTCAATCGCAGGACATCTTCTCCTTAAAGAGTGCTTAATCATCGTGCTTTGCAGGCGAATGATCGCAGTAAGGTGGTATTTTATACGCAGTATCGTCTTTGCTGT
This sequence comes from Parascotia fuliginaria, assembly GCA_963082885.1. Lineage (NCBI taxonomy): Eukaryota > Metazoa > Arthropoda > Insecta > Lepidoptera > Erebidae > Parascotia > Parascotia fuliginaria. The sequence continues at coordinate 4,397,022 of OY720182.1, read as the reverse complement.
TTAGCTTATCGAAGCTTAGATTAACTAAAACCTAACAGTTGTCAAGTATCCTGTAAGATACACTTTATCACAGTATATACTAATCTAAATCTAGTAACAAATTGATCTGTCAACGTCTAATGTGTGGGTTAAAATCTATTATTTTTGGTATGGGTCTGATCTGTCCCCATGATTGATGCATTGCCCGGCAGGGGACCCTTCGATACTAGCCCATTTAAACTGATTTTCTCGAGGGTTATACGTCGTATATAATCCGTGTCTTCGTATGAATTTATGGAATTTATTTTTGGCAAGATTTGTTCAAAGAATGAAATAGGGCAGAGACTTTTATATGTGAATGTTTTTAAAAATACTATTAGCTATAGTACGAGTATACATGGGGCTAATAAAATATAGAATGAAGGAATAACAAATAATCAAAACCAAGTTTGAAATAAAGAATGCACCTCTAATGGGCATGTCTTCCATTAAAGATTACCATTACCACCATCATTATTTAGGCCAATTAGGACAATTATGTTAGAAAATTAATCAATTCTTCGTAATCGTGCCCGGTACATTGCCTATAGCAGATTAGATATCTCTGAATTAAAAGTTAGACTGAGAACGTTTCTTAATTAAATTTATCCCCATTACATTTTTTTTATTTTTTTTTTTATTTATTATCAATTCACAATACAGGATAGACTTAGTATGAATAGCATAAATAAACCTCTGAGGTTTGTCTTTATGCTACGAGACTCGAATTTACAAGCATTCAGCGAACTTAATAAATCTTAATTTTAGTTTGACAGTATAGGTAACTATGATCTAGGTGAGATACAACATAATATCTACAACACAAAGTAAAATACTTAAGTACAATACATCTTGATTATATTTATGATATTATTGAATATAATAAATACAAGCTTCAGTTAAACCAGGTAAGTACATCATTACGTGATATTCTCAATATTGTTAATGAAATATTCTTTCAAAACAGATTTATAATTATTCTTTGTAATTTTATTTCGCAAATCACAAGGTAGTTTATTAATTAAACGGGGAACCATATAGCGGGTAGTTCTTTCACCGAACGTATTCTCGACGCGTACCGTATATAACTTGTTTTGAGCGATGCTTCTTGTATATACAGCATGTTCAACTTTTTCAAATAAGTTTGAATTAAAAAAATTTTCTTTTAATACATTTAATTTTAATTGGATGTGAACAGGTAAGACATTGCAGTGTTTAAAAAGGCCTACTTCATTATTTTTATATTGTAATTTCGTTTTTGGTGATACTACTCTTTTTAATATACGTAACTGTAATTTATAGATTTTATTGAGTTGTGTGCTATAGGTCCGTCCATAACTGCTAAGACAGTACTGAACATGGGATTCTGCCAATGAATTGTATAGCATTAGTTTAATTTTATACGGTATACGTCTACTTAGTATGGTGATATTCGCTAGGAATTGTCTTAATTTGTTACAGACATGTTCGATATGGTCAGTCCAAGTTAGTTTACCATCTATTTTTAGTCCAAGATATGTATGTGAATCAGTATGTTTAATAATAGGAATATTCTTAAACTATTTCTAATTGTCAGTAACGACGCCTATAAACATCTGTTTTTAATTTATGGCAAACTAATATGCGAGGTATATTTATCAAATGCAATATTGCTAACAAAACAAGCATATATTTATCTGTTTGATATATCTCTAATAGCCGTACTTGTGTATTTTGTTAACAAAGTACCATTAAATTAGGATAATGGAATTCTATTATTTAGTTCGCAAACAAAATATATTCAAAATTATGACAGAATGATATGAATGTTTTTCTAGTTGAAGTTAGTGTTTTGTGTTGTCTATAAAATGTGTAGATCTAAAAAGGGTTTATTGTAAATTCGCCACATTTTCGATACACATTTCACAAGATGTTTCTGAAAAATGTGACGAATCTACAATAAAAAAAAAAAGAAATCAGCTTTTTTGTTTATTTAAATTAAATATTTTTGTTTTTAACCAAAAATTTCGCTCAATATTTTGTCGTAAATCATCATGTTTACTAAGCGGATTAGCAATCGCATTGGGTCGTCTTACAGATAGCCGCTGCTCGTCTTTTGTTGTATGATTTGTCTCCGCATTCCCATGTCTGACTAATTACGCTAAGAAAAATAAGAAAGGTGGCCGAAGCGAAAATAGATTTTAATAATGTAGATTAGTTAGTAACTATTGATTAAAGTATTGATGAATACATACACTCTTACTCCCTTCCCATTCAATGAATGTTTAAGTCTGCGCGGGCTTATAAATAGAGACGTAGGAGCACAATCGCAGGCTACATCTATCAAAGCACCTGATGATTGATGAGGCTGACCCGCGTCGATACGTTTATTTTGAGGCGAGCCGTGATTTTTCCGCCGCGGCCAAATTGATTGCCATGTTTAGGTGAATAAGCGAGCTTGTAACGCGTGATAGAGATGTGAGAATGAATGTTGATGTAATAATGAGGTCTGAAGGTCTAATATAAGTTGACGGGCAGTCGGAAGGTATAACCTCAAACATATAAATCATTTTTGTAAATTACTGTAGTTGTAGAAAATTGTGTTAGTATTTAAGCTCGCCGCACATACAACTAAATACATAGACGATATATATTACTTTTTTTTTCTTGAGAGGTGGTCAGAGATTTAATATATTCACGTTTGCCTAATTATGTATCCTAGTCATACATAAAGGTCCAATGTATTGACTTCGAACTGAATTGACGTAAGTATTTACCCTATTAATGTGATATTAATGTTCCCTATCGCCCGTATCCGAAAGAACAAACTTTGTCAAGGAATAATTTAGTGATTGTATTTGTTTCAAAACTAGATTATTATCTATCTCGAAATAACAAATAATATTGATTGAATATCCAAACGCTCAAAGACTGGTAGGCATTACGGCTAATGGAAACGAAATCCCGAGAAAGTAAGATTGACATAATAATACTGCTGGCTTGCCGAAGGAAAAAATGCAGGAATTATAAATCACTTTATAATCCGTGACAAATTGGAAACTTAATCCCGGTTATAGACAGGAATAGGAATGCTTTGCGACCTAATTTATATTTTAAACCGAAATGAGTCGCGAATCAAGCGGCCTTGTAGATACAAGCCAACCAAGAAATTACGCTAAAATGAAATGCAAATTAGACAAATTTATTATTATCCTGCGGTCAAAAAAAAATGGAAAATCCTCAAGAGGGGAATACAGGAAGTGATTTATAAGAGCTCTCCAAGATTTCGGTCGGCAATGCAAAAAATACCTAATAATTTCGTACACCTAAGTATAATTATTAGCCTCTCGGGTTCAAGGGGATATACAAAATGTACATTATTGGAATACGGAAATACGAAGATATATTTTGACGTTAAGCCTCAAAGTTTTCTCAAGTTTAAAGGAGGGTTTCGACCTAAACCGTGACCTATTGGCCTCGGTGCAGAGGTTATTTTGCGAAAGCCTAATTAATTGGTGGCTGATAAATACATTAAAGCTTAGTTAGGTCGGCGCCAATTTATTCAACTAATGATTAATTTCGTAGCTAAATGTGACGAAACAACAAATTATCAATGACATACAAATTAATAATTACTCATCACACAACTAAATTGATTGGTTTTGGTATATTTTTAACTTCACAACGCAGTGTTCTAAAAAGATCTTTGATTTGTTTATATTTTCACTATCCAAAACAACGGTTTATATTTAAAAGAGAAGTGTAAAGCTTTTGTCGTTCTATTGTGTCAAAAAAATGTGTAGTTTTCTAATCGATATTCGAAGTTTTTTAAACGGTTAGTGATAAAGCATCTTACGAAGCCACTATAGTGTGAGGTAGCTATATGACAAGACATTGGGATGGTAACCATCGCAACATAGTCTACTAACTGCGTAACATCATGCAAAATGGCTTCCTTTTTAAGACTATATAAATTTTAAAATTTGAGTCATACAAGGAACAGCTAGTTATGTGTAATATAAATGAAATTTGTCAAGTTGAAGACTTATAAAGGGGTGGTTTGGCGTGCTGCCAGTGAGACAGCCGGCTGATAACATAATTTTCAAACATTATGTAATTGCTGTCGGAATATAAATACTTATTACCAGCAATATATTTGCAAGCTTCATTTTAAGTTAGAATTAGTTTATTATTATACTACCTTTCTGCCGCGCGGTTTCACACATATCTTTGCTTACTGCTCAGCTGCCGTCGCCAGTAGCGTGATGTTAAATAGCCCATAGCCTTCCTCGAGAACTGAGCTATCATACGCAAAAAGATTTTTTTTAAATCTGACTGGTAGTTCCAGTGATTAGCGCGTTCAAACAAACAAACAAAAAAACTCTTTCGCCTTATATAATAGTATAGAGATACTCGTAGATTACAGTTTATGTCTTTATATGATGATGGTGTTATTTTATATGGAGATGGCTTGAGGAATAGATGGTCAATAGAAATAAAAAGCTCTAGAATGCAGACCTCGGACTGAAAAGCGTTGTGTACGAACGTCCGTCAACAAGATGGATAGATGAGATGTCCTATCCCAGTCTCAACCTGTTCGTTTGGAAAATGTTGATGAAACTAAATGACTAATAAAAGTTTTTTTTAATTAATTACCTATGTAAATATAAAAATGTATACTTAATATTTTTTTGTATCTTATATTTCTTTAATTGTCTTTTAAATAGTCTACAAGCATTTCAACCCACACAGTTTTTTGTGCTATAATAATAAAATTAATTTATTTTCTGGTCACACAACTTTTACTAATAAAATTGTAGTTATATTATAAGAGTACGATGTTTTGACAAGACTCTAAGACCTTTTCTAGGATACTAGCTATGCTTAAATTATAGTGCAGTTTTTCAAACGTTTTTCTCACAAAAATGGTAGTCAAAACAAAATATCTAAAAACGTAACTTAATCATACAAAATCGACACAGCTGGTACAAATACATGAGTAACATTCTCCTCCACGCACATAGTATAAATAAACTCCAAATATTCCAATTGGAAGTCCATAATTCGGGTGAAAAAGTACAATCGAATGCGTATCACAAATATAGAACCCGCTGGGGATATAAAACATTGTGAATAGGTGTAAGGGCACGATTACATGTACCTACATATATTTATATTTAACAAACATTACGGTACTAGTGTATGTGTACTCTGTACTTAGTGGGTTACTTGCCACTACTGTAATCCCAAGTATTTAAGTTTGTATTGATTTCGGTAGTTTAGGCACATACCAACATAATAAAGTAGATACAGGTCACGTTTAAAAAAATCATATCATATTTATCGACTGCCTATGTGTTTCGGTGGTATTGTGTACGGACTACCACACAAAGGTCGCGAGTTCGATTCCTGCTCAGTGCAAATATTTGTGCACATAAACATGTCTATTTATATTGGTCAAGGCCTAGTTGGTGTTGTGTGTAGTTGTTGCGATATCTATACTATTATATAAAGCGGAAGAGTTGTTTGTTTGTTTAAACGCGCTTATCTCTGAAACTACGAGTCGGAGTTGAATAATTATTTTTGCGTATGATAGCCCAGTTCTTGAGGAAGGTTATAATGCTATAGCTATGTCACGCTACTGGCGACGGGAGCAGGGCAGTAAGCAAGGACGCAGGTGAAAACGCGCCGCAGAAAGCTAGTTTAATATTATATTTAGCAAATTTAGTGCAGCAAAAATCAATATAGTAAACGTTTCTGTTTGAATATATGTAATAATATACAAATACACACATTAACCTTATGTATAGTCTTAATATGTGAAGTTCGAGACTGCAAACACCTTCCCTCCTGCCGTGGCTGTTGCAAGAAGCGACTAAGGGATTACCAAGCAATCGGTAACATCGTTAACGTACTAAATATCACATTGTCTACCAACCCGTTTACCAAGCGTGGCGATTATAACAATCTCCTTCCTTCGGACCCTTACATCGTGAACATTTTCAGCCTGATTATATAATAGTAAGTACACTTAACATAATTTCTAATGCTGCGGTTCGTATGAGCGAACCCTTACATGACCTGGGCTCTCATCTAAATATGCACGAAGTTTGTGCCTCATATTTCGGGACCAATCGAAGCTGAATGTTTGAATTTTTCATTGGTACATTTGGAAAATTTTGTTTTAACCCTCTCACAGATGAGTGTGGATTTTTTATAAACTATGATTTATCAATGTTAAACGACTAAACCGGAATTGACGTCGACGTAATGTTTATGGATTTGTTCAATTGCACACAGATGATTAGGATGTATTTGAAATGTTTCATCGATATAAAAAGAGTATGTACTTGTAGGTACCTAGTTAATATAGGTATATTTTGCACCAACAACATTTTTTTACATACCTAGGTAGACTATAGACTGTTGCATTGCTAATTTCAGTTATACTACACAATCAATGTATAAAAAATAAAAGCAGTTTAACACACACTCACACAATTAACACCGCCAATTAATTCTCTAAGCTGCAAGAAATACTCTGTGTTGTTTATATCACCGTATATACAAAAACAACACTACATTAATATGTGTTGTTTCACAAACTTAATCCGAGCGCGTCAACGTAAGTTAAATTATATCGCAATTAGGTACACGAAGTATGTTCTCATAAGAATAAATAAGATACTAAACAAACAAAAGTTAATACCAACTACGGTGATAGATCTTTGTTGGTTAATGAATTAATGTATCAAATCTTTTAAAAAAGGTGTATTGTGGCAGTAAATGGGTACATCATTACGCATTAGCAAGAATAACACTATTCAGGTAGTGTTTTTAAAACTGCGGTCTTTTGGAGATATTCTCAGTCAGATAGCTCCAATAGATATCTCGATGTGTCCTACATCTCTCTTAAGTAAATTTTATTTACTATGTAATAATCATAGGCCAATTCCGTGCACAATTGCAAAGGATTGTTTTTTTCATCTTTATAATAATAAGCTATAAGTAATAAGTATGTACGGTAGTAGATCCACGCTGATTTCAGCATGAATGGGGCGGATCGTCCGGGGAAGTACTACCCTCTCATAGAAGATCGACTTATGAGTAATAGTATCCGTACTACTGCGTTTCGTTCGATGAGTGAGAGCGCTGGAGGCCCAATTTCCCCCCTTTCCTCTTTCCTCACCTCCCTCATTCCCTTCCCCTAACCCCATTCCCAGCCGCCATAGTGGAGGCCACCATACCAGCAGTTTAAGACGATGACTTTTGGGTATAGTGGCCGCCACTTCTGAATTCCACTGACTGCTTACCATCAGGCGGGGTGGAGTCACTTTGGTAAGCTATAATATAAAAAAAAAAGCTTTCGTCTCGTAAACACTCATAGACTAAAAGTCATAACCGCGCTTGTAGCAATTCTTACTGCTCGGACGAAATCATTACTTAAATTTTTAATCATGTTGTCACCCTCCATTCTTATTGTTCACAACGCATTAAAGCAGGACGCTCTACACAAACAACCACGGCTCATAAAATACCTACTGCTATTCAAATTACTCGTCATAGCAATACCGCGTAAATCACCTACTGGATCAGGTAAACACCGTTATCAGTGTGCACGAGGCTTTATCGCCCGTGAAGAAACGTTCACGCCTTAAAAACTTCCGCACTGTGTCATAATTTGCTTCTGTTTGTGTAGTTACTATGAAGTATAAGTAAAATGGTAGTTCGTAATCATAAAGTAACTGTTTACTGAAGTTAAGACGATGACCTTGTCAATTGCCGTTTTATCTTTAACTATTTGTTTCGAGAGCCTAGGATTGAGTTAAACTGTTGACTGCACAAAATTAATAAATAAAAGTTTGTGTCGTTCAAATCAAATCAAATCAAATCATTTATTTGCTGTCAAGGGTATACAGTGGTGTTAGCAGTACATTGAATATTGCTCTCCTTGATCTACCATAATGGCATGCAAATTTTATTAATATTCAACTCATAATTTCGTGTATAACACATACATCATTTATAACAAATATGTAGTAAGTAGTAAAAATTAAAATAAATATTCTAGTAATAATATTCGTTAAAAAAACAATAAAATACAAGTTGAAACTCTTGAACAAATTCGTGCAAAATAGGCAAAGAGCTAGAGTTTGATATTGAAAATAATAGAAAACATCATAGGTACTTAAATATAACACCTAAAAATAATTTAACGCTATAGTAGAACTACTTACGTCCTGCTCACTCTTATAGTGCCGTTCCAGCTCACAATATAACTTCTAATTTCAACATTCACAAGTTTGTGTCGATCAATGTCCAACGTAGTGACAGTCAATTTAATTAAGTAATTACTTAGCAAGTTGTATAATTAATGATATCAAGTGACTGTCCAATAAAAAGTTTCATAACTTCTATCAATTTATTTTTTAAGAATAATTTGTTCTTAATTTGTAAACACTTCCTTTTTAGTTTAGTGATATTGTTTGCTTACGGTCTAAGACTCAAACTTTGATTCGAAAAACTGATATTTTATTAGGTTTTTCTGTCACAATTTTGGGTTATTCCTCAAATCGCACCAGTTTTAACAAAAAATAGTACTACTGATGCGTTTCGAGGAATATTTTTGATGTGTTTCATTTGGCCTAAATTTTTTGTAGGTGTTCTTTTTCTTCTTACTTTATTTTGACAACTGAGCTGAGCAAAATCGACTAATTCTGCCAATGAGATTATAAGTATAATAGCTTGATTCGAACAGAAAATCAATTAGTTCCGATTCTGAAATTGTGGCCGGTAAATGACAACAAGCTTTCCTCTTGTTACATTCTTGAACTTAATATGGGCAAAATGTGAGTGCTATAAAAAAGCGTGCTGCTTTGTAATGTATTTTGTAAATAAATTATTGCTCGTAATAGCGTGTGATACACTAATAGCAGTAATTAATCGTGATTGTTTCAATGCCATGGTTGAGAATAATTATATTTTAAGGTCACAAGTTAGTTTTAAGAAATAATCTTAACCGATTGTGCCTATTTCAGAATGGCCGGTAACAATATGGTACCTATTCAATTTTAATAGCCACAAGCGAGCTTATAATATTAAATAATTTTTTGTAATATAATGTTGCCCTCAATGCCGCACAATCTGTTATTACTTTTACAAACAAACGCTAGAGTTCACAACTCAAACTCATATTCACACGCACACTTATACTCACACTCATACAAACACCTACAAACGAAGACGTACAGAAACAAAACACTTCCTTTGTTAGCGATTTCTTAGAAAAGCCCGAGTTGAACTTTCTTAAGGTTAAAGGTTCTATAAAAAGGTGTTTATGAATGGTTTATGCAAGAATATAATAAAAACCGATCCACCTTTAATATTCCTAACTACGTTTATTGTCAAAGATATTTAGAATACCGCGATGCCGTGATTTTTATGCCAGTATTCAGGTTCAGAAAACAGGGCAATTGTAGGTGCTATTTTTATGGCAAGTGCCTATTTACTTTGAAATTCATATATTCAAGTAAATTATTTTCAATTGGTATTTCTCAATTTCTTATACCATTTTGGTGACAAACAACGAGGTTATAGATAAGTGGTTATCGTAAACATGACTGTGTTTTTGAAACAACGCTTAAAAGACAACCAAGCCGTTGTATAAGAATTGAATCAATTTTACAAAAAGTGATATAGTATCTATAGTACACACAATACAGACACATACGCACACACACACACACACACACACACACACACACACACACACACGCACACATACACACGCACGCGCACGCACACATGGACACACACACACACATGCACGCACGCACACACATGTGCTTCCTCATGCTTGTATTTGGCTTAATTTTATTATAATCTACCCTTGCTATGAAGAGCAGTGGCTCCTAACACAGGAAATTAATTTTGCCTAAAAGGAGTCACCAAAACCGGGTAACCTGTAACCTAGATAATAAGTTAAAGTCAAATAAAGATTTTGTATTTTTTTTTGTATAAGAAAACATCGTAAAGAAAACATGAGTCATAAACTGAAGGTATCTTCAAAAATTTTTCATCGTCATATTTATAAATTTAAGACTTACGTACCAATAAGTCGTCACACGGGCCCTGCCACAAACCCTTATAGCAATCTTATTATAACCTTACTTTGTCTCTATCCTTCTTTTTAATAGCACAAAAGAAAAAAAAAAGTGTGTGTACTCATGTACGCACGTAAGAAATTATACTTCTTTAGCGTAACAATCCAAAAATACCAAGTAATAACACAACGCATACATACTAACAGTTAACCTCAAATCTATAAATGCACTTAAAACAGTATATTAAAACCACTTTTAGCACCAATATCCAAAATAAATATTTTTACTGATAAATGATGATCAATAAAAAATATCTATCACCGTCATAAATATAATTGAATTGATATTAACGCCAATATATTTTTTATTTATTCACACTGATTATTTGTGCTGATACGACACACACAAGGTTCGCAACTAACTTCAGGGTTTTCCTTTTTTTTGTCGGTGTGCGCGCGCATCGTAAAAATTCACTCTCATCATTTTTCCTAATCGCGCCAAAATAAGTATAACTTCAAAAGACAAAACACAAAGTAAGATTAAAATAATACTGCTATAAGAGGTGATGGTAGGCTCGGCCCACTGTTGTAAACTTTTACTGCTTTATCGACAATTTACGACAAACGTCACTCGTAGGTGTAAAATAATCCTCTAGAGGATCGCTTGCTTGTTTAATACCACTCACCGGTCTTACCGTAAATAGTATTTTTACTAAATACTTGACCTCCACCCTCGCTTTGTTTTCAGTATTTAAAAGTATCTTTTACAACAATCGCCTACATAAAATACGATAGCGATACTGTTTGCGAAATATTGTTGCTCTATTGCAAATTTAATTACAAATATTGAAATTGCTAAAAATATGTTAAACATAATAAAATATAGCCTTATATATATGAGTTCTGAAGGTGATAGAATTTTTCAAATCTGTAACGTAGATTTTTAGTTAAATCGTTGCCAACAAACTAACATACATACAATCTAATCTTTTCTTTGTATTATATTTACTAAATATAAAGATAGTAATCGTGATGTTCTAGCAGTTAAGTTATTTGCTGCAAAACAATCTGAAACAGGCAATGTGTTTTAGATTGTTCTGGTTTTCTCTCGGTGTTTTTCATTCTATATTAGTAACTAGACCGATTTACGGGATAAAAAATTGCATAAGTCCGTCTCCGGCACCGAATCTATCTACATACCAATTATCATCGAAATCGGTTTAGCCGTTTAGGCGCCGAGTAGTAACAAACACACACACATACATACACACAAACTGTCGCATATAAAATGTTATTAGGATTAAAAATATCTTTTTACCAAGCAAATAACTACATTTCCTTCTCTTTTCTCATTTCCTTTTCAATACGAAAGACATGGCCTTCATTCTCCTAACATTGTTTGTGCAAAACTGAAAGAAATGTCCACATTGAAAGAAAACCCTACTCTACAGGCTACAGTCCACATAACATCAAGTTGGCCGTATGTATGTTTGTTCGCTAATTGCTATAAAATATATATAGTAGTTCCATATTAATACAAACCGGTCCTATTTAAAAACACACGTCAGCCAATATGTGCTGACGTGTGATACTCATAATGTACTATAAAAGAAACACACACAAAGTTTATACCTCTATACTCGTTACGATGCCATTTAAACGATGTAAGTCGTTGATAACAGCTTATAATATCAGTACGATACGGGTTTAGGTGGATAACACATCGATACATATAAGTGTAAGGGTTGAACCACATTTACCAGCATGAAATCGTACCTTTCTATGCTTCCCTCCTGTTCTTTTACTCAGAATAGTCTTTTACTAGAGGGAGAAAGAGAGCGAGGATGCAGCCGCAAAAGGTTCGAAAAGTGCGATTCAGTTCTGTATAAAACAGACAATAAACTTCAATAACGCATTAAAATTATATTGAATATGTTTTAGTAATCGCCCTTACTAAATGTGAAATTATTTAACTCTATGTTCGTAAGGTGTAGTGTAGTACTATCTAGTACTTCATTTGTTTAAAATAAATGCAATAAATAGTAAATAATAATAGTATCAACCCAACACTGTCTCAGTGCAGGCCAAAGAACTTTTTTCAAGTGTCGATCACTTCAAACATTTTTAATTGTACTCGTAAATAAATATATTTTCTATATAACAGACCCATAAAGTAATAAGTATAAATAAACAAAAATACAATTACCTACTGTCAAGAACAAATCAAACTGTTAATATAATCTATGACTACACTTAAGTTACACCTATCCTACTCTGTATTGTTGAATTAATATGTCTATGATAACTAATCTATGTTGTCTATTCTCTCTTATTTAAAAAAAATGTAAAACTAAGTTCTAGTATTAAATCCAGTAAATATTATATAGAAGCGATTATTATTTTAAAGCTTCCACTATAAAATAAAATCTGAACAGAAACCAGTAAAACCCGCTACGTAACTACAATCTGACAACATCTTCTCTTCTTAACTTTACATTGCATATTTAAGCAGTAAATTAGAGTACAACGCTATTGTCTGGAATCCAAATGAAAAGTTATACACCATTATGATTGAGAGGATACAGCGCAAATTTACCAGATATATGTAGAAACGTTCATATGAGTATTATCCATTCCCCTACCCATCTTTGTTTATGTCCGGCATGATTGGTCTTGATACCTTCAAGTTTAGACAGAAATTTATGCTCATAATGCATTATTACAAATAAAGTGATTAATCCATCAGTGAGGGAAAACATTAAATTTTGGGTACCAGAATATATGTGCGCTATTGGACGGTGACAAGATCTACTTCTACTGTATCACCATCATGGCGCGACCCTCAGGCCACTATTACTGGAAGAGCTATCGAACTGATCAATATTATTCTATTTATAGTAAATCTTAATGCAGACATATTCTATTGCACAGCAAACCAAATGTGAAAAACAGTAATATTGCATTTGAATATGATGGCATAATAACATTACACTAGACAGTCTAAGTTTGTAAACATAAATTTATACCTTAGTATTAAATGACATTTATATAATATTTTACATGCCATATTTAAATTTATTCTATTCTATTGATGTTACCTGACATTACGAAATTTGGTTTGTTACAATCTTCTAAATAATTACTAAGTAGGTATATAGAATAATTAGTATATAACATATAAGCTTGTTGGTTTTGCTGTAAGCCTATATTGTTGTTATTATGACAAATAAATAAATAAACATGATACAATGACTTTCAATGATGGAAAAAACGACACGAATTATTTTAACAAAAAAAGGTCAAATAAGTATCTCATTAATTTATTAGTTAAAAACAGAGGTTTCAACCCGATTCAAACTGGACCGTAACAAAGAGATTTAATACATTTAGTAATTTATACAATGCAAAATCATAACAATACAATACAAAATAAGTAAAAAGTAAATAAAGTACCTACCTAAAGCGACTACTCAATAAAAAAAAAATTAAAAGCAATTTTTAGCAATAATCCCTTGTTTGTATATTGGCGAAATAACATTCTCTGAAATTAGTTCAGTGTAATATTCCCTATTCGCCTGATGAAATTCTTTTTGGTGTCTACAATCAATAATAAACATAAAAAAAAAGTAAAATTTACGAATGTCAATCGTTTGGATTTTGAACCGTGAAGCTCAAGTTGATACAAATATCCCTGTTGTAGTTGTGTACTCGTATGTTAAGTTTTTGTTGAATTTAAACATTTTCTGTGATTGTTTTAATTTTTTTGTATCCGTTTTCAATTCAAACCATTACGAACATTTTGAGACCTAAATTAGCTAAATCGATCCAGCCTGAGTATAATTTTACGCTTACCAACGAACAAAATTATATTTTTTAAAATGCTTACGACGACATTTACGAACATAGCCGAAACCAGCCGAATGAATCCGAATTATCCCGCCATGTTGAAATACCAATTGTTTACCAATTTGGTCCAATGAACATGTTTAACAGATTTATTGTTTAAGTATTGAATGCGTCTTTTATTAAATAGTTAACGGATAAATTAATTCACATTTAAAATCAGGGTAAATATATCTTTCATTTGAACTATCTCAAAAAGAAGTAAGAATGGCGTTTCAATATTAAGGGTGCGTTTCCACTGACGCGGAGCTGGGAGAAGTGAAGAGGAGCGGACCGTGAATTGGCAAATCTCAGCATTTCCACTGAAGCTGAGTGGAGATTTTAAGCACTGTGATTGGCTTCAAGCCCTAATAGTGATCAGTACAGTGTACGTGCACGCGTAGTGTGCCTAATCTAGATGATCGAATTCATTCGGACAATAATTAGGTACCTACTAGCTACATACATACATACATACATTCCTAGATTATCCCTTGACATTACAACATACAGCTGTGTACGTCAGCAAGATGTCCTCTACTGACCATAAACCTCTGCTAAAAATTTTTTAGTCACCACCTTTGACAGATAGATTTGAAAATATTTTGTACACAAGCAACACTGCTGCCCGTTAATTGGTAGATATTCTCTTAGTCGCTTCTTAATATTATATATGACATCCACGGAAAGAAATAGGGTGGTAACACATTTAAGACACTACATTTGTATTTTATATCTTATTTTATACAAATGTGTAACTTAAAACACACTTCAAATCGATAAATTCATCAACGAACAAAACATAAAAAAGCATGTAACATAAGTTTATAACACAACTGTCAGTAAAAAACTCAAATGACGGTAATTATGTGTAAGCATGACATCAGTGTCGTAATGACAAGAGCTGTTGTGTTGCCAGTGTATACTTATTTACTCCACTCGACACACTCTAGCATTAATTGCCCCCGCGATTCAACAACGCTCCTATTCCGCCTACACTTTTTTTGAGCCATTACAAAGGTTTCTCGAAAAAGAATTGTAATTTAGATTTATATAATTAGTTTTTCTAGTCTTGAGTGTTATTATGTTATTAGCTGTTAACATGTTTAATACAAAATGTGTTTTACTAAATGTTAGTATTTTTTTAAATATCTTTGAATTATTAGTGTGAGTAGGTACGATATTTTCTCTCGGTATTCGGTGTCTATTTGCAAGCCGTTTTAATTAAATTTATTCGTAAAATATGACTATTTATTTCATCTCTTACCTATATTAAATTCTAATCGTGCTTATTTTCATATTCAAAAAAATTCACCATTTAGTAATAATAGATAGGGTTTTACGTAACTTTGAAATTCAAATACAAACCCTCATATAGGAAAAATAAACAAGAAGTTTTAAAATAAACGAAACTTGAGTCAACAACTATAAATGCAGAGCTTTATTGATTCTATGTTTGTCATGGGACATGGGACACGCGACGTGGGCAAACTATATTATGTACGATGTCTCTGTTAAATACAGATAAAAAATACGTCTTACTAATAAACATAATAGTGGACGGAATAACTATTCAGTGTTTTGTCTCTATAAATAAAGTTTACACCTAAACACGGGCGATTTTAGGATTTGTGCTGCAAGAAGAATTGACATCTTCTTTTATACTACAGATAGATTTTAATTTTTTTAATAATTTGAGATATTATGTATATGTTCGTCAAATACGTATTTCATTCGGTGTCAGCGCAGCGTATTTAAAAGAAAATTAACAGCGCTCGGTATTGACTCTGATAACTAAATTTTCCTATACAAATATTTGACGCTGACATCAGTGAGACATTAACTAACTCTCATTAGTGAAGAACACTGTAAATGCATAAAACAAGTTACGAAAAAACGTTTCTAAGTTGTATAACTTTAGGTTCACTTTTCCATAACTTAATTGCTATTGATGTTCTTTGTGTAGAGTTATAGCAAACAAAAAACATGTCCCTCATCAAATTATTTCCTAATTAAGGCTGGTGCACAGCTGCTACCCAACTGTCACAATGGTTCAACAAGTAAATATTGTGATGGGAAAAGAATATAGACGTTACATTATTGTATTACCTACTTAACGGTAATTTTATATAATATTGTACAATTACTTCATTTATTTTAAAGGCTTGATGATAATGAGATAATTAATCATGCTTGTAAAATAATGACTGATGCGTTTGTCAATGCGATAAAACACTGAAATTAAGATAATGTGAAAAAAATGTGGTAAGCCATTAATTATTATATAATGTTTCACTTCTAAAATAATTTCCTATGAGATAAAAATAGAAAAATAATAAAAACTATTTTGAATATCTGTAACTTTAGAATTTCGAACTGACGTCTTAAGCCAATTGTTTTTTTTTTGTAGCGTCGTCTAGACAAGGTCGATGTTAGCTATGTGACCTATTTTGTTGAAACACACCTCATCTATAAACGATTATGTATACGCCTACACATCATTGCTTTTGCTCAAGTCACGCGTCAGCATTTTCCCCTAATCTCCGTGCTCCTCATAAAAATAATAAAGCTTCATAATAAAACGTGTGATAAAAATTGTTCTTTATGTTGCCTTATTATATTTACATGTTTATGTCACAATTCACGACTCACGTAAGATGTTTAATGGGGATGTATGCCGAAAAATACAGGTGAAGCGACAGATTGGACTACCTATGTTACCTTGCAAACAATATTAATAAAAGCGTAAAAAATGGCAACATTAGAAACTGTTTTCACATGATAGCAGAGTGAGTTTCAATACATTGATGAAAGGCAATTTAAGCACGAAATTTTAAGATTTATCGAGTGTTGTTAAATGGGTGTTTTATATTTAGTAAAAAATAATGTAGTAGCTAGACTTTCCAAAATAAATATTCTTTTCGTGCGCACATTATAAATAATATATTATTATACATAGTTTTAAATGTCTAGAAAGGTGGTACTTACAGTAGGTATTAGGTACAGTTCATCGAATGGTACATATTTTGTATTGTCAAAACGAATGCTAACAAACACTGGTCACTAACAAAATTCAAAATCGAACACTAATATTTTAAAAATTGATATTTAAATAAAAAAGAACGGCTGGTATTTTATTACACATCTGAATCCTTATTCAGTGCGTTTTTATGAAGTCACAGATATACATACATACTCGTAGGTCGGCGGTTATTACCGGCGGGTTCCTCGCCCACTTACGTCGGTCAATTTTTAGGTCAAATCGAACTTGCCTCAGTATATTTTATGCGGGTATCCCTTTTCATGAATTACGGACAAGTTTTGGTTAAGTTTCGCCTTTTGATGCGCCGATTGTTCGACCTTTGAATTTTAGTTTGGTTGGTCGCATCTGTGTAGTCACTTCTTGGTTTATTTTTAGTAGGTTTGCTTCGAATTGTTTGTGTTACAAGTTTTTGGTATAGTATTATTGTTCTTCTTTTCTTTAAACAGACATAATTGTAGTAAAGATGGATGCTTCTATTTATTTTAAAACCTGTTTGCATTGTTGAAACACTTATTCAAAAAATCTATAAATATTTAAATCAAAAGTAACTTAAAATAACTCATACCAGTATTTTACGAGTCAGTTCAGTTCAGTAATCTAGCCATTTAATCGCAACGGTTGCATTTTCCAGTGTAAACCGTCCACTGTCAAAGTATAACGAATTGTAAGAGAGACCGGTAGGCTGTAAAGTTACCCCTTGTCACGATAGGGGCTCGGCACACGCGATGTTAATTAAAAAAATAATAGAATCTGAATTACACTTGTGGTATAACGTGGTTCAGCATACTTCAGCCTCAAAAATGAAATGTAAAACAAAAAGTATACACGTATTTGCGTGTTCGAAATTTTAAAATAAATTTTATAAATCGAAGATGTATAAATAACGATATTAGATGGATCTCAATTTTAAATATTAATGTGACAATGTTAAAAAAAATTACCACAATTTTAAAAATCACCTCGCTTTGAAAGTCAAATTTATATTTACAATTTAAGTATAAGATAAATCTATATTCATTTCGTCTATCATTAATAGCCTTCATTCAAAAGACTCTTAACCACGGATCTCTAAGTCTTCGACCGTTGGTCGTCCTTGCTAGTGTTACTACAACCTTGTAGTTTAGTTGTACCTACAACAGAAGCTTCTAACTAATGACTAATATCTAGCTTCATAACGTAAAAACTCATGGCGAGGCTAATTTCGACGGAATCGCGTTATGGCGACCATTTGTCGTTATCTACTTGGCCGGTGCTGATAATAGACTTTATAGCTTCACCTTGTATGAAGTTAGATAGCACGTCTGTTGCTTTTAGGGTTTATATGTGTCTATCACGGGTCGGTGATGGCTTTTATAAATTATGAGTTACTTTAGTATAGCATTTAATATTGACTGCAAAGAGTATGTATTAAAAACTTACGTTTATTTATTGCTTACAGCTTATGAAATACAGGTAATTTTTTAACCTCGAAGCGGGACTCGAATTTGATCCTCTAGGAATGTTAAACCAGCTTACTATCAACTATGCTATCGCAAATTATCGAAATATGCTATCTTTTTTTCTAGAGTTAAAATTTTCCGCATCTTTGTCTGTCGTGCTTTTGCTTGTTTACAACGCTGTAGTAAACACATTTATGATTAAAATCGAATCGAATTGATCGCATGATTCACCTACAGTTTCTATGTTTTTAAACAAGTAAGGAAACTTCATTTATTTTTCATCTCTTGCGTATTCGACGTTTGAGCAAAACTTTTTGTTAGACATTCTTTTTTTTTTTTTTGATTGCAGAGCAATCAATAACTTGACTCTATTGGCACGTATGTATTACATCTCCCTAGCTTCGCATAGAGTTATCTTCGAAAATATACTCGTAGTAGAGGAACAATACAAGTTATTAAATGCACATTATTTATTACCTAATTAAATAGTATTAAAAGTTATTAAAATTGAAACATTGTTCAGCCTTCTGAAGTACCTATCTATTTCACAATCCAAATTATGGAGCAAAGAAGAAAACGAAACTAGCAGTTTTGTGCTCAACCGCTAATAGTAAAGACATTTAAAATCCGTAAGAAAAGTTCACGCAAAGAATGTGTAAACGCTTTACATAAACCCGAAATCTAAAACTTTGAAAGTTTTATCTGAAAGAATATCTGAACTTTTATGAGTCTCCGATAGGATTTGTAATTTTTCAAATATATTATGTTAAATAAGAAATCGACATTCGAATGAGTAAGGCAGCAGATAATAAAAACTATCAATTGTGAAATATCTAAGAACCGGTAAACGTAACGGAAACCAGAACACGTTGGAAACTATCTTAATTCACGTTCTGAAATTTTAACCAAAATAAGATCGTTCATGTGCGCTAACGTTCCGGTAACATTCCCGAAGTCACGGCGGCTTGTTTCCCGACGTGTTACCCACTATTAACACGTTAGAGCTAGACAGATGCGCAGAATAGTCGCGTACCTGCTCTAATAGTAGGTAGGTACCTACGAGTACCTGTAATATAACGACGCGAAATATGAGTGAAGTGGGTGTTCTGTAACTTTATTATTTATACTGAGTCTTGTAATTATGTGCCTGGTTATAACCCTTACTGCAGTCAGTCGTCGTACAGTTCGATATTCATAGAGGCGGTATTCTATGGTCAAATCCCTAGAACATGTAGATATGTTTGACAGGCACTATATTATTGCTGCAAGTCCTATACTACCTTCGAATCATTAGAATGCACTCCTAAACACAACATTACTGTAGGATGATACCTACAAGCCGCGATGCTATTCTATCATAAACAAAAAGCCTCAGTGTTATAATTATTCTTAAAAAGGCACCCATAGTGTCCTGCTTACCTATTTATTGCATAAACAGTTCTAAAATGAGGCCAATACACACTCCAAAGTTGATCAGACCACAACATGGCTGTGGTTTGTCGGTTGCCCAATAACTTCGCCCCGTGTTCACTCCCCGTATAATTATTTACGTCGAGACACTTCACAGTTAAACAGAAACTGCCGTGAGATATTTTAGACCCATAGTGACCGTTGTATCTCATGACTAAGGGTCTTGGAAGTTGCAAAGACTAACAGTCTAAAGTCCCTTAAAGTTAAAGGAATGTATTACCTGGTTTCGGTCTGATTCATGTTAATTGAACAACACTGTAAGAATTGCGCAAATCCTTTTAGTAGTTTTAATGTACAAGGCGATTTAAGATAATTAGGTTGGTAATTGTAAATTAAAGCCTGGAATTTTTTGCCAGAGCATATGTTCCCATCTAATTTTAATCCTAGGTCATTTAAGCAGGGCGTGAAAAAGCATTTCACTAAGCTGCCATAGTGGGGGCCACCATACCAGTAATTTCAGACGATGACTTTTAGAATGGTGTCCACCACTTCTGGATTCTAATGACTGCTTACCATCAGGCAGAGTGGAGTCACTTTGGTAGGCTAATATAAAAATATTTGCTTTATATTGTTGTAGCTTACTTTCAGAAAATATATAACTAAGAAATATAAAAGATAATAAATACTTAAATAACACACGTATCCAAATGGATCGAAAGTAAACAGTGACCTGTTTACATCGAAACATGGAATATGAGCTATTCCATTAATTGGTTTATATCGCTATAAAAACTTCTTCAATCATGTGTAATTACATATAGCTTCCACCATTCTGTGTTTATATTGCAACTATTGTAACATACAAAGGGCAATGATCAAGTTGATTTTTGAGAATAAGAATAAAAAATACTATATTTTGTAATCATTGAAAAATTGCTGATGCGAAAAATAACTGATGGAAAGTTTTCGAATTGATTCGACGTATAAATAACAACCTGGTCAAAGTGCCTGGAAAACTAGAATATAGATCGACTAGTTGTTGCCTGCACCTCCGCCCGCGTGAATATTACATTGACGATTTTTCATACAAACTTTCATCCCCTATTTCAACCTATCCCTATTCAAAATATTGCTTATGTTGTTCGCCGAGGTCTAATCTATCTCTATACCAAATTTCATCAAAATCGGTACGGTGGTTTAGGCGTGAAAGCGTAACAGACAGTCAGGCAGAGTTACTTTCGCATTTACAATATCAGTATGGATTTCAACTGCTTCCTTGGGAATCTTTTCGGACATCCTTGGAATGAAATAGTAATTTAAATAGGTACCACCTATTATCTATCATAGGTTAAAAATTTACATAATGCTCATAATTCTTAAATAAAATCAACTCACTTTAATAGTATAAGCTTAGTAGCAACATGTGTTCTTACGACAAACATCAAGTTTCATATCTTAAACGGTCGAGATAAGACGGCCTCTTTCAAACACACTACTCAACAGCTTCCATTAACTTTGGCAAGCAAAGGCACCGGCTAAACTATGCAGGTATCACGTGTATATCTCTATTCATCCCTCACTGGCCACGGTTCACACTAGTTAACATTCCGCTAAAAGGGATGAAAAAAGTCGACTCAAAGAGAACAGGTTTACTAACCACTCGAGATTCCATCTTTAAAGGGGCGCGAATTCGATCTCTTTAATGTTCACCTTTTCAGCTCGCCATCTATTCAACTTATGGTTTCACAAAGCCGCTCACATACTGATAGGGGAAAAATTGAAAACAATTTTATAATTGGAACACAAATGCAATGAGAATAAAGTTAGAGAATGGACCTAAAATTACAATATACCTACCGTATTAACATTACAAAGGGACCTTTCGAGTTGGGTCATTCTGTAACCCTATCGTCGTCCATTAGTTAGTGGCAGGTTAATAAGGTTCTTTGTTGGCTGTACTCGACGCTTTCACAATTTCGCCTTGAATGCAGCTTATCTCCGGACTTGTTTGTTTACACCCTTGGTAAAAGACCCACCGTGCTGCGTCACTCGCCAATTTTTGTAGCGTTAGTTGGAAATTATGAACGCAAGCCGAGACAGTCTTTGTGTGTTTTGATAAATTTATCTCTTGTTTCATGGATTTGTTATTGCATTCTGTCAAATAACCGCGGAAAGTGCATATAAATCTGTAATCCAAGACAGGAAGTACGTAAGCGTTTCGTGTTCCATTTTACGTAAAGCGTGTGCTGAAAATGCTGAAATGCATCTATTGAATGTTAAAGCGAGTAAGGTAAATCTTTAAATAATTTGGATTGTAATTTCACGAGTTATTTCATAAACGGCATATTACAATTTGTCTAGAAAGCAAGTTAGTGAGTAATTTATTAGTCAAAGTTGTCCTTCCAAAGCTCCTACTGATATACGACGTAGGTAAAGCCAAGAGCGAAGCATATCATACACGTTAGAAGTATAAAAACGATTAATGAACTGTAAACGTAGTGCATAAGGGGTGAAAGACAAAATATGTGGAGGTAATCGGTTATCGAAGCAGGATAATAGTAAGTTATCGAAATTTCGTCGCTCAAAATTCGGCGGCTAAGCCCCTCAATAGTCGATTTAGGGGCGAAATGGAAAATTAATGACACGGAAGTGAAATTTTTCGGATAAACCGGAGACAATAGACTTAGATGGTCGCTTTAGAGCTCAACTAAAGACATTCAGTACCATTACTAACAGTGGGAACGAGCGATAATGTTCTCATATTATATTGTTTGTTAAAGAACAGTCAAATAGAACGTTTAAATCAAAGATGACATTTCTGATAATATAATGACTGCCTCAGTGGTTCAGTGGGAGTGCCTGCAACTGGTGTGTGGATTTTGGGTTCAATTCCCTCAAAGTGCAAAACTTTGTGACATCCATAACAATTATTACGAGTTTAAGTGAAATTTATTAATTGTATGTTTTTTAAATTGAGTGCTATCATAAAATATATTTTAATTTTATTGTAGAAAAATAAGTATAACCAAATTTACTAGACAACTTGACACTTCGTTTCATTCTTCGATAACAACATTGCAAGTAAAACCAGTTGAGAACTAGCATCACAATAGTAGCATAATATTCTTGCGCATGACTATATGAATGAATCGAGTTAGAAAGTTTTGAACTACAGTTGCTGTTTTCGTATGTTATAGGAAAGATCTAATCAGCAACTAATAACAAACATGTATACAAACTTCTCAAATAATTATGAGCGGTAAATAAACACAGTTAGTTCATAACAATGCCATTATATTTATCAGTCGGCCAGCCTGTTACCAAACCACTATCAAATTCTAAACAATAGTTGTTGCAGAGCGCGGTCGCACAGGGCCTGACAATGGCGGCGCGATCCACTGCAAAACGTTATTAAACTTAAATAGGAGAGACCACCGATGCAGAAACTTCCTATTACTGGGGATCGAAAGAAAATCTCTTATCAAAAGCGATTATTGGGCCGGGATTAATATCTTACTGTGTGCGGACAGGAAGATGGGAATTTCACGATAAAAACTGCCACGGTTGAGGACGCCTTTTGTTTTTTTTATTAGTTTGGCAACACTGTGTTTGTTGGTTTAAATTAAATTCTTAAGATACAATAGGTTGCCGAGACTATAAACTTGTGGATTATCTATGTTCTCTATAGTTTCATTCACCTCACTTATGGGAAAAGGGGACAAAACACTAAATCATATTAATAAAAGATCCATGCAAGGTTTGATGTGTGATAGAAAATAATATAGTATTAACTTAAAACTTGTCTCCAAAGTTCAAGAGTTCAAGACTCAGCAAATTTTCTTCTTCATCGCACTGAAACTTAAAACTACTTGGCATATGAATTTTGACTCAAACAAAATCTAAAATCAATAGCCGTGGAAAGAATTCTATTTCAATGGAAACTCAATTCAAACCATTTCGACAGTGCTCGATGAAACCAAATTATTGGTGAACCGAACATTGGCGGAAACTACCGAGTGTTGCCGAAGAAACTGTCAACTTCATTATTCATAGAAAGATTTTGATTGGACAAAATTAATGTACCTAACTGTTTGAATTTTGGCATGTGTTCAGTTATTTTTAACCTATACGTTTATCGATACAGACAGTTGAATCAATATTACTGATTTTGACTTCCTGTAAGGTAGGTAAGTATAAAGCAAATTAACCTAATAGATATTGAACGCTATGTTCAACTATGTTTTCGAAATGTGAATATTTGGATACCATTCAAAGTAAGTAAGTAAGTTTTCTATCACACATCAAACCTTGCATGGATCTTTTATTAATATGATTTAGTGTTTTGTCCCCTTTTCCCATAAGTGAGGTGAATGAAACTATAGAGAACATAGATAATCCATACTAAAACATTCAACGTTATAGGGAGAAATATTTCAGTTAAAAATTACGCTGTGCCATGACTTTTTGCAGCTACAGGTTAAATTTGGTCACATTACTATATTTTCTATTTTAATTTATGCTTATAAATATTTACTACACATAGATTTTATCTAATACAAAAGAAGAATAACAATGTTATAGTTGCTTGTTTGCGTACATCGCAAGATAAACTACTAATTATTTATTTATGAATAGCATTCGATATATAGAATCGATTCCATTGGAAATAATAATTCTTATCTACAATAGGCGTAGTTCTGCTCATTCATATTCATGAACGAATACCGGGATGTTTCTCAACGAACAAGGTTTACCAGATTTAAAATTGAATTATGCTACCAAGGAGACTGAATGTTATTTGTGAAAATGATTTTTGTGTTCTAAATTCAAATAGTCAACATTGACACTGATTTACGAAATAATGACATTGATATAGGTATTATTCAATTTTATTTTTCATTATTTTGTAATAAAAGTAAACATAAAAAACTCTATAAAATATAAAAACCAGTTTGGTTCACACAATATACGAGTAATATCACTTTTCTTGCCCAATTTGAATGAAGTTTTGCAAGAATCCCGAACTATATTCTACTGTTTGGTATTCCAATTCAAAGATTCGTGAAATGTTGTTTTGTGGTATGAATAACCACTTCATTCAAAGTCTGTTACCCTTAAATTTATCGTCTGTAAAGCATGAGAACTTAATTAATTGTCACTTTATATAATAGTGGTTAGTCTATTGCCTGTAAAGGAGGTCACGTATCTCAATTCATTACTTATTTCATGTTATTGTAATCAACAAATGATTTGTAAACTAAAATAATTAATTTTGCTGTCAATTTTACGTTAAAATAGTACGTTAAAGTATTTCTGTAAAAAGCAATATTCTACTAATATTATAAATGCGAAAGTTTGTGTGTGTGTGTTTGTTACCACTCAGCACCGAAACGGCTGAACTGATTTCGTCGAAAATTGGTATGTAGATAGATTCGGTGCCAGAGACGGACTTTTTATCCCGAAAACCGGTCTGATTCCTGAGAGATACAAAATATATTTAACGCGCGGGCGTAGCCGTGGGGCACAGCTAGTAATTTATAAAGTATATTATAACTATCTGTAATGTGATCTTATTCGCTAATTTATTTTATAAACACAAAAACGGCAGATAAAATAAGAAATAAGAATATTAAAATACTACTTATATTATTATATCTGGTAATACTGCAAAATTCGCGCCAGGAATCACGTCAATGGCTTGCTGTTGTTGGCCTAGTTATTACCGTTACTCTAAAAGTGACAAAAGCTATGACGTCAGATCTGTTGCCAGCCTCTCGTTATAAACCGCCATACTTTTTAACCTCACTTGAAAAAATGGCACTAAACAAAATAACATTTCCATCTACCTTCACACAACATTAATTTTAGATTAAGAATTTTATTACAATCATAAAGAAAATGCTTTACGTTTGCACATATTGGAATAAGTAAAAAAGATTTTGTATTAGATGTCTTTACGACACTCCTAAAAATATATAAGAGACGTGACTATTCGCGTCTATCTCGATTACGAATGTCGAATCGATTTGTGGGGAAAAAAAACGGATATATGCGGTAGAGCCAGCCATCGGCTTTGATTTGCATTTTAATATGCACAAGGGAACGGGGATGAGGCTGTCATATTGTGAAAAAGTGATCATGTAAAATAGATGTGTGTAGGAGATCGATTGGGAAACAATCGGTACATAATCAAGATGGCATCGAGGTCGAGCCAGGTAAATACGAAGTCATCTCGAGGCCTTTATTCCAGTTTTTATGTCCCGGAAGGTAAGATAACATTCTACAATACAAAGAGCGATATGGAATTTCTTTGGCAATTCATTTGGGATGTGAATTCTTTATCTAAATTATTTTGGATGCTTGTACTCGTATATGTACAAATTTTTTGTATAATGTAGGTACATATTTGTAAAAAAAGTTAGGTTTTGGAATCGCTATCCAAATAAAGTTCGAGTATAATGTCTGAAAAAATACTAAAGCAAACTTCAGTTTAAATGTAACATATTAGGATTATTCTTTGGCCTACAAGAATAGACAGAGGTGTATGTCTTGTCTGTGTTAAGTCTCCTAAGATAATTTTATAACTAGCTAACCCAAACTACCAAGTTTTATCAACTATTTCTCCATAGGAAATACCAGTACCAAAGCTAAAGTAAATGACACTTATGAACGTCAAGATTACAAATAGAAAATTTGTAGTTCAGTTCCAGTTCTTTTAATGGCACTATCCTTATCAGCCAATTTATTTACGCCATGGTGCTAGCTATGAAAAAAAAAATAACAAAATACTGCCACCAATATAAATAAAAAAAAAGTTAGTTAGTTCTATTAAATAAAAAAAAAGCTTCTATTTTTTACCAAAACAGAAATTTACACAAAATATCTATATTTAGATAGTTTGTTTAGTTTCCTCTCCAGAGCATGGTAATAGGATACTCTCAGTATCTTGAGAATTGAACCTTACATGTATTCTGCGTTCACACTCGTATATTTACACTAACTATACGCATCTCATCATGCGCTGGTTTTCTACTAAGTTCCAAAATCTAACTATTGCATAACAAAGAAATGCCAAAAAGACCAGTCGTTCTCGGTTATTACCAAGTTGATAATAGTCGTTAGGTCAAGGCGGATGCCTCTATGGGCGATCTATACAAATCCTGACACTAGGTTGACCACTAACCACTCGATATTTGATTTTTTTTTGAATGCCAAATGATGATTTCAATTCATATAATTTTAACGCAAGCGAGTCAGGTAAACGGCATTATAAATACAATCCTTTTATGATCTTTCAAGACGATTATTTGAGCCAATACTCTAGCATTTAATTACCAAAATTACATTTGTAAGTCAACAGTTGGTACAAAATTTGCATATTAACCGCTGAACTACTCACATTTACTTTACGCTATTTTCATTAAATATCATCCATTTTGCGAGGACGAATCTGCCGTGTCGAGGACATAATCTAAATGCTAATACATCCACGTCAGCGTTCGAACGATATCATACGCTGTGGTCTTGACGGCTCCACGGCTCTTTGTTCTCGCTGTTTCACTTGAATATCGCGCCTGCAGGATACAAGATTTTGCGAGAATACCTGGATTAGATTGTATGTTTTGTTTCTAATACGTGTGCATTTTGCAACAAGTTTCTCGAGATATTGTATGAATCAAATGTATTACTGATTGTTTAAAAAAATTATGATACTTACATCTTAGAGGTTTTAAAAGATTTATGAACATATGAAAAATTGT
This sequence comes from Parascotia fuliginaria, assembly GCA_963082885.1. Classification (NCBI taxonomy): domain Eukaryota; kingdom Metazoa; phylum Arthropoda; class Insecta; order Lepidoptera; family Erebidae; genus Parascotia; species Parascotia fuliginaria. The sequence goes on along the minus strand of OY720182.1, from coordinate 4,369,389 downwards.
GATCTTTTGACACAAATATTTATACAAAACATTTTTTTAATTAATTGCTTCTGAAGTTTAGATAAGAAAAATACAATATGGATTTAAAAAAAACTAGGGTTTAAAACCATCATAGCCACAATATGATGCAATTAAAAACCACAAGAACGCTTAAATCATTGTACCACGTAAATTCACGTAATGTGAATATTGGGTATAGCTTAAAACAGACAATCAATAAACACATAGCCACAATGCTGTTCCACAACATAAACAACAATAAAAGGAACAAATCAGCAGATATCATTCGTGCCACGTGTTACAAAGCCGGCAAGGGTTGGTCTCAGTAAAAAGCGTAATTTGGCTAGCCTGTGTTGCGTCATTTAGGTTCATTAATTGCGTTCGTAAGTTGTACGGCACGGTTTTATCGTGAGCCCAGCCGACGACGTTTATGTAAATGATACCACCGAGTGTCCGTAATGCTGCGTTGTAACCGTTTAAGATGTAAAACAACAATAAGTGTATCTAATATCTCTATATTTTTGGCTGTAGGATCCGGCCGACCCGAATTTGTATGCCAATGGAGTTTGTGCTTTTTAAATAGGACGGGTTTGCGAGTGGAATGTATTAATAGAAAGGATTGTGAGTTCTTTTTTTAAACTAGAAGTTGCAACACATAGATTAGATATATAACTTATGCGAAAAATCGCATGAATCAATCAGATTATGAAATTTTTACTTGTGTCAATGAAAATGAAAATGTTTTATTTCTTTTAACAATGTCTTTTTACAATAGTGTTTGGAGCAAATGACATGAAATTAAAAAAAACGTTTATCTTGTCAAGGAGATGACATCTGTAGTGCATTACACAATATCGGGCGCTGATACTTGTGAGGTAGGTGATCTTAGTCACTAGTCACACGAGTGTTTTTGGAACAATTAAGGAACCAGTGACCATTTATATGTTACTAGTTTGCATATAGTTTTACGACAAATAAATTCTATTAAGATCTATCACAGAAGACCGTAGAACTAAACGGGTTTTTTTCCGTTTAGTTCTATTAGTAGAACTAGCCAGTCTAGGCGTTTTTTTTTCTTTCCGAATTTAAAAACAATGGTAGTAACAAAATAGTCGTCACTGGGTCACAAGCGAAACAAAATGAAACAAAAAATGCGCTCACAAAACAACGGCGCATCTTAAACACATACAACACATCTGTAGCAAAACATCTACCCTACATATTTTATAAAAACGAGTTCACGAGTTTTCACTAGTTATTGTATGCACACACAGTCCATATTTCCGCGACTTTGCGACGCGACATGCTTTCAGAACACAACGCGCATACTAAGTACTGGTGAACAATACATGTACGGAACTACAGCTTATACTACACACGTTTTATTTTTTACCATAAAACCGTTTTTACGTCTCATTTTCATAAAACAGCGAAACATAATTATGCGGGGAGAATAGATTTTTGTTTGATGATTTTTGGGAAAAAATATGCTAATGTGCTCTCTCCTATATGCTAATGCATGTATGAGGACTATGATGTATGTTTATAATATAACTATTTATAACCTTGATTCTAACCAACATAAGTTGAAAGGGAAGGTTATGATAATTTCCTTTTTGTGAATTCAAACAAAATCGTGATTGAATTTATGTTGTTAACTTGTATGTTTAAGGGTTGTACTTCGGTAGTACGCGTGATTATAATATTGTTTGAATAGATAATATGTTTAAGTTTCGGGTTAATTCATTTGTTCCTTTGTTCCTTCTTTTAGTAATATTGACGTTCATAAGTGCCATTCTATATAATTATTTCAAGATTAGGTCAGCGACATATTACTGTTTTACTTGTAGTACTGTAGTACTTGCTCTTTGGTAGTATTAAAAAGCGAATAAACATGAATAATAAAACATCATTTGATGCCTACTTATCTACAACGATAAAGTAGTTTATTATTTATCGATTACAAGCGCTTTTTATATTCTGTTATAAACATGACACGTAGTTTTCCACCTCGTTTCGTGGTAACGATGACCTTGAAACTGCTTTCAATAAAATGAATACAATGTTTTTTCGTAATGAACCATAATTACAATTCGTTAAATATTCAATAAGTCAAGTTCCTAATTGATAGCTTCAATTAAAAATGTAATCGTGAAACTTAATATGGCGGCCACTTTTAATTGTACCTATATTATAAATAAAACGTATAAAGTATATAACATAACCGGCACGCTACTTCTGTTCCACTGTAATTATTTACGAATTCTAAAAACAATATACGTTTAATTTCTAAGCCGTTATTTCGTCAGTTCGTTTTAACAACAGTCTCACATAAATATCTTAAATTACCATGCAGGTTGAATTGGACCCTCATTTGTTTGTGTAGATGTGACAAATAAAACATTCTTTGAATCATACTTTATAACTTACAGCTATTGGCACAAAGTCCAAATAGTGCCACACTGGAAAAAAAACTTACAGCTGTTATCTTTAAATGTCAAAGTCTGTGACAGTTTTCATACCAATCAACTATGACAGATGATAACATATTCATTTCATTGTCCAGAATAATTTCTTTTTTAAATCGAAACTCTTTTAGAGTCGTCAAAGCATTTCATGTGGGTTATAATGATACTTATAAACGTCAAAATTACAACAAAATATATCTCAGCTATTTTGAAGAGTATATTTATTTGTTTCTACATTTAGAAAGCCCTTGTTATATTAATGTAAGTGTAAATGGAGTGTCTTCAAGGTGATTTGAACTTCGGCACTTAGCGGCTTATCAACGCGACCCCAATATATCTGGTCGTTAGGAAATCTTTGGGGCGATATCGACGTGGTAATTACAAGATTCCTGTAATTAAAGACGTAGGTATTTACGGTTGAGTATCATAGTATTGCAGAACTTTGTGTGAACATAAGGATTTGTAAGAGCTCGATAAATCCCACTCTAAGAACGCTCCAGTTAGTAACATTTTATTATTTAAATTGGGCATAGTAATAAAGATGGTTTCCTAGTGAGAGTTGTACATCCCAATCATTATATCAAGTTTGATTTAAAACCACAAAAAATTGTTTATATTTATTTTTGATTTGGTGCCTGTTTTTCTTTATAACTTAGCAGCTCTTAATATTGAGTAGGTACTTAAAGATAGCAGCACTATCAAAACTTTTAAATTTGGCAAAACGAATTTGCGGAACAGAAAACAAATGAAGGTCCAATCTTATTATAGAAAAAAGGTAGTTGGACTCACCAGCAGCATCGACTTGACAGTTGAGGAAGAGGAGGTAGGCGAACAGCAGAGCGACGGTGCGGTGGAGCGTGCGTCGCCGCTCTCGCATCTTACCGGCGCGGGGCCGCGCCTGCGCCAAACGATACGTCACAGCACGCTCGCCACGCTCCCAACATCACCGCGCGGCGCGCGCGCAACAATTACACCCGAGGATATCGGGCAATTACCTTACTTACTATACACCTTACATATACACATCACAACCCAGTTTTGCCACTTATATTAATTAGATACTACAATAATTGATATCATTTAATTATATCACAAAAATACGACAACCGCTTCGATGATTCAAAAAACTTCAAAATATTAATAAGATTAGAGTTTAAATTTTAAAACACGTAGACAACGACGACGTTTTTGTTTACAAAATCTATATTTACAACTTTATTTTTTTATTAAAGAGTCAGAGCTAGACGTTTGGTATTTTAGTTGTTTTCACTGCGCAACAACATCGTAGGAAGCACAGTTTGGTTGTTGGGATATAATTCAACCATATTCCATTGTTATACACTGTTTCGTTCTTCTCAACTGGACGGTGTTGCACCACACTGGCACGTCCGCCGTACACAATTGACACTAAGTATTTTCATCAAACACATTTTTTGTCGTTTAGTCTCTGAGTCATGTGTTGTGCCCTGCTAGCTTTGCACCTGTGGACAGAGGCACCGATGTTATTACTCAGCTTTACAATCTCATGCTGACTAAGAACATTTGTGTTATATTGGAATGCGCACCCTTAATTTAGAAAATCGCAGGATTTAATTCCCGGAACAACGTTTTATGTAGACCTTGCCACATCTGGCCCTGTTGGTATCGATGTCAACACTGAAATGAAATCCCAAATGCCCATCAAACTGAATGGAGCGGACAGCGTCAAATTGCTACTTGTACTAGCTTTAGTTGTCTGAAACGTCTGTTTTATTGTATTATAAGAGAAATACAGATAGCTTATAAGAGTAAAAAGAAAGAATAGTAACAGGGGTAATGGGACATGACTTTGCCAACTGCCAATACTGAAGAAGAAAATAGTGCAGGAGACTAAATATATTAAAAATACCAAAAACATAATAAAACAATATTGCCAATACTTTTGCTTTAATTGTAGTCTTTGTTATATGTGAAATGATAGCTACTCCCTGGTCTATCGTCATTCAAGCTAAAAGGAGACACGAATCTACTATCATATTGTTAACCACCAGTTTTTTTTAAATTACGAGTCTTATGTTATTGTTTAATCAAATGTAAGTCTTTAAAAACAATTTATTTTTGTACAATTTTCGGAATTCAAAATAAACAATTAAGATTTCACATCGCCACTTCAAATAAAATCCTATAAATTAAAAACAAGGGCACCTTAACCCGGGTCGGGCTACCCAAAAAAAATGTCCGAAATGGAACAAAGTTAAGCCAACAAAAGCATTATATAAACAGAGTCTTGTTTTTGCAAATAAATGTCAAATCCTAATTCATTCTCGGTCACGGTTACGGCTGAGTATGAAACAATACGTTTCGATCATGTTGGAATGTTCTCGAAATTTGTAGAAACAATACAGTTACTATTATAATCATAACTCACGATGCCAAAGGAGTTTGCTCTTATTTCATGAACAATTTAAGGCTAACAAAAATGCAATGAAGAACATAAACTTCACTATGTGACTGTGCCGCCTATACTGTATAAAAAACGAATACTCAACTAGCATTCTAAAAGTAATACAATTGCTTTCGATAAAAATACCATTCTCAACAAGTGCTGAAAATTTAGAATCAAGAGATTGACTGCGGGAGTATTTCAAAGACGTATATATATAACTGGGGCATAACTCACAAATTCCAATAACCGAGACAAATTCTTGGTTCGATATAGAGTAGGATAGATATATATTAGAGTGGGACAGATGTATTATAACTAAATATTCTATGATAAGTGGGAAGCGGAGCAGTTTGCACAACTTATAAGTTCCAATAAGACTAGCCAGGTGCGACCGTTGGTGTTACGAATAGAGATATTTGCATACACTCTGGTGAAATTGGTTTGCCAATGTAATTCACAGTTATTATTACTTATTCGTATATTATTTGAATTTATATATTGTGATCTTTTGTCAAGTTGTCTATCTTATCTAATTATTAGTTGAACTTTTATGCGTCCACTGCTCAAATACTGAAATAACCGTTCAGACTTAAAAGTGAGAGGAATAGAATTAAAACAACATTCATCATATATCAGATTTCTTCAGCAGCGAAACTGACTAGATGAAAAAGTCACCTGACTTAAAAAAAAAAAACATAATTGCAGAAACTGAACTACAACTACTGAATCCAGAGGAATCCAAGGGAATAAAGGCATTAAAGAGAACGTCAAATTGATTAGAATAATAAAACATTATGACTGTAGAAGTAATAGCGTAAGTTTGGCAACTTGTTACGGCTATGGCACCATGTAATATCCTCAAAGCTATGTAGCAGTAAATTTTATTGATTCAATTGACGTACAATAAAATTATTAGGGTGTTTTTAGATATTTTATTTTTTGCTAACAAATAGTGCTGACTTATTCGACTTGAATGTATTTTTTTAAGCTATAAATGTACACATCTTTCAGCTATTTTTATTAGGTCGTCAATGTATTTTATTAGCGGACGTACGCTACTATGCTATGGTCCAATAGAAAAAATTCACCTCCATAGATACTTTGTTCATTGTTCTTTGTGCCCTGTTACCTTCCTTTCAATTTACTTATCTGCTGAAAACTCAGTAACTCGGTAGCAACGACAATATATATCAGATACTTCACAAAATTTTAGTCATCATCTCTGGTGTCATTAACCAATCATACCCATCCAATTTAGATCTTATAAGTTCAATCTTAATTAAGCCTCAGATCATATAACGGGTGGCGCAAAAGTAAAGACCCTATTTGGTTCAGCTATAACATTTTTTCTAAATTAGAAAACTAGATTTAGATTTTTTTAAATGTATATTTGTGCCATTAAATTTCGTACCATTAGGATTTAAAGATGATGTCTTTTAAATGGTGACCTCCAGAGTTGATACACATTTGAGCCCTATTTATGACATTTTGCATAACTTGCCGTAACACTTCCTGCGATATGTTCGTTATTTCTTGACGAATGTTTTCTTTTAGAGCTGCGAGAGTCTGTGGCTTGTTCACATACACCCGAGATTTCAAAAAACCCCAAAGAAAGAAGTCTGGACTGGTCAGATCGGGTGATCTTGCAGGCCAAGGCAAATCGCCAAAACGAGAGATAACTCGGCCTGGAAAAGCGTCCCTCACTAAGTCCATAGTGTCGCGCGCTGTGTGTGCCGTAGCGCCGTCTTGTTGAAACCAGATGTGCTCCAGCCCCAATTCGTCCAAACTGGGTATCAAAAACTCACGTAACATGGTTCTGTAGCGTTCTCCAGTGACAGTAATCGCATTGCCTCCAGCGTCTTCGAAAAAATAGGGTCCGATCACTCTGTCAACACAGATGCCACACCATACAGTAACTTTTAGTGGGTGTAGAGGTGTTTCTTGAATAATGCGCGGATTATCAGTGCCCCAGAACCGAGTATTCTGCTTATTGACATGCCCTGAGAGATGGAAATGCGCTTCGTCACTCATAACCAATTTTGAAGGAAAATCTCATAAATAGGGCTCAAATGTGTATCAACTCTGGAGGTCACCATTTAAAAGACATCATCTTTAAATCCTAATGGTACGAAATTTAATGGCACAAATATACATTTAAAAAAATCTAAATCTAGTTTTCTAATTTAGAAAAAATGTTATAGCTGAACCAAATAGGGTCTTTACTTTTGCGCCACCCGTTACATATAGATTATGTACTAGTACGAACTCGGTCACAGAGTGCAATAATCATCCATCATGTTACCAATAGGAAATGGTTAATCAACTTGCGATATAATTAAGTGCCTGTCTTATTTGTCAGTAGTGACATCTTGTGGCTATTTTTAACCTTTAAGACTGTTTTTAACCAACTTCATTATTACTTGACTTTGATTAGATTGTTGAACAGATAAAATTATTTTTAGAAAAAAATGAAAACCGACTTCAAACAACACCTACATGTTCAATCCTTAACTAAAAAGTAGAAAATAATATTTTAATTACTTCATAGCAAAGAACATTAAAGGGGAATCAACGCAATCCTTGATACCTTATAATACTTTACTATTTATAGTTTTTAATCAGTTATTTTGGAGTCGGTGCCAGCCAAGAAGGATCTTTAATTCTGTCTTTGCAACCAACTTTTGTAGTGCACGGGGCGGTAATTGCACGCGTGGGGGATATGCCTGAGTGCACTACCCGAACGCGGTAATACTCGTGAACGCAGACGTCATTGATAGTTGTGTTCAGATATACATAAAAAATTTGACGCGCACTTATCAGATTCCGTTCGATTTCTTGTATTAAATCTATATTTTTCATTCATGTATTAATAGATTAATCAAGAAGGTTTTTTTTGCTAGTAGGTAGGTTATTTTTATGAAGGTCATTATGAACCTTCTTGGCTGGCACCGACTCCAAAATAACTGATTAAAAACTATAAATAGTAAAGTATTATAAGGTATCAAGGATTGCGTTGATTCCCCTTTAATGTTCTTTGCTATGAAGTAATTAAAATATTATTTTCTACTTTTTAGTTAAGGATTGAACATGTAGGTGTTGTTTGAAGTCGGTTTTCATTTTTTTCTAAAAATAATTTTATTTTTAAACTTTTAGTGGGAATTAATTGTGTATAAATATATTCAATATGGGTAGACCTACTAAACGTGCTGCGCAAATGAGACAGCGCCGCGCCGTTTGAAAGAAAGTAGAGACGAGAGGTAAGATTGTAAATAGAAATATAAGGTCCTTGTCAACACTTTCTCGATCGCTAAACCCTGAATCCCAGAAACCACAAATCAAAACAAAAAAGTGATGATCTACCAACAATAAAGAATCATCAAAAATCATAATTTAACTGACCGAGCAATCGCTCAAATATACAAAAAATGCATATGGTCACTCATCCAGGGCTACTTCGTTTCTAACAAAAAATGAATTTTGAAAATCACTTCGCACTTGTAGCATGGACATGTCAATGTCAGATAATTCGTCGCAAAAGACATCGACGTGTTGCTTTACACGTCTTCACTTTTTGCAAACGATTTGTTACAAAATATTAAATTATTCTTTATAAAAAAAACATGGGACCCCATTTCGGAGTATACCCTTTCAAATAAAAGAAGAATTTTCCAAATTGGTTTATAAATGACGGAGTTAAGTTGTAACAAACAAACAACCACTGAACCATTTCTTATAATAAAAAAATGGGACCAATTTCAGAGTATACCCTCTCAAATAAAAAAAAAAATTTCAAATCGGTTCATAAATGACCGAGATATGAGGTAACAAACATACAAAAAAAAAAAAAAAAAAAAAACATACGACCCGAATTGATAACCTCCTCCTTTTTGAAGTCGGTTAAAAACAGATGTAAAATACCAAATGCGATTTAACAATTTTAACCTTTATGACGATAAGCATTTTAAAATCACTTTAAATAATTTTTTAATTAAGGTTTACTGTAACTTTACGGTTTGTTTGGTAATATTATTTATTTACAAATTAAATAGCAAATAAGCATATGGTATTCACTTCACGGTAAGTAGTTATATGGTGCTGCTAAGCAAAATATGGAACACCAACTAAACTGCGCATCAAACTCTGCTGTGGATGTTGCCAATGTTTAACAAAAAAAATTTAAACAAGAGAAGAAAAGTGATTGTAATCTATAGCAATGGACAAACTATGCTAAAAAAACACAAAAGAAATAAAATTATTTTTAGAAAAAAATGAAAACCGACTTCAAACAACACCTACATGTTGAATCCTTAACTAAAAAGTAGAAAATAATATTTTAATTACTTCATAGCAAAGAACATTAAAGGGGAATCAACGCAATCCTTGATACCTATAATACTTTACTATTTATAGTTTTTAATCAGTTATTTTGGAGTCGGTGCCAGCCAAGAAGGATCATAATGAAACTAGCAAAAATATACTTGAATAATCTATTAATATATGAATGAAAAATATAGATTTAATACAAGAAATCGAACGGAATCTGATAAGTGCGCGTCAAATTTTTATGTATATCTGAACACAACTATCAATGACGTCTGCGTTCACGAGTATGACCGCGTTCGGGTAGTGCACTCAGGCATATCCCCCACGCGTGCAATTACCGCCCCGTGCATTACAAAAGTTGGTTGCAAAGACAGAATTAAAGATCCTTCTTGGCTGGCACCGACTCCAAAATAACTGATTAAAAACTATAAATAGTAAAGTATTATAGGTATCAAGGATTGCGTTGATTCCCCTTTAATGTTCTTTGCTATGAAGTAATTAAAATATTATTTTCTACTTTTTAGTTAAGGATTGAACATGTAGGTGTTGTTTGAAGTCGGTTTTCATTTTTTTCTAAAAATAATTTTATTTTTAAACTTTTAGTGGGAATTAATTGTGTATAAATATATTCAATATGGGTAGACCTACTAAACGTGCTGCGCAAATGAGACAGCGCCGCGCCGTTTGAAAGAAAGTAGAGACGAGAGGTAAGATTGTAAATAGAAATATAAGGTCCTTGTCAACACTTTCTCGATCGCTAAACCCTGAATCCCAGAAACCACAAATCAAAACAAAAAAGTGATGATCTACCAACAATAAAGAATCATCAAAAATCATAATTTAACTGACCGAGCAATCGCTCAGATATACAAAAAATAAACAGTACAGGCAGGTTAGTAAAGGCTGTAAAGGCAGGTTTAAGGCCGCCCGTTGCTGTTGTAATTTCTCACGACCATAAGACCTCCAACTTGGCTTAACGACTACCAAATTATAGTGATAATACTGATAATCATAGTCTACTGCTTCTAAAGAATGAAGACGCTGAAAATGAAATGACGCAAATGGTCACTCATCCAGGGCCACTTCGTTTCTAACAAAAAATGAATTTTGAAAATCACTTCCCACTTGTAGCATGGACATGTCAATGTCAGATAATTCGTCGCAAAAGACATCGACGTGTTGCTTTACACGTCTTCACTTCTTGCAAACGTTTTGTTACAAAATATTAAATTGAAGCCAAACTACTAAATCATTCTTTATAAAAAAAACATGGGACCCCATTTCGGAGTATACCCTTTCAAATAAAAGAAGAATTTTCCAAATTAGTTTATAAATGATGGAGTTAAGTTGTAACAAACATACAACCACTGAACCATTTCTTATAATAAAAAAATGGGACCAATTTCAGAGTATACCCTCTCAAATAAAAAAAAATTTTTCAAATCGGTTCATAAATGACCGAGATATGAGTTAACAAACATACAAAAAAAAAAACATACGACCCGAATTGATAACCTCCTCCTTTTTGAAGTCGGTTAAAAAGGAATAAGCAAAAGGAAGAGAATGCCTAGCTCAACGAATGAAAGTAAACAATACGCCGATATTCTGAGAGGATATTACAGTACGGTAATCACGAAAAATATGTACGTTTGTAAACCACAAAACAACATAATAAACCGGATCAATAGGAAAGGAAAGCAGCTCTGTAATTGTGAACAAACAAAGTTGGTTCTAAAATAAATAGCGGGCTGTCAACACGGGGCTAATCCGACTCAGTGTCAGTTGCCGCACCGTCAAATGCGAGACTACTTGTGTTGTACATTTATGTATGTAAAGTAAATAGTTATTCGTTTTAGTTTAGTAGTTAAAAATAATCGTTTTAAAAATATACACAAATCTGATCATGATCATCTCAAAAAGGTAGGTGAAAGTTTTCGTCGGCTAAGTTACATTTACTAGGATAATGTCAGACCCCAAACTTATAATGAAAATTTTCGAAAAACACTATATCACTTTACTTACCCCAGGAGTCGAAACCAACAACTCAAGACTCAGAGCTTACATTGCAAACTTCTTCATCGAAAACTCTACAATACAAGACGCGGAAATCAAACTCCACACCTCTGTATGCAGTCCGTACATCTAAACAACCGAGGCAGTTTTAGCACCCTTAATAAGTGGTTTGAACACAAAATGCGAGTAAATTAACTAGTAATCCTAATAAAGGTCTCTTTATCACCGAGTGGGTAGTTAAGGACATGTTAGTCTTTCCTGTAGGGCTATAATACCGTAATGATTTTAGTCTGCTTTGATGGTCGTTTGATAGCTCTTTACTAAAGAGCTCTCTCTATAAATGGTTATTTAGGTGGAATTTTATACAACTTTCCTGTCCAATGTCATATATGACTCTTATGAAGGTATTGGAGTAAGTTCATGAGTCACATGTGACTTTTCTCTATACAATTTGAGGTCAATTTTTTAGTATGAAAGTAAAGTCAAATTTTTTGAAACTTAAGTGGACGTACAGTAAAAACCTAATGTTTATCATAATAAAAAAAACTTATTGATAAATAATAATGTTATTTAGCATGACATTAAAAAAACAGTGGAAGTAAGGCATTATCAAAATGAGTTGTATGGGGACAGGGAAGTTGTTAAAGTTACGTGTTTTATTTAAAGAGTTTTATACCATAGTTTCAAATATTGAATTGGTTTTGAATAATTGTAATTTATAATAATAAATATTTATATTACGACCAACTCAGGTACCAAAAAGCGAAAAGCATTGGGGAGGCCTATGTCCAGCAGTGGACATCTTTTAGCTAATGTGATAAACTATTTATCTAAGAAAAAACTTTTTAAAAGTAACTCAATTTAAGATTTTGTGTGATCAATAAATATTTGTATCGTCTGCATCGTAGTAAGATAGCTTAAACGATTCTTTTATATTTTTCCGTAGTCCGTATTAAAAATATTAGTTTATGTGAATTTATTAATTAGTCAACTAGTAATATTTATTAATTAGCAATCTTACTAAACTCCTGTAGCTTTACTGTGTACATAACGACTTGTCGTGGTCACTAAGCTGCTAGCTAAGTATACAGATTATGTGAAAGTAACATTAACATTCAACAGGAGACTTAGCATATTTCAATGTTAACATAAGCATTTAGTTAGTGACGCTTTCATTGCCATTTTATTTTGCCCTATATTTTTAACCGTCTTTAAAATAAGAGGAGGTTTTCAATTCGACTTTATATTGTTTTCTTTTTCAAAGAGAGCTCATTTAATCGTATGAACAATGCAAAACTAACTTTAGAGTTATATTCGTAGACTATTATTTGTAGCCGATTGTTGATGCTACGAGGCTACGATTCGTAGCAACTAATTCGTAGCACGTTGTGTTTTATCGGTGTCGGTAGACGACAAACTTACAAATTGTATACAGTTTTTGCCTAAATATTGCTTTTGTGAAGTTTCTTTTAGCGAACAAAGGAAAATTTAAAGTCAACTTTGAAGATGCGGATAGTTTTGTATTTATAACATTTTAATCGTGGACTAACGGTTACGCTTTTATAGACGAAATTTGGAGGTTCGTAACGGCAATTACTGTTCTGCTTATCTCTTTGAGAAATTGATAATAATAAAGCATAAGGGCGGCTTAAGACCGTTCAAAGTGGAGATGCTTGGGGGTTTCTATGTCCAGCTGTGGACGTTTTTCATGGCTATAATAAAAATAAAACATAATAATGGAAAGAGTAGGGTAGTAGGATCCACGCTGATTTCAGCATGAACGGGCCGGATCGTCCAGGGAAGTACTACCCTCTCATAGAAGATCGACTTCAGAGTAGTAGTATCCGTACTACTGCGTTTCGTTCGGTGAGTGAGAGCGCCGGAGGCCCAATTTCCCCCCTTTCCTTTTACCTCACCTCCCTCATTCCCTTCCCATAACCCCATTCCCAGCCGCCATAGTGGAGGCCACCATACCAGCAGTTTAAGACGATGGCTTTTGGTATAGTGGCCGCCACTTCTGGATTCCACTGACTGCTTACCATCAGGCGGGTTGGAGTCACTTTGGTAGGCTATAATATAAAAAAAAAGTTCTACCCTAGGTCACGTATTCCGTCAACAGGATGTATAAAAGTTCTTAGGAAAAACCTCCCTTACGCTTCGTATTTGGCATTTGCTCAATGGTCATCAATTTTGCGAACTGTCCATGTAATTCCTCGTAGCCAAATCAGTTTGGCGAAATAGTTTGGCCACGAAGAAAAAGCCAGCTGTCCGGCCCACTACCTTATTTCTTTTCGCATTAGTTACTTTCAATTATTAACAGCCTCACAAAATAACTGAACGAAGTTATCTTTACCGCCTAATATAAACCGACCGAGAGGCTCCACTGAATAAATAACATTGTTTATTTTTGTAAAATCGACTGAATTCACTAGCGCCTGAATAATGGGAGCCAATTTGAATTATTTAGCTAATGAATATTTAGTGCTACGGTTAAAATGTTGCCCTAATTGTTCTATAGCAGTTTGAGGAAGCATCATTATCGGACATTGATTTGAATTTAAGGGCTTTTCAAGTAAATTAACTCTTTAAAATGTTGTACTGACTGAAAAAGTTAATTATGGTATATATATATATTACGTATAGTATTTAGAATACGTGAGATTAATTTCTTCCTACGAGGCGATTTACAAAATGTATGTTAACCCTCTTCTTGTTTACTCTGAGAACTACATTTTCATACAAATGTTACTCTGTCACTGAGAAAAACGCGCATTGACTCATGGTCACGCTAGTTTTGTGCACTGTCTAAACTTTCGAATGAGTAAAACAGTACACGCTATGTCAACACCACCACCGCTGCACGAAAATAAAGTTATTAAACAGTTACTAACGTAATCCAACAAACGAATTTGCACAAAAACGAAATGCTGAGTATGCGACACGCAGCGTTTTGCCCTCACTTTGTTTTCCAACTGCAAAACACAGGATACTGCACAGTGCTCACAAAACAGTTGACGTAGAAAAAAAGTTTTCGGCAACAAAAAAAAAAGATTGCGAAGTTGTGAATCGTGCAACGTAGTCGTGCCTTTTTTTAAGTCCTTTTAATACTGTCGTGTAATTATTTGGTCTGTGATATCTCTTTTTGTGTTCACAAACCTAAACAAATGGAATTTCGGTTCGTTCGGTCGTTTTTCGGACTAAAGTTCGTGACAATTATTTGGGGAGAAGATTAACGGTATTGCAAGAGATTTCGTTGTTTAATTAATTATTAAAAGAGGTTCTATACTTAGTCTTTGTTGTATTAAATGGATCGTTGCTTCGTTTAGTTTCTAATGTAAATGCCACCGCTTTGGTGATGGCTATGCTAATTATAGGTTTCGTGAATATTGTCAAAGGAAAGGAATGTATTTGGATTTGGCGAATAATCAACAAGCATTATCTTAAGTTTGGGGCTCCTTTTTGAGTCATAATTATTATATTATATGTGTAGGAAAAGGTTTTTAAGTCCAGATTAAGGGGCTTCTACATTCTGGTGAACTGCTATTGTAATATCAGGCGTAATTATCTAATTGTAAAATAAAGAGACGTTCTACATTATGTCCAGCACTACAGTCCACACGCCACAGTGTGCAGTCACAACAGTGAGCAGTTAAATGGCGGTCCTTGTAAATCAATCGGTTATTCGGCAGTGCAATCATGCCGCGTCATCGAATCAGCGTACTCTGTGTTTACAAGCGATAACTGGTGAAATATGTTGTACGTTTTCAAAGCTTGCGGTATTATTGTTAAAATTTAGGTGTATATTGTTGTTAAAATATTTGTATTTAACGCTAGGATTAGGGTTGGCGGTAATAGATCCTTGCTGGTTTTAAAACGAATGGGTCAAATAGGGTAGGAAAGTACTACCCTCTCATAAAATTTCAGCCTAAAGTATCAGTTCCGATACCAAGGCCTTGTTTCACCACAGGCTGATAAAGTGTCTAATATATATCTAGCATTTTTTTCAGTTAAATCAGGCATCTGTGGATTATGACTACTATCTGTGAATGAATTTTTTAATAGGTTATCACGTGCTTTATCACCAAGTGGTGAAACAGGGCCTTATACTTTAAATAAAATTGACAACGGCTTAGTATTGTATCTTGTCTTAGTATTAGAGCAATCCTGTGCATAGTTCGCCTAATATTATCTGCAACTGGTGGCCCGCGTGCTTGTTTGCAACTGAAGTTGTATAAAAAATATATACTGTCATAGGAATATAGACCGTCATTAGAAAGGAAAAGCAGTTCTTGCAAAGAAGACATTATTAAGATTACTAAGCATTACGATATACTTAACGTACTGAATAAAATCTTTAACAACACAAGTGCAAAGCTTGTCAACTTTTTAACAGTACAGTGTAACATGAACAAAGTATTTTCAGTTCAGATTAAAAGTAGATGTAACCAATAAAATTTTACAGCTCTGAATAAAACTTTAGTGTTTCCCGATAGGCAGTGTACATTCGAATAGGTCGTATTAACGGCAAATGGTGGATTTATAATGTAATTTTGTATATTATTGGCAAATAATAGTGTTGTTTCAATTATGTTGAGGCTGCGCTTTCGGCGAATCGAATTATTATATCAGCTTGACCGCACTATTTGTATACAAAATGATAGCTGAAAAGTTAACATATTTCTTAGTCATAATTATTACTGCATTGGAAATATTTTATTGCAATGAGCTTTGCACTAACTAATCTTAAGAAATAAATGAGTCAAAGTAGACATATTTTTTCACCTTTATTGTAAAGCTCAACTAAGTGCCTTTCACTTAGCTCAAAGCAATTAAATATTTTCAATTAATATTAAGATAATTTAAATTTTATTTACTCATAATTATGAGAATTATACGTTTACAATATATTTATATATAAATGAAAAATGGTATATTTCTCCTACAATACATAATTTTATTATCAATTAAGTCCTCGTTTGAGTCTTTTAGTCGCTGAAATTCAGCCGGTTGTAGAATAAGTAATAATAACAATACAAAATACACAATTCATGAAATAATCAATCATTGTATTGCATTGCTTCTGCCTTGAACGGATATTGAATTTTCTATCCGTCCGTTTGTTGCTATAGCCAGCAATATACACAGTTAAAAAAAAACAGCGAGCATTGTTGGCGTAAATTACAAGTAAATATAAAAATTGTTAATTTGGTACTTAAATTATTTTTCAAATAAACTCTGCCCAGTCATTGTCTTACATTTATTTAAGGCATAATGTTTATTAAGACTGAATGCCACGATAGTCACGAACAATCTCTAAATAATAGAATATCTATTGTGTTCACTTGCAAAGCGTTCAAAATATTAAAGAAATTGATTTATTTAATCAACCCCTTCAACAAGTATCTCAAAGAAATTTTTTTTTTTGCACTACTATATACTTTTCTTTTAAAGCCTTGTCATATCTCACCTGTAGCGCACCTACAGAGACTGTAGAGTTCATATTGATTTATTTAATTTAGGACAGTAATCGAAACTTTTTAAGTAGTAGGTATAGACTCTACACTCTTTAAAAAAGTCTATAATTAAGAAAAATAATGGAATTCATGCTTTTAAGTGTAAAAATAAATTATGTGCATTTTGGAAGTTCTATATGCTACAAGGCGCACATAGCATAGTAGTTTTTAATATATTTCTAAGAAGTGAACCAGCTGCATTTTTGTAAAGTTGTGACACAAGTAAATTTTTATTTATCGCATATTTATACGAGGCACGTTTGTTGACAGGAAATTAATGCAACGGCCGAATCAATTTCATGTTAACTTTTGATTATATTGTGTTTGTTGATCCGTTGAGAAAGGAAATGGGTTAAAATTTAGCAAATGTTTTGTAAGTGCTCCATTCCTTGAGTGCCACGTTAGGGAACAGTGACCACCAAACAATATTTTTGCAATGTATCGTAAACCATGCACTTCTTCAAAAAAGAGCTACAAATTCCATTCAAATATTTTTAAAATTAAAATACCTCCAATTACAATACCCAACACGAAAGAACATCTTAAAAGAATACAAAGAGAAAGAGCCGAACAACATAAGTATGTACCTTTATATTCCTCTCTCCGTAGACATTACTGACCATTTTATTTAACAGTGTTATAGGTACGTAACTTTTGTAAACGCTGGGTAGTCCATGCAAGGCAGAGGCCTCAAGGGAGACGTTGCCATCATTGTTATGTTCATACAAATGTTTGTTGATAGTACTCTCCGTTCTAGAATATTCTCTGAGTTGCAAAACTAATTTTATGAATATTCAAATAGAGATAATAATAATATGCTGTAAGAACATAAAATAAAATTATGCAATTGGATGCTCGCAATTTCTTTTAATTTTCATAACAATGGTACTTGGAAATTAGAAGTCAGTCGGGTTCATGGCCATTGTCGCATTATTGTTCCGAATTCAAACTTAAAATGGCGCAAATCAAAAATTGTGACCTAAATTGTAATGAAGTCGTTTTATACCTTGATTAATAGTACAGTCATTTAGTACAAAAAAGGGATTACCTGAAAAGATTTCCGCAAGTTTAGAAAATTGCTAATTTTATAGATTGCCAAAAAAGCAATACCTATACCTATTAAACTGCACTTTGCGACGCTCGTACGCCAAAACTGATTTTACAAAAACAATTTTAATATATTAATTGTAGGAAATATCCTCTGGTTTTATTTTGTAATACTTGTTTTAATCGTGAAATGTGTCGGTAGGACGATATTGTCTAAAAACTGCTTGTAGGCGCCATATGGCGGCGCGAGCGGAAAAAATACTACGTAGCAAAGTCGAAATTCGGTAAGAGCACATCAAAATTACCAGTTTTCAAACCTGCCGGAAAACTTTTCAGGTAAAACTACCAAATGACTGTACTGTAAGCATTTTTTTTTTATATTAGCCTACCAAAGTGACTCCACCCCGCCTGATGGTAAGCAGTCAGTGGAATCTAGAAGTGGTGGCCACCATACCATCTTTTTAAACTGCTGGTATGGTGGCCTCCACTATGGCAGCTGGGAATGGGGTTAGGGGAAGGGAATGTTTTGAGTTTTTCTGTTGAAATTAAATTTAAAGAGGTACCGGTGAGTATATGGATTGTATGTCAAACAATCCATCCTCTTTAAATTTAATTTGTTTGGCTATGTACCTACTTCGTATATTAAAAAATATAATTTTAGGTTTCTAATATTTAAATATAGAACTTATTGACGACACAGTCACTGACCTCTATTGTACATGTATATTACGGGACTTTGCGACCTAAAGTGTACATATATTTTTTTAATGTAACGGCATCTGAACTTCTGATAATATTTCGGCAAGGATGAGATTGCAGTTGCCTCTGTGGTTCAGTGGATCCACACGAATGGACTGCAACGCAGAGTTAACGGGTTCGATTCACAGTTTTGAATTGTGTATAGGCTTATGAAATAAAAATGTGTTAATCTAGTTAATAAAAATGTTACAATATATATAAGACAATATAAAACCTTTTTAATAAACAAACAACTTATCCACATACTTCTATCGTGTAAATATCCAACAAATTTGTGTTATAAAATGTCTTAATTCTAAAAGCCTTCGACTCAAACAATAGCGTTAATGTATGTATTACACATTACTTTCATACTAATTAGTATAACCGGTGTTGAATTGTCGTAAAATATTTCAACTTGCGTATTATGAATAGTTTATAACTATCGACTTTAAATGTATGTACATTTAGGTAACTATTAGGTTGTAAATCAATAATATTTAATGATGACGTAGTAGGTTGTGTTTGAACAGGTAACCCTATGAGGTAGGGAGTTTCAAGCGAAGAATGATATATAATTCGGGTAAAGGCTGAATGGCAAATTTCAATGCAAATTTAGGTTTGAACAAAGAAAATGGTGATGCTTTGTTATTGTCGACAGAGGAAAAACGAACTTGCTGACTACCCGATAGTAAGAAGTAACCACCGCGTACACCTCGGCAGTACCAAACCACATTTGGCTTAGCCATCCTATCCATACTAATATTATAAATACGAAAGTAACTATGTCTGTCTGTCTGTCTGTCTGTTACGTTTTCAAGTCTAAACCACTGAACCGATTTTGATGCAATTTGGTATAGAGATAGATTAGACCTCGGGGAATTGGTATTATAGGCTATCTTTTATCGCAAAAAATGGCTTAAAGGGGTTGAAATATAAGGGTGAAAGTTTGTTTAAGAAATTGTCAACGTAAACAGAGATATAACCTACAT
Organism: Parascotia fuliginaria; assembly: GCA_963082885.1. Taxonomy (NCBI): domain Eukaryota; kingdom Metazoa; phylum Arthropoda; class Insecta; order Lepidoptera; family Erebidae; genus Parascotia; species Parascotia fuliginaria. The sequence goes on along the minus strand of OY720182.1, from coordinate 4,349,870 downwards.
TCACGCGGGCGAAGCTGGAGCAACAGCTCAGTCAACAGCCTATAACTGTCAAAAATATCGATATCTCCAGAAAAAACTTACCAATAGGAACACGATTATATCTAGATTATATTCTTATGACAATGGTGCCGGAGGCCCACACTCCCTCTTTCCTTTTCCTCGTCTCCCTTAATCCTTTCACACCAGGCAGCGACTTTGCGGACTCCCTGGCATTGCAGGAACAATGCTAGGGACTGAGTCGTCCATGAGCGACAGTTACCACTTACCATTACGTGGGCTGTTTGCTCGCCTGCCACCGTAGGCAATAAAAAATAAGCAAAAAAAAAGTCTTCTGTGTGGTTAAAAGTACCATCTTTGTTAAGTTGGTTAATCTTCTAAATCTCTAACAATTTTTTTAAAACATTACTTATGTTCGAATTTAAACTACAGGTGTTCTAATATTTGGTTCTCAAAACAAATTACATCAAATTTTCAACTCGTTTGTCCGCGTAAACATGATCCACGCTAATTTAACTATTCCATCTGAATGTAAATTCGCTAACAACTTGGCGAATGTTAATCAGTAAACACAATGATTAATTAAGTCTGCGAGAGCAGATCTTTGTCATTATAATGAGCCGTATCGTGTCCTATTCATACGCAAACATCTTGAGATGCTAAATGAGAGTGATTCCGCTGACTGAGTGAGGTTCACTGAAACGTCATACCGAATTATGTCAGTTCACCTTACACCTTTTGTTTTTTCGAACCATATTATGTTGTTGATGCAATTTTATGAGTTGACAAGATTTTCGAGAGTTAATAATAATGGCAAATTGCTATGATATTAGCGAGTGCTTTAGTCTTTACGCCAAGTGCATTAGGTTAATATTAGTGACCTAAATAAACTTTATACATAAAAAAAAATCAGTGACCTACACTTTATAAATATAAAAAAATAAAATTAAAAATATTGTAAAGAGCATTTTGTTTACAACCGAATAAAGTATCAGCAATCAGCATGGGTATTTCATGCAATTACTTACGTAGGTAGGTTTTTTTAATGAAAAACCGTTATTAAAATAAAATTAAGTTTAAAAAACAGCCACGTCTAAGAAAATACTAATAAGTCTTTAGTTTCTTATGCAAACATAAAACTTTATTCCTCCTCTATAAACTAAAGAGTATATTTGCGTGATAAATATTTAATTTCCTTTTAAATTACATGCAGTTTTTCCTTCATTATTTACTTACCAACATTATCTAACTTAAGCTTTGTTTATCGACTTTTAAATGTAAACCAATTTAACTAACCGAGTTTGCGTGAAACACTGCATGCATGCACGTAGTTTGCATGCAACCTGTCAAATACTTTTAACCTAATTCGCTTTGAAATAGAGTGTATATTTGCATAATCAACAAGTCAAGGAAAGGTTACTAGATTGAAAACTGGGTTACTAAGAATTTCTCTGTTGCGACAAAAATAAATGTTTTATGTGGCAGTAGTGGGGTTGAAAGTGCTTGTATTCCGGCAACTTATGTAGGCTGAGTTATCGCTAGTTTAATTTTAAATTGCACTTAATTTTTGTTATAAATCGTGATTATATGCACTGAATAATAATTTGGTGTTATAGAGGGCGCTGATCAAAGAAATGTTTGATGTCTTGTGTAAGGGACGATAAGAATTAAAAGGAGTGAATGTCTAAGGAAGCGGAAAATAGAAAAGAAATATATTTGTGCCAATCCTAAGTAATATAGAAGAAGAAGTTATACCACTAGATTAGTATGCATCTATGTAGATACAAGCTCCATTTAATTTTCCACTTTAATTTAATAAACGTAAGGTTAAAATTACTAAATGAAAATAAGGGCCATTTATCTTTCAATTTCACCAAAGAAATAGGTTATACATACCACAAGTTGCTCTTTAAGTACTATTCCTACTAATACCTTCTTAGCATTTGCAGCCTCCATTTTCATAAACTGACTCAAGTTTTGAAGCCATTTAAAGTAATATCCCTGTCCACTTAAGAAACATCCTGTTGCTTAAGCACACCTAATGGATATATAGAAGCTTAGTAGCTCTAGAAAAATAAAATGTCACTCTAACCTCTCAATCCATACTAAATATTATAAATGAGAAAGTAACTCTGTCTGTCTGTCTGTTATGCTTTCACGCCTAAACCACTGAACCGATTTTGATTAAATTTGGTGTAGAGATAGATTAAACCTCGGTGAATAACATAGAATATTATTTATCGAAAAAATGACTAAAAGGGGTTGAAATAAGGGAATGAAAGTTTGTATGAAAAATCAATGTATAAACAGAGATATAACTGACATCCACGCGGGCAAAGCTGCAGGCAACAGCTAGTATATAATATAGTTCTCCTTGACGTGTCCGTCAATAACCTGGCAAAACTTATTGTCTATTGTTACTTCAGGATCTAGGTCTTGGAGACGCTTTTGTTCGAAAGTACTGCTAGCCTTATGAACAGAGTAGTACCATTCTAGTCTCTGTATTGCGAGCACTTCCCAACCATAATATATTGATATTATTATTAAATTTGTGAATGTCCATGCGTTTGTCGTTTTGCAAAAGATAAAAGTTTAAGGATAATGGTTACTACTTATCATCTGGTGATTGCCAACGATGTTAGATAAACGAAAGATTCATCAAGAGTTCAGGTTTAACCGACTTCAAAAAAGGAGGAGGTTATAAATCGGATCTTACAATTTTTTTTTTTTTTTTGTAATTTTGTTACCTCATATCTCGCCCGTTTTCTTATGTTCGAATTATTATTATTGAATTTTGATTTAGAGCTCTCAACTTCTTCGAGCCTTCATGATATACTTATTTTCATACTCACGTATAAAATACCGCACACTCAGTCAATTGCAAAATATATTGATTTATAACTAATTCAAGGAACTTATTCGTACCCGCAATAATTTGAACCAACTTACAGATACCGGCTGTGCCAACTTTGACAATTAATGCTCCAACTAGTCGGAGTGTTGACTGAGAATTAGTCGTTTCTACCGCTTTGGCCCACATGTTTGGATTTAGATAACAATTAAGAAAGAAATAATAGAAACTATTTATTTTTATTGCAAACTGTGGCAGACGTGCAAACAGCCAACATGATGGTAAATGGTAACTGTCGCTCGTGAACGACTTAGAGCCCCAATGCTAATCTAAGTATTATTACTGCAATAGTTAGAAAACGTGTTCATGTCTATAGATTACGGTTATCACTTACCATCAGGTGATCCGTATGCTTGTTTGCCACCAAAGTTGTATAAAAAAAGACAAGATATAGTTTAGCAAGTATTAATATAATGTATATGTATATCTAACATAACTAAATCCTCGTTCATAACAAATCATAGGTTAACTTCCAACAAACACATGAATCAAAAACTGTTCTTTGAGTACGTGTTCCCGCGCTACTTGATTTACTAACATACGTACGTGTTCCACTTAATTTAGAATCTGCATTTTGTTACACTGATAAACGGATATATGTCCTTAGTTTGGGGAACGAGGAACAAGTAATATATAGCAATTTGGACCGTAGAAATATGGTCTGAATGGACTCTGGTTGGTTAGTTTTGGTTGAACAAAGACTCAATAGTTCATTATATGATATCACTATGAACTTGTTGTGATTTGTAGTAGGTAGATAAGTTAAATAGTTCTTTATATAATATGAACTTATAGTGATTTGTTATTTTCTGAATTTTATTTTATTTTTGTGTGCTCTGCAATTTTATGTGTTAAGTGTCGCCGGATTAGGATATGGAACCACCTTATATCTTCCTGTGGTTGCTGTAAGAGGCAAATAAGGGCAAACGAGTAGAAGCTTTACTGCAGATATAAACGCGCCTGACAATCGTACTGACTATGACGAACAAGCCTCTTTGAGATGAATATACACTCAAGACATAGGACTTCAGTTAATATTTACTTTTAAACTGTCGCGTTGCATGATATAATTTATAAGCATACTTACGGGAATTGACGCGATCATGCATTAGGTATTTACATTATTATTATGCTTATGCCTTATTTTGCTCGACTTTTCGACCAGGTTACACTGGCCGTGGGTCACAAGCAGACTGGCGAGTCGAAACGTCAAGCAAAATAAAGTATGTAAATACTTGATGCATGATCGCGTAATTGCCCGTATATTTATAAGCTTACAGTGGATGCTATCAGACCGAAGATGTAATGTCATGATGCTTAATTAAATATATTCGAAATACTAACAATAATCAATTTTTTTAAATTTGTTATTACTGGTTTACGATAAATAATCATAAAATAACCTGCACTATAAAAATATAACTTCTTATAGTTAAACTATTTATATTAAGCTTATAATATATTCAACCCGCGATAACACTTCTATCTATAGTCGTACACGCACGATCCAAACACTCTAATATCAATGAAAACGATTAAAACTATCAAAACTTATATACAGGGGTTTGTAAGCAATTAGTGCGATAGAACAAAAACTGATACAAAATACAGAACTAAACTGTAATTCGATTAACTTTAACTACTACACATAGTCTGTTTTTGTTCAGAATTAATTATTTTCCAACTAGCGTTTAATAGCTCTGTGTTAAAAGAAATCTAGAAATAATAGCCCGGCGGGATTTAGTTGAAAAGACTACGCGGAAAAGGAAACAAGTCCTGTGGATTTTACAAACGTTGAAATAATGAAAAGACTTGGAACAAATGTATGCGAATCATTTAAATGTTTGTCTTGAATAGAAAGAAAGAAAGAAAGAAAAAAATAAATTTATTTTGTTTGCAAATGAGTAATTACATTATATCATAAAGGATCAACACCACAGCCACCTTAGCTGATAGAACATAAGTACGCAGATATTTTAGAATAATTGTTTCCGTGTTTAAAAAAAAACTACAATGTTCGGAATCTTATGGCTAAAAGTAAATATAATAAAAAATAGTATATATATATAATAAGTAGTAACAATAATCAACACTCAATACTTCGCGACCTCACCGACATAAGGTGAAGACAAACATCGTTCTCATCTTTGTATGAGAAGAGCCATAATAACGGGTCGACGACTTTGGTACCTAACAATTTACTCTCAGCTTTTATTACACAATAATGTAGAAAATATATATACATTTTTAACTCGACGTATGCGTCCTGTTTACCTAATTAGTTCGCAGTTTCCCGCCATATTTCTTTGGAATTAAATGCCGGGAGTGCCGCGGTTGTGCTCATCCGTTCCAATTCTTGATTACCTCTGCGCAGAGTTTAAGTATCTCGAATAATTTACTAATTAAAATCCTAGTTGTGTAGTTGCAGCTTGCATTATAAGTTTAAAGTTTAAGTTCCATTTAGATAGATTCATAATTCAATGTATACTTTGATTTTCTTATTTACTTTTAGAGAGGCCAATCATGGTCAAATTACTCGATAAAAGAATCCTAAAAAAGGAAGAAAAATGGAGTCTTATTGAAAGGTCATAGCATAGGCTATTTTCCACAACGGTAATTAGGATGATGGTCAACATTATGGACTACGCTTAAAGTCGGGCAAATATATTATTTTTAGGTATTTATTTAAACGTCTTATTTTTAAAAACTTATGTAGCGCAGTTGTGTTCTTCTTCGAATTAAGTAGTCGTGTTTAACGCAACTTATGGCACATAGAACTGTGTGAACAAACGCTTGGTGCACTAAATTCGAAGATTGTTTAAAGAATTTTTAATAATAGAAACTACTCGCTCAGTTTATGAGGTACGGCCGATGCTAGCTTTAATTTTATTGCTTTAATTTTACCGCCGCAAAATAATAATGTTATGTTTAAACTCATTGCTTTTGCCGTTTCAGATTTGTGGCTTCTATGAAAATGATTCGAAAAGAATTTGGGAAAGAAGAAATACCAAAATTGTTCTATTGACTAATTTGGTAGATGAGTCAACGCAAGGTGGTCCAGCTTAAGACAAATAATTGACGTTCTTAATTGATTTATCTAAAACGTTTTACATTAAATTTTAGACCATAATTAAAATGCTTTTTGGGCTTATATTTGTAACGAGACTATGGTATTAATGACACATTTTTATTTTAGTTGAATGAAGTTTAAAACAATTTAAAATAGTCACCTAATAACAGCGATTGTTTACAAATAAATAAATTAATGTACCACCGCTATTGTGATCATAAATACCTACTGCTCTATAATTTATCACTTTATTTATTCAATTAATTGAACCCTGCCAAAATCATAAAGCCTTGATGGCACTTAATCGTCGATGAAAATTTCTAAGTAATTGACGGTTTATACCGGTTACAAATTTTCTTGATGACATTTTATAACGTTAAAATTTTGTCGTAAAATCGAAAGCACCGAAATTAATCGGTAGGCTCATATGTACTTTGACGACATCGTCATACTTATCAGGCTTTCGCTTTTGTTCGGCAGACATGTTTACCACTTTTGTTCGATCTTGAAGATTGTAAAGCCGCCATTTTGACATTTTATATTTTTGACGCTGTAATAATTGTACAAGCAATTATAGGTAAGTAGGTATATGATTTTTTTAGATACCAATAATTGTAAAGATTTATTAAACTATGACAAATTATTAAAATAAAAATAAATAAAGAACAAAACAAGTATTTTTAGATATTAAAAAAGAAACATATGAAACTCAATTGTATAATATAATTTTTCGTTTTGTACATACATAAATACATAACTTCAAGCTTTTCTCCCATTACTGGGGTAAGCAGAGACTATTGAACGCCATTTTTTATTTGGTTTAAGTGTTCAATATGAAAATGTTCATTCATATTATAGAAACGGGTATCTTACTATATTTTGGCTATGATAACTCAAAGAAATAAGCGTATTAAAAGTTACATCAAAACTTGACGAAGCGCTGCAACGACTGAGCTCAGTTGCTTCCTGCATTCCTAACTTTAAGCTGTTATTGCGTTGTCAAGATTGTACGCTATCTTTATAATGAGAGTTTACGAATGATGTTTCCAAGTGTTTCGTAATAAAAACGCAAAAAAAGTATTTACGGAATTATCTAGACAAATGTTAATTTTAAAAGCGAATATAATTGTACATAATTACAATACAAATAATGCGCATTTAGATATAATAAACATGGAAATTAAGTAAACGTTAAATTACGATAGACGGAGAGGTTTAAAATGGGTCAAAGTGATATTTGAAAAAAAAAGTTAAATTATTTCGAATGAAATGATGATCATATTAAAAGAGAAAAATATACCAGTTGAGGACAAATTAAGTGTACAATCAAAAAACATGAGTAAAATACATACAATAATTTTATTTTATAAAGATCACAATTTTTACTTTTTTATGTTTAAATGCTCCACAATTTTTGAAAAAACAATGAAATTAGGCAACAACACATTGCCATTATGTGTCATATAAAAGCAATGAACAAAACACTAAAACAAACTTTAAAGAAGTTGAACATTCACAATCAGTAAAGATAAGCCGAAATGTAAACAGGGCGCAAACGTTCGGAAAGACAAACATATTACCGAACTTGTGTATTTACAATTCAAACGACGTAAAACAAAAACCATTGAGCGTTCCCAAATGGAAAGGATTTAAAACTCCTCGAATGGTCTCGTCTATAAATCCGTTCCGAATCCATTGGTGGCTAAGTTCCGTTTATGTTTTCAAAATAGTAAAGGAGACAAGTAATGGATCAACAACTATGCGATCACAGTTATGAGAATACGATTATCATAATAATAGGGATATGGATACTTTTTGTGAGTATTGTTTGCCGTTTGGTGCAAAAAGAGATTATTATGGTGAGCGTATGATGTCGGCTATTGATAATAACTTTTCGTTTTATGGTCGTTTATGGATAAATAAATAGTTGAAGGATGAGGTCATTTATAAATACGAGAATTATTTATACATTATTATGAATACATTTTGTTTTTTACAATTCACAATTGTTTTATGTCGTACTAGTAGTGTTCTCTGCAGCAAGACTCTCTTTCTTTCCTTTCTCATAAATAATAAAGCCTGTGGCCTGCTAGCTATATCTCTAATACTCATATTCAGCAGAATACCCTAACCCTGAGTAATTAGTAGCATAAGGACAATCACAGACAGGCGAAACCCTTCAGACTACGAACTTTATCTGGCAAGAATAGAGAGTACCTACTGAGTGTGTTTAATGTGAACGACTTGGCTAGCGGTCAAGTAGTATCAGATTCAAGTAGATATATTCTAGTATCGAATTACTAAAACTTTTGTATTTTCTTGTTTAATAAAAGTGTTAGTGACGGAAAAGTGTAGGCACCTAGCGCTTTTGAAATATAGATATTATGAGCAGAGATGAATTAATATAGCTAAAAGGGAAATATGTAGTAGAAAACTCATATGTACATATTAAGGGCAGTAATTTAAAGAAGCAGAAGAATTAAGATAAGTTTTCTTTGGATAGAAACTGAATATTCGAAGTATCATTGAAAATAGACAAAGATCGCAAAAGGAAGGAACTTCACTTCGTTACTCCTATATATAATTCTACTGCTTAAAACTACCAAATAGATTTAGATACTATTTCTTAGAACACTGTAATAGTTGCGTATAATATCCGGCGTAGGCAACTATCAAGATTATTTGATACCGGATTGAAGTTTAATTGACACGAAGCTACACAATGTTTGATTAAAGATGCGGTTTGTATATACATAACTGAATTTGTGAAACAGTTACAAGCTTCTATTGTTTTGATTTATATTGTTATATAACTAAATCCTTGGACGGGGATGCCTTGAAATGTCTACAAGCATCGCGCGAACATACATCGGCCTCATAGAAGATGATAACCATAGAATTAGTATAAATACATCTATGACGAAAACAGAATCTAAAAGCTAAGAGAAACGGTCTACAACGCATTATTAAAACCCAGTGTTTTATAAAAAACTGCTGCCGACCTTTTCAAATATCATAACACACTCACATTACTTTCCTAACACTAGTGACTGTAAACACCGATTTTTCCTTTATGTTATCGATACTCTTTATCTCGAAACTTCCAAGGAAAATAAGAGTTCAATAGTATTTACTATAACTCAATATATTTTATACATAATCGATCTGTCTCCTTCACCGCTCGGGGAGGGGGCGTGACGTCACTCATCAATCTTATGGCTGGCCTAGCGAATTTTCGCATTACATGAGGAGCACACGATTAATCTGATCTTCGTGTGTCAAATAGATCCTCGTAACGTTTGATTAGGGAAAACTAGTGGCGGAAAATATTTCCATTTGTATAATATGTACGTACTTATTGATATTACCTATATTATTTGTAGGTATATATTTTGTTTTAATAAAATATTTTTTAATGGAACTAACACGGGCTCTAAAGTTGACACATAAAATAAAACAATATTGTATTTTATATAGGCTTCTCGCCAAATCCCCTTTCTCGGTTCCAATAATATGTTGGCGGGAAAGTTGATTTTCTAAACAATCGTATCTATTTAAATAAGAATAGTTAAATGTTGTTGGCCTTTCGTAATCTATAGCTTAATAAATGCTGTACCTACTAGCCGCAAACTCCCAAAAATAAAATGCCTAATACTTTCATAGAAAGATGTTAAACAAATCGTTGTAATAAATACGAAACTTGACCAATTTACGTCAAGACACAAGCTTATGGCGTAATTTATAAACGTCCTCATAATTAAATTAAAATATAAGTTAGGTATACGAGTTTAAAAGAAATTGCGATTCCCACCGCCTTGTCACATTAACTTGAAGGGAATTAATTAATCCGCGATTCAACGAAGAAAGTCACTCAAGGAATTAAACTCGACGTACTGGGTTTTGGTCTTTAGCTGCGAGTATTTTAAATTGTTTATACTCATTTAGATAGAAGATACACATCGAGATAAAAGAACTTACAATTTCACTATAAAATACACATTATACATAAAAATAAAATAAAATAAAATTATCTATAGTTGCAAAATTACATAAAATATGAAGTCTAGTATTTATAATAAAAATGAATGCACTGCAAGATAGTTCTTTTAAACTTAGTCGTCCAATGCCTTTGAACTTTAAGTTACACAACTTTTTCTTCGTTTTTAATAAAGTAATATTTTAATGTATTTTTCTTTTATGTTATTATTCTATTATTTAAATTAAATATATTCATTACATATAGGTAACGAGAAACAAAGATGCACATTACAAGAATAGGCCCAAGAAAAGAGCTAGGGCAGAATCCAAGGCCTTCGCCCAGTAATGAGATAGCATCGTAGGCAGCAAAAAAAATTATTATAGAAAAGAAATGTAACGCCTACGAGTACACTTTATTTAAGAAACACTAATATATTAATAATAATCGAAAAAAATATTAAAATGTTACAATGTTACGTATTGAAATGAAGTAAAGTCTTTACAAATAAACGAAAGTAACTATATAAGACAACTCTACTCTGTTCAAATATCTATGTAAATTAAACAGTACCTATGCCGTTGTTGTAGCTACAAATTATCAATCTAAAACCGGCTGTAGGGATCTCTAACAATGGACATGCATCCGGAGATAACAACGATCTCGAAGGAGTTGCGGTGCATATCAATTATATAAACATCTTGTTATGCGAAATAGATTTAATAAAGTACAGATAGAAACTATAAACATGCGAGAACTAAAGTAGATAATGGAGTGTTTAAATATAAAACTATTGAAGTAATAATTGTTGAAACAGATAGTAATAATAATATACAAAAGGTAGACAATTACGATGCTAATCTTAATAACTCACTTCTGTTTAAAGCAGTAATAGTTCAAATTATAAATATCAATAAATCTATGAGGCTGCAATAAAGAAACGAAAAAATGCATGATTTATTAGTAATTAAAAGTTAACTACGAAACACAATTATCTTTTAAAAATCGCACAGAGAATAACAATCGAAATTTTACAACTCTGTTTTAACGCTAATCATTTAGAGACGGTACCAAGGGAATGAATTAAAGAAGCAACTAACTGGAACCCGGCCTGGTAGGATTTTATTAATCCAATTTTGGACTTCGTAATAATAGGTTTAATTATTCACGATTGAGAAAGCTTTTAGAAGCGAGTTTATGGAAACATTGTATGGAGCCGGTAATGAAAACGTTGTTGGTTGAACCTACTAATGTATTACGGTCCGCCGTCGGACAACTTGTGCAGAATTTGTTGGACATGTTTAGATAATGATGGATGATTAAACATTAAACAGAACCTCGTATAAATAGATTGAAAAGATTCTTTTAATTATGATTAATGAGGAGAAAACGACCTGCGAAATTGTACAAACGAAAAAATAAGAACTTAATCAGCCTCTTTAGAGTTGATTGCCAATGTAGACTATTGTCTTTTCAACAAAAAGATTTTTAAGAATTGACAGGTAAGGGGGAAACAAAAGACGGAAATGGGAAAAAAGGAAATTTGCCTTTTGTTTCTATAAATAAACGAGCAGGTACGAACATGAACCAAAAATTTTCGTATTAAATAAAATATTTAATTTTAACAACAAAACGTAGACATGTCGTGTGTGTTTACACAAAGTCTAGATTTGTAAACATGCGAATAGTAATACCCAATTTAAAAAAATATACATTTCTGACAAGCGTAGCATCTTTTGAGTTGCAGTCTAAACGGGACAATGCATGTGCAATGGTCAAACCACGTTTCAAAATACGTGGCATTGTTTAGGAACGTAGGCATACCTTCGCTCACAGCTACCTGTTTGCACAAGCTTTCTATTCGAAGCGGCTTTTCGATATTATTGCTGACTAGAATAATTGATTGTATGCTAGCTGCCTGTGAATTTTAGATTTCGAAAGGTATGTTATGTTATCCATTCTAATGTTATTTGCTATAACTGTATCTACCAAAGTATTCCCTGCATTAATATTTGATTGCATTTCTTTCGATTGTACAACATCAATGAAATGGAATTCTATCTTCGAGTGAAACACAAATTCTAGCACACTTTTATGTTTGCAACATGATTTTTACGTATGTTTTACTAGCTTAGCTAATCCTGAACATATTTTAGTAGCTTGAAGATATCAAAACATAAAATTCCACTCGCGTAAATGGGAGAAGCACCAAAACTAAATTTTTATGTAACAGAATAAAACTTTAAAATATTCTCTACCGGAGAAAACTTAAGTTTGAAATCATTGTGACAGGACAAGAAGTATCTGGCTTGGCGTTTTGAAAATTTCAATTCAGATACACCTTTGGACTTTGTAACTATTTTATGTAGCCTGAGAGTCATAAGTGACTGATATTATGATGTGTATTTAAAAGCAAGTCGAACTTATATGTAATAATTTTATGTTATCTAACGCCATGTAGTGCGGCTAGGTTTAGTTGACAGCCATCGTCCAGTAAATAAGTATCATAATAATTCTTCTAAGGTAAAGTAAATTTTAAAATAATGTGGATTTTATCTTAACATGTTTATGATTTTCTATCTGATGGTTTCCTACATAGTTTTTATTAGTCAGAAATAATACTCACTATATATTATAATACCTACCCAATCAATAGCAATAATATTAAATGTAGGCATTCTAATTGTGTGTTGGTATAGGTAACATACGTAGGCACTTGATATTAATTCAAAGTTTCACAATGAAATCTATCTACAAATTGTCTGGATGATGCGTTTAATCTTTTACGTGACTCTTCAGGACAAACAACAAGGTTCTTGTGTACTTTTGTACTTTGTCTATTCAAGATTGAAAATGATTACTCAAATATTTGTTATCGAAATAATTGTTATATTATTTATTACCGAAATGTATATTTTTCCGTTTTTTTTTTCTTGCACCGCTGAAATCAAACATTTAAGTACTATTTTATATTCTGCCACTAAAGAACGTATATCTACAACTATGAAACCTACAAAACCATGGGGGACATTCAAAATGAACACCGCATGTCGACTGATAAATAGTTTCAGTTTATTGAGAGTCAATTTAATTAAAACTTTGGATTACACAAGTTTTAATTGGGTAAAGGAGTATGTACGGTTAATGTGTGAAACTGTGAGGTATCTTCGCCGCTCATTTTTATTACTCTCTCTTCTTTGTTAATGGTGTATTGTAGCTTACTGCGTGGTTCTAAATATTACCTTACGGTTTTCAATTTATTAGTCAGATAGTAAGAGTCACATTTATCCCAAAACATTCCGCTTTTATCAATGCCTAAATGTAATATTAAATTTTAGTAAGGCAGAACAGTTTTATAAAAACCACTTTCACATCCGCACATCTATATACGAGACCTATTTACAAATCGCATCGGCAAGTAACAAGAAACTACGAGTAGCATTCAAACTAACATTCGAAACACGTACACGCCTATCTGGACCTTAAAACTATAAAATAAATATACAAACATAATATTAAAAAGTGCTACCATTCGAGAACTTGGCTCTCGGTTTTCTTCCAATAATTGATATTTGCCATTTGAATTCAAGCTGTGTTGGTCTGAGGAGGGTGGGGTAAAACGAGAATCGGGGATCGTTAAGGACGGTTCACAAAGAGCAATTCAATCGACCTCAGACTGTGTATCTTATGGCGGTGACGTGCGCGCAAATGTTTGAGATTGTGTCGTGTTTCCGATACTACAGGACACTTACGCGCCTTTACTTGTTTATTTATGAAGTATACCAGCACTGATGAATATGGATGACACGGGTACTTATACTGAAATGTGTTTGAAGAATTGTTGACACAGGCGGTCATAAAGTTTGGTATATTTTTTTAGATTACTTCCACGCTAGGTAAGCAGCTCTATGTCGCAGAGGACTTTACAAGCCTACAAATAACGCGTATTATGTGGGAGTTACATACTTAAAACAATATTAGTCTCCAGTAGGCATTAATTTGTGGCCTGTCCAAAATCGAGGAATCTAACGCTAAACACTCGCTGTATTATTTTAACAATACATATTTCAAAGCGCCTGCCTATCCTTGTTTTACAATCCTGAGTCACAGATAAGATAAAGACTGAGCGAACAAAATCATTAGTTGTTTGAGTAATGAAATTATAAACAAAAAATATTTTTTTTTAAAGTTAAAATAACAAATCTTAAAGATTCTCCTCGAAATCCAACAAGGTCCAATTTTAAGCCTACACTCTGCTATTCTATTCACATAACGCATAAATACTGTGTTACGGCCTCGGGGCAAGCTCGATGCGATTCCAAACACATACGTTATTTGGCGGGTTCTACGGCTGAACATCGTGTGCTAATTGAAACTAAGGAATTCAGTGTGCGGGCTTACTCGAGTGCGATTGCATGGATTTTAACCAAATCCAGTGATAAATTTGACGAATATAGCCATGTTAGAGACAGCACTGCCTGTTTAAAACGTAGGTATTTAATTTTTAATCTATAAGTTTTAAGAAATCATTCATGTAATTTGGCTTCTCTGTTTGTTAATAGTTGCACAGTCGTTAATATTTTTATTCATACCGATTATTGATTTTTCTTCAGCGACTACAGTCAATGTATGTATTTTATAATCGAGTCATGGTACAGCAGTATCCGTCTTTAGGATCGAAATCATACTTTTTGTCTTCTTCTCTCAAGATATTGCCGCAAAATCCGTTCGTAACTGACGTCTCTTATCGATCTACTTATGAAACTTTATTTCATTTATCAAGTAATTTTTGATGTTTAGCTTTTATATACATATGCGAATACACTAAACTTTATGCTGTACATATTTCCATAATATGTTATTTAAAATAACTTGAATAGAATTCCAACACATCAACATATAATAATACTGAAACTCGTTATTTACAGAGCACATTAATGAAATGAACTAATTTAGTCCAAAAGTGCCCACTCGACCGATACGATCGCTCATTTTGCTATGAACAAGCAATTTTTACCAACGATTCAGCGTTGTTTTAATTAAATAAATACCGTTTTTCAACGTCATCGTGTTATTAATACAGTTGCGACTATTTTAATGAAAACACAAGTTTCAGTATTCTTTTTTTTTTTTATATCAGCCTACCAAAGTGACTCCACCCCGCCTGATGGTAAGCAGTCAGTGGAATCCAGAAGTGGTGGCTATCATACCAAAAGTCATCGTCTTAAACAACTGGTATGGTGGCCTCCACTATGGCGGCTGGGAATGGGGTTAGGGGAACGGGATGAGGGAGGTAAGGAAAGAGGAAAGGGGGGAAATTGGGCCTCCGGCGCTCTCACTCACCGAACAAAACGCAGTAGTACGGGTACTACTACCCTTAAGTCGATCTTCTATGAGAGGGTAGTACTTCCCCGGACGATCCGGCCCATTCATGCTGAAACCAGCGTGGATCTACTACCGACATAAAATTCGTTGAAAAGTATATGAGGCTGTGCTGTAGTTGTTCTTTATTACTAATTGTGGCAAAAACAGCATTGGGTTCTTCAAGACAGGAGTGAAACAGGTTTTAACAGGTTCGGCAACGCGCGAGTGATGTTCCTGGTGTTGCAAACGGTAAAAATGCTTAAACAACATATATGCTAGTCTGCCAGTTCAATTGTATAAAAAACACAGATTTAAATACTTGAGTAGTTATTCTACTTATAGTGTAGTTTACGCTTTGTAAGCAATTCTGTAGCTAATCGTAAATGCTTACCATAAGATAAACTATACCCACACTGATATTTAAATGATAATAATAACAGAAAATTAATTTTCCATCGTGGACACATTACAGTTACAAAGTGATTAATGAAAACGAATTTACCAACTTTTATACAGCGCACCCACGCAAAGATAGAATTGTCGATAACATCTAATTATGCATATTTATATCAAACTTTATCGAACAACGATATTACAAGGACAACAAATAAATATTATATCAACTAAACTACTAACAACTTAAGTATTTATCAAACTCATAAAGCTTTCATTTAGTTTAAAAAATATACACCAAAAACATATAATTTGTGTTTAGAATAGAAGGACTGAAGTAATATTTTGTTTATCAAAATTGACCACTATTAAGTAAGGTAGAAGAATTCTTTCATTAAACTTTGGTGACAAACAAGCATTTTCAGTGTTACCGCGTGTTATACTGGTTGCCCGATCGGTTTTTACTTAAATTTCCCTCAAGTAGTAGCAACAAAATATTTCTTTTTTACTTGTTTTGAGACAGCAGTGTTTCTAAGGCCTTTTCTTTATCGGCCGAGACGTTTCCTAGTTCACAAAGCAAAAGTTTACAAAACACTAGCAGTTCTTGCATTTCATGACAGCAAATTAATTATATTATCAAACTTTATATCTCATTTTCTTAAAAAAAAGCTAGCTCTCTTTAGATTTTCTGGTAATTATAAATGTACCTACCCTCTGACATTTCTAAGTGAAACATAATACAGACGTAAAATCATCTGTTTAGCATATTTACCTTACCCTTTTCCGTTCTACTGAACTTCAAATTAACCTCTTTATACTTCGTACAAAGAATCGTATGTAAAATTCATAAGGCTATTATTCATAATGCAGCTGCGTTGAAGATACACTTTGACCAAAGTAGGGTAATTAATGTAATGAACTACTTCCTTTAGCCGGGTTATCATTTAAACAATCAGGGAACTAGTTAAACACGTAATGTGGTATGTTACTTTTTAGTTATTTTTAACAAAAACCATTTGTGTCGATAAGTCCAAGTTTATTATAATCTAGTTTTCTAAATTTGACATAAGAGTTAAGTAAGTATTTAATTATTTCAGAAACAAAGAAATTAAAATTTTAAATTAAATTGTCTTTAAATTATCACAAAAACCTTTTTGAGTAAACTTTGATACTATAACCAAAGCTCTTTTGTTTAAAATAATTAAATTTAGTTTAATCAAGATGAAATTATTACCTACAGATAAAAGAAGATAAAATAATAATTAAAACATTAAACAAGTTAAAATTCGAGACTATGACTAATATGATTTACTTTTAACCTTAATATATTATGATCCTTTTAAGCTATTTTACAGAAACATTTTATCATTCTAGAAGCAAGTTTCAATACTCAAGAAATAAAGACAAGATTTTCAAAATAGAACAACTTGGATATTACCTCTTTATCCAACACAAAAACAGGCCTGTATACATATCCAGCAACAACCGTTGCGAAATATAACATTTCTGTAATAACATTAAATATATTGTCAATGCATAGCTATCGTGTATAATATCGCAGTACGTCACTTGCTATCATGACACCGCGCTCCCGCCAATTTATTGCGAAACTGTTACACTGAATAGTTCCATTAGCTATGTAACAAGTTTAATGTATTAACTATGATTTAAATTGAAGAAACCTAAATCTATACAATTATATAAAGAGGCAGAGATTGTTTGTTTGTTTTAACGCGCTAACCTCTAGAACTACCAGTCGGATTTGGAATTTAAAATTAAGAATGATCTGCTTAATTTCATTCTTTGTTATCATTATTTATTAAGTATTTAGAAATAAGATATTTTATGCATTTCCTTTATTTTTTTTTAAACTGTGTTTTATTTTCTATGTGCGTCGTGTTTTTTGCACAAATAAATGCTTTTTTTTCTTTCTTCTTTCTATTTGAATAATTCGTTTTGCGTATGATAGTCCAGTTCTTGAGGAAGGTTATCGGCTATGTAACATCACGCTACTTGCAACGGCAGCAGAGCAGTAAGCAAAGACGCGGGTGGAACTGCGCCGCGGAAAGCAAGTAACAGATAATGCTACATCGTTTAATTTAAACAAATCAATAAATATGACTTCCCTAGTATTAAGTGAAAGTCAAATCAATATCAGTTTAAAACATTCAGCTTAGTCTTAATCATTTGATACGTGTTTTACATTTTTATTGCCCTTTATTGATGGACAATGCAGCGGCTTAACCAAACGGTAGATGAAAATGCAGCTTAATACATTGGTGTCTCACATACCTTGTACAGCCACCATGTATTAAAAGGGAACAACGCTGTACAGCTCAAAATACAGTCTATCCTACTGTCATATATCGTGAATTTTTAAGACTGATATCGAAAGGACATCTGCAGTTATAACAAAAATGTAGAACAAAAAAACTAACAGCGAAAGGACTATTAGTAAGAAATTATAAAATAACTAGTTGATTCCTATGGCTTCGCCTGCGCTGCAAATGATGTGTGTTTAATTAATTTAACTCGGAACCAGATTGATTTTCAGAATAAAAAGTATGCTATGTCCGTCTCCGGCATCAAATCTATGTACATACCAATTTACGTCAAAATCAGTTTCGTCGTTAGGCGCTGAGTGGTAAAAAACACACACACTCACACACACACTCACACATACATACACACAAACTTTCGCATTTATAACAAAAGAACTTACAGCGAAATACATTATAAGATTAAGACACCTAGCATTATACATAAGTACATCTCACTCGACCCTGTGGGCTACATGTTGAATACGATAATTAACTTTTAGCCGGCGCAATAGTTTTTGTATGCAAAGTAGACCATTACTCCCAGCTATTTACATCTCTATAAACCAGCTGCATCCAAAGCGTTTTTACGGCAAATTTCCCGACCGTAACTAATTTGCAATACAATGCGGCGGAACCCGACAACCGCACTAAAACACCCGTTTACTACGCGTCGATCTACAGCGTTTAATCTAACTTTCTCGCAAAGTGCTCTCTGAGACGACAACTTGGAATCGGAGCGTCTTGCATTAATTTATTAACAGAACAGAGCTGCCATTAATATACCGTCTTCTTGCTTAGGGTGGAGTTTCAGTAAGCAAATAGTATGTGGATATCAAGCCGGGTAAATTCCCATGTTGTTTCAATAAGTCAGAAAAACCAGATGAGTAGTTACTTACTTGCCTTAAATCTATACTTTTATATAAAGCGTAAGAGTTTGTTTTTCTGTTTGATCGCGCTAATCTCTGGAACTACCAGTCAGATTTGAATATTTCTTTTTGCGTATGATAGGCCAGTTCTTGAGGAAGGTCATAGGCTATGTAACATCATGCTACTGGCAACGGGAGCAGAGCAGTAAGCAAAAAGGCAGGTGAAACTGCGCCGTGGAAAGGTAGTCTTTAATAATGTTTGAAACAAACATCAGTTACATCAATTACATCAGTTTTCTTATACGCTCAAATAGTTACAATATGTTCAGCGAGTGTTAACCGAAGTACTATTGTCACACATATTCGAGCAAAAAGTTAGCCACAAACTATTTGTTTAGTGAGAAACTTCGTTGGCAGAAAGTAGGACGAATAGACATAAAGTGACACTAAGTGAGTGTTGTAAAAAAAGTATTAAACTGCATCCAAAGTAGGGTAGTAAAGTGAATTATGAAGTAAGTCTGAGAAAATATATACAGCTGAAGTTTTAACAAGTGTAAGACTGGACTTTTGGCGTCCGAAATGGTGGTGATGAGAAAAGTAAGTATTTCTCGAGTAAAATTTATTATGTCTTCTTCAGATGAATTTTGTATGATGAATAATGTAACATTGACGCCATGGATGAACATGCTTGAGTGGAAGGTGTATGGCTAGAAGTGTACGCCTTTCGGGTGTAACGATAATGATATAAAAAAAAACAAAGGTGGAAAGAGTATTACTCTGTAGCGTTACTGAACGAAAGCACATCTCTACGCCCGCAACGCGAGCGCCGCCCCCCGGCTAAATACAGAACTGTGTGAAGTGAACACGAGCCGGCATCACGGACTAATTATTAACCTAATTAAAATAAATGTTATTAGTTGCTCATAGTAAGTTTATAGTGTAAAATCCGTGTACAAAGTGATATTGTGTATTGCAGCTTTGCCAATAAATGTCTGAACTGTTGGTGAAAGTTTTATTCCAATAGGTTCGCCCCTTTAAGTGACGCCCAACGTACAGCCGAACTATATCAGTGCCTATCACGATTTTAGTAAATCTAGGACTCCTAGTTTGCGTGTTAGTGTATAGAAAAGACATTTTCACTACGTTTTGGACATTTTCATACCAAAATCATAGTTGCATGCCGGTCAAGTTTCAACGTGTTCAAGGACAAATCTGTAGCGAACGCGCCAATACAAGTACCTTGGCGCCAAAAGTTCACTTTGACAGATAGATAGTACTAAAATTTTCTAAAGTGAATGACAATTTTACTTTCGGTGGGAAAACATCAAACAATAAGTTCGTGTTATGTTATAATACTGATAATACAACAAAATAACAACGTAACTTTAGTGATTATTGACAGTGAACAGACGATATAATGGTGTTAGCGCGGTCACGTAGGAATAGTCCGAGTGGTCAAAGATCAGCAGCAGAGGCTGCTACGGGCGAGTTGGTCGGCGAAACTTCGCCGCCGACCTCGCCGTTATCTTCACCGCTTACGAGTTGTGAGGGGCACGCCGTAGAGCAGAACCCTCCGGTCGTCGCTATCGATCCTGTGTCGCCGGTTGGCTTACCTGTTGAGCCGCCATCTACCATGCCTGCGCAGGCAATGCCGCAAGCGCTGTCGCCTGTTCCTGCTGCTCCAGCACCTATAGTACTCACTCCGGAACAGCTAAGTCAACTAATTCTTTCACTACAATCAAACCCAACTTCTACAGTGACTCCCACACAAGGACATATTGGAGCTGTCATTGGCAACTTTGCCAAGTGCAGTCATCGCTTTGACGGAACTAAAGACAGCGATGTTATTGCATTTATAGATGCCATACAGGTGTATAAAGACTGTGTCTCAATGGATGATGATATAGCGCTGAGAGGCTTGCCAATGCTTCTTACAGGGTTAGCAGCTACTTGGTGGCAAGGTATCAAAAGAGATACCCATTCTTGGACAGATGCCCTAACCTGTTTGAGACAGACTTATGGTCCGCGTTTACCTCCTCATCGTATATACAGAGAACTATTTAAATATGAACAAGGTAAAGAAACTACAGACATCTTTGTATGTAAAGCAAGAGCCTTACTAGCTCAGTTGCCATCTGATTCACTCACAATTTCAACTCAATTGGATATGGTATATGGCCTGTTAAATAAGCGTATACGAGAA
This sequence comes from Parascotia fuliginaria, assembly GCA_963082885.1. Classification (NCBI taxonomy): domain Eukaryota; kingdom Metazoa; phylum Arthropoda; class Insecta; order Lepidoptera; family Erebidae; genus Parascotia; species Parascotia fuliginaria. The sequence continues at coordinate 4,328,769 of OY720182.1, read as the reverse complement.
AAGGTTGCCAGATTTTCCTTCACAACATTTGCAGAGCTTATACAGCTTGCCCACAGAGTGGAAGATTTATTTGATGAGGGTCGCACTCCCTCCCATACTGATTCTGCTGTCTTTCCTGTTAAACCAAATACTTCTAGTACCTTTAGCAGTGCAGTCAAATCATCTTCTGAGTTACCTAAGCATAGAACCAGATGTCAGTATTGTAAACAGTATGGTCATTTGAAAGAAGACTGTTTGCGTTTAAAAAACAAAAATAAATTAGAAAATGTTTTACCTACAGACAAAGGGGAAGCTATTGAGCATAAATTAGTTTGTTTTGGATGTGGTACCCCTGGAGTTATTAGATCAAATTGTCTAAAATGTAAATCTGCATCATCATTGTCACCTAAAGCTTCAACCTCATTTCAATCTGTATCAGCAATAAGTGTAAGACCTATGGATGCTCGTGGTCGTCCATTAGTAAATATTACAATCTGTGATGTAAGTGCTAATGTTATAATCGATACCGGTGCTAAACAGTCTGTTGCTAGTGTTAGCTTAAGGAAGCATTTAATTAATAATGGTTATAAATTTGAAATTCTTAACACTGAGATTAAATTAGCCGATGGTACTAATTATGTTACAAATGTAGAGATAGTTAATGTTAATGTCTGCATTAGTGATTTAGTCATACCTACTATGTTTGTTGTATTACCTGGTGCCACTGATACTTTACTGGGTATGAATTTTATTGAGGATGCTGGCATGATGCTCGATTTTAGTAATAGCTCATTTTTATTACATAATGGTAATAAAGGAATTTTGTTGTTTGAAGATAGGAATAGGAAGGTGAACACTCTCTTACCTAAAGTGATGGTTAATTGTTCTGCTCTTTATCTTCGTGAGGACGAAGGTGTATTATTATCATCTGATGAGAAGCATCAGCTGTCAGAGCTCATTCAAAAGAATGAAGACATCTTTGCACCAGGGGGAGAACCTACCAAGTTTGCTATGCATCATATTGACACTGGGGACAGTCGCCCTGTTGCAGTGCCTCCGTATAGGTTATCTCCAGCCAAGAAGGATATAGTGCGTGCTGAGATTGATTGTATGCTTGCGGATGATATAATAGAGGAAACGGAATCTGAGTGGGCTTCGCCTATAGTTCTAGTGCCCAAGAAGAATGGGGAAGTCCGTTTTTGTGTGGACTATCGAAGCTTAAATAAAATAACAAAAACTGACAAGTATCCCTTACCAGTGATTGATGACATTCTTCAGTCAACTAAATTAAATAATGTGATGTCTACAATCGATTTAAAATCAGGCTATTGGCAGATTGAAGTTGCTCCTGAGGATAGGGACAAAACGACCTTCATCTCGCCATTTGGAATGTTTAGGTTTCGACGTATGCCTTTCGGGCTCAAAAATTCTCCGTCGACATTCCAACGCCTTGTAGACAGATTTAGATCTGGACTGAAGGATGTCACTGTAGTGGCATACTTAGATGATATTCTAGTGATTTCAGAGGACGTCCCTAGTCACTTGAATGATTTACGGCAGGTTTTTGACCGCCTCCGTCTATTTGGACTAAGAGCAAATAGAGCAAAATGTGTCTTTGCTCGAGAAAAGCTTACGTACCTTGGTCACGTCATATCTTCTCAAGGTGTTGAACCAGATCCAACAAAAGTTCAAGTTGTGGTCAACATGAAGCCACCTAAGGATCTCAAACAACTGAAAACCTTTTTACAGACTGCTTCTTGGTTTCGAAAGTTTATTCCCGATTTTTCTAATATCGCTCGTCCACTTACTGAGCTAACGCGCAAAAATAGACGCTGGACTTGGGGTGAAGACCAGATGATGGCTTTTGAATCCCTCAAGCTGTTACTTACCACCAGCCCTATATTGCGACAGCCTGACTTTAGTAAACAATTTGTTATTCGTACTGATGCCAGTGCTTATGCTCTGGGAGCGGTACTCCTCCAAGGTGATACAGCGATAGAAGAACAGCCAATTGAGTACGCCAGCAGACTGTTAACGCAGGCTGAAAAGAATTACAGCACCACGGAGAGAGAGGCCCTTGCGGTGGTGTGGGCATTAGAGAAATTTCGACCTTATGTTGAAGGTGCTTCCATCAAAATTGCCACTGACCATCAGCCATTAAAATGGCTTCTCTCCTTAAAATCACCTAGTGGCCGCTTAGCCCGTTGGGCTCTTAAAATTCAAAGCTATAATCTTTTTGTGGATTACACTCCCGGCAAAATGAATGTGTTAGCTGACACATTAAGTCGACCAGTTGTGGACAACATGGAGGAGTCTGCCATTTGTGAGGTATGCCCAATCTCAATTGATTGGCCTCACCGTACTCCAGAGGAGGTCCGTTCCTCGCAGCTGGAAGACCCAACAATATATAAAATCATTGAAGATCTCGAACAGGATACTGAGTCTGCGACTCAGTGGACAGAACGAGGCTATTATATGGTTCACGGTGTCCTTTACAAGGTGGATTTGTATGGAGACTCTGAGGAGCCTCTTTTAGTTGTTCCTGAGGCGAATTTAGCAGAGTTAATGAAAGAACTCCATGACGCACCTATAGCAGGTCACCTGGGTCTGGAAAGGACTATTAAGAAGATAAGAGAACGATATTATTTCCCTAATATGCGTTCATATGTTGCTAAATATATAAAGGATTGTGAGCTGTGTAAAAGGTATAAACCGAGTAATCTCAAACCCGCTGGACTCTTGCAAACCCCGGTTCCACAGCACCGATTTGAAGTCCTAGCGATGGATTTGTTCGGACCTTTACCTGAAACCGAGAAGGGAGAAAAATGGATATTTTTGGTTGAAGACGTGGCTAGTCGATGGGTAGAGATATTTCCCATGAAGAACAGTACGTCTGATGCTTGTGCACAAATCCTTATTGAAGAGGTGTTCCTGAGATACGGTTTTCCACGCCGCATTGTCTCTGACAATGGAACCCAATTTGTCTCTGCAGTAATGCAGAAAGCCTTATTTGTTTTAAGGATTAAACAGAACCTAACACCAGTGTACCACCCAGAGGCCAATCCAGCAGAACGGAAAAATCGAGATATGAAGCAAATGTTAGCCATGATGGTAGGACCCGAGCATAGGAATTGGGCTGAAGCTTTACCCGCAGTGCGTTTTGCTCTAAATACTGCCTACAATCAAGGTACTGGTCATTCCGCGGCTTACTTGATGTTTGCCCGGGAATTTAGGTCCCCTTTAGAAAATTCTACTGATTTACGTCCAGTTATTGAGCAGGAAAATTACGTTCCTCAAATAACTTCTTACCTCAAAAATTTTGCTGATCATCTTAAGGAGATGATGTTTCGTGTGGAGGGTCAACAAGATGCTCGTAAGGCTGTCGCTGATCGCAGTAGGAGACTGGCTCCTAGTTTTAAAGTAGGTGACTTCGTTCTGGTCGAAAGTCGCATTTTGAGTGATAAATCTAAAGGCATTACTCACAAATTCGCTCCGCGTCGTGAAGGTCCTTACACTGTGGGTAGAGTATGTTCACCTGTTTCTTACGAGGTTCTAGATTCCCAAGGAATCATGAAAGGGAAGTATCATGCCAGTTTCCTCACTCCTTATAGTGGTCGAACGCCCGTAGCTACTGTTAAGAAGCGGGGTCGACCTGTCAATGGTACCGGCTCTTTTAAGAAAACGGTTGCCAAGCCTGTGTCGGACTCTACCGCCATCGGCTTGGAGGGGGAGGATGTAGCGTTACTGAACGAAAGCACATCTCTACGCCCGCAACGCGAGCGCCGCCCCCCGGCTAAATACAGAACTGTGTGAAGTGAACACGAGCCGGCATCACGGACTAATTATTAACCTAATTAAAATAAATGTTATTAGTTGCTCATAGTAAGTTTATAGTGTAAAATCCGTGTACAAAGTGATATTGTGTATTGCAGCTTTGCCAATAAATGTCTGAACTGTTGGTGAAAGTTTTATTCCAATAGGTTCGCCCCTATAACTCCAATATTTCCGACCATCAGAACAATGGCCAAAAACATTATCTACTTTATGACTCCAAGCAAATTACTTGCAAGTAAAAGCCTAACATGGTCACCTGTTTTTGTGACGATTACTCGTACAATGGTAAGCTAACGTATCTGTGCCATATGAATACTTAATCGAATAATAGAACCTAAATTATATTGATTTTTGGACATAACTGGTTGACAATATTGATTGGTTTAATAACAGATAATTTTCGTTTCTGATGAGGAAAGTATTATTAATACGAGGCATTTCATTCGTTAGTAAACCAATATTCTTACACATTTTGACTTTGTAAAAAGAACAAAATTAAATACATCTCATTAAGATACATCCATCACCCGTTGTATTAAGATCTGCTATATTAATACAACAATTTAAAAACAATATACGCTCTAGGCATCGAGTTTTTTTTTCTATTGTGACATACAATCATACGGCCCGCCTGATGGTTTCTTTTGTTGCGAATATATCAGCTAAACTTAACTGCAAATTAATATCACTATCATCATATTCGTCCGTTATGATCCCACGGCAAGGAAAAGCTCCTTTTCTTAAAGAAGGCATGAATGAGCATTGATCGCCACGTGCGCTCGATTCGGATTGGCCATTTTAGAATTGATTTGGCGTTCTTAATTTAAATTTAAACGAAATAGTGTGTCATTTGTAACTGGCTTAAAATAAATCTTGGTTTATGTATAATATTTACTTATTTAGTAGCGGCAAATGACGTTATTAAAACGCTTTAGGGGAGGAATAGTATAGGATGAATTCTCTTGAGAGATTTGTTGCTGAATTGCAACAACTGGACTACTCCACAAAAGACCGCAATCAGAGCATTGTATTGCATGAATCGTGTTTGCCAGTAGTCCTCAGGGAAGCGCAATGACACATTTCTATTATTTGAATTTCATTGGTAGACGGAGACACTAGTAATTATCATCAGATAAGCCATTTACTAATTTAACAACAAGAAAACAAAAATTGATATACAAAATTTGAGTCCGTATCAATTCGTCGTGTCGCCCCAAATTTCATGTTTGCTCAAGCTCTACATCAATTGCTTATCCCATAAAAATACCCATGGTATATATTAATGTAAATGTTGCCCGACTCAATGTATGTTTTTACATATAATTTTCGTAATAAATGAAGATGTTTGCTCGTTACTCAGCGAACACGTATATCATTTCATTTGCACAAATACATATATTCTTGAGGGTTGTGTGACTGGAAATACTTTGGCTACGTATCTTTCTCAATATGTGTATTTAAATACTAATAATTACGTTATCAAGTTCATTTTTTGACTGGCTCTTCAAGTTTGACTGGCCTGTTGGTCTAGTGGTTAGTGACCCTGACTGCTAAGCCGGAGGTCGTAGGTTCGATTCCCACCCAGGACAAACCTTTGTGTGATGAGCATGATTGTTTGTTCTGTGTCTGGGTGTAATTTATCTATAATATGTAAGTATTTACAAAAAAAAAAAAAATGTATATAAGTAGTATATCAGTTGTTTAGTACCCATAACACAAGCAAATATAATTGCTTAATTTGGGGCTAGATGGCGCTGTGTGAATGTGGTAGAATATTATATTATTATTATTATTTGTTTATCCGTTATATTAGACAATGTAGGAGTAGAAAATGTAATGTAATAGACATAAGGTATCATAAGTATTATTTATATGCTAGAAATTATGTTTTAGTTTAATATATAAGGTAATTTAGATTTATCTGATAAATTTTTGGCATTTATAATGTATGATATAATAATATTTTAAAGACGGTATAAATTTCTAAAGCCGAGAACTTTACCAGAGTTTGTTATAATGTGCTCGGCTCTAGTAAATCATACTCGAGTTTTAACCCGATACAACGCAGCAAAAGTGTATTATTTTAAAATATACCTCCTTTGAAACTAATTAATTAGTTTCTAAAACTTCAAGCCGAGTGTTAACGATGATCTAAGCAATATCCAAGTTTCACTCGAACCAAAGCTTTACAACCTAACGGGTAAGTTTAGACGAAAATTCACTCAGAAATCTGTTACTTTATTCTTATTCAAAATTACCTCTCTTAGTTCTCTTGCTCATGCAACGCGCATAATCAAAATCTTGGTACGTACAAACTTTCACTAACTTTTTTAGATGCTCATGAATAACTTATAGGGTGCGACAAGCCTCTCTTGTTATGTTTAAAACTTTTTTTTTATTTTCTTTCCCATTAAAAGGCGGCCAGGCTGACGATTTAGCGACGGCTCGATGAATAATTAGAGAGTATTTCTTGCCTGTCACGTCGCTAATGAATATTAGAGCAGCTCCCACTCGAGACGTTCAACCGTCGACGGAAAATATCGAAAAGAAATCTGCGGTTGTTTGCTCATAAGGAATTTCGTTAATTACACCCGCTTCAGAGATAAATAAGTCAGTAAGCGCAAATTTGTCCATCCATCGTGTTTTTGTTTCGGCTCACCCAAGGAGTTACTTAGTTATTGGGTCATTTTTTTCCGAGTCCGAGACCGAGTGAATTATATTAGTCGTTTGTGTGCGCGAATGCGGGGAGAATAGTCTATTTTGGTACTCTTTTGTAAGAGGCTTTGCCATAGTAAACAAGACTTTCGAAGCAAAGAATAAAAGGCCCACTGATGAATACTTTTTGGGGCTTATGCGAAATGCGTTTGTAAGTACCCTCTGTTTGTTTGCTTTAGAACTGTCCTTATTGGAACACTTTGTACACGCACTTTGAACTATAAACAGACTGGTCATGTCAAGTCTAATAAATAATTCCATTTGCCTTTATAATTTACATGAACACTGGTATATGGTACCAAGGTCATAATTTGAGGCATGCAATCAATCATCATGTCAAAATTTAACACAAATAGATAAACGAACAACATTAGGCTTTAAGTTATTGACAAAATTTCCCTTATAATTGTTATGGTCTCAATATTAAATTTAATTAGATAATAAATATTAATTTTAGTTTTTACAGATTACAGCAACTACTACTATACTAATTGTTTCGTTTTCTCTTTGCATGTTGTGGCACCATTAAATATTGTGCAAAATAGTAATATTAAAATGTATTTTATACCTAAGAGAACCACAATTTCAGAACAACTGATTGTCCTAAATAAATAAGTTGATTGCCGGGTTGATTTAAATTCACAAACAAATCAATAATTTTTAAAACAGTGATATAAAATGTTAGTTAGATTATATCAAGCACACAATCACTAAAACGCGTAACTATAATCAGCGTGCTCACAATAAACAAATTTACTTTTTCTCCGAAACACATATGACCGATAATCGTATTTCTGTCAACATGATAACAAAAAGGTGTATTGAAACGTCCATCGTCGTTTTGTATGAGCCCAGCCTTGGGCTAACGTTCACTCAAACGGAAAGATCCGAAGATCATGAAAAGAACATTTAACATTTGATGTAAATGGATAAAATGCTAAAGTAAGATTCTGAATTGTGGTAGTTTTTCTTTTCTTATTTTTGCTATAGATAGACAGAATCAATGACGATTAAAGCAAGATCTGAATAAAATATTAACGCTATCTTAAGAATATAACCTGCAATATATTTTATGCTTCATATCTATGTCAAGTACGTTGAAAGCTCGACAGGAATAGATAAAGTGATTAATAAGCCGTACTGCGAGTCTAGCAAAATATAATAATGTGTAAATATAGACTACATGTAGGTTAATACTTTAATAATATTATACGATAAAATTAAAGTATGAAGTACTGAAATAATGTCATTCAATCATACGAGTACAACACATTGTCATAATATATGTGCATTTTATTTAGGTATGTAAGAGTATTTCTTAGAGAAGTAGTAGTACATGCTTTAAAAATAACTGTTTTTGCAAATGACAAATAATAGCAGCTTTTACCAAAACAAAAAGTTGGTATTTACTCGAAAATTAAGAAAACGTCAACCGGGCCAATTTTGCTCAGGCATTATGGAGGTATATTGAAGATAGAAATCCACGAAGATCGTTTGAGATTGGCTTAGCTCACTTTAGATCCTTTCCTGCACTCAGCTTCGGTTCGCTTCTCGCGATGCACCGTTATAAGTAATAAGCACAACTATATTACATATATTGGAAGTCAAATTATATATAAGATTTATTTAAAATCAGTAAGTTAAGCTTATCAACTGGCACTAATTAATTTCCCGAAAGTGAAATCAACAAGTCCCAGCCCGCTATATTACAATTGCAAAATAAAAACATCTATGAGCATTGATTATCTAATTGTTCAATGTGGACTTAAAGCGCCAAAATAACTATCTATACTATTATTAATATAAAGCGAAAGTTTGTTTGTTTGTTTAAACGTGCTAATCTCTGAAACTACCAATCGGCTTTAAAAAATCTTTGCGTATGATAGCCCAGTTCTCGAGGAAGGTTATAGGCTATGTAACATTACGCTACTGGCGACCGCGACGGGAGCAGAGCAGTAAGCAAAAACGCAGGTGAAACCGCGTCTCAAAAAGCTAGTAACTATATTAAATAAAAAGAACAGCTACAAACACGTCAATATAAAATAACAGTGCCTGTTTAAAAGCTAATTTGATAAAATAAAGGTGTTGTTTTCAGTTGAAGTGAATCGTTGGAGAAATGAAGAATTATTGTTGCCATCAAGCGTTCATTCGTTTATTCGTATGTTCTTCGGGTGTAAAGTAAAGCACGTGTATCGTTGTCAATATGTGAAAGTAAAGTAACGAGTTTCATTTTACGCTGCTTATTTTTTTGATTTTCGTATGTTCTAATGTGTAGCTACAACATCTGCCTCTTATGCACGAAGGTGAGAATTTGATACCTAATAAGAACATAGACGTGCTATATTAGTCACATCTTTGTATGCTGTTAACACCATGAAATGAACTATACAGCGAGGGTAGGTAAACTGTGGACTCCCGTTTCCCTTTCTTATCATTCTCTGTCAATAAATTACTAATCCTAATCCCTACTACTACTACTGCTACTACTATACTATTACTAATCCCACAAAACTAACAACAATTGCGCGTGTTTTCTTTTAACCGCCGTACACTTATTTGCAACTCAAGTTAATATATCACAACAACTACACTCAACGCCATCTATACCCAAAGTAAGCATATATTATATAGGTTGTGTCATTGTTTCTAGAATGCGGATATACATACTTAAATACTTTTTTTGTAAATACATAAATATTATACATAAAAACACTCAGACTGCCAACAGTCATGTTCATGCACACAAATATTTGTACTGCACGGGACTTGAATCCACAACCTCTGCGTGGCAGTCCATACACAGTACCAACGAACGACAGTGGACGTCAAGTTGTGAGTATTCATCTATGTTTGCATTCCGTTAATATTTCAACTAGAATTTTGTCTGTACTGCCACGTTCAGTATGATACCCTCATTTACATCGTCGTAAAATTGTATGAGCTTTTATCTTTCTATCATTCAACATCTCTTGGCAACCGCTATGATGCCAGACTTGCCAACTAATTTTCATATAAACTGTTTGGAAAATTGTCACGTAAATTTTTTCTATATTTTGTTTTGTATGAATGCTGAGTGTAACATAAATAGTATCATTAAGCCGAACCTTCTGCGAAAAAAAGGCTTATGATAAAATACACCTGAGACGAAATTTTTACTTTACGATGATTGATACAAAGTTTAAAATTAAACGCATGATTCGGTGTGATGGTAACAGTGTACTCGTAACATAGATTTGACTAATCCGTACGAATAATAAAAATTTATAGCGGTTAAGATACCGCTATAAATTTAGTTTTTTTATTTATTTAATTCAGTTTCTCTTTGTTTTTTAATACTTTCCGGGACAGTAAACGGATATGGCCGTGATGACAATAAAATATCTATTGTGTTTACATCACTGTCCATGAAAGGGTTAATTAGACTACATTATGCGTTTCTACATTTAAAGAAAAACTAATCATTTGTAATAATTTCTCTTTAATTTGTACGCTTTCTAATGCTAGAATATAAATCTAATTAAAACTTTTCAATAACTCAAGAAATCAATAACGTTTGTAGGAATCTTGTTATTAATCCGTAATTTAGTTAATTATGTCGTACGTTATTCCAAAGAAGAATGACGTAACTGTGATAAGTTTCAGAAATACGAGTCTTAATTTAAATGTCATAAAGTTGTTTATTCTGCAATTTATATCAAGCGAGTAGGTACTATTTTGTAATTTGCGCGCGCAGGAATAGTTTATTTGTGCCGAAAGTATAAGAATCGAATCCACAACCTCTTGCACAGTTTACAAACACATATTTCTAAAAATATTCTTGTGTCATTCTAAGCAATATCTCCAGCACTCAACGCCTTCATTACACAGCGATCAATAGACGCCCGTATGCTATAAACCTGAGCCCATTAAAACGTAGGCAAGGAATGCTATTAACCACACCTGTATCGATGTAAAGGGAGTCAAAAACAACCCTCATTACTGAAACTAGATATGCCATTATACGATGGAAGACGAGCCAAAGGATTTGGCTAATCCATTGAGATGAATTGCTATTGATGATACGATGCATACAACATGATTTGATTTTTTTACGTGTGAAATCTATATACTGGTACTAGTTTAGTTCTCGTACAGTCTATTACTAAGCACTTCTATGCTCTTGAAAATGAAAGATGTAAGGACGCCTTATACACTACAACGACTTTTAAAGATTATCTTCTTCTACTTCTTTTTAGAGTGTTGATGGCAATGAGGGTGTTTAGGACAATTTTCGCCACCAGTTGGCGCCATTTTAGTAAATGGTCTTTCATTTTAACAGCGCTATCAAAACGAAAACAGAAATATTAATGTTTAATTAACAAAATAGATAATTCACGTTCTTAATGGACGAAAGAAAATTGCTTTTCTAAAATTGCGCCCACGAGGTGGGAGCATCGATGCGTCAAGTCTAGCTGTCAATAAGTTAACCCCCTACTGGCCCAATGTGAAAGTGCAAATGGCGCGAACTGGTGACGAAAATTTTACTAAACACCCTCATTAGATTTTGTCAGACCAAAACTCAGCTATAGATATCTGTAGCGGCGAACAATTCCTGCAAGGTGCTGGTGTTTGGGCACGCAAAATACGACATAAGGGTGTTCCATCGTTTGTAGAACGACACCGCATACACAGGTTCGTATCATCGATAGACTATAATAATAGGCAATATCAATTGTAAGAGAGGTAGAGAAAGAGAAGAACCTATATGAAACAAATTAAAGAGTAGGTCAATACGTAGAGCGTTTACTGTACCGACAAGAATCCGACGTTTCGGAGTTAAGACGGCATAACTTTATGTACCTATATAAAAATTATGCTTAAAATGAATTAAGTAACATCGTTTTATTTTTTTTCCACAAATAAGTAGGCAGAGGAGTATAATATCCACTTTCAATATTACTGAACCACCGAGTCAGTGCGTCAGGTAAGTAATTTCTACAATAACAAATAAACCACACGTAATTATTACGTTTCTCAAAACAGTAATAATGATATCATGCTGTTTAATGTACTCGTTAACATTGACTACCTAAAATTGCATGTCAGTGGTATCAGTGGCGTTTATAATTAAAGCTTTGAATTAGCACGGCACCTTAGTTGGAGTTAATTATCTATTTTATCTAGCGCAAAAACGAGGTTATAATCAAAATTGAGCATATACTTAAAGCGTAGCATCAATAGCGTTAGTGTTATTTAAATATAACAGCTCGGTCGGTGGTGATAAGTACTGACCAAATACTCTCAACGATAATCTTTAAAAGTTTAAGAAAACAGAACATGTGACTTCAAGTCTTTAAATAAAAATGACTAGATAAATAATCTTTATCTCACTTTAAAAGTCATGTCCTGAAAATATCATGATAAAACCCTAACATATTATAGCTTACATCGATAAATTGATGTCGCAATACGAGTAAAATCGAGAAATCGTTGCATCGAATCGTATTCCGATAAATACGTCACTCTGAATACTTTATTCGTAGAAGGAACTCATTGTTAAATAAAATTATTCAAAGCAAAACCTTACCTTACATTTCCTTACGTCGTTCCATGTTTTGACTAGCGAAAGAAATAATGATAATAAATTGTTTGGAATTTCATTGTTTTTTATACATTTTATCTGGGGCTTGACGAAAGAAGTATATAAAATAATATAAATGATTTTTTATAACATAAACTAACTTCATATAAACTAAACTAAACTTAAGCTTAAATTCCACATTTGTGAAATCTCAAATTTTATATTTCTTTTAATCAGAATTAGTATGAGATGAGTATTTTTTATGCGGTTAAGTAAGACCTGTCCGATGGTAAAAAGATGCCGTGTAATACCAAAGATCTACTCGTACTACAGCGCTGCTAAGATGTTAAAGTTATTTTATTATTTACTTAGCAATTCGGACTTTAGAGTCTTTAGTACATTTCTACAAAATTCTTACTAATTAAATTGCCAAGTTATGTCAAAAAATAGAAAATGTATTGCTTCATTCTGTAGCTACAGTCGATATAGCAAAATCTACATTCTACTATATTTTAAGTCAAATTCATAAATAGAAATACACAGTCTATCAAAATCATTCTGTGCCAAAAAAGATGACTCGAAATTGTAGTAAATTACACTTGCACAGCGTAATAACAGAACCAAATTACTTTGAACGAAAAGAAGAAAAACATCGGCGAGTACGCTCGAAAACCAGATGAAATAAGCAAAATGCGAGATACGAAAGATATACCTAGTTACAATAAAAAGTGAATGAAACAGTTTTAGCAACGTAAAAAGAACAGCTCAGTGCGGATAACTTTGGCCAGAGTGACAGCCTCCTTTGATCATCACTATCGGCAGATTTTATTGATTCGCTACAGGTTTGAAACCTCTTTTACTTTTCCACATATCTCTGTATTTTACCAATTTTGTTTCAAGTAATTTTTTTGAAAGTTTAATTTACAAATAATAATGTATAGAATATATTAGATAGCATACCTAATGACTACACAAAATTAATAATTGGAAAGGACCTATAATAAATGACAACATTTTCCCAGTCCCAAGTCCCATTCAAGTGTAAATGCAACAAGTGTTCATCGAACCAATCATACAAAAATGTTAGTCAATATAAGTACTCGTTAACCTACACATAACAAGGGTTTAAAGTAATCTACACGGTTAGAAACACTTCAAACATGAGCGTAGGCATCACTTAATGCCTTACGTCAGCTAACCCTTCATTAGTGCGAGTTTTTTACCAGTGCCCATTTCAAAGCTTCGTTCTTGAGACTGATCTAATTTGTTTCTTTTCAAGCACGGCCTCGTTTCGTTCTGCAGCTGATTGTGGGAACACGTTATTCGTTCATCTCACTGTATGCTCCTTGTCTACAATTTGTTTAGGTAAGACGTTCCTCGGTTTGATTACTGCGATACGAAAAAACAAAAACGTTTCTTTTTCTTTGTTTATGTAAATTTCGTTCGTTTATTTTGTTGATAAGAAAAAACAATTGCGGTATTTCTCACGTATGACGTTTTATAGCGACGGAAGCTCTGATATGCTGTTAAAATCTCATTAAAAAGGCAAAGCAGCTTTATTACTTTGCAATTCTGTTCCAGCACTCCTCTTGGTTGTAGGTCGGATGCACGGGCTGGGAACAGATCTCTCTTTGTTCAGTATAATGTATCTAACGAGGTAGCTGCAGTAACAGTGAGGGATGTTGGGTGCGGCATCTTGTTCTTATTTACGTTGTAATACCGACTGAGGAACTGTATAGAAATTTGCAACCGCGTATGCGCTATGCAAATTGTACGCCAGTTCACGAATATTCTATGAGCACCTACCATTAGAACGATAAATGTTTTATTCTATCTTTTTTACGTATGTTTAGACAGTTGGCAAGCTGCAATGGCAGCAATTTAGGTGTACACAAATTATAACTATGTGGGTTTAAGAACGAACATTGGTGAAAATACATACATACAAGTCCTTTAGAACTAAAAAAAAAATGTATATGTAGTATATCAGTTGTTTAGTACCCATAACACAAGCAAATATAATTGCTTAATTTGGGGCTAGATGGCGCTGTGTGAATGTGGTAGAATATTATTATATTATTATTATTATATTATATTATTATTATATTAACTATGTCTTGAATTTTACTAGAGCCAATTGGACTTGATATACTTAGCTTAAATTGCCAACCCGTTGTTGATAATGAAATTGCCTATAAAATGTCCTCATAGTAGTCTTCAACATAAAACATCAAAACCATTTGCATTAACCACAGTGCCCAAGAGAAGTATAAATATAATTGGTAAGAAGTTCCTTTGCAGCACAATTCCACCACAAAAACTACTTGAACAAAATTATAAGAGCCGAAAAACTTTTCGTTACGTAGCAAACACTATACGAGTGTCCATAAAAGCAATTGTAACTACAGTTTGGTGGTTCCATACTCAAAGATTACCCCGTCTCTTACTACTAAGTACGATGTCGTTACGGCGCACTACCAGCTTGTTACCGAACGTTACCGCACGTTACTAACGTCTATGTCGTTACGGCGCACTACAGCTTGTTACCGAACGTTACCGCACGTTACTAACGTCTAATTACACTAACTATCGGGTTTTGTAGTTCTGCTTTAACTAAAGTAGGCCACGGATTCGGAGTGAATGATTTATTTCTGAACAGCGGAAATCTATAGGATAGTTGTCTTCAAAGGAGTGCTAATAATAAATGCATGACTGGAGGCGAACCATTTCAACGACACAAAAAATCTATCTACAATAGAAGTTTTCATCTCTACAAAAAGGTTGTCAAGAATAGACCTTTTGCATCGCCATTATTTACTGTTACATGATTTTTATTGTATGATGTAAGTTACATGTGCTGTACAATAAAGCGTATTCTATTATATATTTATACTACACTACACTACACAGCCGGCTTTTTTCTTTTGTCTTTTTTTAAATCTGCCAATACCCAGTATAACCAATTGATAGAAGAACTCGACGGGAGCATCATCCATAAAAGCCATCTTGTGGGATTACCACTAAAATGAAAAATAACAGCTGCATATTTATCAAAAATCCACCAATTTTATTAACTTAAAATAATAAATACAGGCGGTAGACTTTTTACAGGTTTTAAAAAGCTTGTAAAATAGAGGGGCACTTATGACAATTTTACAACGCGATTTTTCTACAGATTTTTATATTTTGCTAGATCTATGTCTAAATTTTTCTAACAGTGGACCTCTGAAATACTGATTACTTACATAAGGACATAACGCTAATTATTTATATGGCTTGGCACGTTAAAACTTTTGACCGAGCCAAACAAAACTTGTATGGGTTTGTGATTTTAATATTGTAAAACCTTTTGCGATACATGATATACCTACGCAATGTTGTCTTGTTTCGTTGAGATGCGTGTCTTAGTACGAGAAGATGAATAGAATTGTAACGTATAAGCCTACAGGTACCTTCAGCAAGTTAGTTACTTTCACAAGCCATGACATTTTATTTTATCCTTTGCACGACTTAAGCCCAAGAAGAATAACGTCCAAAAATACGAATGTCTGACCGAAGGCTGATAGATGTGTCGGTCTATATACACTGAGAAAAACCACGATGTTGCCACTTAAGTGCTAATAAATAAAATAATCTCTTTTCCTGTGCTTCAGTGCAATTCTCAATAAATCGTTTAAAGCAACTCCATTTAAACATCAATTAACAAGTCATTGCCTAAAATCTCCAAAAACAATAAATTTATACTTATAAATAATGTTAAATACATTGTCCCGCCTAAATAAACAAAATGGCGTAAGGCAAGGCATTATTTAATTCAGCCTTTTTAATTTACGTAAAAAGAACGAAATTAATTACCTTCTACTAAGTAAAGATATGTAAAGCGAGAGGCCATTAAGAAATCGATTTTAAAAGACATTATTCAAGCAAACAGGGGTGGGTCCGCGCTTTAATTTAGTGTTAATTATTTAATGGTAGCAGTCGGACCGTACCGTAAGGCAGCTTCCAAATTTGAAATTCACAGTCAATTCTGTGGCCATGTTTATTTTCAAAATAAGAAAAGGAAAGATGTTGTTAAATGTAATTAAATTTAATATTTATCAAAAAAAAAAACATACGACCCGAATTGATAACCTCCTCTTTTTTGAAATCGGTTAAATATATTGCTTTATTTGAAAATGGATGAAACCTATCTACATTCAGTTTTCGAAATGTTATAGTCAGAAAAACAAACATCAGAAATAGAATAGGTAAGAAGAAATACCTAGTTAGTAAAGCTTTGTATTGATATTGTGTCGGCATCGTTATTTTTGTGCACTTCTCTTTCATATAAACTTAAACTGACAAATCTTACAGTTCCCTGAGCGCGAAATGTGTATAAAAAGGGGTACCTACAATGTTCTTCTTTATAAAATAAATAAAGCCATTCCTTGCTCTATACAAGTTTCGCAATTCATAAAACATTTTCATGATTGTGCATCTAAAATCAATTAGCTTAATTACACAAATCCCTCCTAACAATTCATATATGTGTTAACCTGATTATGTGTGTACCTAAGTGATTATGTGTATGCACAATGTTGACACAACATTTTACAGAAAGCTTTACAAGGCTTAAAAACTCGATGGACGCGATCATCTGTTTGTATTTCGAACAAACTGTAGTCATTCTTTTTGTTTATGATTTTATTTTTACTTTGTGTTATTCTACTTTGTGTCTATATTTTTAACCGACTTCAAAAAAAGGAGGAGGTTTCTCAATTTGACCGTATATAAATTCACATAGCACAAAGTAATTCATATTTTGATTTAGTTAATCAGAAATAATTAAATAAGTATTTTATAATTTTGAAGTTGGTGCCAAGTAAATACTCAATAACTAAGTAAATATTATAAGAACCTTACTACAATAGCAAATTAAAATTGATAATACCTATAAATAAGTACCTAGTTATTGTTTTACTTGGCACCAACTTAAAAATTATAAAATACATATTTAATTATTTCTGATTAACTAAATTAAAATATGAATTACTTTGTGCTATGTAAATTTATTTTTTAATTTTTAGTTTCTTTCTTGTTTGAAGTCGGTTTTTTTTTTGTTAAAAAATATTTTATAATTTTAGCATTTACTTTTTTAAATATTGTAAAAAAATAATTTAAATTATAATAAATAATTATATATTATTATTTTGGTTAATAAATCAAATATACTTTAATTACAAAAACATTTTTTTTTTGGTTTGGCATCGACAGTATAATTAAGCCTCCGGGCAGCGCTCTTACTTAACGAAAATGCCTACCACGTTTCGTTCGTACACATAACTGCGTTATTCCATGCGTGAGTATATACTTCATCAGCTGATTCAATTCATGCTAAAAGCAGCAAAGATCTTTTACCATAAAACAGACTACATAAATGCACGCTATTTTTTGGTAGATATAAATCATATATTTACTTCATACTACTACGCCGCAAAAACGCTTATTTAATTAAAATCAATTTAAGAACGCTGTCTTTCAAAATAATTACAGAGGTATTTGTCATTTGTTCTCAAAGTTATAAAGATCAAATTTATTAAACATAAAAATGTCGTTTACATCTAAAGCAACAATATCGTTGTATTCTTACCCAACTTACCAACTAGTTAACGTATATTTAGTATGCTAATAGGCAGAAACAACTCATTACCATCTCTCTGATAGGTAAATAGCATTGTTTCCCTTTAGCTCTAATTATACAGAAATGCGTATTTGTTTCGCAAATATATGTCTGTTATTTCATTGGTGGAGCGTATACTGTGCCGTGTGTCGTGTTTATTTTGAATGTCTATTTCAATCCTTTGCTTTTATAAATCGATCGGTAAACTGTATAACAATGAGGTTAATCTGTTTGTATCTTTACTCAAAAGAAAGTAATGCTACAAAGTACAAGGACTGTAATACCAGGTAAATAGCAAACTCTAACCCCGTGCGCCAAGTAGGTACCGGGTAGTCGGCTATAGCACAGAGTAGCCGTACAGAGGCAAAGCTTCCTAAGAAAGTGCAAAATTGTTACCTATTCTGGTAGGGTTGTCACAATAGGTTAAGACAAACAAAATATTTTTTAAATAGTTTATATATGGAGTTATTCCGGTCCGATCCCCCAGATCTCATCCCCTAGGGTTATAATTATTCTTTAATTCCGTTCTGATTCTCTGCAAATTTAGGAATACCGGTCTGATCCCCTCAGAGTTTTTGATAGGTAAGTAGTAGTAATTCAAGAGAAAAGCAGTTTATGTAACAATGAATTAAAAACATAAAAATAATAAACGCACTTGTATAGTCTCTGCTTACTCCATGAATGGAAGGCAGGCGTGAAGTTATTGCACGTATTTTCTCGAAAATCTGTCAAAGATAACTAGGGGATACGACTGGAATAAAATATTTAAATAAATTTAGGTTTTGTTTCAGATCTCCTACGCGATCAGAACTGAATAAAAAATAACAAAAAGTAAAGCAATCCCCAGTGTATGAGATTCAGGGGATCAGACCGGAATAACTCTATATATGTACCTACTGATTTTGATATCTCATTAAAATGAATAGGATTAACTCAGTTTAAAGTGTATGCTCTATGGGATTAACATAGTGAATAGGAAAACATCTGTCGTTTTGCCTTTATAAGTAGCTAAATTCGATATATTTTAGTGTTTTAAGCTGATAATACTATAAAAGTTTTGTTGCTAATGTGATTTTTCATTCGTGATTGTTGAACATTGTCATTCGTGTATATTTCAATTAAGTAGGTACAAATCTAAACCTACCTTTCCAAAATCCAAACTTTGAAAGAATTTGATGAACCTGTTAAATATGACGGTAAGTTCACAGAGGTAAACTTATAACGCATTAAAATAAACAATTATTCTTATTAAATATCATTAACATTATTTAATTTTAATCAAACTTTTCATGTATATAAATATTAACATATTTATTATTATAGTTTCAGCGATTAAAATTAATCGATAAAATAATTGACAATTAACTTTAACGTGCGTCGCACTGACCCTGAGATTGTCAACTGGCTGTGCCGGCGTCAACCGGTTTTTTCCAGTCTCGCCGTGTACGCGACATGCGGCCAGTGGACACGCACACATGCGCCGCGTGCTTGTAGTAGTGCCACCGATTTGCGAGTTTGTAGGAAGCTTTCTCTCTGTACGTTTCTACTTTGTGGCTATAGCCAGTCTCATCAATGGAAAAAAAATCTACAAGTTTTACGGATAAACAGATGCTTTAGTGTTCTTATAATTGCTTTAACCATAGTTGACATAAGTTTAATTCTAAGACGAATACTTAACATTTTTATATGGAAAATTTAACCATCAGATTTTAAATCAAACCTATACACTTTAAATGACATTTATATTTTCACTGCATTATTATCGCAATAACGAAGAAACATAGAAATTTTATAGCGGCAAGCTAAAGTCAAAACGGCAAACAAAAGCAAATAAATCAAAAGCAGAGTTAAGAAACATTATATCGTAATAAATGTCTTGACGCGTACAATTTGGCGCTAAAGAGTATAACAACGAGAAGATTATATCATATATATACAAAACGAATGAAATACCCTGTAGGCGACAAGCCAGAGTTACCATATTCACCACAACTAAAATTGGGACGGAATCCCGAGGAAATGTGAGTTTTGAACAATATTCCGCTCGGGAAGTTGAAATAATCATAATATGAATATGCAATGCCGACATGTTTATACCGTTGTATGATTCATTTATCATCGTGACGGCTTCCCCATCTTGTATACGGAACGTATGGAAAATGAAAAACGAAAAATTTTATAACAATTTTTTGGCAAAAAACTGACTACACAAGGTTTTAAATGAGTTTACGGTGTTAATATTAAGGTTGGAAAAAGAGTCATACATTTGTCATGGAATTACTACTAAAAACTATTTATTTGCTACTGACGAGAAAAGTATACGAGAAATCTTCTGCAAATCTGTTTAAATTTATTTTTCACGAGTTTATAAGTAGAAAAAGTCGAACTACCGTAGATAGAACGCGCAACTTAAAGCATCGTCAAAGTACCTACTGTATTTTACTAGTAAACAAGAGCCAGAGAGGATCTGTTTCTTTACACCACAGAGCATAAAAAGATGACGTCTTATAAAAGAGCTCATAGAACGTTTAGTTTTATATTCTAGGTAAAACAATCGCAAACATTTACTGCCATGGAGGGTAGAATAATGTCCCTGTATCCTCTGTACATTTATTAAAAAAAAGTAACAAACAAACAGCCTACTTCATGATAAGTGGTAATCGCCAGGCTGGGAATTCAAGTACCTGGGTACGTTTGGCTATGTCTAGATTATTGCCACTGGTACAAAATAGATGAAACTCTATTTACAGTAGAAGTATTTTTGATGTGAAATGTCTTATAAATCGATGAACGTCGGCTGCACGGAACAAGTGCTAGAGAGGCACGATCGGCCTAAGCGTTTGGGTTATAACGCAAACTCCTTTGTACTATACAAAATAATGATAATTGAGTGATAATAATTCAATTCAATTCATAAAAGTATGCAATTTTTCATCAATGTTTACGTTATCACTTAAAATTATTGTCCGTAAACAGACTTTACAGACAACAAACAGTTTTAACAAACAATATAGTGCTTTAGCAGCTTAGGAACACTATAAGTAACATATCAATAATTGGTTTTCAGCAAGTATGGTGATCAATAGCCTTCTATGTACAAAAGGAAAGAGGCATTTACCCTGTAGAAGGAATATAATGCTGAGATATAGCAAATAAATAAGAGTTCAAATTTATTACTCAATTTCAAAAGTTTTCATCAAAAATGACAAATTTCACGGCATCAGGTGCTATTTCAACACAAAAATGCGATCGCCTTCAAGGATGAGATTAAGCGAACTCTCGAATCTTTATAGCGATAGGGTCCGAAGAACTATGAAATGTCGGGTTTTACGGTTGCCGTAGAAAAGGTTATTGAATCCGATTTATTGGGGCTTTGGGGTTGAGGAAAATTATCCTGTCCATGACCGGCAACGGTCTGGACTGAATATTCGAGATGAAGCAGAGGGTTTGATGTAAGATAGAATATAACCCTCGTAACACTGGGTCATAGAATGAACTTAGATTTCTTGATTAATAAATACAAAGAGTTAGTTAAGACAAGTGAAGTGAATTGTAAATAGAAATATTTTTAACTATTGAAGTTAAAAAGTATCCATCACAAAATAGTCTTAATATGATACAATCATCAATATACCTATAAAGATAAAATTCAAATAAGAACAATATAATTCTAAACTTGGCTTTGCTATTTATAAACCTGATTGGCTGCTTTTAGATACTATTTGAGACTCAAATTCGCAAATTGGCGTTAAAGTTTAAGCGAACTGTTTCACTACGAAAATCCATTGATTGACATCACTCCCGTACTCGCAAAGGTAACAGAGTTAGTGAATGAAAGTCCTGGACAAATACCACAATGCTTTGAGCCCACACAAAGAGGATACTGATTTATTCAGCTATACTAACATTCCTTTGATCAGTATCGATTACAATAATAAACAAATTATCAGTTGTGTTTTAGGTTTTGTAGACATTTAATTACTACTAGTTTTGATGAACTAATGCGTTTTAAATTTTTGAGTACTACTCCCAAATTCTGATGCGTCAATAAGTGGCGATTAAATTTCACTATTGCTGGCATTTTAATCTATACTAACATAAAATACTAGTTCTTGAGAAAGGCTATTTAACATCACGCTAAGAGCAACGGCAGTAAAGTAACCAAAGATGTAACTTAACCCGGGTGAAACTGTGCTGCGAAGGCTAGTATAAATTATAAATTTTGCCCACAGAAAGTTTTAAAATTAAAAAAAATATTTTATTATTCTGAAATTAAACATTCTCTTTAAATACTCAATACAAACTGCATTTAACTCATTCGTTTGAACGTGATTAAAAAAAAAAACAAAAAGAAAATAACAACAAACGTAAATGAACAAACAACCTTCGTTACCTATGTATAATCTGTGATAGGTTGCACGTTAGGGCCACTTTCCCCAGTTAATTGATGATAACAACACGATACTGTTCCGATTGCGGTCCCGTGGCGGATTCTTTCTTGTTAGCCGGCTGGCTAATCGTTTGGAGGTTTCATCGGTAGGAGAGTAAGATAGAGTAACATTACGTCACTTACAGTCGCAACGGACACGTGTTAGTTTTACGTCAAATTTTCGGACAGTGAAATCGTGGTTTAAATGCGGTTTTGTTAGTGTATTCAGGAGGTTTTTAATAAGTTAATTATCGCTATGCTCTGGTAATACCATAGTATAATAATGTTGGAAAGATTAACTTATCACTTGGATAAAGATTGACAGAGTATTTTTAACAGCAAATCTTGTAGTAGGGAAGAAGCGGAAAACGGACACAAGCTCTCAAAATATATTTTTGGATGGGACAAAATGGATCTCAAAGAAAATCGAAACTAAGGCACTAGGCGAAACGTAGCGGTAGTTTTATGTTAGTACATTGTTCACGATCAAATATAAAACAAAAAGATACCTATGTAGTTCATCGCGGTCGTAATTTCAATCAAAATTTAAAGAAAAAACAAACAAGAAATTTAACACGTACGAAACACAACACCATACGGAACAAAAACAAACTCAACATACAAGCATAATTACATCCAAATAATCGTAATTAACAAAATAAAACAAGTCTTAACTACGGTAATTCGTAACCCACAAATATCTATGTCAATCAAAGAGCGAGCCAACAAACGAGGAATAAACACCGCACATTTGTACCAAAGTCACGCGCGATCATCCGTAACCAACAAAGGATGGAGACAAAAGCCAACTAAAGCTGAACAACGTACAAGCTGTAGCGGATTTCGAAATACTCGAGGTTGCTCTTGAAAAATATATTTATTTGACAACGTGAATGTTGACTCAGTTAACGTGGTACACAAAAACAAAAGAAAATTTAAATTAAATGTCATTATTCAATTTAGATTTTCTTTTGTTTTTTGTAGTCGTAGAGTACATGGGTACAACTACGTCAAAAAGGATTATGCGATGAATTAGATAAAGAATGACGAAAAATAAAATTAAATTTTTTTGTAAGTTTCCTTTTAAACCACTTTCCTAACATTGATAAAGGTAATTAATCTACATAACAATATGTTTCATCTTTAAAAATAAGATAAACCATAGACACTTTGGCTGACAGTGTGACACAACCCTTGTCTAACGTGTTACCTCAACAATTCCTTAGTAACACTAAGTAACTTTGTGGTGACGAATTCCCATGTTGTGGGT
This sequence comes from Parascotia fuliginaria, assembly GCA_963082885.1. NCBI lineage: Eukaryota > Metazoa > Arthropoda > Insecta > Lepidoptera > Erebidae > Parascotia > Parascotia fuliginaria. The sequence goes on along the minus strand of OY720182.1, from coordinate 4,305,323 downwards.
CCGTCATGGATAATCCTATGGATATCGGCACCTTGTTTAAGTAAGACTACTACTTACTTAATACAGGGACTTATCCGAAGTGCCAAAAATGACAAATTTAAATAGCTTCAGTGCAAACATCGTTGCGTTTAGAGCACAAATCAAGCGACTGCTTAGGGGTTTTCGATGTAGATTTGTGAAAATAGACAAACACGAAGAAATGACAGCATATATAAATGTTAAAGCTATGGAAAAATATTCCCTGTTCCTTGAGCGTAGTCATGAGAAATGGGTTTCTATTAAAAAAATTCGTATTAAGAAATATCCAGTAATTCTCAATCCTCAAGCTCAATATAAACATTAATCCCACACAAAACTCAGATGCAGCACTTGGCACTAAACTAGCATCTTAATTAAGACGTCGAGTAAACTGACTAATATTTGGTTCAAAAGTTTTTAGGTCACATCATACGTCTTAGCTGGATAGGAGCTCGTTCCGTGAATATTGTATTCAGAAAACCAGTACCTCAAGTTTTATTAATTAATTTAATTACATAAAGTATTACACAGAATTTCCCAAGTGAGCGTATTTTCTTCGTAACAAATGCGGTTATCTTCGAGGCTAAATAACTAGAACGGATTTCGTAAAGGCATTTTGTTCTACGTAAATCAGGTCAATGAAGAATATGATTAGTACATTCATCAATCATGAACCAAAGGTGGAGCTGACGCCTGATCTAATTATAGCAGCCATCAATTTTTAAGTGTTATATTATTGACAAAGGAAACTAATAACAATATAATAATGGAAGAAGGAAATATTATTTCATTATTTTAATGTAAGATGGTAAAGTAATTATTTAAGCATCAAACTAAAATATTTGGTATAATTAAATAAATAACTGTTAATAGATTGCCAATTAACGGTGAGCTCGATTGTGGGGTTTTTCCTTAGTTTATGATATATTGCCGTAACTAGCTGTCGTAAACTGTTGCTTCCCGTGGGTGTCTTAAGAAACAACTAAGAGACTACTAGGAAACGGTTAGCAGCGTTATCTGTGTTCTAAATATCAACTTATTGCGGTCACTAATCCGCTTCGCTAACTTTTTTTTTTAGGAGACTGGCTTTCAGGCTGATGTGTGATGTGACTTGGATTATAAAGTATAAAACTTTAATATATTTTTTCATTTTAACAGCTAAAATGGCACGTTCCCAGAGCTGCACGAATCTGCGTTTAATGAAATAGAATCCAATTTAAAGAAAGTTTAAATATCGTTAATATATTAAAAAAAAGTTAAGTGTACATTATTTATATGCATTATTATCTAAATACAGTTTAAAGTTTGGCAAAGTTAAATCAGCAAACTGCACATTGGAAACTTCTCACCAAAAACTTTTGCGGTAAAAATAAACTTACCTGAGAAGTGACCTACATCGTAATCCTTTCAGAAAACTTATAACATATGTCTATCAATACTCTCAGTCTCTTCAACAAAACGCAAAACCTTCAGTAACCTAACATTTTTTATTCGACAACGCCACCATAGTGTCACAGTTGCATTACTGTAATTCGCATCAATCCGATAGCAAGCTATTATCGGATTCTGGTTATTGGATCGGATTCACACCGGCAGACTCTATATTTGACGTACCTTAATGCTTGTTTGATAAATTGGAATGCATATTAAATATAATGTATTTGGATCACATGAACGAAAATGAAGTGTGTTCAGGTGACGGTTTAGAAAAGAGAATGGAAAAAATATATTTTTGTTTTAAGTAATGTGGCCAAAGGCAATCAGAAGACTTAAATGTTTGAACCGTTTTTCAAGGATATTGTCAGAAACCACAGACTGCCATTGACGACCTTCGCAATAACCTGCTTTTGCTACATCTATAATCATAGGACGTCGGTTAAGGATATACCTAAAAAATTTACATAATTTTTTTTTTTTCGAAAAATATAGTTTCTATTCCAACACTTGCGTAGCCTTATTAATCTATATTAGTTTCTCCTCTTTCATTTAAACAAAGTATACAACACGTCAGCTATTAGTGAGAGTGTATCTTTACCACAGAACTTGACTTATCTAATCTAAATAATATGTAGAAACGTTTTAGTTTAAATTGCTATGAAGAGTTTATTTGTCTTGGATATTATACGACTTGTTACACAAAATTGAATACGTAATGTTTCTTAATATGACTGTGCTCAGTTAGAAACTGAACAACTTGTATTTAGTTGAAAATTTAGTTTAAATTACATTGTAAATGTTTCTGTAGTATTTTGTGATTAAATTTTGATATTCATATCCTACGCACGAGTATATCTATTTATGTCTTGATCGTATGGTCTTCGGTCGATATAAATGAAACCACTCTATTACTTTTCGTGGGTATTAATATGCATACTTGCGTAATAAAAATCACTTTACTGTAATCACTAATGACCTGTCTAGGGTAATTAAATCATTTAAGAGAGAGGCTTATATTTTGGAGTAGGCGTATTCAAGCTAATGATGATGTGATTCATGTTTAATAATGTTCTAGTATATTAATACAAATATTTCGTCTTCTAAAGTCAAGCAGGATTTTTTTGTCCTCGGTTTCTTCAGGTTAGTGACAAAGACAATTTTGTAAAATATTAATACTGAAATCAAAGTCTGTTAAAATTTAAATGCACCCTGTACCAAGTATAATATATGTATATATATAATCTAATCACAACTTAAGTATTTACGCTATCAATTTATAATACGACTGTTTTCAAAAGCTGATGCCAGTCATACTTTAACGGTAGTAGATCCACGCTGGTTTCAGCATGAATGGGCCCGATCGTCCGGAAAAGTACTACCCTCTCATAAAAGATCGACTTAAGAGTAGTAGTATCCTTACTACTGCGTTTCGTTCGGTGAGTGAGAGTGCCGGAGGCCCAATTTCTCCCCTTTCCCCTTTCCTCACCTCCCTCATTCCTTTTTCCTAACCCCATTCCCAGCCGCCACAGTGGAGGCCACCATACCACCAGTTTTAGACGATAGCTTTTGGTATGGTGGCCACCACTTCTGAGTTCCACTGACTGCTTACCATCAGGCGGGGTGGAGTCACTTTGGTAGGCTAATATATATAAAAAAAAAACTTAACAAAGAGGTCTCACTTCTTGCCACCGTGGCAGGTTTATAAGTGAGGATATTTGGCTACTTCTCAAACGTGCTCGCTTGCCAAACCAAAACGGTTATTTTATTTATAGCAATGCGCTCGGAAGTCATTTTTCTGATATTATATGAAATATTATATAATATCAGCAAACTTACTTAAACGTAAAGTAAGCTTTCGAACAAAGGGTAACAAAGAGGTTTACAAAAGAAACAGTGAAACAGAACTCGGCCTTAAGAACTGGATACCTATAGAAGAAACCTGGTGTAGACTGAATGTTGGCAAGATCACAGAACTGTAATTACTGAAAAAAATTAAATTGCAAATTTGCAAAAAAAGTCAAAATAATAGTGTAATTGTTAAATATAGCGGCAATGGCAATGAATAAACCTAATAATTTACTTCGCCTCATACGTAGAAATTAAAAAAAGAAAATCCCAACACAGTGATCGACCTGGCGCAAGTTTACACAGTAAGTAATCGAATAATCTACGGTACCAAAACAAACAAATATTGAATGAAGTTAATATAAAACATTATTATCATGTTACCGATTATTACATTTAACAGCGGAATGCGCTAAAGACACGTTAATTGAAACATATTTGTCACCTGTTAGAACTATTGAGCCGCGATGGGAGCACTGAGGTATGATGTTGGAGCGATACTGCCGATAATTATATTACATGTAACGATGTGATACGTAATGTAATAATAGTATTAGTTTATTAAAAATAAAGAGATGAATATTATTGCATGAGATAAATATTCGTCAAATCAATAGGTAGTTTTTGCATTTTGTAAGATTTTGTCAAACAAACATTATCAGACTTTCTATTACTTGACACCGACACTTCTTAGAAATGCTCTCATTGGTAGTTGAAAAGCTACCTTGAGTTTATCTCTAGCTCTAAATAAGCTGTCAGGCAAAAGTAAAAACAATGAATGAGAACTTACGGGTACTTTTAATATTTATTAGCCTGGAGAAATTAACTGTTGAACAAAAGATATTATTTCCATACATATTAAACCTACAAAAATTACTACATGTCGCCAAAAGGTAAACAGTCAGCACAGTCTGGAGTACACTTTTTGCTTACAACACTAAAATACGTTAGCTCGTACTCAGTACAATGCGGGCGACGGACGACTGGAAAGATAAGGGTTACAATTCACCTCACACAATACGGCTACAGTGATACCCACTGACAATTTCATGACAGTAAAACATAATATCAATTTAGCGGACCCGGGATCTAACAAGAAGAAGTAAGTACTACGCCAACTGTTATAAAATATTAAGGTAAGAACTGGCAGCTTTGATCACTGGCAAATCTAAATTAATAGTAAAACTACGTTTGAAGTTTGAAACATCTGAATATCGGACTGGCAAGCTTCCTGACTGTTAAGAAGCGATAATGTTTTAGTCGAATTTCAACTAGCGAGCAATGGCGACTACCAAATCAAGTGTATGTGCAAACATAAAATTCACTCTTTATTTCTTCTCATCTAGCACAGATAAGCTTCAGTAGTTTTCGTGCTTAGAAATAAGAAAAATAAAATGTAAAATATATATAATAAATATATTAAAAAAAAAAAAATACCTTTACTACCTTTAGTTCAACGCCACAGTAATATAAAAGCAAAGAAGAAATGACGGTTTAATGTGTTTTCCGAGACACGCGAATGTAACTCCGTTAATATGCTTTTTTTTTTTCCTTCTTTAGTGTCAATAATTCTGATGTCTAATTGTTGATTTCTTGATGGCGTTTGTTGTAACTATATAGAAATTGTATAGGTGTTCAGACGCGACGATAAAAATTGTAAACGCTTTATTGTTTTTCGATCATTGAAGTCATCAGGCCACCAGTAAATGTTTTTAACTGAGATGATGATTAAAGTTACATCCCAAATATTAGTAACTTACTAATATAGTCTTCAATATGTCTAAAAGTTAAATGTGCTCATAAATTATGTAAAACGAATGGGTATTATATCTTAAAATCTTAATAGTATAGACGAAATAATCTAGCTTTAGATTAAATAGACAAAATTCCAATAATTCTTCTACGTCTTCATAAATGCTTAAGATTCCAGACTAAACAATGCTGTTATTTGTAAATCTCGACTACAAACGTGTATAATATAAGTCAAAATTAAGATTATTAAGTACTCATTGCTCTAGTGAAAATTGTTTACATAGCTTATCGTTGTCGGCATTTTCTTTTTGATAGTTTTAAATTAGAATGACATTCACTGATTATTTTTATATTTATAATTTATAACAAAAATAGTCGATGAAAAAGTCAAATATTTTTCGTGAAAATGTGGATGAAATCAAATAACCATCTTTGTAAAAACAAAACATGATATTCCTACATTTAATCATTATACGTTACATTTTTTGCGATTCACTGAACGACGTAGGTATCCATAAAACTTCGAATGACGAATTAAAAATAATAGTAATATTGCTTTTAACAATAAATCCTTTTCATCGCTTGACAATAGCGAGAAAATTGGCAAAACTGTCGAATACAAAAACTTACAAGCTTAAATTCAGGTTGAATATATTAAAAGAAAGTCAGAAACAGTCGGCGGCGAGTCGGGGACCTCGCACAAAGTTCTGGCAGCGCCACCCGAGACAGGTGCACGGCGTCTCTCCAAATCGTTAAGCTGGTACTGTTCGAAATAATAAGTAGTTCCACCGTTTGAGTTGCGGGTACCGTCGTGGAGAATTCTATTGAAAGGCCGAATGAAGATAAATGGTCTAGTCGGCTCTATAACGAGCCAAAGTCGACTGTTTTCAATTTGCCCGCGCTTACTTCATGTTTGATTTAGTGTAAACTCTTTGGGAAAATAAATTTCTATATTACGAGTCACGTGTGGCCTAAAGTCACACAGATTTATATTGTATAGCAGTTTGTTTTCAATTTTTGTAATGGACGTCCACTACAAGTTTTATGTGGAGCGATTTTTGCACGAGATCTTGGCTGTAGCTACATACAATACTATTTTAAAACATTTCAGTTGAAACTTGCACAGTTTCAGCATTCGTTCCTTTATTTATTAGCAATGGCTATGTGTTTATTTTAAGCCAAGTCGACATTAGCAAGTTAAGTAAACTAAAATAAACTCAGGTTTGGACAAACATGAAACTGCTAGTTATCTATGCAACTTTCCACGGAATGAAACTGTAGACTCACTGAATATTATAAAAGCGACAAATGAATTTTATAACATGGTAGCTTTTTGGTTGAAAAGTATTTGTTATTAATTTTACCCAGATACAAAAATATAGTGTGGTCTCTAATCTAATATATCCACCATATAAGAATATAGGTACATATTTATGCAATTTTGTTCGTGGCCGCCGTAAGAGCGACTAAGTTCTTAGCAAAAAATAATAAGTTTTTCTAAAAAACTAATTTAAAATATAATAAACACGTATGCCGTAAAATTCTCATCCAACGAGAAGTTGCATATTTGATCACACAAGTACATAAAAACTCTCCGAGGCCGGTTGCTCTAACGTAAGACGTGGATAGGTCCAGAGGGGAGCACTTACTCACTAGCATTACGCATCCTGAATCTCACATAATAATCAATAATTCACGATACGTACGTACTTTACTCGAAATTTTCATTCATTCAGGGCTGCCACATTTCCATCGGTTCATTAAATTGGTAGTTTTTTTTATTCCCAACAGTGGCAGTTAATTAAACAGCTTACGTGATGGTAAGTGGTAACTGTCGCTCATGGACGACTTACAGTCTTTGGTATTGCTTCTGCAATGCCAGGAGTCAACCATCATCAACACGTCAACTCCCTGAAGGGAGTTGAGGAAAACAGAAAGGGGGAAAATTGGGCCTTCGACGTTCAAAAAGTTCGAATAAGTGGACGCTATTTCGCATTACTATAAGATTTTAATTGCCTTATCATTCGAATTCTTACTTTTTCAGTTAGAAGGAACTTTGAGACAAAACTTAAGTGGCAAAATATTTACCTACTATTCGCTTGATCGCTAGCACTTGCATTAGGCTATGGACGCCCTCAAAACCAAGTGTATCACTAGCGTTTTGTCAACTCTAACCTAAGACTCTATAATTAGTAATTGATATTTACCTGTTTATCGCGTCATATTTACAAATTAAACAACTATCACACAATTATACAATTGATGAATCTAAATGACAAGTCTTTGTTTGAACGTTAAAAAATATGAATTTTAATTTTATTAATGTATAGAAAAACACGAAAAACTGACAACCCTAGCTTTAGAATACATTTCAATAAGGCCCAACAGTTGCTAACGAGACAATTTTTACATACACTTTACCAACACGCTGTATAAACCATATATTTGTGATATACAGGGCAACTCTGTTTTCATAGTTCATAAAACAAGCCGGGCACTTTTTTATTTACATTTTATTTTAAACGGGGCTATTTTTTAAAGTATACCTATTGAAATATTGAAATCTGTTTTTGTGGTCTTTAGTGATACTAAATATATAGATGTGGGGATAATTAGTATAAGAATATGATACTTAAAAAGAACTGAATAAAGAAAAAGTAGTAAGTAATACGTTCAATCGTGAACAATGATGTAACACGGATTTAATCTGTACTATTCTAGAAAGCGGTAAAGTTTGTTTTTTTGAACGCGCTAATCTCTGGAACTATCAGTAAGATTACAATTTTTTCTTTGCGTTTGATAGCCCTGTTCTTGAGTTCTTGCAGTATACAAATACGCGGGTAAAACCGCGCCGCGGAAAGCTAGTAACTTCTAATTCTGAAACAGAGTCCGTACTACCGAGGGGTAAAGCTAAATACAGCTCCTCACAATACGTGCCGTGAAGAACACTGTTTTCTGTATCGCAAGGCAATCTCAAGGCCTTCATTATCTCCATTACTATTATATCCACACGCACATAATTTCATCATCTTCTCATTCACACCACGTGCTAAAGTATCTTGATACAGGTCTGTCTCTAGGGACAACACTATCTTAAAAAGGCATAAGCAAAGGTCAGTGAGCGAGTTGAAAAAGTTCATAAGTTATACACTATAAGATAATCCTTGTCGACGTAGGTTGTATTCTCGAGAGAAGTATACTTTTATATTTATCTTAAAACCGATAGGGTTCTTTTATGAATATCTGATGTCTGCGGGGAGTTCTTATTTCGTTTGATTAGTGATTAGCTTTGTGTTTGAGTTGTAAGGCTATATTGAAAAGGGAGCGACATTGCGATGTTTTTACAACTTTAGCTTTTAAGAATCCCTATGGTCGTTGAAAGGCTAACATGCTCAATAACTAGGCTTATATCGTTATCATTAGGTATTGAATATAAAGGTTTCACGAGTGATATGTCTATGGCATGTTTGGTCTACACGTTAAAAGTACATACGTAGCTAAGCTATTAAAAGGAGTTATTCCGTTGTTACCCGAATTCTCAAGCACAGTTTTATTATGTGTATATATCTTATTATCAGTAGGCATACCTCCGAAAAAATTGAATAATGTTATAGTTACATGTTATACAATAAATAAATTTATTACTGCCTGTTTTTCCACCGTTAATTTATCACAAGTTTTACAAATCTCAGTCGTCACTGAAGTAAGACAAGTAATAAGCAAATAACTGGTCTATAAAACATAAAGCTAAACATATTTGCGTAGGTTGCAGCCTACAGAGTACTGACCTTTTGTTTGTCAAAGTGAGTAGTAGTAATTAAATAATGAAATAAACTCAACTACATTCTGAAATGCAAAAACATGGATTTAAAAAAACTTACGTTGTCTTTTGTGTGGCCACAGTAAAAAAATATTCATAAAAAAAAAGTTTGGTAAATTTTCTTTGTATTTAGTTAATTGAGATACTTTAATGATTGTATGGTATTTGTATTACTTATCAGAAATATAAAATATACAATTTATAACAGTTTAACTGTATGAACGCCAGATGATACTTAAAACAATCAGTGAGGTATGTGCGGAGTATGTAAGGACTGAAATATTTAGCTTAACGTATGCTGCCAGAGTAGTGTCACCATGTCAGTCACAATGACAATTGGGACGATACCCACCACTCCACAGATTCCACTGACTGAAATAAAACAGATTAAAGTCACTTTGGTAGTCCAACATAAAAAAAAACATTAGGTAATTATGTAAATGGGAGAACAAACGATCGAGAACGTCATAAAGACATTCTTCTTACATATTATATTACAGTACCCAGGAGAAATGATAGCGGATTCAACGAGGAAGAAACTTTTATTAACAATTTTCTATTTTTTTTTGTCAATCTGTCTTTCCTTTAGAAAAAGTTTTCTAATTTTCACATCATTAATGCATTTTAGATGTTCAAGTTCATCAAAGATATTTATGACAAAAAGTTGGCGAACTTCGACTCCAACCATACGTAAAATTAAATTGCGGTTTAAATTGCCTTGCTTCGTAGTAATCGAATTTATATAGGATCGAGCTGAAACAAACTCGATCTCTAATAAATATGTACACAGAGAGGAATCGAGACAGGAATTTTGATAAATAAAATAATAATACCAAAAGAAAATTTCAATCTGCTGGCGTTCCGCTGGTTATATTCAGATAGCCCTAAAATTATACTAAACTAGCTATAGCTCGCAGCCGTGTGAATGTCGGTTGTCGCATAATATATTTTTGCTAATCACGAACATGTGTCTGAGTATTTCGATTATACAAACCTCCTACAACCTTCTGCTAGCCTAGTACTGTTGATCTATTGATCCCCTATTTCCATACCCCAGAGGATCCAAAAGCACTTGTTACTACAGGACTACATTGACTCTACGATCCCTCGAGTTTGTCCACAAGGAAATAGAATTCCTCGTAGCCGAATCAGTTTGGCGAAATGGCTACGAAAAAACGCCGGTTTATTCATTGATGATTTTTTATACAATATTTTATTCCCTATTTCAACCCCTTTGAGTCATTTTTCAAAATAGAACGCGATAAAAATTAGCCGTAGTTTTTCCCCAAGGTCTATTCTATTTATAGGCGTGAAAGCGTAACAGACAGACAGAAGAGTTACTTTTGCGTTTATAATATTACTAGTACTAGTATGGATAATATATGGATTTGTAAATCGTCATAAACGATTATTTAAACTGAAGATTTAAGCAGAAGAAGAGAGAACATTCTCTGTCTGAAAATAAACACAGTTTCAATATTAAAAACACTTCAAATAGTATAAACGTGCTACAATACATAAACAAACTTATAAAAAAAAACATCAACTTTCTCAAAATAACTCAAGACAAAAGTGTCGGAAGCCATTGAACAGATCACAGTATTATTTGTACGAGTACAACATTCACACAAACACAGTTTTCACTAAGTATATTTAGCTCTAACAAAGTTTCAAGACAGGCATGCCTTATACAAAACCTAGACCGAACTTTTCCAAGTTAAAACATTGGAATACGTCCCTTCCCGGACCGTGAATTTGGACGGCCCAATCTGGGGAATTAATGAACTGTAAAAGATCTTGGCGAATTGAGTAATTTCCTCTCAACTTCCCATTCCAGCACCATTTTTTAAATGAGAAATGATAATGTCATTGATTTTGAGAGAGAAAGGAGGGTGATAATATAGGTAAAAATGTCGACACTTGGTTATTGATCTCCGTAAATGGTTAATATTGAAAATATTGCCAATAAATTGACTGTCTCTTGAATGTTTCTTTTTGTAGGCACATAAACGGTAAAATATGTAAAATGGAAGTGGGTTACGAGAAATTTGGGTCAGATTTATATTTAGAACGCATACAAATATCACAGACAGAGAGGTGTGGATGACTGTAAAGTGAGACCGTTTATTTATTCAACACGTAGTGCTATATAAAGCTAGGAATATATGCACGGTTAAGTTCTAAAATATTGACATTGTTGATTACTCATAAGTTATACCGAATGCTGATGACTTCGTAAATAAAACTACTATTGAGAACCAATAGAAATAATAGCTAAAAGATTATCGTGTCAAACATGAACATGACTGTATCAAAGGCTTTGAGAAAATTAGGGCCAATACGCAATACGTGGCCGGAGTTATCATACGCACTCTAATGTTGCTAGTCATTTTGAGGATTGCGAATACAAAGCACTATAAAATTATATCAATGATCTAAATACGTAAATTGAACTTTAAGATAAGTGTGTAAAACTCAAAATGACTTCCTTCTGTATCCCACCTGTCTCTAACAAAGCATGAATAGAACAAAGAGGCCCAGTTTTATCTTTGGTCATATTTACAAAGGAAATGAAACATGGGCCAACCTTACCGAGCAGAATGGCGTAAACCCTGATTTACACTATAGTAGGTATAGAGTAAAAAAAACATAAACTATAATTAAAAATTATTGAATCTTAAAAATAAAACGGCAAAAAAATTGCCTAATTTTGACAATAAACTAAAGTTCATTGTATCATTTGCCAATAAAACTTTTTAGTGAGTAGTGGACCCGGAGACAGTGTCTTAAAGAGAACACTTGTATTGTAGCAAGTAACGAAATGTTTCAAAAATGTACACAAATAAACGTGCTGAACAAAAAACTGCATTGTCCCACAGTATGTACTTGGCCTAAAGTTTATACATGTTCACGCTGTTTGCTTAGGACTGGTTCGAAAGGTTCGGCAAATAGGCGGAGGCTAATGCCTACGGTAGTGACATTAAGCGTTATGAGTGACAAAACTCGAGAACAGTGTTAACTACTATGGATTACACGTCATTTTTTGACAAATTGTCATTTGATATGTAAATTAACGAATCATAGAGACGAACTCCATAAACGAAACGTAGAACAAACTTCAACCGAAAGCCTTAAAAAAACTGGTCTCAAATTGGGAGAAATCCAGGTTCAGAAGAAGAATGCAATAGGCTGATCGGTTAAGTCAGCCATAGCCATAGTGGAGGCCACCACACCAGTAGTTTGGTTTTGGGAATGGTGTCCGCCACTTTTGGATTCCACTGACTGCTTACCATCAGGCAGTGGAGTCATTTTGGTAGGCTAATATAAAAAAGTACCTACCTACTTTGAGAAAAATAAATAAAAATTGTAGGTGTGACCAAGTTTTTAAAGACTAAAAACAGGACAACAATATAGAAAAAACTTGACAACTTCAATTTAGTTTAACATAAATAAAACTAGCGATTGAAAATTTTATATTTTAAGAGAAAATACGCAACAATCATCATCTCATTCCACAAATTTTACCGCAAATAGTACCAAAATGTTGCCTATCGTAGCGATCAAATAGCGGAATACATCAAATATGCCGTGATGATAATATAATTCAAGTAATTTTACCGTAAAAATTACGGTTCAAGTTACCGGGATGGGGTCACGAGGCGTGATAACTGTGTACGACACGCAACTTGTAAAAGGAACGAAAAATACCAACACGCAAACATTATAAGTTTCCAACAAGCCCGTGTTGAGACACCGTGTCTATAATGGTTTTGTAATGTGCTATCGAAGTAAAATAAAATGAACTTAGAAACTTAATTATAAAGACGATTTTCGTTTGACTTAATAAATAGAACTTAAAAGGATCATTTGCAAAGTTAGGTGTGAAATTTAAATATCGAACAATTAAAAACAGAAGTTTTTAAGTTACCGTTTACATCATACAAAATGTTAAGTGGAAAAGGGTCATGAAACAAACATGTTTTGTAGAAATTTGTATCTTTTGAGCATTGCCAGAACGTTTAAATTTGCTAAATAGCAATAGTTATTTTACTTCTTGTTTACACTGAAAGTGCATAATATGGTTCAATAAACTGTTTGGAAAATTTATTTGCAATTAATAAATATGATTGGTCGCTTTAGTAATGATTCATTATGTGCTTGTTTTGGATTTGTTTTTGTTCTGTCGCGAAATGTTTACTATCACCTTAAAGTATGAGATTGTATACTGAGTAGAGATATAGGTACAAGTCGAAATAGTACATGTATGTCTACCTATCTTTTCAAAAAAGAATCGTGATGTATGCTGTGTATGTGTCCAATTTATTGTTTAAATCTATAGGTATCCTACAATAATTTTAAAGTGTGCGTTCCCATTGAGGGACCACATCTGAATTTTGAGCTTATGAATGCGTCAGCCTTTAGTAAAAGTTCTCAAACGATTGTAAATTCAGTCTTTCATTTGTAAAAGTAAGCACTCATAAGTTACAAGCGGTCAAAGGTGGTCCCTCAATTTCCCTCTTGATTGTTTCTTACGGTAAGCGTTTCAATTGAGGGACCACCTTTCATCTGTTGTAACTTTTGAGTGCTTACTTTTACAAATGAAAGACTGAATTTACAATCGTTTGAGAACTTTTACTAAAGGCTGACGCATTCAAAAGCTCAAAATTCAGATGTGGTCCCTCAATGGGAACGCACACATTTTAATGTGTATTTAAAAAAAAAATACCCACAGAAAGTAGATACTCTTTAATGTAAAACTTTTATAAACTTATCACAAACCACAAGTTAATAACTTTAAAACATTCTTCAAAATAACAGCAAACAAATTCACCGCAGTACATAAGTTTGCAATCTCATTTCAGTTCAGGTTCGGCGTAAAATAAAAATAAATGAATGTAAAAACATTATAGTAGTGTTTCTAAGGATTTACTGTTACTTGAGCATCGCGTGCTTACAATAAATAATATCGACCGCCCAACGTTCGCTCATTTTCTTTTAAAAATCGCACTTCTTTATTGGTAGGGAAAAGATTTAAGGAAATTACTTGTGTGTACGATATTTTTGTGGAGAAATACGTACCGTAGGGGTGGAATTCATTCATGGTATTTTTGCATTCAATAATAATGTTGACTTTTGAAAATAATACGGAAATATCGATATTCGTGCTGCTAGCTATGAAATATTATATAACAATAATAAAATTAATTAAGAAGATATTTTTACGAATCCCTCTTTTATTAATTAAAAGTATTTTTCAAAAGCTCTACAATTAAAAATCATATGCTATTGGAACGAGGTCCGTAAGGTTATTAATTTGTAAAATAATACCATTATATATTCTAGTTTTATTCATTATAATAATACGAGTCCATTTCGAAATAAAATGAGTCCACTTCGAAATAATGACGGAATTTAATTGTTATTGAGAATAATTTGTGTCTTAATTTTTATAATTTCAAGAACTTTAATATAGAGTTTGAATATTGTAGGTAGTATATAGTTTCGATATATCTAATACCTACTATATGCAACGTTATAAATTATAACTAACGAGTGAGAGATATTCCTTCTACATAAGGTATTAAAATTTAAGGATAAGGATTACTTTTAATCCATTTTTAAAAACTAACAGCGTTTATTTATAAATATATATATACTCCCATCATTCCAACTGCTATCATAGGCAATTGGGCAGAGTAGCATGATCTTTCTAAAACTTAGTAAGGTCTTTTTCACGCCTAGTTTAAAAACGAGGATCAAAATTAGAAGGGTAAGTTCCATGTGGGACTGTCTACATGGAACTACTGGAAATAAATCAGAAACACGCGCTGGTAAAGAATTTATTTTGACCGACAGATATGTATTCGATTAAAAAGGGGTTTAATTTTTACGTAGGTATATCAGCATTGATGACAGGAACATTGTTATAAACATAAATTTTGATACATTTTATTAAAATATCGCTCATAGGTCGTAGCGCTCACTGATCCGTGAACGATTATCGGGTTAAGCAACATAGAGTGCGGCTGGCCCATAGATGGGTGACCGCGTAGTGGTATATGATCTGAGCATCTCCGTGCTTCGGAGGACACGTTCCCGGTCCCGGTTGTTACCAAATTTATAAGTCATTAGGTTAAGTTAATTCTTTAGGTTGACCACTAACCACTCGATATTTTAATTTAAATGTCAGTATCAGATACTAAGTTTAAGACTTGGCAGTTTAAAGGAATCGTTTACAATCGGTTTTGGTTCGGGTCCTTTACAAGCATAACAGCAAACTCAAAATTTTTAATAAAATATTGATTTTTTTAAATTATTGCGTTTGTTTGTTTGAACGTGCTAATCTCTGAAACTACCAGTCGGATTTGAATAATTCTTTTTGGATAGCCCAGTTCTTGAGGAAGGTTATAGGCTATGTAACATCTCGCTACTGGCGACGGGAGCAGAGCAGTAAATAAAGACGCGGGTGAAACCGCGCCGCATGAAGCTAGTATATAATAAAGGACTTAAATTTCCCATATTTAAAAAATTTGCTGCTCCTGGAAAAGGCTACTAAATTAATACTGTACCTATATAGACATAAGACCATGAAATGTACACTTAGTTTGCAAATAATTTGAATTATAACGACTAGATCCATTTTTTTATTTTATTTTTATTGAAATAAGACTTTAAGCTATAATGTGCTGGCTGTAGACTTATTAAAACAATAGATTTTATAGAATGTATAGAGTTTGGGGTACAACCAAAACGTACGGTTTTTTGTTGCGATTTAAGTAACATTTAAAAATGTATTAAGATTATAACTTATAATTTTATTATAATCATTGGCTTTTATGCACCAGTTTGTCGATTTCAAAAAAAAATGTTTTTTTTTTTTTTATTGCTGACAGTGGCAGACGACCAAACAGCCTACATGATGGTAAGCGGTAACTGCCGCTCATGGACGACTCAGAGTCCCTCTAGAAGTGCTCCTGCAATTACAGGGAATCTGCGAAGTCTCTGTCAACCGTGAAGGGAGTGGGGTAGGTGAAAGGATTGAGGGAGGAAAAAGGAAAGGAGGGATATTGGGTCTCCGGCACTCTAAGTAGTATATATACCTATAATATATATTATATATAGATAGTAGATCCTTGCTGTTTTGGGACAATGACAAGCCAAGTTTAAAAATTTGACCTGTTTATTAATACTCATCTATTTTATTTGTGCCGCAATCCAATTTTACCGTTAACACATAAATAGCAAAGATCATTAAATTTAGGTAAACCCGCTGCCGATGTAAGACCGTTAACTAAGACTTTGTTAAAGCCCCTATATTATTATGTCAAAACTCTGTTACAATATCAGTCTAATCCTGTCGATGTAAACCTTATATACTTACTTAATTAATATTATGTTCAAGACATAATTCAACAAGTTGACGCTCCCACAATTTCATTAATTACAACTACATCTTAAACATATTGAATAAGATTTCGCACAATTCAGATTTTATCCAATATTGATACATCACTCAATATCAATTTGTACTTCTTTTCATTGATAAAGAAAGCCTAGATCTGTCAGATTCAGGACCCATTCTTTTGACAAGTACATACTCAATCCAATCACTATTTTTTTGCTTCAAAATAGATTTCAAAACAGTCTGACAGCGTTGTAATAGTGACAAGAATATAATTTATTAAGTATATTGAAAAATTAAAAAATCTTATTTTATATGATATGTGTTCTTCTTCTTCTTCTTCTCCTTTATTTTTGGCAACAGAGCCGACGATTGTGTCAGCTATTTTGCCAGCGTCAAGTTTAGAATTATATTCTTGTTGATGATATTAATGGTATAATACAATGATAAAAAATAGAAAAAATGTGGATGAAATTAAATGACAACCATCTTCCGTGAAAACCAAAACGATCATGATATGTGTTAATTGTGATGTTTATAATTTCAGGTTAAGCTTGTGCGCTACCGCGTTAAACAACGCGAACTATGTGAAAGTTAATTACAGAGACATACTGTTGCTCCCAAATTCCCATCCCGTTGCGAAAAATCCCTGTAAGAAAAAATCTACCACTGTGCGCATTCCAATTCAACACATGTATACACTAAACACAAAAAAAAATATTACATGTATGTACACGTTCACTACACTGTACAACACTACGGTCTATCGGCTACGGCGCGCGGCTATCTGCTACGCGCGGGTGGTCTACGCGACGAGCGTCGTAGCACTGCCGCGTCAGGGCGGCGGCGATCACGATGCCGCGACGGCTCGCGCGACTCTACTCGCTGTTTCAATTAACTGCTTTGTTGCTTCCACGTCACAAAGGGTCGATTCTAAATGTACGAATTCCAATTGTTTTTATTTTAGTGTGATAAAGATCGGATTATTTGATTTCGAGTTCCATTTTTCGATTTTTGTTGCGATTTTTTGCGGCAAGTCTGAAACTAAAACGAGTGACTTGGTTTGACGAAGTTTATTCTTAGAATTTATTGAACTGCTGCGATTGCAAGTACGGTAGAGACTTCCTTCTCTATATATTCTCTCGATCGTGTTTAAAATGTCTGTCGGTTATCGGTTTTTTGTTATTTCTTATAATTTTCAAAATATTTTGATCTATCGGACACAGATTAGTTAATATATCATCGTTTTATAAATCTAATAGTAATTTTATAGCAAATTTCGTTTTAGTTATTCTATACAACAACAACAACTCTCCTAAAGTCCTGGCAAATTGCAACCATACTTGATTTTCAGGTGTGATAAAATCAAGATAAAATAATCAAAGTGTGGGTTGCAATGTCTCCTTCATAATATTCCAAGACTCAATATCCTCATAGATGAAGTCTGTCAACGTATAATATGAGTTTTTCACAATAATAAAGTGCTCCTACTTAATATTAACGTTTTTTAGATCAAATGTATGCAGCTATATTTGCTATAGAAAGTGTATCGTAGCTGTGACTAGGTTAGAATAATAAATAATTCTGTATCACTTTGTAGAATGGTCTTATAGCTTTACTAAGAATCTTACTAAAAGAAACCAATTTTTATTTTCGATTCAATGTCCTCTGTTTTAGGCCTTCATTTATTTTGGTGATTTTATGTTACACCGAGAATATCAGTCTTTAAAATTATTATTATATAAAAGAATAAGTTTAACACAATAATTGCTGCTCGAGCTTTTACTCGTCTTTTACCCGTCAAAGTAGGGTAAGTACAGCAGAGGAGTTATTTCAATGTAACATACAACCAAATATTATTAGTAATATGTACTTTATTTATCAAAGCCAAAGGCACACTCAATTGCTCGTTACCCACCTACGGCGAATTCGCTGACAGGTCAAAAAGACTGGCAAATAATCTAGAACACTATATATAATCGCCAGATAATAACAATTAATTGGTATGAGTTACATTATAACAACACGTCCATGTACCATACATAAACCTATAATAAAACTTATACAACAAACCCTTCCAACTAAACTCCGGATATTTTTCATTGCGGTACATATACCAAATATATTTCACTGTACTGGTCATATCTAGGAACTTGTACAACAAAACCTTTGTAGTATTTTATTTGATCCCTTCGGTTCAATAAACTTAGTTAAAGCACCAAACAATCCGATGAATAACATGTTACTATAGAAACCTTTCTTTTGAGGTCGACTAGACCCCACATCAATAAGTTGCCGAAACGTGTACTGCATGCGCGGGTTAGCGGTTAACAGGACTCGTCAATACCGATAAGCTGAGTTACGTGTGTTCGATTCTTACTCCAATTTCATCTAATATTTCGAGGATTTGAGTGACAGATAATGTCTGTCACAAAACCTATTCTTTAGGCCAGGAGTTGTCCTTTGCAGAAAGACAGAAAAAAACAAATTTAACAAAAACAATATTAGACATTTTAAAGTCAAAATAAAACGCAAAACTTAGACACATATGTCTTTTCAAATAAACCATCTAATATTGATTACAAAGTCATACAAATATCTTATACTCAAGTGTTACTGAAACAAAGCATCTTCACAAACAATTGTCAACAAGACAACTGTCTGCAAATAGAAAAGAAAACAATCCGAGATTGTTGCTACGCTTGAAGGAAGAAGCCAGGGAGGCAAGGAAGCTTAATGCGTCCGAAATGAAATATCTACCGACGACAACTTAAGAATACGGGCTGGGAATAGGGAGCCACTGTTGCTTTACTATTAATTAATTACACCGATTTGCTTAAACAAACTTGTATTTATTTCTATAAGAATTATCAAATATTATTATAAAAATCATCATCATAATACACGTTGAAGTTGAATTTTGGACAAAACTCTATAAGTCAGTTGAAACTAAATTGTAAAAATTATTTTGATTTTTTGATGAAACTCTAATCAATATATAGTACGAGTACTAATACTGCCACCATATAGCTTATGTCAGCTTAAAAATAATAGTGATTAGGTTGAAGTTTTGTGGCTTTAAAAATGTCTTCTGCAAAAACGAATTGTCTTTATACGCTCGATCTCATTTTTTCAATTTAAAAAAGCAACTGATCTTATCAAAGGAATGACTCTGTCTGTTTGCATTTCTCAATAAAATATCTAACTATCATTTTACTGTCCAGACTATTCAAAAGCATTATGACCATTGCGAACTATAAATATTGAGAAGTAATTGATGCGAATAACCCCTAAGGGTTCTTTCTGTTTATGCATGAGGGACTTGACCTGACAGTAGGGCGTACACTAAAACGTTATGCAGAGCAATTTTCATATTTCGTACAAATGAAGTGCGTTAAAGAATAAATAAACCAATGATTTCGTGTTTCAGAATCTATTGCAAGAGAGAGTTGCTTCATTCGATGTTCCAGCTATCTGTTAAAGAAACTTTGTGCATATTGTACAACATGTTTTCTTACATGTTATTGCCGCATACACCATGTTTTCCTTTTAGTTTGCTTTTATATTCGATGCAAATATGATTACATTATCCCTTACGTTACATGTTGGCGTGTAATGCTATATCCTATTGACATTTCACGTATCGTGGCAACAAATAAGAATCGGAGCAGCGTTTTTTTCGGAACAGTGTAATGTAGCGTTAAATCACGAATCTTTCACAAATTAACACGCGACTTTTGCAGTAAAATCGGCTCAATATAAAACAATTTAAAATAATATTGTTTATATTAATGATTTGGAAAGAGGATCCGCTCAAAACATTTCCTTCTTTTTTGGCCAAGGATTTTGTAAAATCGGCTTTGCAAAAACAGATATAAGGAAACAGAGACAAATAAGAAGGGCAGTGAACTGAGAATTTTTTCACTTGCCAAAGCCGAATGAATATTAAAGGCTCCTTTCGTTTTCATGGTCGCTCATTATTATTAGGACTTACATTAAATTAACAAAGAATCTCTAAATGAACGGAAATCTTTTCTATTGAAAATTTTAGGAAGAAGTGACGAATTTTAATGTGTAAGAATCGTTTGATTTTGTGAAGCTGTAAAAGCTTATTTGCCGGTGTCAAAGTGAAGAAAATTTGACGTATTTCGATGTTTTATTAATACCCGGAAAATATTTCTGGACTAAATAAATTTACCCAATACATTAAACGGTCATATATTTTAAGTATCACTTGACCAATAACCTTTAAAACCAGTATGATGATTGTCTCTCTTTCTCTGTGCAAATACTATATCTACGTTTAGAATAAATTTAATAATTTACACCATTAATTACTTGAAGTTTACTCAATTGAAATCCGTAAGTCATTTCGTAACTACTTGTACATATATTAAGTTGAATGCTGTTTTGGAGTAATATAGTTGTAAGTCAAATATATACGAGGGTATTATTAATTCAAGGTTAGTTTCAATTACGTAATTGTCAATTCTGTGTGATGTTGAATAATATTAGTTTACCGAGTCCTGGGATTGTCGAAGAAGTAAACTACCTCTAACTTTGGTTCTATGGTAAGCAAGTACTTTTATCATTACATTCCATTAGAGGTCACGGGTTCGATTCCCGCTCAGTGCAAATCTTTGTGTGCATGGACAATGACTATTCGCATTGGTCTGGGTGTTTCTATGTATACAATATGTATGTATTTACAAAAAATCAATATGATTTTTGAAATCAAAACTTTCTAAGTTTATCTGGACATTTCTGGCTGACGGTGAAGGAAAACATAGTGAGGAAACCTGTACTTCTGAGGAAATATGAAATCTCCAATCCGCCTTGAGCAAGCGTGGCGATCAATGCTCATACTTTCTCTGTATAAATCAAATCAAATCAAATCAAATCAAAATCATTTATTTGCAAGAAAAGTGGTACAGATAGTTGTGATAGAAAAATATACATAGTTTCACACAATTCACCTATTTTGGTATGCAAATTTAATTATAACATCGTAGTAAGATTACAGAGTCTAATAAATTATTTTAAACACTAAGCAATTAATAGAATTAAAAGTACATATTTTATGTCACATCAATAATTAATAGAATTATGCAGTTAATGTTAAATGAAATTATAATAATTTAAATAATATAACAAAAAAAAAAATATTAGAATTAAAAAAAAATACCATGTCATAGTAAATAAAAGAATAGTAATAATAGCAAAAAAGTAATAATATAATACAATAAAATTATAGTTTTAAATCAAAAAATTCTTTAATTGTATAAAAAGTATGTGCTATTAACCATTTTTTCAATTCCTTTCTCATTTTTAATAGCGGCAATTCGCGAATGAGTTTTGGCACTTTATTAAACACCTTAATAACACTTTATTAAACACCTTATAAGAAGAGGCCTTTCCCTGCAGTGTGATAGTAACGGGCCTTAATGATTTACAAAAAAAAAGTATACAATCAAGTATGTTTATCCTCTTTCTAGAAACCATAACAAAAGCTATTAATATGCTTACTTTGGGTCTAGATAGCGTTGTGTAGTTGTTGTGATATTATTTATTTACTGCCTAGTTGCAGATTGTTGAGAAGCTAGTATCAGCACGAATTAACGGTAACGGTAAATTCTTCAAAGTAAGAACTTTGTTATATGGTGTTTGATCCAGAAAATAGAACCTGCTCATCAATTTTCATGGTAATTGAGATGGTGTCTATAACACCTAGAACTGGCTAAATGCTTACCGTCAAGCAGAGTGCGGACTTGAAAGGCTAATAAAACTAATCAAATTACAGTAATGTATGATGTATGATGATGTAACAACATCCAAGAAAATTAATAAACACAAAGCTGTTTCTCTCAAATACAATTCTCAAAGCGTACGAAATATCTAGTTAAAATTAAATGAGACCCTAAATTCGCTTTAGCTTAAAGTTAAATTTATTTCGGTGACCTTTAAATGTGATATTTTAGCCGCAATTAAAACAGTTCAACTCAAATAGTAGAAGACTTGTTTTAATTGGCTAAAGAGTAACGTTTGTTTTAAACATTAGTCGTGTATAATGCATGTACCTACTACATACCTACACCAGTTTGTTTAACTTGGGTCACGGCTCAAAATGACGCGGGTAGTATATAATTGTAGAAAGAATGCTTAAATTGTATAGAAGCAAGATGGAGCATTTTATTCAAGTCAAAATGTAGGTAAGTAAAATGTTTGTACTACAACTTTCGAGCTTAGTGTGTGTGTGTGACATTTATAACATTCAAATCCTTTCAAATAAAAGCCTACAGTCTAATCTAAATTAAAATCAGGTTTAATATTTATTATAGACGTGTATTTATTAGTCTGAGAGCACAAAATACGATTATGGTGACAAAATACAATACTCCAACAGAATTTCAAAATATGTTTTTTTTATGTGATAACGTATAAGATCGATGAACGGCGGTTGCACGCACGAAAAAATTGCAAACGCGTGCAAACGAAAGCGCGGAACAAGTGATAGAAAGGCACGATCGGCCTAAGCGTTCGGCTTGTGACGCTCCTTCTTTTTATTATACAAAATAATGATAATTTACTGATATTATAATTCAATTCAATTTATAAAAATATGCAATTTTTCATAAATGTTTTCTTATGACGTTATCACGTAAAATTATCGTCCGCAAACCGACTTTACAGACAACAAACAGTTTTTTTTAATATTATCAAATCATCATTATCATTTTAGCCGACGCCAATGCCTGGACATAGGCCTGCCCACATTTCGCCACTTTGAGCGCTCGTGAGCCGCCTTTTATCGAATAAATCGTCATAATAACTTGTTTACTATTATTCTTTAAGGTTTTATTTACTAACTCGTTAACAAATAAATGTAATCAACATTCACACTAATCAACCTAAATCAATTTAGCAACATCCATTTAGAACCGTGACACAAAATAACTAAATAACCGAAATTTGTTAAGCATACGACCATTCATAATATGGTGGACTAAGGGCAATTAATTTAGTACAGGTGTACGTTCATCCCCCAAACTGGATGAAGCCGCAAGATTGACGCGATGACTTTAAAACTGCTTTGTTAGCATTAGTGGATGGTAACATCGCTTATAATATAAATAACAGCACATTTTTCATTTCAATTCAAAATTTTATGAATTAAATTGTTTAAAAATTAACATGTTAGAAAATAAAAAGCTCAACACTATTTAAAAATAAAGTTTGAAAGTTATGTAAGTTTTTAAACGTCACGTTTCGATGCCAGGGAAAAAGTTAACATAAAATAAGTCATGCATACAAGAATTATATTGTATAATGAAGGTTAGTCTGATGTAAAAGGAAAAAAAAGGATCGAGAACTCTATAAAGAACAGAATAGGAAACTTTTTCATTGTTAATTATTTATTTATTTTTATTATTTTTACAGTTAGATTGTACGATTAACGTTATAGCT
The DNA here is from genome assembly GCA_963082885.1 of Parascotia fuliginaria. NCBI lineage: Eukaryota > Metazoa > Arthropoda > Insecta > Lepidoptera > Erebidae > Parascotia > Parascotia fuliginaria. The sequence continues at coordinate 4,281,585 of OY720182.1, read as the reverse complement.
AAAGGCAATTTATAGTACAGTAATAACTTTAAATTAATATTTTTCTTACACGGGCAAAGGAGTCAACGGATTTTCTGATGGGGAGTGGTAAACTACTCTCACGGACTTATCTCAGTATCTTAAATCTTTTAACAACAGTCTTTCTTGTTAGTCGTTTGAAACTATCAGCTAACATAGGATTATAATACTTCTCTATTCGGCAATGAAAATAAAGAAACGTCATATATCAGATACGCCGCTTGCTTCAGCAGCACTTTTATACTTATTTATAATGAACAAAGAACATTTAAGTACTTAAATATTCTTTTCTTACATAAATATAAAAGTTAGTGGTGGAATTTTAGGCATTTGGATTTTAGTTTACTTCACCTTCAAGTTTTTCCGATTCGCGTTTAATAATTAAATGAGACGTTACAAATATTATTATTATTAATTTACTAACCACCAACCTAGAAATCTACATAAATAACACTGACACTACTACTGGTACAAAAAGTAAAATATAATTAAAAATACACGTCAAGTCAATGGTCGTTCCATATCGGCTTTGAATATCTTAATGGCGTGTGCACTCAAGCCTTGTTTGCTCCGTCCATACGCCAGCACGCTTATTATGAATGCCGTATTATCCATCCAAATGGAATGGTCGTACTGCACGCCCAGGGTAGATGAGAATAGGTGCGGACGTAACATGAACGGGTAATACGTTTCGTGCTAGGAACAATGCATTATTGAAGGCAATCATGAGCGTCGGCCAGGTGGCTGTTTACTTCGATTTGCTGATCAATTATTGCACTTGGATCTACCGTCCATCTGCTTCGATGTTAACTTTTGAAGTAGCCGTGGCGTTCTATTTTTAAATTGGCGGAGTATCGATGTTTATTATTTCTTTTTTGTAATTTTCACCTCATTGCTGCTGCCAGTGATTTCAGTTGCTTTTCTTTTACGCGCGTTCCAATGTTAAATATTTTCATGTAAATAAACTTGTAGCTCTGCATACTGTTAATTAACTATTGATTTCAGATCGTAAACGCAGATTATATTAGATATTTATCTTCTGAAATACGCTAGGACTAGCAACGTTTGCTGTAGCTATTTTAATATTGTGTAAAAGCTCTAAGCGAGTCTCAAGTTAAAATAACTTATAGTTTATACAGACAAAAATAACTACCTAACTCAAATTTTAATGATTTTAGGAAATACGGTAAATTGAAGTTTACAGTCTGAGAAAAAAGATCATTCTTGTGACATTTTACATGGTGGTAATGCTAGATAAATAGCTTGACTCCTTTCCGACTGTACTCCCAGTGCTTCTGAGATTTAAAAAAAACTAACAATTTTTTTACTCCCAAAATCCTGAAAGCTAATCTACCACAGTACAATAAATCAAAGCGATGTTTCAACTGAATGACACATTATTATGATGACGTAATTAAGATCTCGGGCGGTTCATACAACTATTACAACAGGATCAGGTAATCAGATGGAGGGTCTTCCTATTGTACGAACTAAACGGACAATGATGAATGGAATCAGTTATATGGATTAGAATCATATAGGTAGGTACGTACGTAATATTTATATCATAGTAATCTGGTATGTATGTTATGAATATGATTTGGTTTAAAAAAACGTACTAAATCTCATCTGCTTCAGTAATGAAATTGAGTAATAATAATAATAATAATAATATAATTATAATAATATTCAAATATGAGTGCAAACTCATTATTTCAAACTCTACAGTCTAAAAAGACTAACCTCTAAATACACCGTATATATTTTTAAATCTCGAACTCTCAAACGAATAGATTTCCAAGTTTAAAAAAAGAACTATATTGGTCCGTTGGTACTGATTTGCGGTTACTGAACGGTCGAAGAAGGTTCGCGAAGGCAGCACTAACGTTTAATTGAGGACTCAATACAGAAGGCAAACTTCTTGGCTTTCATTTAAGCACAAGTATAGATAGTAAAAATCTACATAGAATTAATTGGCTCGGAAATTATACGAACTGATTGAATATTAAGTACGTTCAAATAGGTAATGTTCTTGAATTACCGTAGGTAAGCTACTAGTTTGACTTTGAAGTTCATTTTGAATAGGCTTGAGTTAATGGTATAATTTCATATAGCTATTAAGTAATGTATCCGTTGGGACAACAAAACTGAAATGGATTTAGATTTACGAGAATAACAATTTCAGCGCTTGAAGTGTTATTCAAGAAATCTATCATTTATGTGATATAATTTCGACTATTTTGTATATTAGACCAAAATAATACTAAGCCTATTTCATTTTATTTATTTAGGTTGGAGCAAAATTTACAATAGATTTAAGTCTATAGTGAAACGATTTACAACTATAAAGTTTATAGACATTTTTTTAAATTAATTTAGTTAATTTAATTTTTTTCTTATCCTTGAAAATTCAGATAATTAAACATAGGTACATATAAAGAGCATTACTGCCAAGTCAATGTTCAGTAGACTTTCACTTCATGTATCGATAAAACTAAAAGCATCATGTTTCTTTAGCGACTGTCCGTCACCAAGTATGGAGCGGCATAACACAATTTGTTATATTTTCATGTAACATATCTCAAAGAATATGTTTACAAGCACATCTCAAATCACAGCCGATGACAAGCCAATATGGGTGAATGTTGATAGGGTTATCACAATTTTGGATAAATCAATTTTCACTTACAGTAGGCATGAGTATGGGGTGACCGACTCTTACCAGAATTAAATACAAAATACGATTTTGAAAGTATATTTTACAATATTTTTGTATTTATACAGATTTTGTCGTATTTATTTTTACTTTTGTCATATAACTAATATAATAAATCTGTTAAAAACAGTAGTTAGATTACTGTTAAGGTTAGGTATAATGATGCATTGTCTTTTGTTGTTTTTGCAGAGATGTTAGACGAGTCTACCTGCATGAATATATATATTCAAATTATAAGAAGAAATATATATTCAAATGTGAAAGCGATTACGATGTCTTCCAAAATAGCTTCAAATAAAGACCGGCTTCAAAAATCTAAAAAAAAAAAGTTTTATCTTTTTCTAAAATATTTCTAGTACTTATCTTAGTCTAAAGCAATAAATTTACCAATTTACTAAACTAGTGTAGCAACCCTATTCTTCTTCGCACTGTCACGGTGACGAAACTCGCGTAAATTGTTTGCCCTGATAGCTGATATCGGCTGATCTGACGAACTAAGTGGCGCTCTCTGCTTGGCTTAATGGCAGCGTCTCGATTTTCTATATTGTTCAACTAATCTTATAATACTTTGTTAGCTCTAGTGATGATTTGTTTTATCAGTTATTGAAAATTGTCGTTAAAAATAATCGATTTATTCAACATTTTTGAAAATAATATTAGCATTTTATTCATCTATTATTGAATGACACTCTTGAATATTATGCAAACAACAGCAGATTATCAGTCAATTTACAATCAGTGTCGTATAAGAAAGAGGAATTATTGCAATTAAAGTTATTATATTTTAACAATAGTACTTACCTAGTTATAATTTTAAGATAGTCGCGCGTATAGGTAAAATAAAATTATTTTATTTTATAGGTTGACGACATTTTTGACAACGTTTTCATTCGATGTACGTGCATAACCTAACATAAATCTATTCGTGAACATTTATTTTATCGAAATTCGAAACACAGCGTTGTGCATATAAATAATACAATAGAATGGCTCATAACATGTTTCACGTACGTTACCCACCTGACACTAGACACTCCACTTAGTTCCAAACATTACCTTGTAAAAAAGCAAGTCTTCAATTTCACCTAAAAGCTTCTAAAATGTATGCACTCCTGGTATCGAGTATGAAGATCCTATTGTTTATCGCACACCTACGCCCGTACCGTGTCGAACGCGATTTGCCTAAGAAACTCGCTTGAAACATTGGTCGAGCACGCCCCTTGCTAAATTATGCTTTCCTGGTACTGACAAAGACGTATACATTTGTTGCTTTAGCATTCTTGGTGCAAATCATTTTCTTGTGGAGTATAAAGAGCCAATTTTGGAATCAATCGTAGTTTTTGTTCCTCCGTTGACAGCAACACAAATAGAAAAATAAATATAAGATTATTATATAATATATTTCTCGGGCCGTCCAAAATCGATCTTGGTTTTTGTCGAAATAAATAACTCAAAACTGCGTTATTGCTTCTAACCTTTGGCAATTATAGATATCTATACAAAGCAAGAGGAACCACCAAAACTTAATCATCAACAACGTTTAACATGAGCTATATATGATAAAGACCATCGCAGTCTGTGGGGAGCGGCGACCGCGCCATTATTAATACGTAATGCGCAGTAATGGACCGTTCGCGTCATATTATTCGAGAATAATGAACGATATATTGCTTTATAACACGGTTTTATAATTGAGAGCTGATAGTCAATCAGATTCAGTGATTTATTCAAATTCGTTTGTTTACTGTATAACGTTAATTATTTATTATATTCTTTATTGTACACCATTATAAACATTTGTTTATAAACTACCCAATAGTACAGTATACTCGTTGGGCGGCCTTATCGCTAAAAGTGATTTCTTCCAGACGTTAGATTTGGGTTTATAAATATTTTTCTTTTAGTACGAGTAGATTCATGCATCTCACTCCTTTGATGTTATTTTTTTTAATATTTATTATATTTTATAATAATAAAATAGCAGCTGATGCTTTTCTAATTAGGAACTTGGAGTAACCTATTAAAATATCTAGATTCATAATCGGAAGATAACATATACGCTGGTAAAGAGTTGGAACCTTAATTTACTTCTAAAGGCTGATTGAGGAATCTTTTATGTCATATTTTAGATATAGTTCAGTTTGCTTCACGATGTTTTCCCAAATTGAAAAGTAGAACTTTAAAGAAGTGGTGGTTCAACCAAGTGTCAGTGCTTACATTAAACGTAGTTTACGGAGTAAAACTATCCAGTTTATTTCTTTAACTACCTACATATTTGCCTTTAATGAATAAGTATCAATATATCCGGCACAACAAATACTATATATGAACCGCGATCGCTAAATAATTCTGCGAGTTGAATAGCTTCATTACAACAAGATGGGTCATCCATAATGGATGAACTTTATTGAACGTTCACAACTCGATAACTAAGTTTGACATCAATTAAACGCAGCCTTATGTTCGTAACATTGAGTGCTTGTCGACTGGAATCGGTACTCGATCGTAAAACATTCGAATATAAGGAGCAAGAGAATCGTGGCCAATGGCTTCATTTAAATCTGGGATTAATCCGCCACAGGCGGACGATACGGTTGTAGATTCACACTGGTTTCAGCATGAATAGGCCGAATCGACCGGGAAAGTACTACCCTCTCATAGAAGATCGACTTAAGAATAGTAGTATCCGTACTACTGCGTTTCGTTCGGTGAGTGAGAGCACCAGATACCCAATTTCCCCCTTTCCTCTTTCCTCACCTCCCTCATTCCCTTCCCCTAAACCCATTCCCAGCCCTAGTGGAGACCACCATACCAGCAGTTTAAGACGATGCTTTTAGTATGGTGGCCACCACTTCTGGATTCCACTGACTGCTTACGATCAGGCGGGATGCAGTCACTGACAGATGACGTCAACTTATCTTACATAATATTGATGGCGTAGTTCTTTACGCACCGGGAGAACAAATAATTTTTAACCACAAAGAACTTTGCTACTTTTAGTTTTAAAACTTATGAATTATATAAACCACAGTTCATATAAATTGTAATTAAAAAATTATAAATAAGTACTTATAATTTATTTTACTCGATTTCAACTATTAAAAGTGCTTTTTATAGTGGTATTTAATATATAAATTTTATTATTCAAGTTTTAGCCGAGAAACTTAAGTGAGTGACATGTTAGGCTTTACCGTTACTAAGCTCAACGGATCGTCTGCTTAGATAACAACAATTAAAAGCCCAAATTAACAAAGTTTAACTTCACATTGAATTAGTATACAATTTTATTAATTTTAATATAATTTTATTTGCTCGCAGTATGATAGGAATATACGTCAAACACATTTCACTAATTGAATAACTAATGACAAGTGAATAGGTCATGAATTAATTAATATTAAGTACAATATTCATTACAATAGCTATTTATCTTGTAGTAATTTAGTTAAAGAGCAAAACCCATTAATAACATAACTGCTAAACCCTAAAATCAATCCACAGATAAGTTGTATGTACCGTAAATCCGTATTCACAATTACGCGCGAGATGGGTGGATAAGACCGCAATAATCCGGAGATATAAAGGTACTCTTACTCATGTATAGAAGGTTGTAGAGTAATCCGGCTCTCGACAATGATGTTCAATACCTGGAGCACTGAGATACGAGATTTCCAACTAGTTCATGTATATATTACGTTACAATGAACTGAGTTAGTGTTTTAGAATAGACGAGTTTGGGATTTATTTAGATGGTATTAAATTTAGTGTTAATATGAGTGGTGGTAGACTTAGTTCCTATGTTGATTATAAATTGCGTCGCCCGTGTCGACGCCTTTATTTTTTTTTATTACCGGCAGTAGCAGACGTGCAAACAGCCCACCTGATGGTAAGTGGTAACTGTCGCTCGTGGACGACAAGAGTCTCTGTATTGCTCCTGCAATGCCAGGGACTCTACGGGGCTGCTGCCTAACGTGAAGGAAGAGGGGAGGTGAGAAAAAAGGAAAGGGGTTTTATCATATATGAAATGCATATGAACATTGCATCATCATTTTTTTAAATATGACAATAGAAATCAAAATCTTTAAATGAAATGGTGATTGAAAAAGTATTAAATCACATTTCTTCACACTATAAAGTCTTTTCTTTTTTTACGAAATTACAATCATCCAAATTATCTGTATAAGAAGTTCTATGATACTCGTATATCTATGTCCCAGCTCCTTCCATCGCTGAGGTTTGTCCGCAACAAACTTTTCGCCGGCCGAAACCCGCAATTCGTTTCTCGTCTATTCATCGCATTGATTTCATATCCGCTATGGTCTCTTAAAGGTCGGGTCAAGATATCAGCGAGAAACATTTATAAGGGATACATTAAGAGCGCACATTTTTGGTAATAGATTCTTGCTAGTTTTAGTTTGAATAGGCCGTATCGACCGTAGCATATCGAAGTAAAGTAGTAGTATACTACTGAAAAAGTGACGTAATTTTATATTATACCTACAAGCTTTCCACGGCGTGGTTTAACGCGTCTTTGCTTACTGCTCTGCTTTCGTCGCCGTAGCGTGATGTTACATATAACCTTCCTCAAGAACTGGGCTATCAAATGCAAAAAGAATTATTCAAATCCGACTGGTAGTGCCAGAGATTAACGCGTTCAAACAAACAATCAAACTCTTCCTTTTTAGTAAAACGCGTATTCCATGGCTTCACTCGTATTAGAAGTGAAAAGCTGGCACTAACTGAATTATAGCCCAACTCCAGCCCAATCAGATAGTTCTTTAACTTTTTATAATATATATTATGTAATTTGATACCTATACTTAATAATAATAGTTTCGTAATAAATATAGAGAAATATTCAAAAAAAATGTAGATATAAGTTAAGAGGTTTTCCGCTTAAGTTGAAGCTGGCCGACTGAAGAACACATTGCGTACTGTTATGAGAAATTGGGCCTTTTGCTTGGTTCTTTAAAGAGGTCACTACCTTATTACCGTTACGTATGCACCCCGTACCTACTATTTGTTTAGGGAGATCGGTTGTATTTTGTATCCCTTGATTGCATGTTTGTTAAGTTCCCCGCTACTTCACAGCAGCTTGGTGCAAACTTTAGTATAAAAGTTTTTAGATCAAAAATAAACTAATTTTCAGTAAAAAGCTCGTTTTTCTCTGCTTTTCTTAAAATTTTATCATATTCGTAATAATACAGCCCAACGCAGTACAAACATTTACGGGGAACACCTACGTTAAAACCTCTATTTATAGCATATTCAAACGAATAATTACCAACAATTATATTTAACAAAAACATTGTTAAAACAGCTTTACTAATTAAACGCCAATTATGGCTTGGCGTGTTTGAAATATCAGTACAAGACCTTACTTACAGTTTTTACATACATGCGTTTTGAATACTATACTTATAAACCCACGCCTATCATATAATAATAGAATAAGCAGAGACTAGAGACAGAGAGCAGAGTGTCTGGGTGTAATTTATTTATAATATGTATGTATTTACAAAAAAAAAATGTATGTAAGTAGTATATCAGTTGTTTAGTACCCATAACACAAGCAAATATAATTGCTTAATTTGGGGCTAAATGGCGCTGTGTGAATGTGGTAGAATATTATTAATATTATTATTATTACTATACTATGGAACCCTAAGATAAGATATTAAACATATCCAAGAAACTACAACGACATGGGCTTCGTAAGAGTTAAAAGGTTTTTAACAGGGTCAGCAACGCACAAGTAACTCCTGGTGTAGCAAACGTCTATATACTACGGTGACTGTTTATCATCAAACGTGTCGTATGTTTGTTAACGGAGTTTCCTAATACCAGCCTGTTTACTGTCCCACTACAGGACAAATGCCTCTTCTTATATAGAGAAGGCATGAGCATTAATCACCATACTTGCTCAAGGCGGATCGGCAATTTCAGACTTTTGAGTCCAGGTTCCAATGTTTTTCTTGACCGTCAGTCAGAAACGTCCAAGAAAGCACATATGATTTGAAAAATCACATTGGTACTTGCCTGGGTTCGAACCCACTACCTCGTATTTTATATTACACAGATTTGGAACAACTTGATAAAGATTGGACGAATAAGAACCAGAAATAATATGGAATGCATGGAGGCCACCTATGCCCAGCTGAACACAGTTTTATTAAAGAACGTACCTAAGTAAGAAATAAAAACATAACACAAAGCATAATAACAAAATAATAGATAACAATTAACTAATCAAATTCATTAAAGAGATGTCGTATTGACCACTTAAAACAAAAACATTTTGATAACAATTCATGTAACATTAGCGAACTAACGCACCACTCTTGATATTTCCTCTGAGACGCCGGTAATTAAAATGATTACCAACAAAAATTTGGTTTCCAAAAAAAACACTTACTGGGCCAGATTAAAATATCAACTTATGATGTAACGAAAATGTTTATGCCTATAAATATATTCGCGATTTAGACCACTGGTGGGAAGATATTCCATTTCGTTTGTAACTAATGAGCCAGTGGACAAAACTGTTCTCTAAGCATATCAGAAACACCATATAAAAGCGTTGAAGGAGAAGGGAAATAAAGAATTTTCCTTAATTGTATTATATTCTTAAGTCATACAACGAAACGCCATATGGACATAAAAATAATACCTAATAATGTTTGGTTAATACGAGCTATACATACTTTATGATTTTCTATGAGAGCGTACACTAAACCGAGCTATGCCATTTATGTTAAAACCAGTAAGAATTTACAATAAAACACTTGCAATATTACACTTTCGCATGTTATGTTATCATTTTTGTGAGGAATGGTAAATAAGCATGACTAAACATGGCTTCTTAACCTCCATAATCGATAGCTGTCAATGAATATTGCCATAATTATGATTATTATACTTGAGAGCCAAAGAAGGGCGACGTTTACAGTTATTGACTTGAGTAGGGTATAAAATATTAGTATTAATTTATGGTGAAATAAAAAAGTTTTTAGGTAGAAAAGTTTATGGAGAAACGACTACATTGCACATTGTGTTGGAAAATAAAGTTTATTTCATTCATTTTATTCACTACTTACCTATAGCAAAGTAAAAGGTAGACTACCTATAGTACAGTACGTACTCGTAATACAAAAAGAAAATTTCATAGCACCATTTGATTGACATGAACAAATCCTTCTACATATATGTAGGTAAATAAATGCTCTTGTAGCAAAACAGATCTAATATCAACTTACGAACAGAGGCCGCAGAAATATTTCATTGTCCATGAAACTTTGAAATAGTAGCTACTTGAGGACCACACGGAGTAGTTTTTGTGATCCCCTCTAATATACAGTCCGCGTATAACTTTGCTACAGAATAGTTTATGAAGTAGAAATTCGATAACGTTGAAATTCAACTTTGCAAATAGCAGTGAAGTTGTCGTTTTAACGTGTTGCTACACTTATCTGTGTGACACACAGACGGACAGTACAGCTGACCTGTAATTGATCGCTGTAGAGACGTATTCAATATTTCTTATTGTTCTTAGTTACAATGACAATTACAGAGTTGTCGAATTTTTTATAATTTGCAAAAAGAAAACATAAATTAACAATATATTTGGAAATTAAAGAGATTGCATGGGAAAAATTCATGTACAAATAGGTACTGTTGCTATTGGTGTTTTATGTCGTTCCACTTCTGTCGTTTAATAATTTTGTCTTATCATTTGCTTCCTACAGGTGTATTTTATTAAATATTCAGGCCCAATTTCCTCCCATTCTTCATTCCTCATCTCCCTCAATCCCTTCCCCTAAACCCATTCCCAGTTGTCATAGTGGAGGCCACCATATCAGCAGTTTAAGACGATAGCTTTTGGTAAAGTGGCCACCACTACTGAGTCGGCTAATATAAAAAAAATATGCATACTGCATAGACTTCTACTTTTCGATATTGCCATGTTTTCAAGCAAGTTTTATATTTTTTTACTGTCATTTCTTTAAACAATGTGTGCTTATTTATTCCAACAATGATCTAACTAGAATTCTGTCCGTAGGTATCAAACATCTGGGAATTTTCACCAGCTGAACTCGAAAGCAAACACGAGACGTGTGTAAAGTTTGTGTGAAAATATTTATAGTAACAACAATTTGATCCGACGTTGGTTAAACTGTGCGCAAACAACCTGGCGAGTGGATAACAATCGTTTCAACTGAGCCGTGAGCTTTTATCGCTTAATACGGATAAATGTGATTCAGCTTCCATTTTTGTCAAATATATTTGTTTATGTCCGACTAACGATGTTTATCGACGTTTGTCTTCATGTGTCAAAATATATTAATGTACCTACTTTTCCAATCCACTGAAAGGCTTTTAATACATTTAGAAGCAAACAAAATATAGGAATATTAAGCGTCATAGCAATTAATAAAAATATACTCGATGTTTTATATGCTTCTGTCGTTTTTGAACTTTAAACAAGGAAGAAAACACTAAATAGTTATTTCTTCACTGCTCTGATTTTATTAATGAGACTGATAGGTATAGAGGCATGTGATCTACCTATTTACTCTTACTATCTTTTAAGTACCTACAGAATTGATTGATAGTGATGGCAGATGCGTGGTAAACCATATTAAAAACCGCATACGAGCAATACTTTTGTTTATATTATCGCCTGAGAGTGCATTCAATCATCGCATTTCCCTGTTACTGTTACTTAAATTTCATACATTCATTTACCTACTCTTTGTTTACTATACTTTTTGCAGTTTCGCAATTTAACTACCAAACCGATTTAAATAAATTTGATTCGGCTAACCACCGAAATGTAAGTCCGTTTTAAATATTGTACTGTAAGTTATCGGATGACTGTTGTACGTATTTTTATTAAAGCTTTTTCGATATACTAAGTACTTTGAGGTTTATCACCTAATAGGTTTACACTTTCTACTGATGTTCAATTCAAACTAAAGTATCATAAATGACAAATGACATTGTTAATAATATCATACCTACAATCAACGCATATATACATTTATATACACTGAAGACGACGGTAAGTGCTATATGAGCATGCATAAAACCGAAGACTTAAAAGAAGCAAAAGCATAAAAACAGATACCAAATTACAAAACGATGAATACCAGGAGCACATCGAAGAAAAATATATATTACCATCTTAATCGAAAATATTTAAATGAGTTACGTCAATTAATGTGGTTTCTTGTCAATTATTCAGAAATCACACTCGATAGCATTGTTCATATACAAACTGCTGAGTATTTCATTGTATGCCTTGGTTTAAGTTTCGTGTTTGCAAAGGTAGTATTTATTTTGGAAGGTAACTCAAAATAGATTAAGCCTAGTAAGAACATTTACGTGCCTCGTTGTTTAGCTACTATATAACTAATGTTTACGGTTTAAGAATATTAGCTTTAATTTGAATATAAATATTATTCCACTGCAGTAAAGGCCTCTTCAAAGCTTTTATACTTTACTATATTGAATTATATGAATCGCATCAAAGCCAAAGCAACCAAATAACCTCAGCAAGAAATTCAAATTATTCTGAAATCCCGTCAAAAATTGTTTACTCAACATTCATCGGTCAAATTAGTTTCAAACTCGACCACAACGTAAACGCTGGTATGTAGTTCGCCATTCGGTTGTGGTGCCAAAACACATCACATCTGAGAATTTGGCGAGGTAACTAACCAAAATTGGCCTATCTTGAACTAAGGCTCACTTTAAAATTAGAAGTTCAGGAATTTAGAACATTATGGCTAATTAACCAAACATTTGTAGAGAAGATACAAATTGTAACGTACACAATATACCTTAGAATAAGACGTGTAACTGATTGTTTTTCCTAATAAAATAAATAAATTTTTAACAAAGCTGTTAAAGCCAGTAGAAGTAAAATTAAAAATAGTAAAATACCAGTGAAGTTGTTGAAACAATGTTACAAATATTAAAATCATGACAATTTAATGTCAAAGTTAATAATATAACGGTACTTTTAGTACCCTAGTCCCTACCACAATATAATGTTAGTCATTTGATTGATTAAACATTAATGAATTGTCACCGACAAATCTACAAAGCAGCTTTTCAAAACTACATGTGACTAAACTAAAACGTTTAGTAACTGAAATTTAATACTCCTTTTCTTAAGTAGAATACTAATAATATGCAGTGTGTAATATATATTAGTTAAGTAAAGACGGTAGTGCCGAAGGTGTTGCCGTAATTTGGATGGTATCCAGGTCACGCAAATATGTATCGGATGGTTTTAATGCGGGTAATATTTCATATTTGATCTTTGGACCTCTTCCAAACGTCTTCTCTTGATATTTTCCTTAAAATAGCTGTTGAAACGTTTTTAGATGAGCCATTTAAAATACTCAATTATAATTCGATCAAATTTACATCTAAATTAATGCTATTTGGAAAGGTATCTTTGCAGTATTAGTCAAACTTAATGACATTGAAATATTAACTTAATCGATCTATGTATTTTAAACATTTCTAGTATTGAACAGTGATATTGAATAATCAGTTTATGAAAACCAATTTATTTAACTTTATTCTCTTTGACAAGATATAATCCTCAAAGCGTAAATCCAGCTCGGCGTCAAGCAATATAAATGTAAAATAGAAACATAAACATCTTCACGCGCCGAAAAACTCTAAACTTCAAATTTTCAAAGCTAAAAGGATGTCGCGAAAGCAATTATGGTAAACTTTTCACAAAGGTGCAATGCAGTCATAAAAGCATTGTGCTTCTCAGAATTCCGTAGAAAAAAACCGTCATTACCAACAAAAACAAGTTTCGTAAAACGAGACGAGTTGGGGCGACTCGGCGAATTCGATTTACATATGAAAACGTTCGCAAGCCGGCCACTAGAGGGCGTTTTCTTAAAAATATCACACCTTGTAACACGATCTTATTTAAAAGTCACACCCGGTGCGATTTTATAAAGGAATAAAATCTACGTGAGAAACTTTTCACAGGTGGCTCCTTTCGTTGAAGATCCGTAATGTATGCTCGTTCGTTCTCTTTCTTTTAAAATTATGATCAGTTTAAATAATTTTATGTTTCGTAATATACATGTGCTGTGCATATTCTAAAATCACACAGACTAGCCTATTTCATTAAGATTTATTAACTCAGGCAAACGGGGTTGGTTTTTTTATGAATAAGTCGCAGAAGTTTCGCCAAGTTAATCAATGTTTTCTTTATACTTTTACTGATAAAAGCTAAGTAAAGGTCATGGAAAGGTTAGACGTAAACACATTTACATTTCTTTTGCTTGCTTATGGCGTGTTGTGAAATATTATTCTACTTGTGTTTATTCTTTGGTATCTACTGAACTTTAAATATATTCTTTAGAGCACAATGATTTAAGATTCAAAGAAGTGGTCACTGCAATAACGTTTAGAAAAGTTATTTTCGTACACGAAAAGGCATTCACTTTACTTATAAGAATGTATGTTTTGTCAGAAATTTAACACACAATTGAGTAATGGACAAGTTCTTTGTAAACTGTAATTTATTGTTGTTAAAACAGCAAATAAATTTTAATTAAAACATCAACAACGTATTAGATTGTTTGTTTGTAATCTTCGATAAGTCTTGTATTCCTTAATATATTTTCACCTCGACATTAAGACGATGAGCAGGTGCTTAAGTTGTCATTTCGCACGTCGCGGAACGTTCCGTGTAATCCACATAATGCTTGCACCGCTACCAACTGTACTCCACGATAATGTGCAGTATCAAGCTCGTTTAGTGGCTTACATTCCCTTTACCGCTTTTAGGGAGGATCCGAAACGATATGCGGATGAAAACGTAATAGAATTCGAACTCAGATCACTTGAAATATTAATTGAATACAAACCAGACGCAAGAAAAAGCGTAGTTCTGTTTCGGGTACCTACTTGTAGCCCATCCGTGGTTAACACTTTTACATAAAGAATATAGATCATTATGTTAACGCATGGCTATTTTCCTTTTATTTTAAAAAGGATTTAAATAGGAACGTTGCAGGAACAGACATAAGAAAATTTGTCACAGACGCAATCCTGATATGACGAAGTTATATAGTATACAAGTACTGACTTTGATAAAAATCATCGTTATAATCATCAGAATCGATTTATGTATGATTTAGTAGGAATAGAAAAAAAAGAAGACTGGTTTAAAGCCGTAATACTGCTAATTAATATTAAGTTAGCAATGAAGTCCAAAAAGAGTATCTCGAAAAATCATCACGCATAACTCACATAGTTGACGGCACACGAGAATATGTGGTAGGGAGTTAGTGCTTTAGTTTAGGTAGGTAGTAAGTGTAAGACTGCAGACGAAAATGGGAAATTGCTCTTCGTACTTAATGCCCAAGTGCGGGAGAGTAGATTTTAAACATTGTATTTTATACCTACAGTAATAGAAGTATTTCGATTACATTTTGAGTTATTTTGTTAAGAGAGTTTACGCGTCATGAGTGGCAACGTCGCCATTTAGTGTCATATTTCGTGATTTTCAATTTTTATTAAATAATCTCAGCTATATTTAAAAAATATGTTCTGACCTGCTAGAATTTGGTGACAGCTGTATAAAAAGTAAGTAATATAATATGTAATTAGCTTTTACTCACTACGGTTCGTAGCATTTTATTGTGTTTTGTCATGTACACTTACTATATAAAGCGGACGAGTTTATATGTTTGTTTGAACGCGCTAATCTCTGCAACTACCAGTGGGATTTGATTAATTATTTTTG
The DNA here is from genome assembly GCA_963082885.1 of Parascotia fuliginaria. NCBI lineage: Eukaryota > Metazoa > Arthropoda > Insecta > Lepidoptera > Erebidae > Parascotia > Parascotia fuliginaria. Next base: position 4,266,064 of record OY720182.1, on the reverse strand, counting down.
TGTATGATAGCCTAGTTTTTTTGGAAGGTTATAGGCTATGTAACATTACGCTACTTACAATGGGAGCAGGGCAGTAAGCAAAGACGTGGGTGAAACCGCACTGCGAAAAGCTAGTATTATAAGAAAAGCAAAGAATCTAACTACACTATAGAGCCACTATGGGTTAGTGTAGTGATGACTACAGATTAGTCAAAAGAAACTTTGTTTCTTATGTTTGAATACTAGTATTTTTCTTTAAATATAACAACACTAACCCCCAGTTTCTGAAAGGCTGATCAACGAAAAATTAACTAATCAACTGTTAAATCTCATGTAAAGTACCAAAAACATGCTAAAAGCATGGATAATTAGTTTAATTTGATCTAATTAGTTATTAACTAGATGAAATTTAACTAATTATTCATGTTTTTAGCAACCCAAATGGTACTTCACATGAGATTTAACAGTTGATTAGTTAATTTTTCGTTGATCAGCCTTTCAGAAACTGGGGGTAAGACTCAAAAGAGGAAATGAAATTAACTACCTACATTTAAAACATTATATTATTAAAAGCCGTTAAAACAAGTTCCAATCGCTACGTATCCAAACATTTTATCTTTACTTTTAAACAACCAACTAATACTTTTATTCTTTTTTTTTCTATTCCGTCTCAGCAAGACACGATAGCAAATAGAGTGCAGTACGATCACAAAATTACACGTCAATCCGATACGCGGCGGCGCGAACCGGACCTCGTCGCTCCGGGCCGGTTACAACCGGATAAAACCGGCTGCGGGTGAATATAACTAGATGAATCCGGTATTTAATATTGCAATTATTGAGCAGTAAATTGTGCTGCCATTGAGTGTCTTGAGAGTTTATAGGTTTTCATTTTCGTAACGAACATTTTATTGTATTAAGGTAATTATGAGCATGAGGCAGATTTATCACTTGAGTCGATAAAGTTTTCTTCTCCGTAAGATATTTTTAACTTTTCTGTCAAATAAAACATATAAAACTATTATGAAGGAGAATAACTACTATATTATTTACTATAACATTTCCTATCGTTTAACACAAATGTCAAATACAGTTTTATGTCTATAGACCTCATATCTGAATTTAAGATTTCATTTACATCGATATAGGAGAACTGAAGTAGAAATATTCATGTTCAAACAGTGAATGGGTCTCATACCGTAAGGAGAATAGGTTTATACAATATACACGAGCTAAAATAGTGCAGAACTTGCTCGCGAATAGCGAAACCTGGTCGATACGAAGTAATACGGACGTACTATTTCGGTCGGTTAAATTGCCACCGAAATTGTTAATCGTGATTACATTTTTAATAGTATGAAGTAGAATTGCCGTCTATATTTAATATTCCTGCGTTAAAATGTAATATTTAGTAGGGAAAATAGTTTCTGAAAGTTCTAGCTAAGATCTACATACGAGTTTAAGAACGCGAACTGTTTAAGAATTTTATAAAATCTCTCTTCTTAATCGGGCACTCTTGTCAGAGTGGTCGTGGTTGATGTGTGGGTTGCACGCCGCGTGATGTCTCTCCAATTGTGGCGGCTCGCTGCATTGCGAGCACATTGCGTGATGGTGAATTGCGTGACTTTGGTGATGGAGTCTGTCCAGCGAGTTGGTGACCGACCACGTGCTCACTTGCCTTCTATATGACCCTGCACAACGAGTTTTTCCATCGAATCTTCTTTCCTATTCCTTCATAAAATCTAAATGTTGTAAAAGTAGTGTCCATTTATCTGTCGTAAAACTTGTAGGTCTTTCTCGGCTATAAATTTTTTCTTCATATGTGTTCTGTGTGGATGATATTACGAATACAAAACTATTATTATTATGACTGGCCTGTTGGTCTAGTGGTTAGTGACCCTGACTGCTAAGCCGGAGGTCGTGGGTTCGATTCCCACCCAGGACAAACCTTTGTGTGATGAGCATGATTGTTTGTTCTGTGTCTGGGTGTAATTTATCTATAATATGTATGTATTTACAAAAAAAAAGTGTATATAAGTAGTATATCAGTTGTTTAGTACCCATAACACAAGCAAATATAATTGCTTAATTTGGGGCTAGATGGCGTTGTGTGAATGTGGTAGAATATTATTATTATTATTATTATTATTATTATTATGAACGAGGCGAAAGATTAAAAATCAGTCAAATACCATGTGAGACTTAGTTTTATACATTTTTAAGTTTATGTTGGCCATTACATCAGTAAAGTAGCTATATCACTATAAAGCCATACCATGAAAAACACATCGCAAAGCAACCAGGGCTTATAACTCCAAATACTGAAATTTCAATCAATTTATGAGACCTTTAAGTCTTCCGCCATCTCTTTCACAAGTTAGCTGGTGCTCTATTCTAGTACGTGCAAAAACAATTGCCGATTCGCCTAGCTGATAACTAGAATAAGACGAATAGGCCATTTTTGCGTCGTAATTAAATACTATTTAATAAAACTTTGTTTTTTACTGTGTTACTACCCTCAAAAACATTCTTAATTTATATTCAACGAGTCTTCAACAGTAAAAAATTAATGCCCTATTACACGTGGTCAGCCAGGCTGTACATGCGACTGTAATTGAAATATTTCAGCGTTCGCCAGTGATGCAATTGTGACCGCAATACCACTTTGTTGTCAGCAAATTAACGCTTATTGTGAAGTACGATGTAAATACTACACACGTGTGAACAGCCAGATAAGAGATCGATTGCTGCTTTTTTCGGAGACTCACGGTTGAGAAAGGTTTTTGTTGTTTGTACGGTTTTTTCAGGTTTGAAACTTTGTTGTATGACTTAAGTTGGATAAGTATTTTCGCGAATTTTTTTATCTTGAATTTATTAACATACAGTTTAATTTGAGTGGGTGACGTTTCGGACGACACAAAATGTTCGGACACTTTGACCCAATCGACAAATTATTTATTTTTAAAATGTTTTTACTGACGTTTCGGACACTAATAAAATATCCTGTTTTGTACGGTTAGACAAAAACATCCAGCGATACCTTAATGTTGAAATCCTTTTCTTCTGCCTAATATATTTTAAGCATGCGACATATTTTATACAGGTAAAAAATGTAAAAAAAATGTAAAAAGATTTTTATGCACATTTTATTTAAACCTTTTTTTCTGGCTGTACTAAGCAGCTACTATGAATAGGCAGTGTCCGAAACGACAGAGAAAATAAAATAAAATTTAAAAGTGTCAATTCGGCCACTGTGTCCGAACATATTGTGTCCGAAACGTCAGCGACCCTTTAATTTAGCTAATTTATATTTTTAATGTTACATCATTTGAAGAGTATCAATTTAAAATTTCTGTTTTGGTGGTGGGGGTAAGCATTGTTTGAATAATTAGTAAAAATACATCAGCCTTTTGAAATTGTATCTGGACAATGATAATAGACTCGTCTTTTATCACCTGAGACCTATACAGCTGGCTTAACGTAGGCGTGTTTCTGCCTACCCTTTCCAAGATAATGGCATGACGCTTCGTAGGTATTTATGTATTTTAGACTTTGCTTATTCTCGGAAAGACAAGAACAAATAAAATATAAAAGGGTATTTAGCGCTATGAAAAGTGACAAGGTAAGCATTTACTCGTATTCTTCGACTTTAATTAGTATTTATACCAATCAAGCTTGCACCTATATAACCTAACCTTGTCACAAGTCGTTAATCCCCCTTTAGAACTATAAACCTTGCTAAGAACCGTATACATATGTTGTGCTTGGTGTAATCTTGGCAATGACTAGCATCTCATCTATTGTCCTCAAGCAGATTGGCAGCCATGTCTATCAGTGTGATACGTATTACATGCGGAATCTCTGCCAAGCACGAAGCTTATACCAATATTACATTGATGGGGTTTCATGAAGTAGTTAAAATATCTGTATAAAACTGAATAGATTGCTTGTTTCGACGTAATATCCCAAAAGTTACAGCCGATTTGAATATAATTAATGACTTTTTATTATGACTGAAAAACATGTGCATTTTATAACATAATGTTAATACACGAACGTTAATATACGAATGTTACTTAATCTTACATTCTTGTACGTTTTCATTGGGTAGATAACTCAATGAAAACTAGTACTCAAGTTGGCTTCAGTTAAGAAAAAAATTTCAAGACGCTAGTTCTAATTTAGAATAGTGACTTGGCCTGATAATGAATCCTAAAATATCTATCTAGCTATCAAATCTCGTCGAGTAGGTATATCATATACTTTGTCTTTGAACGTAACTAGCGTTTTCCACGATAGAATAAAATAGTACATTATTTATTACACACACATACCTATATATATATATTAAAAAACGATTATGAGAACAGCACAACATTAGGTTGTCTGGATCTGGATAAGACGCCTATTGTATCGATCTTATCCAGATACAGATAACGTATGAATGAACTATGATTATCTTAGGATTTAATAAATAGAAAGAGTAAAGAAATGATGCGTGCCTGTCAATCCTGAGCGAGACAATCGTCTATGATTGCTATGGACAAAGCTTACTACAGGTTTGTAAAAGACTAAGTATGCTAACTTTGTTTATACTCATAAACATAGTAGAATATATTTGTATCATAAATTTGCTATAATTTGACAAATTCCGAATGTGCCCGATCGTTTCGTTAGTTATTTCGAGTGCAGCCAGGCTCCAGACGGGATCAATGTCAAGCCTAATTGGTCGACATGGCGCCGGCGGCGCGGTATTTTTGTACCAGATCAATATGCAATCTAAATTCAGAGGATACTATTTGATTCGTTTGTTAGGATTGATTCATTTCATTTTTGTAACGATGACTTTTTCTAGTTCTTAGTTGTGTGTGACATTTTATACGTCACACATAAGTATGTAATTACGTAGGATGTACTCGGACAGAACTTTAAAGCAAGTATTTGTGGATCACACTAATAATTTACTAGAAATGTAATCAAACCTATACAGTATATTTAGTTTAATGGTGGTGGTGGTGGCATATTTTGACCGCTATTTTTTTTAGATTATGCGTTGTAATGAGGCCACTGCGATCTATTTTTCTGTGAATGAAATAAATTCAATGTTTGTAAAACGGGCAACACGGAATTACTTTAAATAAAATTCGTTAGTAGACCTCGAATACCTTGTTGGTTACGTGATTCGAAGAACTTGAAAGTAAACTGCTCCTGAGGGATAAAAATCTGTCCTAGCCTCAATGAAAAAGCGGTAACACTAACTTTCGTGAAATTAAGGTATTCAAATTGCAGAAGTTTCACAATCTGTTCTTAGCAATCCTTTTACCTTTAACATTCAAAGAAACAATTTAAACTCAATAAAAACTTTACAATTACAGTCATCGTAAAAAGTAAAAAAAACAAGAGATTAGTACTTGTAACAATATTGTCGTGGCAAAACTTTTTAAAGGAAGTTTTGGCTTCAAGAAGTGCCTATACTGCTATTAGCGAGGTATACACATTATTTGTTATCCATATTGCGTAAAATTACACAGACAGCAACGAACTGTGACAAGACTGCAAGTAGTGCGATCGTCAATCCGCCTGCAAGCCGTGGTGATTATGATAAAAACCCTCCAAGTGTTTAGAAGGTACCCTTAGCAAGCAATGGACGTCTGTTGAGTGCAATGATGTAAGCAAACCAAGTGAAGACACACCACCTACCGTGTATTTCACTCGTATTGTATTGCATACAATTTCATTCAGTCATATAATATTTTGTACAAGGCATTTTTTCACGTTAGAGTACCCTATCTTATTCTTCACTGTCTCGTACTTTATTCACATATTTATTAATTTTTAATACAGTAAAATATTTTCCTATACAAAATACAATGCTACGGTATTTTACACAGTTTACTTGATAAACATTTAAAATTAAATAAAAACGAATTTATCAAAAGTTATTAATTGCTATTCAATCATTTCACATTTTATTTTATTCCAAAATAAAAGTTTGATAAAAGTTTATATTAAAAATGTCATTTTTCATTACAACAACTGAAAGGTAGTCTCACTCTATTAACTTAATTACACTCAATATTTCATTGTAAACGAACACAATCAGTTAATTAGATGTAAGTCGTAAATTTTCGAAACAAAGACCTGTTTTTGCAATATTATTTCATTTATTATGCAACCATTTTCGAATACCACAAATGAATATAATACTTTTTACGTCTATAATTGTGGTGTTTTATAGTTATTTTTGGGTTTTTAATATGGTGGCGCCAGAAGCTTATCCGACAGTCCTCTGCGCTTCTGCAGTCTAGCTATTCAGCTTTTATTCCGTTCTCGTTACCGAATTTTGTACCATTATACCAATTTTCATTGTATAGTCATGAGCATAACGTCATGTGGCTTCATCAAGTGTATTTTTAAGTTACAAATATCTTTCTAATATAATAAATGCAGAGTTTGTGTTGTTTGTTTATTACCACTCAGCGCCTAAACAGCTGAATCGATTTTGATGAAAATTGGTATGTACATAGATTCGGTGCTGGAGACATAGGATACATTTCGACTGCACCGTTGGTCTAGTGGTTAGTGTAACTGACTGCGACGCCGGGTGTCGTGGGTTCGATTCCCGCGGAAGGCAAATATTTGTGTGATGAACATTTGTATTTGTCTTTAGTCTGGGTGTTTCCTATGTATTATAAGTATGTATTTACAAAAAAAAAGTAAGTATATGTATTATATTTCAGTTATCTAGTACCCATAACACAAGCTCTGCTTAGCTTGGGTCTAGACGACAGTGTGTGATAGTGTCCACATATTATTATTATATTATTATTATTTCATCCCGAAAATCGGTCTGGCTCCCGAGTTACATTAATTATACACATAGTATTTTCCGCGCAGACGAAGCTGCAGGGCGCAGCTAGTGTATAATATTTTGCAATATATTATAGTCCTACAGGTTCAACGTTCAACGTAGATTAAACTATAGTAATTGGTTATTTAAAAATACCTACTGATATTATAAAAAAACAACTAGATAAATAAATAAACCCGCGCTGTTATATAAATAAAAAACAAAACAAAACAAACCCTTTTACGATAAAGGGCTTGACGAATATTATAATCGAAGTACGTCAGAATTCGTTTCTCCCTCATCATCCATCGTTTAATAAACACCGAAATCTGATGCTTAATGGTTCGAAAGTACGTCTAATATAAAACTCGATATTACCTCCAAAAATCTTGTCTAAAACAACTCAAGGTTGAGAAAGAAACTTCTCGGCCCAATCTCGCATTATTGACTAAACGATCCGAAAACCAACTCCGAAAACTCACATTACTTTGTATACGGCCCTGTATACGGATATTGCAAAACTAGATAAGACAACCAATTTGTTGCCACGTTTGTACAGGTTGTCTCAAAAGTAATGAGCGACCACATGCCACCCCGTCCTACACATTCTAAGAATGATTATTATCTTACATTGTATTGAACGAACACCGTGAACTGTATAAGTTCGTACCTTAGTGCACAAGTATCAAGGTCTACTCTAGCTTGTATGAGTCTATTTTTTATTTATTTGTAAAGCCTGTCAAAGTAGAAAATTTTAGTTTTCAGAGCAAATACCAAGAGCGCTGTTTATTTTTCAAACAAATATTTTAGAAGTCATAATATCTTGCTAAAATAAACTACATTAGTAAATCACTCTATTGGATGCTATAATATACAAACCAGTCTTGGTTTATTTCAGTTTTCGGCGGACAAAGAAACAAATTCTATTTATGTTATATATTGTGCAGTAACTGGAGCCGACGATATAACAAATTAAATGTATGTGCTACGTCTTATAAACGCACCTAGCATATCTTACATATTGCACTAGTTTTACGCATAGCGTACATGGAAATGCTTTATTCAGACTACATAGGTACTGTACTACTTTCAAAGTGGGACTATAAGAATACTTATAATAAATAATTTGGTATTAAATTTTCTAAAAGAAATCTACGACAAGAAAGAAAAGAAAAAATAGCTTCAAAGATCTTGAAAGAATATAACGTTTTTGACAATTATTGAAAATCTTAACGTAAATTGTAGTTATCGACTTCTTATTTGAGTCTAAAATCTTAACTCTGATAATAGGTTTTATCCGCACAATGTTTAATTTATTTAGTTCTGCCTCGGCTCTCGGATGGATAACAATACAGACTGTATTCAGGAGAATCCTAAAGCTTTATCATATCTAGTCGCTGTATATCAATTTCCGTAGAAGTTGGTAATTTTTCAGCGGCGAGGCCGGGCGTTGGCACCTAATTTATGGGGTTGCGGCCACGGGAAAGGAAGCTAAATTACCATACGACGTCCGCCAACAAAGAAACCGGTGGATACTGCTTCCTAGCCGATACCAGTGACGCATACAGTAGCATTCCTCCTGCTGTGCAGCTAATACTGCATAGAAGTAAAACTAAGCATTTAGAAATATTCCAGAAGCAGAGGGACTTACAGCACTGCACTGTCAATAATGACCTTAATTTGTGTAAGTTTGGACCGGTTCACTATTAAACGATGCCGCACTGATTTATTCAAATAAGGTCAGAACGAACGATTTTCGTCGAATTAACTTTTCAAGTAGGTTATACACTCGAAAGGTCAAATAAAAAAAACCCAAATAACCTATGATCATCACTTACGTAATTAAAAAAAATATTGATGTAAGGCATCAGGAAGTGACAACTTACGAATAGTGTACACTTCGAAAGACTTACACACTTCGAAGATAGCGAAACATAACATAAGAAGGTGGTACGAAAATGATCCAATAATGCTGCGATCTCGATCTGCAGACTCTGGGGTCTCTGGGATCGGCCTCTACCTGCTAGTCAGAACGTTCATCGTGAAACTTTTTCAAATGTAAAGCTTGGAGGAGTCAGGATGTTCATCGCCATACCTTTGCAAATTTAAAGCTTGGAGGAAGCTTTCTTCCAGAAGTGTGTGTGATTTATCGATTTAAAGGCTTATTCTAGCAGATAAATGTGTATGATTATCGATTCAATACTGAATTTCGCAATATACAAATTGCATTATTTCGGACATCAAACAACTTTCAAACACCCAACTAAAAAAAACTTCTTAAAGTCATTTTGCTACAACGCGAAAGAAAACGAATTTATGTAATGTTACCAGAATTTTTTACATAAAAAGTCGGTCGTGAAAACTCGGTCGACCAGTAGATTTTATAAACACTGAATAAAAAAGTACACCAGTGCTTACTACGTCTTTTAAACTATAAAATATTGCACGTATAAGGCTCTTAGCGAGCGCTTTCCCCAACTTTCTGAAACTTTCCAAGTGAATATGGTGCGTCAGCACTTTGCGATGAATTTTTTCCACACAATAACATCTTCAATGTATTTTATAACTTTTAAGAGATACTTGTATTGTCTTGGGGTTTGGCGAACTAAGTTGTTTTATGTTATAGAGAAAAAGAGAAGGAAAAGCGAGATTTATCTCTCAATGTCGCAGCTAGGCTGAAGAACTCACTGGGTCTTAGGGCAGTTCATGTCAGTGCTTATGGGATCTTTTTGTTTTATTTGTATTTTAAAGATTTTAGCACTTTCAGAGAAATTTACCACCTTTTTGAAAGACAACTACTGTACTAACAAACAAAGTCTACATTGCAGTAGACTTACAACCATATAAGAATAAATACATAAACAAACTATACACCGAGACCAGCATTTGTTTCGGATGGGGATGAAAGGGATATTTTATTTAATTTTCCTTGGGTAGGCGAAAGTTTGATAAACATATTCAAAATCCATGCATATGCAAAATATTTGAAGCCTTCATTTAAGAGTTTACGACATGTCGTACATAATAAAGTTCTAAGGGGTTCGGGCTATCCTAATATACATATCTATGTAATGTATAAAAAATTAACAACATTATTATACTTACACTGGATAATATCATTGAGATTCAAGATACAAAATGTAATGAATTTTAAATCATGGAAAATGTAGCAGATATATCTACAGATTGCAATCAATTAAAACTGCCATGAACATCCCTCCAATAGAATATTTAAAACAAAGAAAACAAGTGCCAACGCGACTCCACAGCGCCAGTACAAACGACAATATTATTTCAGTTAAAAGTTTCACGGTTATCCGATCCATTTCTCTCGCTCGGATATTCAAATAAGATATTTTTCCCCGCACTTGGCAATTCCGATGAGTCTTTTATGAACCCTATTCATATAGACATAGAGGTGATAAATTATCTGGGATCTGCGAAAACGGAGGTAAATTTTTTAACTTTGTTATTTTATATACCTACACGTGTTTTATGTTAGGTACGCAGGTGTATATTAAGTTACTTGGAATACTTTTATGTTTTATATTGTTTGTCAAACCTAGTATATTTTTTTTGGCGTTTAGTAAAGCATAACGCCTTTTTTTAGAGGGTTAGCAGATATTTAGGCTTCGCCGACTATTCTAGGACTTTGGTGGTTGTTAATTGCTTCAAAAATACGAGGTTGACCGTGAGAATTTCTGCGCAAAACCATTAGAACATTTACGATAAATTAAATTGTTAAAAAGAGTTGTAACGTTACCTAGATTCATGAGCGACGATTGTCACTTAATATCAAGTGAAGATATACGTATATAATCCCGCTAATCATTGGTCTAAGATTCGGTATCTTAGATCAAAAATCTTTTTGTTTACTTGTAAAAACTTATCTATCTATCAAAATTGTAAATTCAAGATTTAAGAATGTAGGTACAAATATAACTATTACTGAAACTATCAGAGTATTTTTACAGACCATTGTAGGCTTTTTATACAAAGATTTTAGATATTTTTGATAAAGTAATAATAAACTAGAAGAGAGCTAAAACTATGGTCTAATAAAATAACAAAATTCACTAACGTATTTTTATTTAAAATACCAAAAAAAATATTCTAAAAAATTATTAAGATTTGCTTTGACCTTAACATACCGATAGATTTAATAAATCATTGTTCACTCGAACCCTCACGCATTTCATTATGTCTTCCAACAATAAAATCAAACAAGGAAATTCATCATTTAAACTATCCGGTTCATAGCGGGACACAAAGGCGGTACTTAAGCTTTAAGCCGTAGCTAATGTTTGCTCGGAGGCAATAATGGAGAATGTCACCCTTAACATTTGACTGGGCAAACTTGAGTCCGCATCCCAGATTTAAACTTGAAATCTTACAATGCAGGTGTATATAGATAAGGTGTATTATAAGTTAGGGGTATTGAGTTTAATGTGATTAAATCAAAGATTATTACAAGCCTATTAGTTATTAATAGATATGATTTATACAAAAATAATAATACATCAACAAATTAAATAAAAAGTATTTGTGTATAAAACATAATAATAGTGGAATATGGATTTAAACTAGGAAGTAAGACAAGTTCAATTTAACATTAATTTACATCAATCAAAAAAGCACTGACCTACATTTTAACCAATGACACGCACACTTTAAGTTACAGTCCCATTTATACAATATGGAAAGCAACTTTGTACACATTTGACATTCAATAGCACGCTTCAATATGTGCCGAATTACACGAATATTAATTTAGAACCGAAAAGCTAAATCTTATATGCACAACGCAAGTTATCGATCAAGTAGGAAATACCAATTAAACGGACCGAATACCGAGGAAACAATAAAGGAAGTGTATCACTATACCAGTAGACAATGAGCCTTTAGCCCATGTGAATGTGCAAATGAAGGGAGGCAATGGGCTAATTTATTGTGAACCAATTGAATCTTCATTTCACAACAATTGGCCGGAACCATTGTTTGGTAAGGACCACTCTCAGTTGGTATTCGAGAGTTAAGATTTGTTTCATTATTCGAGCGTTTAATCGATATTCGATACATTGGTTAATTTGGTTCACGTTATTAAAGGTACTTTACACTGTACATTAGATGTGTATTTGCTGTTATTATTACTATTATTGCAGTGGTTTTTTCATTTAATATTTTTCAGGATTTACAATTTCGTTTTTGTTCATTTTATTTAATAATAGCTGCCGTATGAACTGCCACACAAGCGAACAAATCTTGTATATGCTTTGAAATGCTATAATTTACAGGACTCAAAAACCTCGAAGCCTCTTAAAACAATACATGTAATTGTAAATTTTCCCATTCTGTTATACTAAGCTATGTACAATACTACTCATAATTTTGATTCATCACAAAAAAAGAACACAAAAGAATTTAATTCTATAAAACTGTAGCGACGAAATCTTTCCATCGCAATTTCGTAGTAGAGAGAATTTAACAAACTGGTAAAGCTGAACGTCTCTTTTGGGGCACGTTATACACCGCCCCGAAGCCTGAATATGATTCACGTTAAAATAGACTCTAAGTTTTAATTAAAACTAAAGATATATCTCACAAAAATTCACCGCATAGCCGGAAAATGGCCATTTGAATTGCTAAAATATTACTTCGCTACTAAACTAGTTGATAAATAGGTACTGTTTGCAACTAGTTTCATCTGAGAGACTTAAAAATGATGGTTAAATAAGTTGAAAATACAGTTGAGTACAGTTACGACAATAGAAAATAATAATAATAATATAAGCCTGTTATCATCCTACTACAGAAAAAAGGCCTCTTCGCATACAGAGAAGGCATATGCATCGATCACGACGCCGCGACGCTTGCTCAAGACGTATTAGCGTTTCAGAAATTTGTATAAAATAAATAATACTGTATGATCATTAGAAGTAAGGTCTCCGAAACAAAAATAGAAACGATATGACGCCAAAAATATCAAAGCGATCCAAATAAACATCAAAGGCAGGTTCTCTTCCAACAAAGTGTTTCAAATATGAAGACAAAATAATAGCGTAATAGTGTTTGTGGGAAGTAAACATTGATCCATAGGTCGTTTTTATAACTGTGGAAGAGTGAAACGAAAGTATATAATTTCACAAAAGTTTCTGGAAAGACTACTTGCCTTCAATCTCGGTCTAGTACCTACTTATATAAATAATACAAATTTTGATAACAAGTGTTTATCTACTCTTCAAGTTCATATATTTATATAGTTTCACTCACTTCAAATCTCAAATACGGCATACAGAATACAGAAGCCTTACTCAAACCACGCGATAATTTGCAGTAATCGCCACGCTTGGCAAGCAGAAAACATAATAAATTAATGCAATATATATTGATCTCTGCAATATTTACGTAGTGTGTATCGAGATCTATCTCATTGCCAGCAATTTAACAACTATGAGAAAGAACAAAACCTATCCATCTTATTCAAAGAGAAATTCGAGCTAGACATCTAGCGTTTCTAATAAAAGCGGGGACGCTAAGCCGCGTAATATTACTAGGTATTTCATAACTAATGGTCGCTCGTGAACTATTCCTTTATTCTTTCTCCTTTGAATTGTAGACGAATTAAGACTCTAACCCGTAATGTTTGCAGGCTTGTTTTCTTTTGTTTTCAAGAATTGTTAAACGTATTCTTTGAGAATTTTTGATTTAATAAACATTTGTCAACAATGATTTTTTTGTACTTGGTGTTTTGTATTTTTAAAGAAATACAACTTATAATGGTAACTTATAATGGTAAACGGTAATCAGACTCAGGGCACATGTAGCTTTAGTGGTAAAAAGACCGCCAGCTAAATCAGAAGCGTTACATTATAATCCAAGCGAAAAATTTAATTTTATAGTTGATACTCGTAATACACACTTCTAAAGCTTTAAAAATAAAGCCAACCTAAGTCATTTTTACAATACAAACATATTTTAAATAACCGCACAGAGGGTTTAACCTAAAGTCGGTAGGTATATAAAAACTGGGCGCACTATTAAAAACACCATCGTTATCTGAAGTAATGCCAGGTAAGCCGAGCCAGGGTTCCTTAAACTTATTTCTACGTCGGAAAGAAAATAGCGAACACCGTTTATGAGTAAACGGACGCCCTTGCTAATAAGCTTCGGCTATGCACGAAGCATTATGAACTATAGGAGAATAAAATGAAAATACCTACTAGAATAACCCACGCAAGCTGTTTTGCTATTAGCTGGTTAGGTGTTCGCTGCTACATCTATGTATACATTTAGTTGTTTAAAATATGGTGACTAAAAGAGTGGTCTGAGTTTTTTCACACTAATCTAATTAGTCACTAACTGCCAGCGAACTGGCTGTAAGCTAATTAGTGGACGTCTCCTCGGGTTATCAGTCATAAGCACAAGATTTAAACAAATATATAGTTTGAAATTAACTAACGATAATACGACTGTTGAGAGGGCCTAGAAAATGAAAATTTTGTGTGGGATTGACATAAGCTAACGTTACCTTATGTCAATCCCATATATTTTTTAATCCTTTCTATTCTATTAGCATTTATGCCAATTGTCTAGACCTTCTGATCCCAACTATGTAGGTACTTCTCAGTTCAATCAGTCCCATTATATAATTACTCCTACCATCAAAACATTAGTTACACTTTTAATTATTTTTCTTTAACTCTTATGCTCATATCTGTACTATTAAGCGATATATTGCCGCAAGTCTTTTCATTTTGTACTATAACTCGTTTCTATTAACCTCTGTAACAGCTTATAGCCTAAAATCACCCTGCTTTGAATAAACGTTGCAGTTAAACATGCTAGCAGATATTTTAAAGCCGAAAGTAAGAGAATGTGGAGAAGCGAAGTATAGTTAAATTTCTAGCTCGTGTAGAAGAAAAGAAAGAAAGAAAGAAAAGAAAGAAAACAGTTTATTTTTCACATGTAGGTGACACACACAAGAATATGTAAAAATAAACATGCAGCCACAGTCAAAAAAACAAAAACATAAAAACTGACAAAAAAAGATTTCCATGGCACTGGACAGGTAGCGTAGAGGTTGATTATTAAGTATAAATAATCAACCTTTTTAGTGTAGGTGTAGCTATGAACTTAAAAGAAATAAAAAGCATTTATTGTGCAAAAAAAGAACATTTAATTGCAGATTACTAATTTAAAATCAGACTTCATTCATGGTCAAGCGGTTAAGGTGATGGACCTCACTAATAATACGCCGAGTGTTATATCATGGATTCCATTGGACCCGATTCATCATGATCACCATTTTATCTGAAAGACGCGCATCTGTAATTTGACCAACCCTCATCCAATGATTGCCCATGACTTTCATGTAAGTACACGCTGGTAAATCAAGCACCAACATGTAACTACATAATATAATGTTGATATTTCAACTCACAAATTACAAATAATAATATCTACGTAATCGAATAATATCATTGTACCGTAAGAGCGAAAGTGCAAAGCCTATTGCTACACAAAAAAGGTTTAAATCCTTCGTTCTAAACCACTGTACCTTAAACAGAGCGACAGAACAAACAGAATTGACACAAACAACGTTTTTCGAGTGAACAGTAATTGAATAACAAAAGGAAAGCTCCGTAGGTAACTCAAACAGTAGGCAAGAAACAAAACAAACCTCCTTTTTGTTTCTAAGTGTGCACCCTTATACGAAACACCTTAATGTGCTGCGAGAATTGAGTCGAAACTAACACGGAATTACCACCGTCTTACTCTTTTATTTAAATTAGAAAGGGATGACAGTAGGCGTAGTTAAGTACTTTTTAATGAGTTGGTATTATTTAAACAACGTCCTTAAGATATTTGGTCTAATTACGTATGGTCGAGTCGTTATCGAACTTTAAACATTTAGACATCAAGAACTGTTGTGACAGCCACAGATGAGTACATAACTTATCTATAGAAATGCAATCTACGACATAATTTATAACAAATCGAGTGGTATGATTGATAATCAAGAACAAAGCTTATAAAAGTGTTTCTTTTCTCGCTTTTCAGCGTTAGTTTATACAGTCTAGACTTTAAAATATGCATTTAATATTATGAACCATACTGAAACATGTATAAATATCATTTGAGAAGCAACAGGTTAATGCAACTATGTTTTTATTTTAATCCAGAAACTAACGCGTGTTTTGCTAGAGGAAACAATAAAGTATTATACTAATGCTTACACTACTAGTGTAAAATACGCGCAAATAATTCTAAGCAAACATTTATCGTAAAAGAATTCCTCAAGTTTGAATTCAAATTACGTGCTCTAATGGCATTCTTTGTTAGCCAGATGGGACAAACGTCACAGTTTTGACGTACCAGTATTAGAACTACTAATCAATATAGAATAGAAGCTACGTGATTGCCTACAAAGTCTCTCTCTCACTCTTACTGACTATTCATTCCACATGGTGGTGGAGTCAGCCTTCCTCCTTTTTCTCCTCCACTTCGTTTTATCTTGGACGTCGTCATCAGAAAGCTGGCATTCTCTAATGTACCTCAGCAAATAAAAATATATTTGAAAGAAAATAGGCAACTCTAATGTATATTTAGGAGTGATAAATTTTGATGTAAACGTCACATGAGAACGGAGAGGGTATACAGTGTCAAATATCAATTTAAGATATTGGGTATACAGTGCGGCGAACACGCGCGCATTCAAATTGTTGCCATTTTGAAATATTCGATCTTTGCTGAGTGGATGCTGGAATTCGGGATATTCACTTGTTTTAACGTTCGGCGAAATACTTCATTTTGCATTTTGATAGAATATATAATAAGGACAGAGTCACGGAAAATGGTTTTTAATTAAAATCCGGATAAATCAAACAATTAGACGAAAATTTGAAGAATAACTGACGCTGTTAGATCTCATTTTAAGCTCACGGCTTCCATTTAGAAATTTTGGGATATGTGCTTCAGAAAATTACGCATTCATTCGGTTTAACAAGCATTTTTTGATTAGTTGCTTGAATATTATAAGGTACTAAGAGAAACTCTTTCAACTTAAAAAGATATAGGAATTATTCCAGACTGATGATTATTTTGCAAGTATAGAAAGATTACATAATAAATAAAATCGTTAAAAAACACTCATATACAAAACATTAAATCTTACACCTTTACTTTATGTATAAGTACACTTCGCACAAGGCCAGTGGCGACTTGTAAAAACAATGTTTTTATATATTTGACCATTTTATTAGCTACAAAGTACACATCAGACAATAAGAAGTCACTCAACTAAAACACATTGGAATCATCTAAGTGGGGTTTTACGATAATTTGATCAGACGTATAGACAAAAGTTGCTAACACAATTACGGGGTACTTCCCTTCCTTAGTCCTCTAATGCTTTTCTAACTAGCCGTTACATTACGGTCATGTACTTGCTATAGATCGACGCAGGTGCTCCATTATTCCGTGCATTTAGCACACGTGACTTAAAAGCTTAAGTATAAACATTATAGAGAAGAAAATAAATTAATCTTGGTTGCAGAAAAACGGCAAGAGAAATAAATTTGCACTAGCTTAAATAAGAGCAGCAAGTCTTCGTTTCCGTTCGAATCAGTTAAGAGTTTATTGAACTGTACATCCTTTTTTTTATTTTATGAAGAGATTATCTTTCCGCGGCGCGGTTTCACTCGCGTCATTGCTTAATGCTCTGCTCCCGTCACCAGTAGCGTGATGTTACATAGCCTATAACCTTTCTCGAGAACTGGCTATCATGAGCAAAAAGAATATTTCAAATCCGGCTGGTGGTACCAGAGATTAGCGCATTCAAACAAACAAATAAACAACATCTTCCGCTTTATATAATAGTATTAGATATTCTAAAGGTAAACCTAGATCTCAAGAATATTATTAATATTAACCATAATCTTTTATTAGTCGTGCGATGACGTGATTATCTGTCAATTAGATATTTTCAAGACTTTAGCTTTAGCTAAAAAAATTACTCAAAAAATCAAAAAGTTTATTAAAAGTTAAGGGCACAAAACTGGATTTTTTGGGTAACTTTTTTATAAGGACATAATAAAAGTGCCAATTTTTTAGTAACAATTAATAATTTCAAGTCATAGTGTTCTAAAAAGATCTAAAACTTCGTTTAAAAACTAATCAACACTTTTTTAAATACGCAAGTCCTTTCCTTCATTCCAACAATGGACAAAAGCTATCAATTACAAAAGGACAAAGCGGCATTATTTAGACAATAAACTGTGAAGGTACTTAGATTGTATCTGTTGTGAATGCCATACAAATACAGAGTAAGAAAATAAAAGCTGGTTCACTTTGAACAAATTATGTAGATATAATATGATACGCCTACTTACTCAAATTTAAATTAACATTAAGACAATTTTAAGTAATATTTGTTAGGTATGTAACGTATTAAAAATTAACTAAGGAACACTACGTTTACATTGATATTTTGTATTCTTTACAAAAATACTCGTATTATATAGCGTAGATTTTACTGCGTTTGAACGTATCGATAGGACATTTATGTTCTGTTCGTGTTTTTAATCTAAGCGTCCGAATAAGCAGTTTTTATCTAAACTGTGAGAGTATTAAGTGTTTTATTGAGTGACTATCGACCGGAGGGTGACAGACTAACAGTATTAAGTAGGGGTTCAGGTGACAATAAATCGTATAATCAATTTTATTTGCATTATTTAAGCCAGTGCTATTATTAGTGATTTAGAAAATGTTAACCTATTGAAAAATGCGATACTGATAAAGATAAAGTAATACATACGTAGGAACTCCGATTTTGCATTTTCGTTACATTTCTCAGAGCGTAAAAATATTATTGATGTTCTCAATTTAGTTCTCAAAATAAACACTAGAGGCGTTATTCTTACCAAAAATATTTTTTAGTGTATGAGAAAAACGTGAGAAAAACTCACGCTGAAGCAAGAAAACTAACTATTAAAGATCATTTTTATCATTTGACTAGAACATCTCATCATCATCTTACAACAGTTCAAATACTATTAAACTACATTCACTTTAAACATAATCATCTTTAACAGTTTATTCCAATCTGTACAAGGTAATACGACAAGAAAATCGAGACATTTTTGTTAACTCAAATAATTCTGTTGTTAATCGATTACACGGCTTAATTGAAATCGATCGAGCGTTTTCCTTGACCTCCTTCGACATTTGTTTAAGGAGGTATCTTCCTTGTTCTCAGACGTTTAAGTGGTAAGCTCATTATCCATTACGTTAGGCTTTTCACACACTCATTCATTTACCTGATAATTCTGGTCGGACGGAGCGGTACCAGATGATTATGTAACATAATGGTGTTGTCTAGACGTTAGACGTAGTAGCTACTATTATACCTAACTAGCTTTTACGCAACGCAGTTTTACCCGCGTTAAGTTACATCTTTGATAACTGCTCGGCTCTCGTCATTAGAAGCGTGATGTAACATAGCTTATAATTTTCTTTAAAAACTGGGCTATTAAACGCAAAAAGAATTATTCAAGTCCAACTGGTAGTTCCAGAGATTAGGCCTTTTCAAACAAACAAACTCTTCCACTTTATATAAGTATTGATGTCGTGGGTTTCTAACCAGAGATATATTTGTGTGACCACTTATAATAAAACATATTTGTATTACCGTGGATAGAGTCCATGACCTCTGCCTAGTTCATACACAGTACCATTGAACCTTGGAGGCGGTCAGACAAAAGTCAATATCACCTTCTTTTAAGAAAACCTTGACTTTTCATTTTCTAATACATAAAAAGTTTTTTTTAAGACACCGCTATTAGCGATTAGACTGCCTATCGCCACTATTTCTTTTGTAATAATATGTGCAATGTGCAAAATGTGCAATAAAAAATATTCTATTCTCTATTTTATCAGTACACCTTTACGGAAGACACTTAAGTAATAAGGAGATTCTACAGTCGATGTACCACAAAATACTCTCATGAATCAATTCACTAGTAAGACTTCAGCGTAAATGGGTCACGAATATTTATCTATTTACGTAAACCAATGTTCTCTTCAAAGTGCTAGTTCATGCAACACGTCAATCACTAACCATAACTAGTAGATAAACAATATGTAGAGAGTTTGTTTTTTATCAAATTTGTGTAACTGTTTGTTTTTCGTCTATCTAATTAATTCAGCGCTTTTTTTATGTAGGGTTAAGGGAGAATAAAGCACCTTTTACAGTAGTAACGTATATTTTAGTGACACAATGTTTACAACGATGTTAGCGGCGCAACAACGAAATCGAACTCACCGTACTCGAATAACATAAGATACGTGGCACTACTCACGCACTTCGTATTACTATAACATATGACATCTATCGCACTTTATATAAAAAGAAACATTTTTATTCTTTTTTGAAATTTTACATAAATTAAATTAAAACACATAACCAGAGTCTATACGTTTTATTACAATTCATTGTTTTAATAAATCTACAGTCAGCACAACGCAGACTTATTGATTTCTTTTTTTTTTAAGAAAGAAAGAAAGTATAAACTAAGTTTTTGTTTCTGTCTAGAGGCGACATCGATCTTGTTTTAGTTTTTAGCTTTTTCTGTTTGTCAACAAATCTGGCCGCTGTAATTTAATATGAATATGACTTAAAGCTTGTAACTTAAGGAAACTGCTTCTGCTCAGAAGACCATGCATCCTGTATACATAACACATTATTTTCGGCAAATATTTTTATAGAATCCTTTTTTAAAAGCTTTCGTGCTGCTAGTCCGGTAGAAACAGTGCTATCTGTCCGTCTTGTTAAATAGATAAATGATAATTAAAGTTTCGTGATAGTGTTGTAAAAATTGCCTCATATTTATGCGATTATAGAACACATGTCAAGTTAAAATACAATAATTAATTGCTCCCAAGCATATCTTGCTAGTTTCTTTATTGCCAAAACCTGATTCAATTTATAAAAGAGAGTTAAATATATCTTAAACTGTTGGCATTTATATAAAGTTGTGCATTCGATTCACACTCAAAAATATTTCCTAAGCCACAAACTTGTCCAGTCTAAGTAAGCTTTGTGTTCATATATTGTAAAAATTAGAGTAACCCGTCACAATGGCGTCCTATTCGCTACTGCGACATTTGTCTTTTAACTAAAACAACACTAACTATAGCAAAAAACACAATATCTCTTCATAGTAATAAACTGAAAACAACCAAAACATGTTCTAACACGTAACAAGTATAATATGTTTGGTAGAAGCTAGAAAGTTTAAGTCAGCCGGTGCAACAAATCATCGTAAGTTGCAATTACTACGCCGGGGCCGACTCATAAATACTCCAGTGGTTATTAGCTGCATAGTTGCAAAGTATATAGGTTCTACGTTATCTATAGGTGTGGGAACATTAGTTCTAATAGCGAGTGTGAAAATGCTCAAGTTATTTTATGAGACTTTAATAAGTCAAAGAGAGCTTCTCGCTTTAATTCAATTCTCTTAAAAAATACCTAGACAAGATTAATGATGATCAAGTAGTTTTGAGAAGTGTTTCGTCTATCTACCTGAAATTACACAGAAATATGTATATAGCAAAATATATAACTGTCAAAAAATATAATTTATTTTTATTAAAAATGAAAATTACTTTGTGACAGCTATTTTATGAAAAGGCTTTGAAATAAACGATTATTATTATAACTTTCATTCAACAGTCTAAAATATTTTATAAATATAAAAGCTAAAGGTCACTTACTCACTCATCACGAAATCTCAGAAGCTAAAAGTGGTAGGAGTTCAAATTTTGCATAAGGGTTTCTTTTAGGACATAGGTCAAAAATCAGAATTTTCACGCGGGCCACAGCTAGTAATTTATAAATACTAATCGTACAGCCCTTATATCTTAAGCACGTCCACTAAATGTGACAATTGAACCGTAAATGACATTTTCCTTACCCGATACCCACAAATATATCACGATATCGGCTTTTATCTCCAGTGCTTAAAGGAAAACAAACTTTGTTAACAGTAACACGTAGTTACAGCCAAGTACCACCTGTTTTATCCCCTTCATAATAGTTTCTCGAGGCGTGTGACAACACGGAAACATTAGTCTAAGTACAGGAGGAAAATAAATTCAGATAATCTAATACAACGGAGTGCCGTAAGAGCTGGGCAAACATGTGGGGAAATTAACTAATATTAACAAAGGTAATCCAAGGTATTGTCTAGAATTTAGGTAGAATATCGGTTGTCTTTTGTTTTGTTTGTCCTCTAATGTGATATAAGCTTTCTGTTAATACTGAGACTGTATTTCTAACTTTTATAAAGGGATTTCACCTATTCTTAGTTTAAGCATAGTCTGTAATTTAATTTACTTTATTACTCTGATTTCAATGTGTATGGTTTATTTTACAATATTCAGTTTTCCAAAAAATATAATAGTAAATATTAACCATATCTAAAAACGATTAATATTCATCTATCATTAATAAGGAACACATACTTTAACTAATACGATAGTTCTAAAATATATTCCAAGCTTTATTAAAACGAAGTCCGTGCGCATCACCGAATAGTCGTAACAGATGTTGATAAGAGGGCGTGGCATTAATTAGCAGATGCGTAGTCATGGGTGAACATTGAAGCAGGACGGCCCATTGGTAGCATTCACGACGAGCGCATTCAGCTAGCTTAATTAGTTAAAGGATACACAAACTCGTATCCGACAATACAAGTTATGGATTCGCGTCTGAATGGTAGGGCAGAAATATTGTACTTAAAAAAACTGATTTTCTTATAAAAATTGGTATTAAGTATATACATATAATGTAATCCAACTTTTCAAAATGCATAAAGTTTTTTTAAAATATTAATCTACCAAAAATGATTCAACTCTGCTTATTTTTAGAGACGCTTTCGCACGCCTTGCTTAATACTATCAAATACTTTATATTGTTACAAAAATGCGATAGTATATCACAGTGTATACATACATACAACACACATTTAATTGATATCCATTGACATTCATTGAAACTCATAAAAAAAAAACGCTAATGTAAATGCGGGTAGGAAGCAATAACGTGCAGTCGACACGAGTTTCTCGACGGACGTCGCGTAGAATTGTTGTGTTTGTATCCGGCACACGGCACACTTTACGTTTTTTAATAGCAACATGATCCGATTTTGTTTTAGTTACTAGTATGAAGGCGGGCATGGGTGCCACCAGGTTTTTTTCAGGAAAGTGCACCTGACTTTCAGGAAGGTGGACATCAAATTTGGACAGCAAACTATAGACGATCCAATTAAATGACAAACTTAAGAAAAAAATCTTAATCTTTTCTATCTTTTTCTTTTTCCGCATAGATGCAAGCGTACTCCCTTGCACCATGCTGCCGGCACCGATAAAGGTGGGTTACAAATCTATGTCTTAAACACGATGCTAGTTTAAATGACGTCACATGAGTCTTAAGTTACGAGTTTCTGCACGGTTCTTTTGTTACCAAGTCTATGTTGTAGCCAGTCTTTTTAGATATACTACACATTATATTCATGTCCTGTGCTTTCGCAAGCGATCGCCGACGCGCTGGACTGACCTTATTAAAGCTTCCACTAAGAGTTCCATTGTGGAGTGCTCACGCAATCCACGAATCGGTACAGGTGGAGAACTATCGCAAAGTATTCAATAGCCAAGGAGAAGGTTGATGACGACCCAGAACCTTCATGACACCTCAATTATTGACATTTATCACGGAGCGACGACCAATCTGTCATGAGTGTACGACTGGAGAGACATTATATTGATACATTAGTTGTTCTTTAAAACAAAGTCGATATAGCTAAAATATTTCAGAATAACAATAATCTATAAAATAGTATATCGATCGAATAGTTTTGAAGTTTAATAACAGTTATTTATATAATAATATGTTATTCTGTGGCATCTAGAAGTGACGCCCACACCGCCCACTCGTAAATACTGTAGTCGTACTTACACATTTGCTGGCGCAAGCCGTGATTTGAATGATGGTGCACAAATCTTCACATGAAGGAGCAGAAAAATCATTAAAAGCAGGACGGACATCAGCATCTTACAATAAAACTGGCTTTCATTACGGTTGGCAATCTAAACAGCTTGGCGTTTGTGGTGAATATCTCCCTATTGTCAGCAGCAATCTAAGGGATATCTAATAATTTGCTATTAACAAAACATGTATAACAATAACTCCTGAATTGACGCCAAACTGTGGTTTACTCAGACGGCGGAGTCCGGTACAAGATGCACAACGTTTCTTAGTACCCACTAATTTACTTCTTGACAAACTTCACCCGAGATCGCCGAATTTAGTTCTAGTTTCCTTTGTTGCGAATTTTGTAATGTATGCGAGTACGCCTTGTGCGGGAAAATTCGTTTTAGTTGCGCAATTGTATGAATATCAAAGGTAAAATTGTATTTACGTTGAATTGTGCTTACTTGTCCGTTATTTTAAGCATTAGAATTCTCGAATGCAGAGTTGAATGTAATGAAATATTGTTTATTGTGTAGGTAATTTACATAAAAAATTATAATAATGGTGTGCTCACAAGCCCGCAATGTTCGCAAACCTTCTCAAAGAAGAGTGGCTATTGCAGCCATATGAGAGCACATCAACGGCAATTATCAACACGGAGTTGAAGCAGTCGCCATGACCGAAATCGGTCTGGAGGTCATCATCATCACTCATCATCAATTTACATAAAAGAAAAAGTTATTTTACTGATGTGAGGTTTTATATTTGAAGGTAAATTTGTATGTAATATGTCCATCTCTTCATAATAACATCGAGATAATCTTCTGTCGTTACGTACCACCTATACTCAATATCATATATATGTTTTCTCATAGTAAGCATGTTATAAAAATAAAATCTAGATATTTAAAGTAAACCAGACCAAAAACTACGTGCAGCAGTACCAACATAAGCGACATTTTGTATGTCAGTCTGTCTAGTCGCCTCGACGTCGGCAACGAGACGTGACCAGTTCGGAATTAACTCGGACTACACGCAGTGCAACCGCACATTCAACAACCCACTTGGCTCACGGCAAACATGACCTTATTATGAATACATAAGGACTTTAACAGTTGCACACCATAAGTTTGTAAAGACCACTTGGGCAAATATAAGTCTGTTGTTGGTGCAAGCGAAACTGAACTTTACGATTTGGTGTTAAAGGTTTGGACGTAGCCAAAACAGTGTGTTTTCGTACGCAACTAAAACGTTGTCAAGAGGCATGAAAGCAGACGGAACCGTCCACGTCTTCAGCCGCAGTCGCTGTCCGGACACCAATTTGTCTCTTTAGATTTATGTTTTCCATTATTGCAGTCACGCGAATAAGAAACTATTGTTATTAGGTACATTTATGTAGACACTTATGAGAATAATCTTTGTATTTCTTCTGCGGAATAGTGCTATTAAACAGCTGGTATAAGTAATGAATTTAGCGAGTAAACAAGCAATGATGGAGAGAAATAAAATAAATAGTTTCGACAGGTAAGTAATACTTTGCAATATTAAATAAATGAAACCGGCTTATTGTTAGTTTCACACCAAGATCAGGGCTCATCAGAAATTGAATGAAAGAAGCTTTCAAGTTCTTGACTAAAGCTAAGTTGGTAACAACGGTAACACAGTATTTTTTAACAAAAAGAAAACAAAAAAATATAACCCACGTTATTATCTTTTAAAAAAAATGTGTAGGTTGAGCTGTCATTAATTAAAGTTAGCAGAGCCACCGGCATTTGATATTCGCAGTTAAGATATTTAATGAAAACAAAAGCACGTACATACATGCATGACCTATCAAGATCGTGAGACGTATCAATTATCAAATGAGTAAATAACAAATCTGTAAAATTCGAGACTAACAAAAAGTTAGACTATAATTAACCTTTTGTTCAAACAAAACGTGACTAAATTACTTTGTGTTTTTGATTTAAAATCTCGTTCGGGTTCTAGAACAAACAAATTGACATACTATAACCACAACAACCTACTGAAAATCTGAGAAATTTATTAATTTAGTCATCTTATCACTACCGCTACACAGTGTAGTAGTTAGTGCTTACTTACTTATTTGATTCAAGGGTCTTGAGTGCTCTTTGTGTGTTAGGAATTGTTTTCTAAAGCGACAGTTGTCTTTATTTAAGTAAACACGAGCTTTCCGCGGCACGGTTTCAACCGCGTCTTTGCTTACTGCTCTGCTTCGCCAGTAGCGTGATGTTAGCCTATAACCTTCCTCGAGAACTGGGGTATCATACGCAAAAAGTTTTTTTTAATCCGACTGGTAATTCCAGAGATTAGCGCGTTCAAACAAACAAACAAACTCAGCCGCTTTATATAATTTAACCATTTCAAAAATTCGTCTAATCGTTACCATTTTAGTACATACAACCTATAAAATGAAACTATAAACCGACTGTTTGAAACAAGGTAATCTAGAAATCCACAATTAGATATGGCAGAAAGAGGCGGTGGTTGCCGCAATGTATCTGGATGACAAGTCACGACAAGACACGTCGACGTGACGTACGTGTGAAATTACTCCGTTACCCTCCATCTGATAAATACTGGGACAATTGTAACAGCTAATTCATGTTTATTTTGCGTTCAATTGGTGTATAATAATATGCTCTTCAATACGACGACAATTATTGTACTCGTAACTTGATAGACTTTTATAGTTTATGGCAATAGAAGAAATATTTTTTTTATTGCCTACAGGTGGCAGACAACAAACAATCCACCTAATTGATGGTAAGTGATAACTGTCGCTCATAGAAGACTCAGAATTATGAATTATGTTTTTATCTGTCGTTATGTATGAGAATCTCAAATCTTATTTTAGTGTCATAAATAAATCATCAAAGGAATGCAAAATCATTTCTTTTAACCTATGGGAGCCATTAGTATTAGAAAACGATATTAACGTTATCATATCAATCCTAAACCTTTATGCACCTTGTTTAGAGTAATAAGTCAATGCCCGGGGGCATAGTTAGAATACTAAGTCAAAAAAAATAAATATGTATGTCTATGGTTCAGCACCATTTTGTAGTGGCGCCCTCCTTCTTTTTTTCGCATGAAATACAAGGCACTACGTTCATAGTCGGGAAGCAGTTTTATTTTAATTAATTACGTTCCTAAGTCTGTAAATCCCCAACATGGTCCTTCGAGCCGGATGGATGATACTCAATAAATGAAGAATAATCAGCGGCAATATTTCACGGATTTATGGATAAACGTTCAAGCAACCCGGCACCGAGTCCAAAGGTCACTATGAATTACCACGTGCAGATCTACAAAATTGGAGATTTGGAGCACTTCATGATGGCTGGACTCAATGTTTCGCGTTAAATAATATCGGTAATAACCCAGTACTCGGCATTATGTTGATCTAAGGTATTAAAATTTACTTTATTAATTTTCCAAAATTGTTAAGGTTAGTATCTGGTCTACCTTTTCATAATTCTTGATTGTCAAAACTACATACCTACTTACAAAAATAATTGCAATGATATTTAAATAGAATTCATTGTATAATTGCATTTCTTTGTAGTTAACTAATTACATTGTTCAAATAGGCTATATGATGAGTAGGCATTATTTAATATTTGGTTTAAAGACCTGATTAAAACAGGCATCAATTCATATTATGTAACTACTTGGTAAGGATTATTGTTCCTATCTTTAAAAGTTTATATTATGTAATTTAGTATCAAACAGTCAATTAGGTAGTTCCTGTTACAATCAATTTGATATTGTTCTTGTAACTAGTTTGTATTTCAGCAGCAGATATATTGTCAGTTAGGAGATTGTAATTTTAAAGTTATTTGCTATAATTTCAGTGTAAAACCGGTCTCCCAACAATGACTGACAAAGAGGAGAAAGAGTTAATTAAACGGAGAGGCAGTTATAAAGGACGCCTAACAGCATTCTGTAACTTTGTTAATGATTTGGAAGCTTCATTGAATCCGTCACAGGTAAATGAGTTGCAGCTACGCTTAGGTAAAATGGAAAATTTATTTGCACAATATGACGAGGTCCAATTAAGGTTAGAATGTTTGGTTGATGACAGCGATAGTCAGATAATGGAGCGCAATGAGTTTGAATCTATTTATTATAAAATATGTGCGAAGGCTCAAGAATTACTTACACAAAATTTAAGCTCTAACAAAAATGAGCTTGTTGAAAGTGATAGCTGTTCATCACGATTGCGTAACCGTAAGCTTGTTAAATTGCCCATCATACAGTTACCAAAGTTTTCTGGTTCCAAAGAAAACTGGTTGGAGTTTCGCGACACATTTTCTAGTTTAATTCATAGCGATGATGATTTGGATAACATTAATAAGTTTCACTACCTTAGAAACTCTCTCGAGGGTACAGCCTCTCTGGTCATACAATCAGTAGATTTTTGTGCGAGCAATTACTCTATTGCATGGGAGTTGTTGTGTGAGAGATTTAATAACAAACGTCCTTTAATACACAATCATGTAATGGCACTCTTCAGCATGGAGATAATTAAGAAAGCTTCTTCTAGCAATTTAAAGCAACTAATTGATACTGTAAATAAAAACTTGCGTTTACTAGAATCACTAGGTGAACCGACTACTCATTGGGATACACTCTTAATTTATCTTATATCAACAAAACTAGATTCTAAAACATCCCACGAATGGGAAAAATTTAAAAGTCACTTTGATAAAGAAAAGCCAATCACTTTAGATATATTTCTTAATGTTTTGAGAAATAGTGCTGAATTATTGGAAAGCATTGAAATGTCACAAAATGATACACATAGTAATGCAAACAATCATAAATTTAATAGTAAACATAAAAGTTTGGTATCAATGCCTGGTGTGTCAACAAATCAGTCTCACAGTGGTTCTAATACACAAAAATCTTGCCCAAAATGTCAAGCTGATCATAATCTGAACAATTGTTCAAAATTTTTAGCACTTAGTAATGAGCAGAGACTAGAATTGTTACCAAAATTTAAGATATGTTTCAATTGTTTCCGCACTGGTCATTATGCAAATAATTGTAAATCAACTGGTTGCAAAGTTTGTAAACGCAAACACAACTCACTTGTACACGTTGCAGATATTAAAAGTAAATTGTTACATAAGTCTCCATCTTCTACTGATAGTCAGGATGGTAAGTCTACTGAACAACTGTCTAACAATATGACATTGTCTGCACAATCTATTTGTAATGTACAGAAGAAGGAAGAAGTTCTACTGGCAACTTCACTGTTGAAGGTTGACAGTAGTGATAACCGTGAATTCATAGGTCGTGCAATCCTTGACAGTGGCAGTACGTCATGCCTTATACAGGTTCTGCAAGATGTTGAATTCACCAACTGTCAAAGTCAGTGAATCTTTGATAGGTATTAACAACTCTAAGTCATCAATAAGTAAAATGTGTTCGGTTTCCATAACATCACTAAATGAAAACTTTTCAACAAATGTTTGTTGTTTTATCTTGCCTTCTATAACTAACGAAGTGCCTCATCATCAATTAGACATAAATAGTTTAAATATTCCCAGCAATCTGTGTCTTGCAGATCCTCATTTTCACACTCCATCCCCTGTAGACTTGATTATAGGTGCAGATGTTTTCTGGGATCTATTGGGTACACATAGGATTAACCTTGGTGTGGGAAAACCATTGCTTTTTGAAACTAGACTAGGTTGGATAGCTTCAGGGCCAATGCTACGAAGTGGTCAAGTACCATATTCGCTTCCCACTCTGTGTAACTTTACCAATATTATTAATAATAAAAAAGATAATGGTTTAGTTGATCGCTCTAATACTGATGACATTCAAACCTGTTTAATGCGGTTTTGGCAACTCGAAGAAGTTGCTTGTCAGTCATCAGCTTATTCTCGAGAAGAGAAACTCTGTGAAGAGCACTTTATACATAACACAACACTTTTGAAAGACGGTCGGTTTTGTGTAAGAATACCATTTAAATTATCATATGATAACCTAGGTGACTCGATGCAGAGAGCTAAGCATTGTCTGCTTTCATTAGAGCGTAAGTTCAAGAGTCAACCATCATTTAAAAAACGTTATTGTGAATTCATGAAAGAATATCTTGAATTAAAGCACATTTCGCCATGTGTACTTGACTCACACAAGGTTTCATATTTTATACCACACCATGGTGTACTATGTGAGAGTAGCTTAACTACAAAACTTAGGGTGGTATTTAACGCCAGTAGTCCTACCACTTCAGGATTATCATTAAATCAATTGCAATTGATAGGACCTACGGTACAAGATGATCTTGTGTCAATTCTTCTGCGCTTTAGAACATACAAGTATGCAATTGCCGCAGATGTGGAGAAAATGTACCGACAGGTAGCTGTGCACCCGGATGATAGACATCTGCAACAGATTTTATGGCGTAATGATCCTTCAGAACCTATAGTTGCATATCAATTAAATACCGTCACTTACGGTACTGCTAGCGCCCCGTATCTTGCTACCAGGTGTCTTAGGCAGATCGGTATTGATTGCACCGATAAGAAAATTGGTACAATCATTAAAAATGACTTTTACGTAGATGATCTTCTGTCAGGCGGTGATACTACACAAGAAATTCTAGACATACAGCGTAAGATAACTTCAGAACTTGCAACAGCTGGATTGCCATTACGTAAATGGAAATCTAATAATATTTCTGTAGTGTCTGATAACACAGTAGATACTGTATTAATTTAAACATAGGTTCAATAGAGTTCTCCAAGACCTTAGGTCTTAGCTGGCATACTGGTGATGATTTACTGTATTTTTCAATTGATTTAGACAAATCTAATACACTGACAAAACGCGTTATACTATCCGCAATTTCTCAGATATTCGACCCTTTAGGTCTATTATCTCCTTGCATCATTGTCATGAAAACTCTGATACAAAAACTTTGGGTTCACAAATTAGGCTGGGATGATAAACTGCCCGTTGAGATTTCAAAAACATGGTCTAACATAATTCAAGGATTACCATTGTTGAATAAGATACGTGTCCCACGACTGGTTCTTTGCGACTCTCATAAAATTATCGATTTGCATATTTTTAGTGACGCGTCACAAATCGCATACGGTGCATGCTTGTATGTTCGAAGTACAGCTGATCATGACGGTAATGTTTTTACACGTTTACTTACCGCCAAAAGTATAGTCGCTCCAATTAAGCCTACCACAATACCTAGACTCGAGCTCTGCGCAGTGTTAGTAGGTGTTCATCTTTATGAAAGGGTAATTAACGCTCTCCGAGTTCATGTTAGATGTGTCACTTTTTGGACTGATTCGATGGTTGTGTTAGGTTGGCTCAAGATGTTACCTCATAAATTACAACCTTTTGTGCGCAACCGCGTAGCTGAAATACTGGACAAAACAGCTGCATGTACCTGGAAGCACGTTCCATCACAATTAAATCCAGCAGATCACATATCGCGAGGAATAAATGTAAATTGTCTACAATCTTTAGACATGTGGTGGTCAGGCCCTGAATTTTTGAGATATGACATCTCAAAGTGGCCTATTAACCCAACACTTAAAAATGACAAACTTCCTGAACTTCGTTCAGAAGTTTCTTTACTTGTTACACAATTGATCAACCGATACTTGACTTTAGTAGATTTTCTAGTTTTACTAAACTTAAAAGGTCTGTTGCTTATGTATTAAGATTTGTTAGCATTTGTTGTAAACAACAACCACAAACTCAATATCTCTGCACTGATGAATTAAAACAGTCATTGCATTTTATTATAAGAATTTCGCAAATGGAATCTTTTCCAGAGTATAAACTTCTTTTAAATAAGGTAGATCTACCAAAAAAGAGTCCATTAATTAAATTTAAGGTTTTTCTAGATGAAAATAATTTGATGCGCGTTGGTGGTCGTCTAGAGAATTCACAATTTTGTTTTAATAAAAAACATCCATTACTGCTACAGTCCACACACATTGTCACAAAATTGTTATTCGAATCTATGCACAAACAACTCATGCATGCAGGACCACTACTTTTGTTGGCATCCATTAGAGAGAATTATTGGCCAATCGGCGGTAAATGCTTAGCCAAATCAATTTATCGTAACTGTATTACATGCTGTCGTATGAAAGGTCAAGTAGTTTCACCTATCATGGGCAATTTGCCACAACACCGATTAGTACCAGGGGGCCATCCTTTTGAAACGGTTGGTGTAGATTACGCTGGACCTATTATGTCTGCAAACAGATCAGGACGCTATAAAGTTTATATAGTACTGTTTGTATGTTTTGCCACAAAGGCTGTACATATTGAGTTGGCGGGTGATTTAACAAGCAATAATTTTTTATCCGTTCTTCGTAGATTTGTTGCGCGTAGAGGTAAGCCTATCCATATCTACTCTGATAATGGGACCTCGTTTGTTGGTGCATATAATGAAATTGGCAAGTTCATAAAGGGTAATTGCAATTCATTATCTAATGACTTAGCGAATGAAGAAATTAACTTTCATTTTATTCCACCATATGCGCCTCACTTTGGAGGTCTTTGGGAGGCCGGTATAAAATCTATTAAGTTCCATTTAAAGCGAGTACTGGGAAATTGTAATCTTACGTATGAAGAGTTGAACACTGTCCTTGTTCAAATAGAAGCATTGCTCAATTCACGCCCACTCTCGCCACTCTCATCGGACTCCAATGATTTACTGCCACTCACGCCTGGACATTTTCTAATAGGAAGATCATTTAACGCATTACCAACGCCGACCTTAGATGACCGTTCAACGACTTATTTGACCCGATATCAGAGAATTGAACAGCTGCGTCAGCACTTTTGGTCAAGATGGAGCAAGGAGTACATCTCGGAGCTCCAACAGCGAGTAAAATGGAGATCCCAAACTAAGCCGTTGACTATAGATACGCTCGTGCTTCTGAAGGAAGATAGTCTCCCTCCTTTGAAGTGGCGATTGGGACGTGTCACAGCTGTCTACCCTGGAACTGATGGCATCTGTCGCGTCGCTGATATCAAGACAGCGTGCGGAGTGGTTCGTCGTGCGTTCAGCAAGATCTGCCCTCTACCGTTGTCGCCTTCAACAGAACAGTTCGGTTGAGAGATTAGCTCTCAACGCCCGGGGGCATGTTTAGAGTAATAAGTCAATGCCCGGGGGCATAGTTAGAATACTAAGTCAAAAAAAATAAATATGTATGTCTATGGTTCAGCACCATTTTGTAGTGGCGCCCTCCTTCTTTTTTTCGCATGAAATACAAGGCACTACGTTCATAGTCGGGAAGCAGTTTTATTTTAATTAATTACGTTCCTAAGTCTGTAAATCCCCAACACACCTTATTACGTATGTGTGATTATTTTTATTATGATGCGGCGATTTTTGGAATATTTTGTGCTAAATCTTAATGATGTCCAAGTTAAATTTGATGCTTTAAACTTAAGGTGCTTTTTTAAACTAAATAATTATTCAGTTAACTAAGTAACATAATCCTGTAAGTAGGTTCCTTCTATTATAGAGACGCAATATGCTTAGATATCTATACCGCACGAAATCCAGGCAAATCTCTTGGAACGTGAGCAGCAAAAGCACCAAGGCTACTTATCCACAGTTATTATCAAAGGTTCTGAACCCGCATAACTTCTAAATCCCGACAAGAAAATAATAGACGAATATAAATAATAATAGATATATAAGTAAAATCGATTGATATGCAATTGTTTTTGAAAATGAAAAGATTTCATGTTAAATTGGCTATGGGATATTTCATGAAATATTGGTGTTTTTGAACTATGAAAAAGATTTAAATGTCAGCAGTTTTACCTCTCCGATATTTAGGACATGACACAGTGAAAATAGTCTACTCTCTACTCTGTCTTACTTCACTAACTGCAAACGCCGCAAAACTAAGTTTGCTTGCAAGACAAATTTGGAGCCCCACTAAAACTGTAGATAAAACAATGTTTAAGGTTTCCTTATTTATAGTTACATTTTTAATAATTTTCTTGGCATTAGCATAGTGAACTTGACATATTTTAAATCTTGAAATTTGTATTTTTTTGGAGATAAGCAATATATTATTTCTTGTGAACCTTTTCCGTTGCAAGATATTCTATGTCAAAATTGGCTTAAAAGGAACAATGTATGACTGTAAATAGCATCAAGTGTACTAAGCAAAATTAATTACAAGAAACTAGTAAACCACTGTATAAGTACAGTTGTTTCAGATTTTACATTCTTTTGAATATGAAAACCTATCTATGATTTAAATTCAACTATCTCAAATAATGCAGACTTGATCGATCTACATCGCTTACTCAAAAGGCTATTAGATTATTTATATACATTACACCACAAAGAACCCAACAAATCACTTATCCCAACTCAAACTTAAACCCCTTTATACCTAAAAATCTTACAAAACATTATACTGTATTGTAGCTACATGTAAATTAGGGCTTACTAAAATATTCAGGTCAGCCTTTGGAAATTGTAATTTGGAGGACCTTAAATAAAAATCAAACAACAAAGGCTTGACTTTATTTACAAAATCATTATCTTGTATAGATTAGATACATAAAGAAAGAAGACAAGTGCCAACATAAAGGTTTGTTTATATTAATTTCAATCCTTTATAGTGAAAGCTACAACTGGAATGTTGAAATTGAATTTACATTTTCTTAAGAAAATATTAAGCTGAAAAGATTCTACATTCAAAAACTTGAGACTTGTAATGTAGTTGAAGTTAAAACGTAGTCAGATAAAGAACTTGCAGAAATAAAAAAGGGCAAAAGGAAACAATCCAATCTTTTAAAAGAAGAGGAAAAACTTGGAGTGTACATGCCTTAGCACATTGTACTTATTCCTGCATCATCACGGGTCTTTGACACTGTTTTAATACTAACAGTTTTATCAATGTACCAGCCGAAAACAGCAACTATGAACACGCCGTTCTTTAAATAGGTAATTTTTTACAAAACATATAATATGAATCAATTCGACCATAAAATATTTTTACGGTCGAATTGAGAAACCTACTCTTTTTATGATGTCGATTAAAAATCCTAAAATCATCAAACTGTTATACCGTTCAAAAAGGTTGCCTAGAAAAATAATGCTTTTAGTGATGAAATCGCTATCTAAATGTAGGCATATATAACCTTATTTTTTTTTTATTTTTCGGTTTTATTTAAAAAAATCTCCGGGTTTGCTTTTTGCCTGTACTGCAATCAGAAATTTTGCAATAACTAAAGACTTAGCCCTAAAATTTACGACAAAAGTAAAAAAAAAAACATTATTTATGAAGGAATTTAAAACACACGCGAGCATTGCTAGTCAAATTAAAGCTAGAAATAAAGCTTTAAGCTTTATTTCATATTTATTGCACAACGATATAAAGATTACGTATATGAAAGGCAAATAAAAAGCTTTCAAATTTTATTTTCGTCCGCTGATGAAGTTCAATCAACGTGTTACGTGATTCGAACCTTACAGTAATTAAAATAAAGCTGTTACTGTCTTTGTCATTTGCATAATGTTTAAAATTAGACTAAAAATAAGACTGGATGATATATGAATGGTTGTAAGTGACCAAATCGTCCCTAAGCAGTAATTGTCAGGATAAATATAATAATATTCGTAAAACCCTTCGTAATAAAATGATAGCATAGGATATTGAGTTTAAAAATCAACAAGCAATTACCAAAAAATCATCATTAAAATATCGATGTAAGGATATCGGCTATATTGTCCTTGGTCTTAAACGTGTTGAATAAATTGCCCCAGACCTAAATATGGCAGTCACTTGAAATTAAATGACGCTAAAATATTCGGTTGTCTAAATTATAATAATAATAATAATAATACCACATTTACACAGCGCCATCTAGCCCCAAATTAAGCAATTATATTTGCTTGTGTTATGGGTACTAAACAACTGAGATACTACTTATATACATTTTTTTTTGTAAACATATTTATATTATAGATAAACTACACCCAGACACAAACAAACAATCATGCTCATCACACAAAGGTTTGTCCTGGGTGGGAATAGAAGGCACGACCTCCGGCTTAGCAGTCAGGGTCACTAACCACTAGACCAACAGGCCAGTCGAAAGTCTAAATTGTGTAATAACCACAACTGAAATACATTATTCTGGTAATAGTCGTTAAATCATTATATTATTTACTGAATATGGAACAAGGCAAACACAAAGCAGTGCATCTAAAAGTAGCACAAAACTAGTGTCTCTAAATTCTCGTGTGTATGACCTAATTTCCGTTTTGGCCCAACGGATCCTGGTGTGATTAGTGTTGTTAATTTTATGTGTAGTAAAATGGGGCGTGTGTACGATACCTTAGGTCCTCTGGATGTGTTGAGGCAATTAGGAGTTCCCAGGTGGCGACTCAAACTCAACTAGCTTGAATTATCTGCTTAGGGTTTTGTGTACGGACGTGTTATGATACTGGATGAGCTTTCTGTTTGTTAACAAATTGTGTGTAATACGATTACGTATTATAATACCCTTGCGTATGGTGCAGTTTTAAGTGCAATTAAAATTAAATCATGAAGTTTTAAATGAGTTGAATTAAATTGTTGTAATTTTACTGTTGTATTCTAGAACCATTTTACTTCTTACATGGTATAAACTATAATCATTGTTATACTTCTGAGCAAAGATAAAGAGTGAAGGCCTCTTACAAAAGCAAAAGCTATGATACTCCGAAGACCGGGAAGATGCTAAACCTACTGTCTTAAATTTTAGAAGACCCCATTCTAGAATTAATTTTATTTTATATATATTCGTCCTATTTCTTTGAAATTTACTAATACTAATAATTTACTACTCTACTCTATTTCTATATTCTAGCACCAACACCAATATTCATATTCAGCACTACGTCTATTACAAATTGTTTCATTTCAGATGAGCCGTCAAATCACTTGAAGGCTGTCGCTTCCAGCAAGGTTATGTTCAACAGATTTTATGCGATGTTCTGTAAGTGGCCCCGGCAGGACGTAGTAAACATCAAGGTAAAGTTTAAACGTCAATCCTTGAGCAGAAGGCTTATTACCAACCCTCACAAAGTTGACACGTGTTTTTTGTCATAAAATTACGTACTACATTTTTAGAGGCACAAGTTATGTAAAAAACACATTTTCTTGTGATGGATCCATCATCTTATTTGTTATCATGGAAAATTGGTAGCATGGGGGTGGTCTATATGGGGGCTTTATAAGAAAGCGATCAAAATTAGATGGGAATAGGCGCTGTTGAGGAGTGTAATTTATTAGATTTAAAATACTAGAGATACCTTTAAGCCCTTTACGAACGGATCGAATCTACAGTTCGAAATCCTTCTGTTCTTTACATCCTAAAAAGCGATTTAACGTTAAAAATTGCATGTCAAAAGCACCGCTACTGTTCATTGTAACATATTTTTGCAAACAAAGATATCCTATTCTTGTGTAAGTTTACATTATATAGTAAATATAGCAAAAATTTGTTCTGTACTTATATCCAAAACGATGTCAATATTAATCTGGACCGTTTACTGCCTAATTAGCATCAGTTGTGCATATACAATGGTGTGTAATGGTTCAGTACGTTGTATTAGCATAATGTACCGTCCCGTAATGTTTATCACCTGATTGCCCGCATATCTATGTAAATACACTGGGCTGACTGTTGACTATTTAGTCATTAGGTCGGCTAATGCTCCGGAGTAATGTTTGGCCTAAAATTGAGGATGTGAGACCATTTTTCGAAATAATAAGATAATCATTTGATAACGTGAATGGTATTTGCAGGTTTCGTACGTTGGGTAGTTTATGGCAACGGCAGATTGTCATAGCTTTAAAGACAGGTTTAGCTGCAATACGAAAATTATGTCCTGATGACAGAAGCTGCGTTAGGAATTTGAGCGATTTTTCTTCAAAGCTAAAATTGCTTATAATGTTTTATAGACTATTTAGCTTTGAAGAAAAATCGTTGTCAAAACTATTTCAGTAACATTCATAATAATATGATCTTCTTTTTATGGAATGTAACATAAAGATTCTATTTACAAATTAGTGCCTAATTCCTATTGAAGTAACAAAATAAATGATGTATCGCAGAATTTCACGAGCTGATAAAAACTTTGACCATAAAGCGCAAACACACAGTAATGTGTTTGCTGGACTTTCATCCTTAGAATACTTACGATTATAGTCTAAGAATTTGGTCGAAAAGACAATGAAGTTAGTCTATCAACTTTGGCATAAGGATATTGAAAATAAACAAAGGTTGACAATATGAAACATCAAGTTGCGACCTAATGAAAAAAGAGTTTTAAAAATAGTGAAAGCGAACACTTACACACTATCACCAAATTGTCTATGTAAGCCATTTATCAGATCGCAAGTTTTCACTTGGATGTATGATAAAAATTGAATATTCTGGCAAATGGAGACTCGCGACGCATTATCGGGTAGGGTGAGCCTTTGGGTGGGATTTGGGCGCGCGTCCGGAAAATTGCAACCCGAGATGATCGATGGTTGACCAGATGTCGTGTCGTGATTAGATGTTGCCGATGTGTAGCTGTGAAGGGTTAGCATGATCTATGTGATGCCTTTATTTAGACCGTTGATAGATACTACTTATTCAAATCGTTAAAAAAACCGGTTGCTAACTACTGTAAACCCAGAAACATAGCGCGCTTTTATAATAAGTGAGTCCATTGCATCCCCTAGTACAATTTCTTAATAGAAACTACTATGTATCTATCTACCTACTTTTATTTATTATTATAAGTCATGTACTTATGTTAAAGTTCCTACTGTCTTAAGTGTTGTTGTGTATAAATATTCTATTCTGTTTCTGTAATAATTTTAATTTTATGTAAGTTCTTACCAATAACTTGTACGTGTGGTTTATACTGTCAGTGTAAGTTGGTAAATAAATAAATAAATAAATAATGATGTTTTTAAAGCAAGGTATCGAACCAAGAATATTTTAAACAAAATATACACTAACGTACTGTAGTGCGTCTAGTATCAGATATGCTTCTAATTGTGTTACCAAAGCAACTCTTGATTACGCCTCCGAAGACCATACGCGTATTATTTTTATGTCCAACCTCATTCTACTCAACTTTCTATACACTGTAATGAACGTAGTTAGTAACTTGCCCGCATTTATTCATCACATTGATAGTTGAAAAAGACACCACATGAACAAAGTCATTGCTCGTAATTGGAAAGGAGAGTCACGATATAAATTTGCAACCTATACTATTAAGCCAGTATTAATGGCTTGTGTT
Source organism: Parascotia fuliginaria (assembly GCA_963082885.1). Classification (NCBI taxonomy): domain Eukaryota; kingdom Metazoa; phylum Arthropoda; class Insecta; order Lepidoptera; family Erebidae; genus Parascotia; species Parascotia fuliginaria. Next base: position 4,226,872 of record OY720182.1, on the reverse strand, counting down.
TCATTTTTCATTTTTTGATATTGATAACGAACCTCATCATTGGTCATGAATTAAAGAATTCGAAATCTAGAACACTAATATTGTAGTTACAACGTAAGGCATAAATTATGCGTGCGTCAGTACTGGGTACTTAGTAGGTAAAAAATACATTTTTAGGCTAATAATAATCTATTTACTTTTAATACAAATTATGAATGAAAAAAATAAAAATATTTTAATTAATTAGGTATTTGCTAATAATTGTTTTTAATCTTGTATATTTTGCATCCGTTTTTTGGTGCGATTGGCAATAAAACTTACATTTAAGCGTTACTTTTTAAGCACGTCTTAGTTGTAACCTACTTATTTTTATAATGTCATCCTCATTATCCTGTCAAGATTATAACAGTAAAAAAAATATTATTACAAAAAAGTCATTAATAAAAAACGACGCAATAATAAAAACGTAAGTATCTTACGCTTGATAATTTTGTTTTACGGCTTGGTACAAGTGCGAGAAGAATAACACAAGATAATATAACGATACTAAAACTTATGCGTCAAGGAACAAATGAGGTGTCATCATGTGTGGTTATAAACAAGACCATATATTTTCCACTGTCATAAAATAACAGCAAGTTTCTAAAATATGAATTGCTGTCGTTATTTCCCGAGTGCATTGAAGTCAGGAAGTCAGTAAGACGCTTGTCTTAAATTTAATAAGATAGCCAGATTTACAGGATACGTTTTTCAAACGCTTGGATAAGGAAAGTGTGTATGATTACAGCTTTAGAATTACATGCATGTGTAATGCAAATAGTAAAACGTCAGTTTGTAACTTGCAAGTTACACTAGATTTTTTTCTGTCGCTAAAATTCATATTAAAGTGACACAATTAAAAACTTAAGTTACGTTTTAACATTTGATAGTAATAAGAATCCTTCTTTATTTTCCAGGGTGCCGAGTGCGATTTGTTTTACGTTAACACGATCAAAACGTGTACCGCGTTTGGCTCTCTGATTGGTTAAGAGTTTGGAGCAGGCCAATCAAAGCACCGAACTGAATAAAAAATTATTATTATTGTTTTCAATTACTCTCAAAGCATACAGCTTACATACAGTTTTACCATAATTCAAAACAATGTCAATTCTCTGAGATGGATCAAGCACGACATTTACGACTTAGATCAAGAACCCAGACTATAAAAGATGTCAGTGACAAATGATTAGCTAACGCCATTAATTAAGAACACTTGAGTATTTCGCAGACATTCTCAACTTAAGACTAGAGGCGTGACACTCGAATCGGACGGCGGTAATTTAATAAACGGACTTCGCAAACTTGCAGGCTACAATTTACATCGTGCCTTGTTCGAAGCAAGTAACGCCTCTTCGTCTAACAGAGAATGAGACAATAAAACCAATGTTTGTGTTGAAACAGTCGTAGGAAACTTCTAGATAATTGTTGTTTACGATTGTTTATGTGTCGGTCATGTTAGTATAGGTAGTTTACTGCAGGTGTATTTGATAGTTTGAGGAAATTATAATAGAATTATCAACCACAAATGTTGGCTTTTTTATTACCAATAAAATATAGAAACTTGACAGATCGACTGATTTTATAGTAAATTGCCTATTCGTTTTTTACAGACAATTGTTAATACTCGCCGTTTTACAGTGCAGTAAAGGGTCTGGTAAACACTTCTATACTACCTACATACATTTATCGAACAATTAAAACTTAGAATTCTTTAGCAGCGCATTATGTTCTCAGATTGTACTTATTTATTTGGTCAAGTTCAGGGGCCCTACCATAACCTCATATAACAATTAATATAACCTTACTTTGCCTCTATCCTTGTTTTTAATGGTACAGAAAAGGACAAAACACAAAGTAACATTTAAATAATACTGCTATATGAGGTGGAGGTAGGGTCCCAGTACACTGAACAAATTTTCCGTCTATAGTTCATAAGTCATTTAGTAATCCACAAATACTGTAGGATCTTACTATTTAGTCGCTGATCTCGTAGTTCACTCGATACGCCTGAAGATTGTCAAAATGACATCATTTATCAACATACAAGTAGGTATATCGTATTACCAACATTATTCAAAGTGCGTATATTTTCCTGTTTACTATATATATTTAAGCTCACGACCGATGCCTTAACGTAAGAGCATCAAAGTGCTTATCTACATAACGAAACAAACAATTTGGGAGATACTCCTATATATAAACAGTCTATGTGTTTGATGATTCTCGGTTGAATGAAAAAATGTTTAGGTAAATAAGACAAATCGCATGAACATATGATAAGAACTGATTTCGATGTACGAGATACAAAACATACGCTAATTACGATAATCCTCAAAGCGCACCAACTTTGTAACAAACTAAATGGACAGCACAAAAAGTATTCTTTGAAACACACACGCTAATTGATAGTTATGATATAATTTATTATTATATTAGTTTTACAGACTGTGTCATCATTAAATGCTGCTGGAATTGAATGATGATATTTAATTGATTATAATTAAATTTTGTCAATCCTTGAAATAGGCAAGTAACAAACTTTTATAAAGTTAATGAAAGTTAAATTTTTCAAAAGAACCTACTTGAAAAACCATCGCAAAAATTCAAAGTGAACGCTTTAGTACTTACATGTAAGCACGTATTATGTTGACCAATTAATAAAGCACACACCGTATCGAGAGTTAGTTAATGAGTGAACTGGAGTGAATGAAATTGGAGAGAAATACTCTTTTAATGATACCCACTGTTATTTAGCCTCCAACGAACCTGTTAAGCAGTTCTTTTATCACGATAATTAGGTATTCCTACAATTTATAATTGTAAATGAGGTATCGTATGAGGAAAAAATATTTTAATAAAATATCACTTACTAGACAATTTATGCAAGATATTGAAGTCAAAGAATGAACGTCATCACCAATGAAAATTGTCTACGAATGTGTCAAAAAAATAGAGCCGTAAGAAGTGGCAAGTAACTCAAGATTTCTACAATACTAGGATATTCTGGCAGAGTAGTTCGGAAAAAACTTCTAACAATTGGAAAAAAAATGTAAGAGACACGTCTGCATTACATAATCGGTTTTAGGTCAAAACATTTCTGTAGTTAAGCCACAATCGATCGGTAATGCAGTATTTGCTTTGGCATAAGCATACTGTCAGCCACAAGTGTGATATGAGATGAGATCGTCACCCTAGATAAACATTTGCACGCTCAAAGATCTCATGAAAGCAAATCGCGACTAAATTCTGTTCTATTTATGAATCAAACAAACTTTTATTTAGTCGAAGAATTAGATTTAAAGTGATCACACGATACAGTTATTTTTATACGTCGATTTCATACCTAAAAATTACATACAGATTATGAAAAGCACGCACTTCTAACATGTAATTCGAGAAGAGCTGCACAAATTAATTCCGAGAGATTGAGCTAACTCGCTTGCTTTGTACTCTAATATCACATGCTATTGTTAACAAAACGAGCAATACTAAGTACTCTAATATAAGTACTCTAACTCAACCATTGTGGACGTACAGTGATGAGTTTACGAATAAATTATGAATTGGTTTAGTGTTGTTAGAATTTAGTATTTAGTTTAGTGTTGCGACTAGTCAACTGATAACGACTGTCTAATTGTAAAAGGTTTAACTTTAATTTGCATGTTTGAGTTTTAAATTCTAAGTAATTCTATTTCAATAAATGCTGTATTGTATTTTTTCTTAAACTACAATGATTGCACCAAAATATTCCGAATTGAATGATCTTTAGACTTTACCTGATTTTAAATTAAATGTGAGTTAAAATGACCAACTAACAGAAACTAATTTGACGGCTGTATATGCAAACCAATCTTCTATTATGTAGGTACTATCTGTTACGATTTATCTGCTACTACATTAACTATCTAGTACAATCTAATTATTTATAATTAATAAGGCTATATCTTAAGTCATAACTCTGAATATGATTAGCATACGTTACATATATGTTATGCATGTAACTAAAACGTTAATTATAACAACACTTGTAATCCAAATATTATAAGAAAATAATCTATTTTTATTTATATACATGTTATGCACGGCATCGCTCGCGCCTTAAATGTGTTTCGTCTCCCTCGAGAACCAAACCGATTTTCGGGATAAAAGTAGCCTATGTCCGTCTCGGCACTGAGTTTATCTCAGGTACATGCCATTTTTCTTGAAATCAGTATATTCGTTTAGGCGCTGAGTGGTAACAAACACACACACAAACTTTCGCATTTATAATTTCAGTAGGATTACTGTTTTGGCCAGAAAGTTATTTCTTTTACTTTAACCATATTTACTGTCAGCTGGACAACTTGCGTAGTAAAACTTGTCAATTAAACGAATAAAAAAGATTGGCACAAAGGTGGTATTGGATCTCCGGCTGTCTCACACCCTGAGCGAAACGCAAAATTTCGAATACCTACTACTACAATATACATCAAACTTTTATGATAGCGTAATATTTTTCCGATCGTACTTGCTTAATAATTCTGAGATAAAAATCTACAGACAATTTCTTAAGAATCTACTACCGTAAAAGTCAATTTAAACCAAAATTTCCACGAAATCCAAAACCATACAAATCACGGACAAAATAGAAAAGAACACAATGAACCAATGACAAGTATATTTAGTCTACAATCTCAGTCATCATGGCTGTTTCGAAATACTGTATTGCAGCGTCATAAAATACAAAATGGTTACCGATATCACGGCACATTACGCGTGTCGTCGGCGCGGTTGCGGCCAGCGAATTGTCACTGAGTTATGACGCGATACGAATTGCATGCTGCAGTGTCATCAGGTTACAGGTTACGTTCAGTTCGAATAGAACATGCGAGGGTTTGTTTCAAAAATGCTATAAGTGATTCGATGCATTACTTTTTCTTTATTTTATATAAGTATATTTCGGTTTGAGTAGATAAGCTAATAAGATTATATTGTGTACAATGGCAGAGAAGTCAACGTCCCGCCTAATGTAACCTCGGAAAAGCCGCTGCCTACTTTGAACTAATTTATAACAATCAAACAATAATTTAAAATTTAAATTTATCTATTGTACGTCCTCTTTTTGTCTTGCAGTTCTTATTCGTATACGAAGAGTATCGCAAAGTGACCCACCTTAGCATTCTCGACACCATTTACTTTAATTTCACTTGCTGACTATTACCTAGTATTCCACACCTCTATCTAAACCTACGTAAATTTACTCACACGTTGACACTGAAAGACTGAAGTTTACTAAGTCGACTGGATTGTTCACATTATGTAGATAGATATATGAATAAATTAGTAGGTATCACGCCGAGATGACAATGTCAAGATGCAATTGTTATGGAAGATCGTCGTCTTGAGACATTAATAAGAAGCTTTCTCGACCGAAACTCTACACAAAATTGTGAGAAAACATAACATAGGATCACACTCGTTTTTCTCCCGAGGCTTAGGTTAAAATAGTCAACAAACCTGTTACAATTTACCGGGCACAACTTCAGACTACGGACAATTACTGAGAATTTATCAACAGAAAATATATATAAATATAAATAAATAAAATATTACTTTACTCGAACCAGAAATCAAACACGAGATCTCTGCGCATCCACAGATGTGTACACAGTACACAGTATCGCAAAATTATACAATGATTAAAGATTCTACTATACCGGTATAAAAGGTTACCATTTTCCATTTGCATCCAGCAAACTGACTTTACTAACTTTTATAACTTTTTATCATAGATAAAATACCAGAGTTAATGAAATGTCTAGTTTAATATATTACTTTCTAAGTAGACAGTGACCTTATAATAATCTTAGAAACATGTACAAGGTTTTAAACCCTTTTAAGTGATGCATGTATCGCAATCAAACTTTTACTTTAGTACGTCTGCAAGAGAATAATGATAGACTTTTAAATGTAATTTTAACGCACGATTACAATCTTAAAATTTCAAATAATTTCAATGCCATCACATTTAGTTTGCCATTGATAGCCTTGATTACAACGTCTAAAGTTTAACTCATTACAATGATTATGTTCCTGAATTTATTTAAAAACAGTGCAACTGTTCCGCTGCATCATTTTATTAATGAGTACGATCATATATTCTATAAAATAGGCGAGATTAAATCAGACAACCCTGTAGACAATATGGTGCTAATAAATAAGAAAAAAAAACCTTTACATAGCGTTTACTTTAGCATAAAAATCCTCGAACAAAATAAATCTTCAAAGTTAGGAAAACAATATTGTATAATATAACGTAAACAAGTAATTTCAAATCCAAACGAGCAAAGAAATGGATGTTATCATTCAACAAATTTATGATTCTGAAGAAATTTGTTGATTTTAACACCTTTATTTGTTGAAAAGAGCACTTTGCCGTTAAAAAAATGGATAATAAAAAACAAATTAGCCACGGCCATATCGTGGATCTGCGTAATATTTAGGACCACTCACAGCCAAAGCAAAGTTTGCTTTGTAAATTAAATGTAAGCAGGGACAGATAAAAGTAGGGAGGTAAAAGTATGTACTTACCTGTTATATTCGGAAATGTTATTACCTACAATATTACACTTAATGTTTTTTACCAGATCTGAAGATGCTATTAAGCTGATGATATAGCTTTGAAATTAGATATTTATTGTGTTTGTGTAAGTTAGTTGAGAATGATTGGGAATTCTATGCCTCCTCAGCATAGAATTAATAATGGGTCTTTTATATCCCATATTTGTCAAAATAATAATATAATAGATAACAGAATATACGAGTTACGATTTTAAAAAATATTTTATTAATTTTACATTGATCCTGCCTTGAATTTGCCATACAGTATGACAAATTATGATCTTCTTTACTATAATATTATATACTAGATGTCCGTCTTCGCTTCGGTATGAAAAGTTTCATTTGGTATCACAACAAACGCCTACGGAAAATATCATAACAATAGTGCCGTAATTGAACTTTGAAATTCAGATTTACAAAGGCGCCTAAAATTTTGAAATTATAAAAATTACTGAAAATATATGTTAAATATAATAAAATACAGCCTATGTTACCCGTCCTATTTGAAGCTTTGTAAAGTTGAAGTTTATTTTTAAATCGGTTATGCAGATGTTGAGGTTGATCGGAACAAACAAACAATCATAGAAAAAATGAAATCTTTTCTTCTTATAATATTAGATTAGATTATACCAGCCTAGAATAAAACTATAGATAAAGCTGAAAACGCCAATAGACAACAGTATAAACCGTCTAAACCAACTCAGGCAACATAACCGATCTATCTCCAAAATCCAACTTTACCAATTTTCTCTATTCACTAATACAAAAGCAGAAAACATTGGCCCAATATGGGTTTTTTTGTTATGTGTGCCAGTCACACGATGCGTCGAATTTGTTTTACATAACTGCAGCGTTCAAAGGGATTGGTAACAGACCCGCGCAATTGCAGTTTGACTCAAATTAGTTGAGTAGGTTTTAACAAGATCCAACGGGGTTAACACTTTTTTCTGCTATAGTGATGTTTATACAGATATTTCAATAGTTGCATTTATTACCCAATATTTAAATAATGGACCTGAAGCTCGAAACTTTGCTTGTAACAACACTAACGAATGTAATAATTAGACTATCAATCAAACTTCTAAAACTATATAATATTTGATAACGATCGGCTACACAAAATAAGCATTAATAATCACATAAGATTTCGTTCGCACCATTTGCCGATTACTTGGCAACCCTAAACAGCCTTGGGGCGCGATAAAGTGCCCACATTCTCGTAAATTTCGATAGTTTGCGTATTTAGAACACATTCATTGGTAAATTACGGGATCCGTTAAGCTAAGAATACTGCACCTTTGAGACGCAGGATTATACAGAACTGATACTTCATTTCATTTATAATAGCTACTTTATAATAGCAGCGTGTTATTATGCCGCTGCAAGGCAAAAACTGCTTCGCGGACAGGGAGCTTGCTTTTGTAAGAGGAGACTTAGAAAATACTAAATTACATAACAATTTAAAATTACAGTTAATATGTTATACATACCATGATGTTAGTATCCGTTTCATTAATAATTAGAATGATTTTGCCACATATCCGTAGCCGGCATATGTGTAGTTCGGACATCCGGTTTCCGGGCCGTATTGGGAAAACTAGTAGCATACGTAATTTGCTTTAATATTTTTGTGATAAGCTTTAACTATAATTTCACATTGGATCACTGTTAGTGCGATATTCATCTATTTATCACATTTTAGGATGATGCTTCAAGCAATAGGTCTTATTCGACACCATACGTGTAAAAGATTTAATTACATGAATGGCGTATGCAGTCATAACAGTACAAACTAAATGAGACCTTAATGAATAAAGAATTTAATTCAAAGGTCCTAAACAAGAAAACATTACTGGTGACGTCTATCTTATCCGATTTACTGATATGGTGAATAATAGAATACCTTCGAATATTCTTTCGTTTCTTGATCAGTTTTTATCACGACTAAGTCGTTAATCAAATCATTTATTTAAAATAATACTATCTTCTTCGCGTCCACCAAAAACTATACTTGCGCATAACATATTAATAGTGTATTTTTCGATACTTATAAATTGTTTACGACAATAATATGAATTCGGAGGCTGTTTTTAACCGACTTCAAAAAAAGGAAGAGGTTTCTTAATTCGGCCGTCGTCGTTTATGAACCGATTTCGATGATTCTTTTTTGTTGGAAAGTAGATATCTCAAGTGTGGTACCATGATAAGGAAACCAGGATCTGATGATGGCATCCCAGGAAAATCGAAGGTTTTCGAAAATCGTACTGAAGACTGTTTTTTTTCATTAAATATTTACATTAATTTAGTTAATCAGAATTTTGAAGTTGGTGCCAAGTAAAATAATAACTAGGTAAGTACCTATAGAACAATGACCGTGTTTTGATTGCTAAGTAAATAAAAAATACTACCTACCACACAATATATAAGCCGGCAATAATGTGATGAAAAATAAAATAGTATAAATCACTGAAAATAAAGGTTAACTACAGGTACCGCACGCAAATAGGTTTACGCAATATTTATTAACTTATTTCATGTATCTAAAGATATATTGTGCTTTGAATATAACTTTTTAATCGCAAGCAAATTCAAGAGCATAACGTTAAATTACTGATTGTTAATCATAGTCAAAACGTAGTTATCTAAATGTACGTAAGTAATAAAAAAAATTTAACAACATTGAACTTTACACTTTAACAATAAGTTTTAATTTGTACTAACAATAAAATTTAGTTGCCACCTCCATTGTTTCAAATGTGCGCGTTTGTCCGTGCGTTATCAGTGGCTGTGCGCAGTCCATACCGTGTTTAGCACCGGTCATAGGGCTGCCCCTTGCTAATTGCATGTTTTATAGCCCCGATCCGGTTAATAGCTCTAAACTACGGTGTATTTAGGGAAATTACAGAAACGTTATTAATATTAGCAATTTTTTGGTAAATATAAAGTATAATGATAAATTATTCAATAACTTTTTGGTTTGTAGTTATAATTGCGATAATAATAAGACAACTGTCGTACTAATTGACCTATGCCAAGGGGTACTTTACAAAATACACACAGACGCAAAACATTTTTTGTAGATCAAGGAATTATTATAGGTACTGAAGTTTCGACGACCGTGTTAAAGCCTAAGTTTAATCCTTGTATTGAACAAGATTGTATTTGTCCTTGTATTGAATTAATTTCGTAGGTCACTAAAAATAAGTGAGACACTCGTCTCACTTTCACATTACGTTTCAAATATATATTTACCCTATTTAACATAAAAATTAAACCAAAAATAAAAAAGATAGTACGAATTCGATGAAATGTTTGCTTGCTTCAAACCCTTTCGCAGCTCGATTAAACTTCCAATCTAACCGGTTCTAACTCGATATCAGTATTCTACGTGGAAAGACAGCTATGAGATCTCTAAAACGCTATTCTAACTTCTTACTACTCTTAATGATTGTCATAGATATTCGTATCAGAGCCGGACGAACAATTGAACGTGCCTGGTAAAGGCATCGCGAATCAAATGTTTGTTCATTAAATCTATTTCTTTTCTGTCCATTTAACAGCTATGCGGTAGAATTTTAAAACATCAAAGATAACTTCTTAAAATAACTTTGATATTAAGAAAATAGGCGATTATATGCCACATTATATTAGTTGCTATGTAGATTTAATTGAAACGTTAAGTACAAGAGAAGAAGAAACAAAATATGGGTTTAATAATGAGTTTTTTATTCTATTCTGACAGTGTCTGTCTCGACAGGCGCCGCGCAATGCAAATTGCAAGTGACTGCTGTGTAAGGTTATGGTTTTGATTCCCACACGGCACAAATCTTATTAGATGCATAAAAATTCGTGCTGAGTCTAGTGTTATTTTCATATTTGTAAAGTTTCCCGCGACACAGTTTGTTGTAGTACGGGCAGACTAAATAATATATTGCTTTTCGTTACTGAAAATATTCTCCATTGCTTGAAATACGGGGCACCGTATTTTGGTCTTTAGTTTTATCCTGTTGATTTATTCAGTATTCAATAGGTACTGATTATAACCTGGGGTCTTAATTATAATGTATTAAAAATTCGACATGACAATGTGTGGATCACCCTAATTGTGGTCGCCTTTATCATTCAACAATATTGTTATCAGTATCTTAGGTTCTATGCTTACTCGAGACATATAATTCGGCGATCTATACATATAATAGCTTTGTAGTTTAATATTCGTAAAATCTACTGCGTCCCGGAGTTTGTTCCCTAGAGCATTAGTCCTTATTTTTACATAAAAAAGATGAATAGGTTCTGTTCAACATTTTTATTAAAGAATGTATTGTAAAACAAAATATATGAATATACAGAAATGTAGGTAAACATAGCTTAAAGCCTGTATTAACTTATATGATATATTATATTATTTAAGCCACATTTCTCACTTTGTAGAACTGTACTAAAATCATAAGTGTCCGAGATAGATATCTTTGTTCGTCTTTTATGTTTTCACGCAAGACCGCATAACCAAGTTTTATGTAAAAAGGGTACAACGATTGCTGATAACCCTGAGAAAACATGGGTTTCTTTTTGACATATAACACAGGAAAATACTTGTGTTTAGGGTACTGTACCTAATGGGTAAAACAGGACCCCATTACTAAAGCCCTGCTGTCTGTCCGTCTGTTACCAGACTGTATCTCATGAACCGTGATAATTAGATAGTTGAAATTTTCACATATGATGTATTTCTGATGACAATATAACAACTAATACTAAAAATATAAAAATAAATATTTAAGGGGGCTTCCATACAACAAACGTGATTTTTTTCTCGTTTTTGCTCGATATTAATAACGGCAACTGGGTAGACGCTTGAAATATTCACAAAACATTTACTTTAAAAATAAATATTTAAAATAAAATAAAACAAATATTTAAGGGGGTCTTCCATACAACAAATGTGACGTTTTTGCCGTTTTTATAGATAATGATACGGTTCCTACACCCATTGCACTTCAACAAAGGAAAATAACCCAAAAAAAATTGGCTCCACTATGTTTGAAATGTAACTCCGTAACACAAGACTTAAAGCATTGTTTTCAATACAATTCTAAAATATGAAAAAGTTTTACATCAAATACTAAAAAAAAAAACATATGCAACCTCACTGATATCTAAATGATCCATTTATTTTAAAATATACACGTAAACTAATTAAAACGAAACAATACAGTTAATTAGAGGAGTAAATTAACATGATAATATTAAGAGAACAATGACCACTTCACTTCAGATTTTAGATACGAACTCAGGGCTTATGTAACCCGTTTGCAAATGTTCTTAACTTTCTGTCGGTACTTTATTAAGACTCACTTTGAAATTTCATTTATTTTGAACCGATTTCATTCCAAGATTTCGATAGCGTAGAATTTTCAAATCACAGCTCATCTCAATGCCTGAGAAATTTAAAAAATCTATAAAAAAAGTTAAAATTAAATACGATATTGGTTATTTATATTTAGTGGGTACCTAGTTACCTACAGTTTGCTTTGGAATGCTTAGTTGGTTTCAGCCTGAATGAGTATAAACAACCTGGTCAGTATTTACCCCCTATAGAAAACTTTACTTCTACTACCTACCTCTAATGTGAACCTAACACGTTCAAAAAAAGTAGCTATTTTATCGGCTAAATATACAAAGCTTTTATACAAAACATTCCATTCGATTTGCCACTAAAGCTATCTTGATTATGTCCCTAATAAGACAACACTGTGATAATCTAAGACATTGATAATGTATCAAAATAGTTAATTTAAACGCACTACAAAATACAGTGAATATTACATTATTGTGTCAAAGTTCCCGCCACAATTGTTGTCTATGGAAACAAGGCTGAATAGTGATGCGGGTGTATTAGACAAAATAACATTTACATTTACTCTGACAGATGAAACGGCTTCACACATCTCATAAGTGAAAGTCTCTTTGATCCGAGCCCTTAAACTGTTTGTCCGATAATAAAAGCCTCCAAGATGCGACTACTTCCAATTAGTCGTATATGAACTTAGATTGCAAAACCTAAATATGTCTTAAATATAATAAAGTAATTAATAATGCAAAGATATTAACAATTCTAGGACACATTTACTGGAAACCATCTAAATTGCCTTTTTTTAGATTAATAATTGCACCTAGCACATAGACAACATTGTAATTTGATCCTTTGTATACAAGCTGTATTATTACGTAAGGTGTAAAAACTCGATTCGATCGATCGATTAAATTTTACGATTTGTAAATGGTGAATAATATGTTTTCGAACAGGACTTCAGTCTGTCTTCCGCCCTTGAATAGTGAGAATGGGCTTTAAAAATAATAGATTCATTGTTGAACAAAGTTACTCAATATCGACGATTAATTATTAATTACCTTATTCAATTCGCATTGACAAGTTTTTAAAGAAACTTGGAAATATTGTAGACCGAATCGCCGACTGCTCTACTTTTTAATTTATTAAAATTTTATTCTACTAAGTTTTTGTAATGCCTAAAATATTTACTTTTTCACACTAGTTTCCTGCTATTTGTCAAGACTTTTTAAATATCTTGGTAACATACTATGATTATATACCAAAGCTGATTTACCTTTAAAATCCAGTCTATTGCTATAACATATTATATGCGAGAAACAATATGTTCAGAGAAATTAGATATTTTAGGAAGACGGCCCGTAATCAAGTTCAGTTTAACATCGTTTGGCGATTACTGCGAGATTGTAAGACGAGAAGTTGAGACCCAATTTAGCATTTCCGTGGTTTCCAAAACCTTGTTAGTGTGCCGTATCAAAAAACCCGATATTATTTTACCCGTTTGTGATCCAAGGGTAAGCACAGATGTATAAAGTTCAATAAGGGTCTGAGTTCTTGACGGACAAATTATGGACCTTTTAGCCAGCTGTGGTCACTTTCAATCTATTGCCATCTAAAAAAAATAACATTAGTTTATTTTATTTCTTTTTTTTATTGTCGACGATAACAGACAAGTCAATCACCGCTATAGTTGTAAGGTAGGTAATGTTTGTAACTGCTAATCAGAGTTTTACTAATGCCTATCTCTGAAACACAATTAAACCGTCGTAAGTTTCGAACTAACCTCTATCTTCTAAAATTATCCTATTAGGCTTTCAAATTAATCAATTGTGAAATGGACAAAAACAGATATAATAATAATTTGACACTAAACGATGTCCATATACAATAACTGGAACATTCTTTAAACGTAAATTTTACGTAATCAATTTTGACATGGAATCAACTAGACCACAACCAAGCAATGTGCAGTCGCTATTACATGGAACTCCAACCTTCTTTCATGGCGCACGTCCCAAGCGTTTTGCAGTGGGTTCATTAGCGGAGAACAGTTCATAATTTAGGTGCAAAATGCAGTTCTGGCTTGAATATTTTTATGTCATTTTTTCAACGTGCATCTTGTGTAAAATTAAGCTTTACTTAGTAGACTTTTTACAAAGTTTAAGCGTGTTTACAAAAATGAAATTAGTACTTAATCTACAGTAAAACGTTCTAAACGTTGCGAAGAATAAACACCAAAACTAAAGAAATAAATTTGTTGTAGTTTGCCAATTTCTATCGCGGGTCTTTTAAGTGGGGCGTGAAAAAGTATCTCATAAAGCCACCATATCAACAGTTTCATAAGTTTGTTTTTGTGGGAATCGCACGTAGGAGGATCAATATAGTCGACTGTACTGTCACAGCAAATGTTTTCAGGCGGTACTATTATATAAAACAGTATTCTTTCGGCCTGTGTATATAAACAAAATACTTGGTTGTAAGTTACATGCACAACAGTTTCACGAAACATGCCTATTCTATATTGGTTCAATCAACCCCTTTCGTTGTTCATCGACGTATTCGGATACTAATTAGCTAACAATACAATTAATTGCATGTGATACCTAATTAACGTTATGAGTTGGTACGTGATATTAACGACTGTTTAATCAATGATCCGGAGACAGTAGTTACATAGGTAGTGCAGATATTATTACGATGTAACTTTTGATCGGTTCGACAGAAACGTCGTAAGTGCAAGACGAAATTACAATAAAACGCCTTGTGTGTATCTTAAATTAGAACTCATGTTCCTGTAAAATATTTTCTCGTAAGTATTTAATGTTTTAGGTAAAAAGAAAGTACATACCTAGTTAAGATTTTGAAAAGTCACATTTAGTGATTGTGTCATTAGCTGCTGGTACAAAATTTTCTTTTCTTTTTCACGTATGGTGCCAAAGGTGAATAGTGGTGCTACTGAATATGATGATGATGATATCTATTCATTACAATAAACCATGAAGTGATTGCAGTTACAATTTACAATTGCTAGAGAACACGATATTCAATGGGTAGAGCTTTAGATTACTGAAGCTAACAGTGATTGCCAATATGTGAAGATATTATCAGAGACCTAACGTACTCTTCTGTGAAGTTACATACATACTGTGTTTAAAAATAAAACTAATATTGAAGTCAACCCTAACACACATAAACATTAGCATATAAATAATTATCATGTGTCATAATGTTGCCATCGTTTCTGAATTAAACTAAACTGTTACAAAACCGAGGGTTGCCAGTTGTAAATTATAATTTTAAATAAGCTGCTTATGAAGTCGGTTCGTACGTTTATGCATTCTATATGAGTTTTGCTACACACACTGAATTTCCAAAGCCGAAGAGTCAAATCGCTGGACCAACTAATTTGGTAGCGTGTATGTCATAAACATGGATGTTAAGAGAACTTCGTGACGAACGCCTGAATTGTAAATTTTTAATTTTGTATTTAAACCTCAGTCTTACTGGACATGTTACCAAAGAAAATGGTTACTCTTATTTCTGTCACGAACAAGTCTTGACCTTGTTAGAAGTACAGATGTGCTTACGAAATATGTATAAATACAGTCGGTCCAATTTAAAAGATATAAACATCAAAAGGGTTGTAGGTTACATTAATTTAACATATAAACATATTTTCAAAAGGGTTGTATGTTACATTATCTTTTAGCAATAGACATGCGATAACAAAGGCCCTTAAACAAAACGTAGGAAAAGTTCAGGTGTGTTTTTATTAATTTTTTATTATAAATGACAGCGGACGAGGTAACAACTAATTTGATAGTAATTAGTATCTGTCATTCGTGAAGGGTTTACATCTCTCACCTAAATCTAGCATATAGGCAGAACATATTATTAAAATATAGCCCCGATTAAATGATTAAAATTGAAAACCACGAAATATAACACTAAATGCCGACGTTGCCACTCATGACGCGTAAACGCTCTAAAAACAATTAGCAGCATCTTGGCTACAGCCTGCTGTAAAAGAAAAACACGCTCTAGTTAGGTACTTGCAGGTAAAGTAACTAGGATCTACTACTATCTTCATTGCTGCCCACAGAACAAAATCCTTAGAAAATCTGGTAGCCTTTACCAAAATATAAAAAAAAACAATAAAATTGTAAAACATAAATTATGTATTATTTTGAAAATGATGTCGGACAAAATCACATTAATAATCAACCGTCTCGTTAGCTCGTGAGTTGACTACCTCAATCGACTCATAGACAAAGTTACAATTCGTTATTAACTTTTAATGTGAATTTCAATGTGACAACTCGCAACTTTCAAACCCTCGAACTTGTATTCAAAAATATTTCCGTAACTTTTGGGAATTGACACTTTGTTCAAAAATGTTTTGTATTTTATACTTATTGGTGACAGAAACCCTGTGTAATTGTAGAAGATACCTATTGAAACAAATTGTTATATAATTTATTATATCCGCAAGTTACAAAGCGTGTAACAAAATGGCTGTTGTCTCTTTCGAGAGGCTCGTTAAGTAATTTTTATAATAACGCAGTAATTGTGTTACAAAAAATACAAGGCTATAGCAATAGGTAGATAGTCGCCCTAATACATGAGTTACGTAGTTTCGAACCGCGTTAAGAAGAAGACATAAACGTTTATTATGTAAGCACGGGAATCAACAGTTGAATGTATCTTTTATGTAGCATCGTTTAATGGGCTACCGACATTTTGTATACGTACCACAAGCGGCTTGCGGCTTTTAAGAGATTTCGTGGCAACATTCGCCAGTTAATGCCTCATTTTAATTACAAAAACAATAGCCAAGCTTGCGAGCATGAACGTCTAAGTATATGTTTTATGTTCGACGCGGTACTTGGCCGTGCTCGAAGCCAACTTTATGGGGAATGCACTTAATGTTTACAGCTCCATTACTGCTTAGCCCCATAAGTGTGCAGGTGGACTATAGCTTTAAAACTTCAATTTTAAGCAAGGAACTATAATTTTAATATGATTCAAGTAGAAACTAAGTAAGGCTGGTGAATTATGTTGTAAATAGTATAGGTTTTTTTTTGCTGTCGCGTAAGTATGGCGAAATTTTGAATAGGCTAATGTAGTCAAAATTGCTACAATGTTTTAATAGGACTTCAGCACTATGGTTAACTCCCTCCTTTGCTTATGTCTTACAGTGAAGTCTTCAGTCTGATTGAATATTCTAGAGTACTTTGTAATTTGCTGATGTTTAGCTTAAAATTGTCAAACTAGTAAGATTTATCATATATAGGTAATGCACTTTGGACGTTTTTAATACTAACAACAACAGTGTACTCGGTAAAATCTCAGTATCAAATAAAATGATAACAAGCTCGTTGCCAAGGAAATCTGTCTACAGGCGAATTTCGACCTACTCGCATTTAGATGGATTGGCAAAATAAGCTTATGGTCGGTCATGATCATGATTCACTTGGTTCGATAGTACACATGAAAAAATTACCATGAATTCAAGATGATACAGAACACATTACAATAAGTATTATTATAATTTTTTTTTTTTTTAAATATTTAACAATAAGTATTTGTTTTTTGCACATAAAATGTAGTAATAAATCAATTAAAATGTTAGTTTCTAAAGTCCTTTGTACAGAACTAAATGAAATGTTTTATGCTACAACCTACCAATACTTGTACAATATGCATACACAAGAATACCGGACAATAGTTTGATGCCAACACACGTTACCGATTAATCCACAGATAAGCCACCATTACACTAATCAACTATTTCATCGATTATTTTACGAATGCACTCCAACCAAACTGATTGGACAATATAGTGGATTAGAATTAGTTTATGCTGGCTTTTAATATAAGTATGCAATAAGGCATTTGACTACAAATACCGATCAAATGTAAAGAGTCTTTATTCTTCCACTTTCTTGGAATTATTTAAATTTGTATCCTATCATGACTCGAAAGCAATAAATAGATCGTAATTTGGAAACAGTTTCGTCGATATTTGTCAGTCCGTAGGTTTGAAAACTCATTCAAAACGAAGACTTTTACGATTCTATCAAACTTGTACCTATTTATGTAAATAATTAACTTAGTTGCGAACAAAAAGACACTGTTTTGTACAGTAAAATTAACGTATAATTATAATAAATGTTTTGGGACTATTAACGCCAATTAGTAGCCTACTTATTGTAAATTTGTAAGGTGTAAAACTTTGTCGTTTACTTGTAATAATTTATGTGTATTCAAAAAAATATGGTAGTAATAATGGGTATTCAACATAATTACGATAGCATGGCAACACCCGTATCATTTGTCAATGCTAGATGGTAAGGTATGTCATTTTACTGCACCGGACAAACAAAATATTTTTTTTATATTTCTAGACGCATTCTATACTTAAGGTTTTGTAATGATTATTTTATTAGTTGAGTTATTTTATCATATTTATATTATAATAATTGAGGTGTCTTTTTAGAAGAAGTTTATCTACTATGTTGTTATGAGGTGTATATTGATAACATGAAACAAAAAAAAACATTGGCGAGTCATGTTTAGTGAACTGATACTAATAAAATAAATTGGACTATTAAAGTTTGAATATTGGAATTGGACTGAATAAAATGGAACGCTTATTAGAAACGCACGTGTTGTTATAGCGTTAAAGTTTCAGAAATTCCAACCGACTATGCAAATTTGGCCATGTAATTTCGGTTTAGGACATATTATGCTCAGCTGATGACGCTTAGTGTCGACGGAAAGCTTAATTTAATAGAACATATATTAGGCTATTACACTTTATATACTAAAATTTTATTAGTGAAATTGATAGTTACACGAATTCCTTTACGAAATGTTAGTAGTAATTTGGACATAAGTGTAAAAGCTGTCAACATAATGAATATAAAAATTAAACTACGAATTAATTTATTTAACACAGCGACTAGCGTATACAGACGTACCTACATTACCATTATTATTGTACATAAATAGGTGTAACATAATATTGTTTTATAGGTATGCTGATCGTGTACGTTATTAGATAAATAAATAAAATTGTCTTAGAAAATAGAGTAAAAAAGACAAAACACTCTGCTTAGAGCTGAAAGGGCAACCTCTTCTACTGCCAATAAAGTGTTTTCATTTAGTTTTTTTTTATTCAACATTACCTACTTAATACCTTTAAGTTTAGTGCCGCACTACAGTACTGCGCTTATTTTATTATTCATCGTTACCACACCCTAGGGCAGGATTTCTCTGTCTATCTATAAGTAATTAGATCCATATGTATAGGTGTCACTGCATAAGATCCACTTAATGTCAATTACACGAATGGCATGGCGTCAACCAACATAAATGACATCAGGTTGAGGTTGCCATATAAATAGAAATTCTGACATAAATATGGGCAATATTTAGGCACTTTTTTACTGTCTGTTTTTTTACACGAAAATAGAATCGTTTTCTATAAAGTAAATATTTTATTTGCCAGTGCAGTATATCAACCAAAACCACAAATCAGTTTGTAAAATGGCAGAATATTTTGGACTGTGTTGTTTTGTTGAGCTTTATAAAGTATTATGATTATGATATTTGTTTTGCATAAAAAAACATGGAACAAACACAAAGCATTGACTCATAGATTAATTGAATAATAATTTAAAAATATTTTTTTAGTTTTAACGCTAAATTAATATTTTAAAATGTTACCATATTGAAACAATATTCAAATATAGCAACACTATTAACCGAGCAAGGTACATAACATTAAGTTATTGCGGGTACGACTTTTAATCACCCTGAGTGATTGTTTCCGGGAATCGGCATTTGATTTGCAAATGTAATTATTTTGTGTTACGTTTTGTACTAAATTACAGGAATATGTCACATTTTCTACAAGTTTACGCACATATGTAATGAATTCTAACGAATGTTGCTAATTGTTCATTAGTCAAAACTATTTAAACCAACGTAAAACATTACTAAAATTGTAAAAAATAAGGCCGGTAGCGACATTCGCACTTAGTATTTAGGCGGTCTATAATATTAATATGTACATCTGAAACTTGGTAAAATATTGTAGTTTTATCTACTTATTAAAATGAATTTAACAATATTATAATAGTCTTAACGTGGTAGATTAAATTATTTTCTCTAACTAGGAGTTTGAAGGGAGATAAATAAATAGCATTTACCTATAAACATTATAATGATTTAAGAGCGTTGACGCGTCATGAGTGGCAATGTCGCAATTTAGTATCATATTTCGTGGTTTTTAATTTCATCATATATTCGGCGCTATATTTAAAAAAAATGTTTATTTTAAATGCTATAATTAGGTGAAAGCTGTATAAAAGTAAGTAATAAAGCTTTACATAGAAAATCATTCAAAACAAACAACATTTAAAATATTAATCCATTCTAATATTATAAAAAACTCTGTCTGTCTGTTACGCCTAAACCACTAAACCGATTTCGATGAAATTTGGTATAAGGATAGATCAAACCTCGTGAAATAACATAGGCTTTTATAGCAAAAAATAGGCTTAAAGGGGTTGAAATAGGGGATGAAAGTTTGCATGTAAAATCATCAATGTATGTTTTAGAGATATAACTGACATTCACGGCGAATCTGCGGGCAACAGCTAGTGTAAAGCAATCAAAGATACAACTATGCCTCAGTTACATTTCTTTTGAGCTGTAGATAACTATGAGTAGGCAGACAACTAGAGCTCACCGTCTGTAATTTATTTTTATTTATTTATTTATCAACTTTATACATACAATATGTAATGGCGGACTTAATGCCTGAGGCATTCTCTACCAGTCTACCATAGGGTGATGCAGAGATATTTCGAAGCAGGTGCACAAATAAATAAATTTAGAGTTGAGTAAGAAGTACATTATTTGCATAATATATAAATATATACTACACATAACTACATAATAATATATATACCTACATATATAAATATATAATAATACACACAATTTATATAAGTACATATTAATAAAAATTAACAAAAAAAAATATATTTATAGAGGAGATGTGACAATACCAGAGCTGTTTACCCGTATTTTAAAAACATATTTTTAAATTTAGAATCTTTTCAAAATGATATAACTTGATTTATGTTACTAATGTGATAATTCAAATTTGGAATGATAGAAAATTGAAAAATCAAATTATACCGCCAGCGCCGGTCACCGGTGACAATTGATTTTCAATTATTGTATCTGCTTGCATGACGTTCAAAGTAATAATACACATAAAGAAAAATATAAAAGCTCAAAAATGACGCTATCTTACCTAACAGTTCTACTAGAGATTCTACCTAATCTTAACCGTTAAAAGCTACAATAGAATAAATTCACAAAGCACAATAACATATGACACGTTTACATTGTAGCTACATATCACGCAGGAGCGTATTCCTGCTGTCACTTCTCTCATAGTCAGCTGTCACAGAACACAATACAATTCTACAACACAAGCCGACACCGTGTTCACTGACACAAATTACATTATGATATTAAACTCAATGACGAAGCCAGTTTTAAATCTATCTATCTATATTATTATATGAAGCGAAAAAGTTTGTTTCGTTTGTTTGACGCGGGTGAAACCGCGCTGCGGGAACCTAGTACTAGCGGAAGAGTTTGTTTGTTTGTTTGAACGCGCTAATCTCTGGCACTACCAATCGTATTTGAATAATAGTATTTGCGTATTATAACCTAGTTCTTAAGAAAGGTTGTTTGAACGCGAGGCTATGTAACATCACGCTACTAGCGACGAAAGCAGAGCAGTAATTAACGACGCGATTGAAACCGCACCGTGGGAAGCTAGTAAGGAATATTAAGTATTTATTACAAAATATTTCTATGCCTATTTTAAAAAATAAAGAAAGGGTTATAAAATATTAATGTCTGAGTTGAAATAAAAGGAGTTTAATAATAACATAATATTATTTTATCTAAAGATACCACAATGTCACGCGTGAAAGAAGGCTGACAATATTTAAAAATACGATTCAATCCCTGGTTGGAAACCTCTTTAGTAAAATATAGAAATTGACAATTATGGTGACAGCTGTGAAATGAGTTTATTTTGTTTCTAATAGTATTGGCACCTGAAAGTTTTCACACAAACGTAACTTACTAACCACAACTATAAATAAAAATTTACGTTTAGGTAAACTTTTTAGAGGCAACTAATAGCTACTTACCAAAAGCGGTTTTAAAACAATTGGGTTAAAGTAATCTAACTATTCATCGAGATAATAAACAAAAGGAACCTAATAACATATAGAAATCACAATGGCGGCTAAAGCCGTTACGTCAGAGTTTCTCAAAGTTCTAAGAACTAGAAATGCAGTTTCTGCTTCAATGCACCGTGAAATAAAATATGGCGAGACGCTTGGGACGTAGCTCGCAAACTCTTAATTGAACAAAGTAAATATCTGATTTATTGAACGTTTACATAATTTGACTATATAAGTACTTATCTACATTTTTATAAAGTATTTTTTAGAAGAACGGGGGCAACAATAATTTATGACAGTCTTATCAGACTATCTAATTGCAAAATGAGTGAGTACCTAGAGTTTGCAGCACTAAAGGAAAAACCTAAATCATTTATATTTTACTAACGCTATAATGATAACAATCTTGGGTTGCAAACAATATTTTTAAACGATTTTTATCATTATGTACAGTGATAATCGATACAAACAAAAACATTTTATAGCACTATTGTCATCTAAAAATATCTCAATGCATAGGTTAGGTAAAGTTCCATGTTTCTTTACAGATTTATTAAAAAATACCTAAAATAAAATACCCAAAAATACCTACGTGTTGTGTACCTAAATGTGTAATTCTAACAGGACAATAAATTGGGCTCAAGCTTGTGAAGCAGGTGTCAAAATAATTCCGCAGCAGGACACATTATTTCATCCCGTGACGTGGCGCTAAATGTAAGAATTTATGCCAGGGGGTCGGCGGGCCGCCAGAGGGAACATCAATCTGCCAAATGGTGTAAATCACAATATGGACCGCGGTTAAATATGTGACGCCGCGGATTTGCACCAGCACAGAGGTGAGAATAGGTTAGCGCGGTTTTACTAATTGATTCTTTTTGAAATTTTTTTTAAACTACGACCGGATTATGCGGTTAAAAAAAATAGGTACGATAGAACACCAATCTCTAAAACCGTACACGCGTTAAATATTTAAAAAGCTGTATCAAAGTAAGTGCAATCTATGAAAACAACATGAATATAGCTGCAGAGCTTGCTATAATTTTTTTATTCCATTACCTTTTTGTGGGCATACATATAATAAAAGAAGCTAGGTGGCGAGCCTTTCCTCCCTGTGACTACGGTGATATTAAATGTAAACAACGCTCCCGGCATTTCACATTTATGAAAGCAGATCGAGTAAAACACACGTGGCCTTATAAAGTTATAAAAGTTCTGTTCGATACGAAAATGATTCAATTTGGATTTTATATTAAATTATTCTGAGCGGTAAAAAAAATGTTTTTTTTTATCTGTATCCGGTATTTTATGAGATGATGGTTAGACACATCGTTGTTTCTTTTGTTAGCATTTACATGATGAAGCTCCTGGTAGATGAACTAGCTGGAGTTTTGAGACGGTATTGCGTCAATACTTACTTTTATATTTAAATTATTCCTCTTTTGTTTTCATAAATATCTGATTCTCTGACAAATAATAGGTACAGTAGGTATAATTATAATTTAAAATGTGTAGTCTGATC
The DNA here is from genome assembly GCA_963082885.1 of Parascotia fuliginaria. Taxonomy (NCBI): domain Eukaryota; kingdom Metazoa; phylum Arthropoda; class Insecta; order Lepidoptera; family Erebidae; genus Parascotia; species Parascotia fuliginaria. Next base: position 4,203,102 of record OY720182.1, on the reverse strand, counting down.
CATTTTTATAACAAAGCAGTGAACAGATGATTCAAAGAGAACAATAATATTTTTGTACTATTGTATTTTTACCGCTGTATGTATATTTTCTATGTGAGAGAAAACAATAAACTCTTTATTATTATTAATAAATAGAACATAAATGAGTTGCGCTAAAGCCCAAACCGTATTTATAGTAAATAAGCCACTCTGGTCGGCGACACGGCGGGCGACGACACTGGCAAATATTCAGAGGCCAACAGGTTCCCGCCAACGTCATCCGTCTCTACCCGCAACTGTGACATAAATCCGGTGAGGTGACGTCACGGAAATTGGGAATATCCGGACACCTCCCGATCTGTTTGTCACCACCGCCACGTACAACTGGCTGTATTATTGCAGCATTGACACCCTAGTCACGGTTCGGGATATTAGCTCAGTTTGTTGTTCAACTAATAATGGGAAATCTGATGTAACGCTTAGGCGCTGATAGCGGAATTTGAATTTGTAGATGCTATTTTGAGATTACGGCTGGGAAATCAGTATCGATAACATTGGACTTGTGATTGGCCTAGAAATAATAACAGATAGGATAATAGTAGGTACCGTCTAAAACCTTCAGAGGTATGCAAAATGTGACAGCTAACTTAAAGTTTTATTTTCGAGAACGTGGTGAACTTCTTATACATAGAGTACATTTAACGAACACAAAATACACGTAGACGTGGAACATGTTTATGGTCTCACTCCTACTGCAACGGCCTCCACAACTCTTTACTGAAGCTAGAAGGTAGAGTGTTAATATTGCATAAATTTGTAACTTTTATCATTAAAAATTATTTTTAAAATCATTATGCAATAAATACCTACAAGTAAGCTCTTCAATTTATACCTAACTGCTAAAATGATACCAAATATTGTTAGTACGTTTCACCTGACAGAACATAAACCATTTTAAATAGTGTGGGCGTTTTAGAGTAGGTATCAACAGGTAAAAAGTAAGAAAGTACAATAGATATACTTTTTAGTAGAAAACAAAGCTAAATAGGCGAGACATTTGACACTGGCATAAAACACTCGGCGTTCTTCAAGGCGGGACGAAAGTTTATCTTAGTAGGAAACAAAAGAACAATGAAAGGACACCGGAACACATTGCCGACTCAAGGAGTTTTTACTCGACTTTGTGCTTTTTATAAGTAAAGATATTTAAAAAGAAAGTTCTCTCTTTCAGTTGGAGTAACATGTTTTATTGTTTCAAATTTTGAATTTGAAACATTCGTTCTAGATTATTCTGGATGTTTTATGGCAGTAGAATATGTTCATAGTTTAAAAGGTAGGTCTACAGATCAAATTGCTTTAATGCCAAACAATATTGAAGTAAGAAAACAGTTGGCTATCAAAAGATTTAGAATGCCTCTATATAATTTTAAATATTTAAAAAATATCCAACATTAGATGCGATTTTTTATTATTACTATATTCTGATGTTATCTATTTTATAACGTATTAAAAAACTCAGCATTTAATCTTCTTGATTTTTGGAGCATGCAAAATTTTTCATGTTACAGAATTGCAGATTTTAAACCACCGAAGGTTAACGGGACAATGTCGACAGGGCATTAATTAAAAGCTTCATATTTGGCATTGGGGGAAAATAAATTGTTAAATAAACTTCATGGTAACAAAAAGGGCATAAAAGTGCGAGGCATTAAATACAATTGCTATTTTGTTTTCCACAGCAACTAAATTTAAATTTGTTCACTACCAAATTGTCACATACAATAGGTAATGTGACATTTTGTTTCACGAAAGATGGCTGTTATTTAATTTTATTTACATAAAATTTGTTTATCATAGCATATACCTAATACTTAGGACTATTAATTTACCTACCTACACTTGACACTGACAAAAATAGTTGATATATTGGTCGGTTAAGAAAGCAAAAGAAATAACCAAGTTTCCACAATTGAAATTCAATTAATCAATATGTAAAACTAGAATACTTTAAAAAGTTTAACAATACTGCGAATAAAATTAATGTACCATAAAACAATAAAAACGGTAATGTTATTTTCACCCGTTTATTTACGGCCAGTGTATAACCCTTTTGTCTTCTAAACGCCATTTAACCCTTCATTGAAAGCTAAAGAAGCGCGCCTTTATATCGGCCTAACAGTGATATGATTACCTAAGTGAACCCCTGTCTTCCTACTTCATTAATCATCAGCGATTTATCATAAAAGGGGCTTGTGCTATTGTCTTTGACCCACAATGGTGGTAGCATGACCACGTAAAAAAATACAACTGTCACATACAAGGGAAAGTAATGGTAACTATCATGAGTAAAAAATTTTTACCCAAAATGTGTTGCGAATTCCTTTTGAGCACATTTTATAAGAATAGATAAATGGTTCACCGAAAAAGTAAAGCAGATTTCTTTTTTATTTAGAAACCGAAAAACTGTTTGAACTTTGTTCAAAATGTTTGTATCTACTTCTATTTTAATCTAGATTGTCATTTACCTACTAAGTAATTTGTAGTAGCTACTAAATAACTTTATTTTGTGGGTTTAACTTGCGGCTATAAAGAATAGAGAATCTAGGTAAGTACCTACTCGTACGGTACTTACCTAGATTTAGAAAAAAACAATTCAAAAATATCTAAGTATAATTAAACAGTCAGTCCTCAATTTCATTTGAAAACACAATTTGGTGAACGTAGTATCGTTTCCAAGGGAAGCGTTTGGCTGTTCTGTGGCCGCGACCGTAGCCAGCTTGACATTTGTCGTGAAGTCTACACGTCCCACCCCTTTCTGATACACTTTTTGCCCGTTAAATCTGACCGTTGACTGGCCCAGTGCTTTTTGACTGTTATGCTGTGCGTTGTGTACTTATATTTACAGTATATTGAATATTTAAAAGATTTTGTAGTTTTTTCAGTCTTATCTATCATCTATCATGATTTTGTGGTTTTCCTTGTAGGAGTCTTGAACTAGATTCTATACTGGTCCAACATCAGTCTGGTCATGCAGAGAACAATTGCCTACGACAAATCAACCACCCGACATCGGAAAAAAATATTTAATAAGTTTTTATTTTAGAATAATATGTTTATTAATAAATTTAATAGAACTGAAAGAATATGAAAATGGATCCCTTAAAACCTTATTAAAAAATAAAATACCTTCCAATGATTTAGTAAAAATCGGGGCGAAAATATTAAATTTTAATTTACCTGGCACGACGTCCAGTCAACCACGGGTCCGCTCAAATCGATCGTAAAGCAGATTAGAGGGTTCGACAAGGAGCCATCACAACGAATTCGTGTCAAAAATTAATTAAGTCCATCAAGGACTAAATGCGGGGGTGTTGCTTTAGCCGAACGCCGTATATATATATTATGTATGTAAGTATAGAAGAAATTTAGGGTGACATGTTAGGACTCTCGCAAATCATATTCACTCTAATAAAAATTGGAATTCAAGTGTGTAAGCGGGAATTCGACTAGATAGGTACCTAGATACTACCTACTGCTATGCCAAGTGTTATTCCAAAATAAATTTTGTATTTGTGTGGATCATAAATTGGTTTGAAGAGTCTAATGAAGTGTGTTTTGTTTGCATTCCAAAATAAAATCGGTCGAATAATATGCGGTTGGACAACAGACAACAGTAGCGTCTATTAAATCTTTTTAGTTGTGTGCGTCCTAAATTTAACCGTTTATAGCAATAATAGACCGACTATGATGTTAATTATTGTAGTTCAATATAATTTTGAAATTAATGTACCTACATTATTCAGTTAGCATCAATATTATATTGTTTTAATTACTTGAGTACACAAAATCTAAAATTATTCAGTTCACACAAAGGAGTCTTGGAATGACTTTAAACTTTTTAATAGGAGTTTTTTTTTTATTTCTCATTCAAAATCAAGCACCGGCACTCGACTGTGATTGATCAATAATTCAATTAAAGAATTCAATTGATTTATAAATTGAGATTTGAACGAATTAGGGATTTAGGGCGAGATTCAATTGTTTTGGCTCAAGAACAATTTGGTAGGTATGCGGCAACCATTTTGTAGGGCGTTTAAACAAATTTAGTAGCGAATAGACGATTTATCTGATATTTGAAAGCTAGGTACTTAGACAGAACTAATTGCAAGCAATTGAAGAGATTAACAGCGTGTCTTTGTGTAGATACACATTGTAGGATATTTTTTAATCTCATGAATTTTCAAAAACTTAAGTAGGCACTTTTGTAATCAGTATCATACCTATACCATATTTATTATTTTAGGCAGGTTATCATAAAGAAGTATTACATGAAACAGCACAGATATCGTCTGGTACTATCATATCCAGAGTAATCCAGACATAGGTACATATTCAAACGATTTTTTATAAGAATTAATGTTGCAAACAAATATACGACTCGCTTGATGCTAAACTGTTACCGTAACGCTGTATCACTCGTACCAACGTTGCTGATTCTGTAAAAATCTTTTAACTCCTGTGACCATTCAGAAACGACACAATGCCCTTTATCATATTATCCTGCTATTAACGTACTGAAATATAAACCACCAAGCCAAACCACACAACACCAAGTAAGTTAACAGACATAAACCAACATAACACGTGTAAAAGTCCTCAAAACCCTTCTCAGAACTCAGTGACCACTCTTAACTCACCATATTCAACACGAGCGTACGTAATATGCCATTAATGTCCCAAAAAAGATCTTTTAGTGGTACATAAAACATTGTTAAATAAAAAGGATCCGAAATTACTTACACATTTCCACTGAAATATATCAAGGTTAAAACGAAAGAGACGGGCAGGTTGGTTAATTATGTAAATCGTGGCGAGTGGACTGAAATATGGACTGGATTCACTCAGCCCGAGTTGGTCAGCCAGATAAAAGCAAGCAGACCGTACAAATTAGATAATGTGGAGTAAACACGGAACACTAGTCTTTTTATAGATCTTTTTATAAAAGGCAACAAGCCATCTGTCGCTATATGTCTATATCAACACAATATACAATGAAACGTATACGACTATTTCGCCGTTTTTTTTTAAATGGTTAATTTTTGGTTGTATTTCAATTTACAAAGCTAGTATATCTAAAATCAAGTACAAGTTACGAGTGAGGAAAGTAAGAGTTTTAGTGCGATAGCGACGAATGTGTCTAATCCGCCACCGGACTCGACGTACAAATACGCTATAAATTCGCAAACTTTTAGCAAGCAATTTCCTTCGGTTTACGAGAACAAGATTCATGATTCCACCTCTCCGGCTCGGTTTGCAGTCCGAGTGAGGAAACGATTTCGTTCCACTTTAAAACTATGCTTTTAAAATTGTTACAATACAGCCGTCTAAAATTGATTTAACTACCGTTATTCAACCGAAAGCTTTAGCAGAGACTTTTTGTTTTATTGTTACTGTGTCCCGAATTTCATGTATGTAATATATTAATCCAATACAAAATATTTAAAATTAAACAACGTTACACGGGATATTACATTTATTAAACACAGATCCTTGAAAGCTTAATAAATACTTATTATTGAAATGAAATCATTCTCTCTTTTACCTCGTGTAATGATTACACTGACATAATTTTAAATACTTTCAACAAATTTACAAGAATTTAGAAGAAAATTTATCTTTATTTAATTCTACATTCTGCAGCAGTGAAGTCACAATTTCAAACATATTCGTCCCTTTTAGGAAGTTTTATGCAGTATGCTGAGTGTACCTTTCGACCGCAGTCTCTTCACTGCTAGCCAGAGCTAGGTATTTAAAATTATCCGTCTGTCAAAGACCGCTGTAAAGTGGAAAAAGACAACTAAGCGAGAAATGTGCGAGTTACGGTTTTAGGAGCTGACCATTTTAGTGCTAGATTACGTCGAGTTTTAGAGCTAAACGAGAAATGAATGAGGATTACGAATAAAGAGTAGGTACCTATGTCCGAAGCTCAGACCGCGACGGAACATGAAAGCTTGAATATCATGCATTAATCAACCCTCAGCGACTATCCTCAGTGCCAAGTATTCTTTTATGATTTGCAGATTAGTGTGTAGGTACATAACCAATCGCGGTTTAATTAATTATCCCAGGATAGGGGTGAGACACTTTTCTAAGATAAGTTTAAAGATTCCTTTAGTCGCTGAGTACCTAAAACGCAGTCTGACCATTTCGCGTTATGCCTAGATTTATGCTGGCGACTTTTGTTTGTTATTAGATGAACGAGAGACAATGAAAAAATGGCTACGAACTTGTAACAAGTTTTACATTTTAATGATCGGCGTAAAATTATTAAATAACGGTAGTAGATCCACGCTGGTTTCAGCATGAATGGGCCGGATCGTCTGGGGAAGTAGGTACTACCCTCTCTTAGAAGATCGACGTAAGAGTAGTAGTATCCGTACTACTGCGTTTCGTTTGGTGAGTGTGAGCGCCGGAGGCCCAATTTCTCTCCTTTCCTTTATGCTCACCTCCCTAATTTCCTTCCCATAACCCCATTCCCAGCCGCGATAGTGGAGGCCACTATACCAGTAGTTTAAAACGAGAGTTTTCGGTGTGGAGGTCGCCACTTCTGGATTCCACTGACAGCTTGCCATCGGGCAGGGTGGAGTCACTTTGGTAGGCTAATATAAAAAAAAAATTGTTACTACTTAAAAACCTACCTACATTTATTATTATTTTTAATCATTCAATCATGTTATCCAATAAATTAAAAACTCACGACGTTTCCTTTTGTTTTTTGAGCAGATGATTGTATTATCATTCTTGATTAGTCATAAAAACCCATACTTAAGCTATTAGGTCTAAAAATTTTACCATAAATATACCAGGATGAAATCCATAGGTTCAGTTAAATACAATTGACCACAAAGCAAACACAAATTTAATTACCATTACACACGTAATGGCGCCGGCGGCATGTTTTGTGACGTCACTTGACAGTAAACGTCACGATGACGGCGCAACGATAACGTTGTTTACAGCCAACTTGAGGGCAAGTCAATACCACCTTGGGTGACTATGAGTTTTAACAAAATTAATAAAACAATTTTATTTACTTCAGTATGTAGTAGAAGATTTACTTCAGTATGTAGTAGAAGTAATAAGTAACGGGTGGCGCAAAAGTAAAGACCCTATTTGGTTCAGCTATAACATTTTTTCTAAATTAGAAAACTAGATTTAGATTTTTTTAAATGTATATTTGTGCCATTAAATTTCGTACCATTAGGATTTAAAGATGATATCTTTTAAATGGTGACCTCCAGAGTTGATACACATTTGAGCCCTATTTATGACATTTTGCATAACTTGCCGTAACACTTCCTGCGATATGTTCGTTATTTCTTGACGAATGTTTTCTTTTAGAGCTGCGAGAGTCTGTGGCTTGTTCACATACACCCGAGATTTCAAAAAACCCCAAAGAAAGAAGTCTGGACTGGTCAGATCGGGTGATCTTGCAGGCCAAGGCAAATCGCCAAAACGAGAGATAACTCGGCCTGGAAAAGCGTCCCTCACTAAGTCCATAGTGTCGCGCGCTGTGTGTGCCGTAGCGCCGTCTTGTTGAAACCAGATGTGCTCCAGCCCCAATTCGTCCAAACTGGGTATCAAAAACTCACGTAACATGGTTCTGTAGCGTTCTCCAGTGACAGTAATCGCATTGCCTCCAGCGTCTTCGAAAAAATAGGGTCCGATCACTCTGTCAACACAGATGCCACACCATACAGTAACTTTTAGTGGGTGTAGAGGTGTTTCTTGAATAATGCGCGGATTATCAGTGCCCCAGAACCGAGTATTCTGCTTATTGACATGCCCTGAGAGATGGAAATGGAAACGCAGGAAGTGTTACGGCAAGTTATGCAAAATGTCATAAATAGGGCTCAAATGTGTATCAACTCTGGAGGTCACCATTTAAAAGACATCATCTTTAAATCCTAATGGTACGAAATTTAATGGCACAAATATACATTTAAAAAAATCTAAATCTAGTTTTCTAATTTAGAAAAAATGTTATAGCTGAACCAAATAGGGTCTTTACTTTTGCGCCACCCAGTACTAAGTAGAATCTGAATGGTCGTAGACAATACCAATGTTTTAGGAGCAACGGGCTAATTGACTAAACCTAGAAGTACCACGTACCTACTTATACTTTTCACCATCATGAGACGTAGGTACTACCTACATGAAATGCAGGGTAAATAAACCATGTTTCACATAGCATATTACATATTTACTCGCTCTTCTACATTTTTTATGTTAGTTCGGGTCTTTCTCTTCATAATTTAGTTTTCTAGATTTGGCTCATATTCGGGAGCTCGTAATCCGGCAAACGAATGGCGAACTCGTGACCAGGAGTACAGAGTGACTATAGGTACCTTCTCACTCAGATATATTATAATTAAATATTCTTTTCTGCCGCAGAGAGGCAGTAATGAATAATTAAACCTTCAACTAAATATTTCTATATTACTACCATGATAACGTTGTTGGAAAGTATAAAATATATTAGGTAACCTTGACTGCAGCATAAAAGGGAATCTGGAAATCTTATAATAAATAGATATAATTTCAGTCTGCAAAGCGCCGTTGAAAGATATTATGATAGTATGTACGACTTTCATATTGGAAGTAGGTAAATACGGGCAAAACAAATATAATGTATGGCCGTTTAATGTTGGGACACCCTACTCTTCACCTTAGTTGCAATAAACATACTGGCAAGTGGGCCGTATCTATTGAGCGGGCGTGTCGTCTACCGTTCATTAGTTATGATTAGTTATAAATATTAGCCCAACAACCGTTAAGTATTGCTGTTTTATTTTACGATCAATAATAACTAAGAATGAATAAAAGCACCTTTCGCAACATCCTATAAGCACTCAGGATCAGAATTAACTGCTATATTAAAAAAAAAATTCATGTTTAATTATAATTTATAACTTGCAGGGGTGTTATAATTTTAGAGGTAAACTAGTATACCTACCTAATAGCTATTGCAGCACTATAAGTCATATTAATAGTACCTACTTAGTCCTCGACATAATCAGTATATAGGTACCTACATTTTACTATTATCTCTTAAATTAATCCTACCTTTTTCCTACCTATACAGAACGATACGTGTACGATTGAAGTGCCACCCTTTTATAGTGAAATTCGAAAGGTTTCGATCCAAATTGTCCGATATTTCATACATAAATCGGTCAATTAAAACTTTTTTGAAGTTTTTAAGTGGGGTGGTAAATAGTGGTAATCCCCACACGGTCGAGGCTACCATGGTACTAATTTATCTTATTTTATATTTAATTGGGATGGTGGTCGCTACTCTTGGAACTTGCTGACTGCTTAGCAACAGGTAAGTAGAGTGCAATAACTTTGATAATCTATACTAAAGTTTTAAAGAGGAAAGATTTGTATTTTTGTATGCAACTATAAATAAACTCAAAACCTGGACCGATTTCAAAAATTCTTTTACCATTAGAAAGCTACAATCTCACTGAGTAACATAGGCTATATTTTATAGCGCAAATATAAAAATAAGAGAATTCCGTTTCGAGTGGTTTAAACACTTTCAATTGTTAAGCACGCATCAAGATTAAATAGTCTTGAAGGTAATACCAATAGGTGTAGAAAATTTACATATTTATCTACTAACTAGCATACAGGCCTACTAAAACTTTATGCTTTGCATAAATTAGAAAGAAATAAATTGATACGGGTAGCAACCTACTTAAGAAATAACATTAAACTAACAATACTTAGGTATTTACTTGTATGTCAAAGGTAATTCTCGCATCAAAACATACGTAGACTAGCTTCCCACGTCGCGGTTTCACTCGCGTTTTTCGTTACTGCTTTGCTTCCATTACCAGTAGCGTGATGTTACACATCCTATAACCTTCCTCAAGAACTGGGCTATCATACGCAAAAAGAGTTATTTAAATTCGATTGGTAGTTCTAGAGATTAGCGCGTTTAAACAAACAAACAAACTCTTCCGCTTTATATAATAGTATATAGTTATGTAATATAAAAATAAAGCTGTAGACACAGTTATCTACCAAGTTGTGGTTAGGTGCAGGGAATTTAAATTTCTCACTAATAAACATACTACCAAAATAAAATTATCCTAAAATATTTGTAGCCCACATTATAAAATAGTTTTACAATATTCGCGGTATATTTGACAGTATTGCAATAAAACTAGATGGCAGTTAGCCAGCCGAAACGACGCTAACATAAAAGTTCGCGTGTAACGGAACAATTAAGTGACATAAGTACATTTTGCCTTGTTGATTGCAAACGTCCAGTGTAATTACCTTCCGTCTTAGTTTGCACTTCAGACGTATGGCGAATGAGGTTTATAAATATGAAAAATGTTTATCATTAGGTAAACAATTATTTTGTATGGTAGTAGATCCACGCTGGTTTCAACATGACTGGGCCAGATCGACCGGGCAAGTACTGTCCTCTCATAGAAGATCGACGTAAGAGTAGTAATATCTGTACTATTGCGTTTCGTTCGGTGAGTGAGAGCGCCGGAGTCCCAATTTTCCCCTTTCCTTTTTCCTCACTTCCCTCAAACCCTTCGCCTACCCCACTCCCTTTACGGTAGGCAGTGGCATCGCAGTCTCTGGCAATGCGTGACCTGGCAGTGACAGTTACCATTTACCATCACGTGGACTGTTGGTTCGTAAAAAAAAAAAAAAAAATACGTAGGTACTTATCAAGATAGAACTTGGATCTATCACTAAAAAAAAGAAATATTTTGCCGTCAGGTTTTTTGTATATAACTTGAAACCACCTCATTTCTTACCTAGTATCTTAAAAGGCAACAACGGGACTAGCTAACAACATGCAGCAGCATTCTCTATACACTAAATAATAATACCTAATAATATCCTAACAACTACACATACAACGCCATCTACACCCAAAGTAAGACTAGGTATTTTATAGCATGTGTTATGGGTTCTAGAATGCGGCCTTTTTTTTGTAAATACATACTTATTATACATAGAAACACTCAGACCAATGCAAATAGACATTTTCATTCACAAATATCAGTCAACACAGTTATCGTAGTCGGGTGCTTCTCACTTTGTCATGTTCGCGATTGGTCACACTAATTAATCAGTTATTTTTTGTGCTAGCAACATGCGGTACAGAGGTATATTCGCGTCATTCTGCACATACTTTATCACAGTTACATTACGCTGCATAATTCATGCCGCAAGAAGATAAAACGAGTACGATAAGTAAAAATATTCCTAATTTTTCTTATCAACGATCCATCTTGTCTCCGTCTCGAGTTAGAGTTAATAATCAACTCAAGACACGTTGCTGGCGTGCGTCACTAATTCTCGTCTGTGCTGTGCTGACCGCACGAGTGGTTCGATATCGCACTGCCTCTTAGCAATGTCGTTGATTAGGGTAGGGCTAGAGCACATTGATTGATATAGCGATTTTATAAACCTTAGATATATTTCTCACTTATAAGTTTAATTAAAAGCACCTGAATGAATTTAACTACCCTTTCAAATTAGACTTATAAAGGAGGTCCTTGCACACCACAAGAGAACATACATATAGGTAGGTAGGTACAGCTACCTAGATAGTGCTGTATTCCTGCCGCTAAATAGAGTAAGGATTTGTACTTCCATCAGGCATTTTGACTGGCCTGTTGGTCTAGTGGTTAGTGACCCTGACTGCTAAGCCGGAGGTCGTGGGTTCGATTCCCACCCAGGACAAACCTTTGTGTGATGAGCATGATTGTTTGTTCTGTGTCTGGGTGTAATTTATCTATAATATGTATGTATTTACAAAAAAAAATATATTTAAGTAGTATATCAGTTGTTTAGTACCCATAACACAAGCAAATATAATTGCTTAATTTGGGGCTAAATGGCGCTGTGTGAATGTGGTAGAATATTATTATTATATTATTTTATTTTGTTTGTAAATGATGTGGGTGATAGAGGAGTGGACTAGGACTATGGCCATTTACAGTCTTGGCACTTCTGAACTCTACTACTTCCTATTAGATGTACTATTAGCCAATAAAAGGCGTTAGGTAATATCTTGTAAATAAGTTTGAAATAAATTTTCACCTGCAAGGGTTAAAGAAAAGTTAAATCAAGTTGTCTGTTTACTATGTATCAAGTTACTAATGGCAGGTAATTGGTAAGTTGAGGTACCTACTTTATTCAAGATAATAAAGTTCTTCTATATCGACCTTTCATTACCTACCTATTACTTGTTCTTTAAGCAACAAATTATCACAATTTATGAAGGTTGTAAGTAAATTACAGCGACGAGATTTCATACAACCATAATAATTCTAAGTTATTCAAAGTTTTTAATACTTCTGATTTGTTAATATACCCATAATAAAAATAATATATTTATAACACAAATAAAATCTCCCCTATGTCCTCAACGTGTCCGCAGCTTTAATTTAGCGCGTCAAGAAGCTGTGTTTACACGCAGCGCGCACTAAACACGTCTACGAAGCCAGGAGAAAGAATAAACGATAAGACTCGACGCTATAAACCTTATGAATATGTAAGCAGCAGTCATGTGATATGTTAGGGCCCTGTATACGGAACAACTTTGTAACGTTATGATTTATCAGCGACTCTTGGAAAACAGGTTGATCTAGGAAAAAAGGTTGCAAATATTTTCCATTCTAAGCTTCAGAAATAAATTTCATCGTAAGAAAGTTCAATGTTCTATTTTTGGGTTAAGTGCTTCATCATTATTCATAAAATATCGAGACTAAGTAACTTTCTCAGGTGTACCGTATTATCGATGTATCTTAGGTAAGTCAACAGAATGATAAAAGAAAATAGGTGTATAAGTAGATGAGTTGAACATCGATCGTTTCTAGTTCGCAGGCGATCGTAGAACAAATCAAACTCGGTAACAATGTTACAGTTTGCCGGCCGAGGTGGAGGCCGAACAAACAACCTAATGCACGTACAATAAACTCACTTTGTGTCTTGTGATTTGTGCGAAACTTATTTATTATTACCTAAGTAGAAATATTAGCAATCTGTCCAAGTTCATCACGACGAGCCTTCGGGTCTTAATCTACCGAGACAATCAATTGATGCCTAATACAATTTTATTGAGTGATAGTTCTGATTTCTTTAACAGTACCAACGTCTTCATTCAATTATAGAAGCTTAATAACCTATTCTCCTTATTAGAGTAAACGATTGTCTACTCTAAGACATCTTATAGTTGATGAATTTTTAATGTTTAATTATATTAATATATAGATAGTTATAGACGAAATCAAAGACAACCATTTACCTAAAATACAAAACATAAAGCCAGCTAATACCAAAGTTAAGTCCGTCTTTAAGAAATGAAGGTAAGAAATACGTGTAAGGTAATATTTATTTTCCGTATAAATTTATATTACGTTAGAAATAAGGTTCAAAGCTTATTCTTAAAACTTAGTTTTATTAATTTAGCTTTATTTTTCATATACCTACACCGCCTAATAAAAATATTCTTCCGTAGAAGAAAATGTTTGGTATTTTTCTAAATCTTTCTTATTAGGGTGCAAAGCAACAACTGCCGGAATGAAGAACCACATAACGTGCAAAACAGACAGCCTTAAGTCAATTATGTGAACAATACATGTCATATAAAGAGTAGTAACAAAAGCTAAGAGGGTGGAGGTACACGGGTGCAAAATTACTAACACTCTTGTACCTATTCGTACTATAGTTATATGCTACAGGAATATCATAAAAGACACCTTCATCCAAACTGCACTTTCAATATTAAAAAGTAGAATGAACAATTCTAAAGAAATTTATGTCCGAATATTTAAGGTGCCTGTAATGTTTGATGAATAAGGTTGAGCTTAGTGCAGAATTTATTCATGTAGGTAGATACCTACCTTAAAACAAATATAACTAATGAAAACTACAGAAATTCAGATTAGGTACTAATGATTCAAAAGTGATTTGGTATTAAGATTATTTAAACAAAAATAATTTCCAAGGCTTTTTTATATTCGTATAATCTTTAGCATCTGTAATCTATCAAATTAAGTGATTATAAAATTGAACTCGTTGAACTCCTAAACTACAAATCATATTTGAAAATTATTTTCCTGGTCTGCGTAAAGCGCGAAGTCGCACACCATATCTATAGGTAATAATACAAACGGATCACTCTCAGTAAAGTTAAACATTCTCTAGTCAACGTAAAATTTACTATATTCCAATATCAAAATGTCGCCACAGACGTTCCATCTCCCCTAGCTACACTAGGTACCCAACATGGCGGAGTGAGGCGCACATTTTTATATGTAGTAACGTGAATGGCATGCGCCTCATCACGATAATGGACACTTCAATACAAACATTGCAGGCAGTTTGCGACCGCCTTGTTACTCTGTATCAACGTAAAACACGATTGTACGCGACTACCCTCATGTGGAAAATACTGGATTGTTTACAATTTACATTCAACTTCATATATTTACTGGATCGTGAGGCATTTTTAAATATATTTTATTCGAAAGTTGGTTAATGAATACTCGCAATTTCTGACAACGTTGACGACGGCGCATCTGAAATATTTGTATTGCTGTGATTGGGATCGTTGTACGTTGGAAGTTCACGGTAGGTAACTGTTTGATTATATACCTATGTCTATTTACAGGATATACAACTACACAATTATACAAATACCATGTACTGTAAATGAGCATCTTTACTAACAAAATTTGAAAAGTATATTCGGTACAACTCTGATAAGCACGATGTTCTCTTTATTTTCGACAGATGTCCCGTGTTCAGAACAGTACCTACAACATTTATGCCATTTTTTAAAGCTCCAGTTGGTGAGGTACCTAAGCAATTTACCAGCACAGTTTAACCTTTTGACCGCCAGAGCAAAAGCGCTTCGCCGTGCCCTCCACGCCAAGCCGACAAATTCAATGAAATAACCTTGAAAATAGTAGGGAGTCCAAAATGTTATCGATAAACATAATAATTTTCGTCTGAAATTTGTGAATAAACAGCTTATAACACAAAAAGAATATTTATTTAACCTCATCTCCTACTGTAAAAAACTTAAGACCACATTTATAGCAACTATCAATAAAAAAATCAACCTTTTGAGATACAAAAATACATATAAAATTGCAGCAAGTTACAGCACTATTCTCTATCAGTTACGCGGCCATTGGCATGTATACATGCCAATGGCGCGGGCAACCATCCTTTTTTATAATTTCTCGCTTCTGATTAGGGATGTGTAGCTGTATATTATTATAACTTATCGAATTTATTTATTAAGTTTATATGAACTAGGTATCATTGTGGAGTGATTATTTGTGAGTATCAAAATAATAATTATTTACAAAAAAAAACAAAGAAAGTATCAATAACACAATATAGTAAAAAGACATAATTAACCTTTTTTTTTAGTCTGTAACTGTTAATTTCGGATAGATTCACAGGACTTTTGCTGTTAAACAGCCAGTATTATAGCGGGTTACCTAAGCTACCTACTACTTTAGATTTATTTTATAATAAAAAACTAATTCATAATCAGTCTTTTATTTACTTATTTTATTTTCATCATCAAAACAACTATTATCTTTAAATAAAGGGAGTTGCATTAAAACTACATATTTATTTTCCAATCATTTAGTTTAATAGAGTTTACGAGTTATATTTTCAAATATTAGTTATTTATGTAGTTCAATTACCATAATTTGATATGACATAGCGACAATTTGTATCATAGGAATATTCTAATAAAGGCACTGAATAGACTTACTGATTCCGATTCAGAAAACTCATCATCTTCAGTGCCTTCTAGAATACGCAATAGTTCTTCTGTACTAAATAACTCTTCACTTGCCATTTTTGCAATTATAATATTGGCAGATCGAAAAAAATATCGAAAAAATATTTTTTCAACTTCCCAGCACTTAAAAACATGGCACGCGCTTACGACGTCACGAGTCCGACATCTATTCATGTCATTGGCGCAGAAGGGATTGCAATATCGGTACTGTGCTAGGGATGCGCATGATTGGCGAAAAAGACAATATTCAAATCAACAATATCGACAATATAGAAAATATGATATTATACCAAAGAATGTAGTATTTACCTTTTTTGTCAGTGACTAAGCTTATATATTTTTTTAATAGTTATTACAAAAATTAAGCGAATTTGAGTAATTTAGCTGAAATTTTAATGAAGTTACTTGAATATTACACCACATCACTAGTAGGCATGTATACATGCCATTGGCGCAAGAGAACATGTTTTTCAGCCATTAATTAAGTTATTTTTTATCATAAATATTTGAATAACTATTTTGCAATTTTGTTCATTGTGTACAATTATATGTAATAACTGGGGATTCAGTTCTTAAGATATATCAATAAAACACGTTAAAGTAATGATTTAATATGTTTATTTTGTATTTTTCTATGATCTGTTTCTTGGCATCTATAGATGTCGGTGGCGCACAGGGCACGCTTGCGCATGGCATCTATACATGCCATTGGCGTTCAAAAGGTTAATCCCACTTGCATGAATAAGTTCGCAATAAGAACTCTAATCACGTTTCTCCATAAAAAACGTCTAATTCTCATCACGCAGCCTCTTCAAGTCCATTTCTGAAAAACTCGAAACTTCTTGATTGTTGTGTTAATTAGGATTCGTGAGACACTGGCTGCTTTAAATTAAAAAAGAAGACGAATGCCTGAATTTAATTTTAGAATTTTATTTACATGAAACGTTTGTCCGTTACAAAACAACTAGGGCAAGACAAGGTTTTTAAAACATTTCGTCAACAGTATGGAATAAGGTCAATAGCATATTATTAAAATAAGTCTCACTTCTTCATTATGAGAGTACTCCTACAGTGGCATCATCTATTTACCTTATGCAATCCTATCAAGCAACTTTATTCAACATTGTCACGTAAATAATTCCTTTAAATAGGTACCTACCTATTCGTTACAATTTTATTAATAACAGAAACAATACAAATGTAGTAATAAATTAAAAACATAAGTACTTATTTCCCTGACTAAGTGGAAAGATGAAAGAGGGCAGTTAACATGTTGGATCGACGGTAATGGATGGGCTTGGCGCGGTAAATAATCGACGGTTATCACTAGAACAACCTGGCAACCTGTCACTAGGAACCATCTGGCAATATGTGTTCATTTTATTTAAAATGTTATGATAATAGACACTGGATTCTATGTGTTGCGTATTTCGATACTCTAATAACACCTACGTACCTACCCGTTACCTGAATTACATTTTAATTTACAGCCTAGAAGCTTTATTAATTACGTTGGCTACGCTATTATTTTCGTTTGTTCCCGTTGAGTTACACCAGTTTGTTACACTGTTGTCCAATGAGAAGTAAACTCGTAAAATAACTTTTGTCGTGTGACAAAAATAGACTTTTCTGCTAAGTCAGCATAAGCTGGATTGAATTGTCAGTTACTTTAGCCTACATAATGACGAAAATAATAATACAAGCAACTAGGTATCTATTTAGACAACTATTATTGCCTACTGTAACTACTTATTTCATAGCGTGTAGGGCAAATTGCGGGAGTCTCTTTTTAAAGTCCTGATTCAGACCATGGTTTGATTTTGGGGTAAAACAGCCAATTCAAAAAAGGTCGTTCAGCGATTCATCCCACGGGCCGAATATTTCGTAGTGTGAAAGAGGAACGACCCGTATTATGAAGCCCTTTTGCTTAAAATTCTGTATCATATCAGACTATCGCCTTTTTAAATTTTGAGGGACGATTTATTACAAAAATAAATTTGGTAATTCAGCCATTTTGTACAACACAAACCGCGCAAAAAAATAATGAATCAACAAAGTAAATTAAAAAAATAGTAGGCAAATGTGTTCGCAATTTAATTGCCGTGCGTGTTCACCCTCAGTTTGTTTAACCTTGGGTGCTAATCAAACGATTTTGATAAACAAAACACAAGACCTTTGAGACATTACCATTACAATTGTTTCTAGACTGTCTTAGCTACAACAATGCTTATGACTGTCTAAATGGATTTTTTTGTATTTTTTATACTAAAAGACAAGTGTTTGCTTAAGGCTTATTACATAAGATTTAATAACAGTTGTTATAAGAATTATTTTGTTTTTTTTTCCTTGTATGTATTTAAAGATTTTCCTAATAAACAAGAGAAGTTCACGCTAATAAAACAGCAGTCGATGCTTCGATCCTTATCGAGATTAATGGAGTTACTTTCGTAACGGCATCGTGATAATCCCAATCCAATTCCGTTTCAAGTATAGCCCCTACAGTCGAGAGGTTCAATCAAAAATGATTATAAGCGACGAATGCCTGAATAATTGTAACAACAGAAACTTCTTTTATAAATAACTAGCTTTCCGCGGCGCGGTTTCACCCGCGTCTTACTTGCTTACTGCTCTGCTCTCGTCACCAGCAGCGTGATGTTACCATAGCCTATAACCTGCCTCGAGAACTGAGCTATCATACGCAAGAAGATTTTACATCCGACTGGTAGTTCCATAAATTAGCGTATTCAAACAAACAAACAAACTCTTCCGCTTCATATAATAGTATAATAGATAACAATCTAAGTTAGAGTTAAGCAATATTATTAGAACATACTTGAAGAGCTCAAGAAATATGTTAGCCAAATACATAGGCTTTTCGCCGTTTCGATAGATTTTTGTTTCGTCAGATTGACCTATTTGTGGTATTTAGAGATTTCGGTATTATGCTTTGCAGTCCGGGTAAGTACCTACAGTCAAGTAAGTACTTGAGAATTGAAAATATTTTACCTTGTTTTTTTTAAACAGCGCCTATTAAGCACGTCCAACACTATTCTCGAGCAGACAACTTTGATACATTGCGTGCTATACGACACTGGAAGCCTACATTGCATTAATTAATTTGAAGTTTTCCACCACGTTTCGAACTTTCAGTGTTAATTGCGCTTTTGACTGCTGTTACCGTCATTTCCTGGAAATGACATACTATTTGATTACCTTTGGGGCTCCTGTACTATTCAATTAAGGGTCATCAAGCAAATTTGATGGAAGATATTGAAGTTCATCAACAATAATACCTTTTGTTTTGGAGGATCTATCAATGAAAATTTAGGTCAAAATACTGTCGTCGCATCGCGTAAGAACTTATTATAAGATACTTATTATTATGAATAATTTTATTGTCTTATACTTCTCTCATAATAAACCCTAAAAAATCTTATTTTTTTTAAGATTGTTACTACAATTTAAAGTACACTCACAAGATAAGTAATAATATATAATAACGCATAAAAAAAATATTACAACCAAATGGTGTCTTCAATCCCCTGGTGCGTCATTTAATCGCTGGAAGACATGGCTGTATCGGAGCGGGCGTTCTGAGTGTAAATCATGCTGCGTCATACTATCTGCATTCGGTGGCGTCTTAAGCGCTGGTTTGCTGCGACGTGGTATGCTAATGCTATCAGCTATTCGATTATGCTAATATACTTTCTATACATCAGAGATAGTTGTAGTTGCAAGCAAAGGCTATTTACCTATCTAAAGAAAAATAAATTTACCAAAGTGTATCGAAAGTAATTCCTAAAATATATACCATAACTGTTACTATATTACTTACATAAACGCTTCAAAATACTTACTGTAAACTTAGCATTAAGTTAACCGTATCGTTTTAAAGTCACGAAGAACAATATTCTTAGCTAACTCCACTGTTTCCAGAAATTACAAATTTTCTTTTGTATACTGGGCTACATTTTTTATACTGATAATATTACAAAGAAGGTAACCTTAGCCTATAGACATTGCACAGTCATCATTATCACTGACGCGTTACCAATTCAGGCAATTGATATCAAGTTCCATGCGTGAATGTCAAGAGCCTACAGGTAAACCCTTATATGCATACCTATAGTAAGCATATTAAAACTAAGCGTCAGATTACATAATACCAGAGTTAAAGCGCCTCCAAAATGAACCAAAAATTCTTTAAAATACGTGTCAAAAAACTACGACAAAGTCCCCTATTCCACATCTTACCTTGTTTTAAATATTCATTCACAGCTGTTTACCAGAGCACGTCACGGGCGACAGGTGTTGCAGTGACTGGCTTTCATTGAAGCACTCTATTTTTTCCCGGGACCCATTATCCGTACTGCCGGATGCGTTGTCTATTACCCGGGGAAACAAAATAAATGGGGACAATGTGTACTTGAGAGAAGTTGTATTGTTTAATGGCATCAGGTGAAAGGACAATGGGACTTCTTGAAGATTGGTGATTCAATATGTAAAGGTAGGTATTTGTAGCTTTAGAAATAAAAGAAAGAGGGTACATTGTATATTTTCCATTTTACGATATTATAATAAGCGTCAAGGTGAAAATATTCGTTTCAGAACGGTCTCGGAATGAGCACACATTTATGAATTTCTGAATGTAATTTTCTTCAATAAATTTGTGTCTCACTTGTTGAATAGCAACGGTCCACAATATGTGAATGGTAAGCTACCTCGTACTGTTTACCCACACTCGGTCAGTATAGCTTACTGCGAACCCTTCTCATTTTGTCACTAAGACAAAATGCAGGTGTAACTAGTAAATTAAAACCTGGATTTGCTTATCATCACATATGATTCTTACTAATTAAATTAAGAAAATATGTGTCTCAAAATGCCATTTACTATGAAGCCATCATTAAGATAAAATCCCTGATATACACTGCCTACACTCTTCAGGAACAAGTCATCACAATTAAAAAACGACTGACAAGTTTACAAAGAAACGATCTACAAGTACAAACTCGAACCAAAATTTATTAATTAAATGTACAAGCTTCCGAAAACAATATTTATTCCTTGTGTCGAACTCGAGCAAGCGAATTCTACCACATAATTTTATACCAAACTTATTATTACTTATAGCCTCCTGAATTTTGTACTGTTTGTAATATTAATCGATGTCGCGAAGTTTACAACAACTTTTGTATAAGTGAACAACGGCTATAAAATACTGGTGGTCTTAAATCGCTATGTGGAAGTTCCGCTGCGGTTACAACCTGCAAACTTGTGACGCGATGATGGTTTCACTAAAATATTTCACGGTAACGTTCTTTTGTTATTTAGTTTCCTTATTATCTTCAAGCTTTGTCTTCACTAAAATACTCGTTCGCCAAGAAAAAACACAAAAGATGAGTAAACATGAAAATTAAACAGTAAGTAATTACACCGTAGAGCACTCGAGTACGTTTCGTAGCGTTTACGTAGCACGTCTACGAAACGTTTTTTAACATAACAAAAACTATTCTATCAGCATTTGTACAGACTGTACAATCGTAAAACGTACATTTTATTAAGTTGTAAGAATAAGAAATAAGTATCCTAGTGA
The DNA here is from genome assembly GCA_963082885.1 of Parascotia fuliginaria. Classification (NCBI taxonomy): domain Eukaryota; kingdom Metazoa; phylum Arthropoda; class Insecta; order Lepidoptera; family Erebidae; genus Parascotia; species Parascotia fuliginaria. The sequence goes on along the minus strand of OY720182.1, from coordinate 4,181,656 downwards.
CATTGTTTTATTTCGTTCTTCTAATTGTAGTTTTACAATTATTGTGTTACACAATACTCTCTTTTAAACTACAATTAATCAATTGTCACCAATTCATTTAAGGTCGTTTATAAAATAAAGTTCATAACTAACAATACCGTCTCTATGGTCAGCAATAAAGTACAAAAATAGTGAGGCTATCACTCCTGCGCCAACAATTATCAAGTGAATAATTTAATTAAAAAGTTGCGAGTCAACGCTGGCGCGACAACGGACCACGACAGCGATAAATAAAATTATTTTCCGAGCAACGGCAAGTATAAAAAAATGTGAAAATCTGGAACCGCATGCAGTTGCTATTTGTGAAATGGAAACAGTGTTGTTACTTGTTTGTGGTTGGCAGTATACCGAAACTGTTGCAACCGGTGGTCCAGCTACGAAAGATTCACTGTAAATACGGACATTGTAATTTCTATATACTTGAATGCGAAAATATGGCTTCATCCGGTTTAAAAATAAACTTAAATGTAGATGCTCTTCTTCAGTTAAGATATTTTTAGGTTAATAGCACGGTACCTGTATGTTATGCACTAGATTGAGAGTTCGATACCGAGCAAATACCACTGTAACTTTTTGATTACTTAGTAATTGAAACAGTAGTTGCTTTTACTTTTTATTATTTTTAAATTGCTACATGTTATATATTGAAAAGGCCATGAGTCTTATTTTGTTCGAGCTAACCAAATTACAATATCTAAAAAGGTTACAGAAGGTGACAGGCTTAAACAACTAGGTACTTTCACTATAAATGTAAATATATCTTGGAATTCAATTTGTCTTTTTCAACATATTTTACAAGTCAATTTAATAAAATACGTAGGTGCATACGATATTTTATATACAAAATCAAATGCTACATGTATTACCTTAGTAAACAATCATTAAAACATAAAAGTCCAAATTTAGCTAGGTACTAAAACGAATGGTTTTTTATTTGTATAGCAGAATTAGCAGTTTAGCAGAAATAGCAGCAAAACGAAATCGCCGGGCCGTTTCCCAGCTCACAGAACGTAAACACCCATAAAGGTTGTTACTGGGCGCAGACCGACCGCAGGCGTATCCTGCCAGCGAGACAGCAGCTGTAGGCGACAAAAGGCGCAATTAATAGTAAACAAGCGCGGAACGGAACGGAGCGGTAAGTAAAGTCTACGTCCATTAGCAAACCGAGTAAAAAACACTTTAAACGCCCTACACAAAACAGCGAAACAATTTCGCGGCAATCCACGCCAAGCGACGCGTTAACGTGTCTGATTTAACTTTATTTTTTCACAACGTACACAGAAACGTGGAAATATTCTATGCGGTTCGTCTAACGTGTTCACAGTGTAACCATGACTTGATTTCGCGCCCTGTTCTCCGGTTCCAAATCGACGCCATCTAAATTGAAAAGTTGTGATAGCGTTCCCACCAAGTAACTTTCCATGTGTATAAAATATAAAGTTTATCCGATTTGTATTTTAATTTTGAAGCTAACAAGTGAAATTAAAACATAAATCCAAGTTTGCTCTGTATGGGAATTGTGTACGCGTATTTACATTTTGCAAGAGCGCTTTAAAAGTACAGTTAAACCCTCTTAGCCGTTTGCTTCGCCATAATATAATTTTAAAAGCAGCCTGCATAGCATTTTATGCGGAGATAAAAGTGTTGTACCGATAAGAGTATAAAATAGAAGTTGGAGCGCGACGGTAGACCGTGACATGGCGCATAGCAGACATAATTTATTTGTCGACTCTGTGGACCTCTAACATATTTCTTCTACCGAACCTGTCAATTTTTAATGGATATTACAAATTACCTTTCTAATAAATCACGGAGTAAAACAGTTTAGTTGCCGTCGATGTACAATCGTTATTTTATTTACAGTGTATTGAAATTGTGTAATATAGAGGACGAGAAACCATAATATCCTGGTTAAATATACTTTAATTTTGTATGTTTTACAACGCAGGTATACAGTGTATCTGACTTTCTAGTTTCTTTGAAGGTTATTTTAGCTCAGGTAACGTCTCCTTTTGATTTATGATATACTTACCGTATCATGCATGATATCGACATAAATAAAGGAGTTTGTAACATGTCTGCGTCATAATTTAGAAATAAACTGAGGTTTATATAAACATAAAAGTTGAACCTGAGGCAGCTGATACCACTTATGTTATAAAGAAAGTATATGAAGTTAGTTTGTATTCAACTTGTAACAATTCTGGAGTAGTAAACATATTTATGAGCTACATATTGCAACTAATAATAGGATGTATTTTGTTTTAAAGTAGAACATTATAAATAACTAACACTAAACTAACTTATAAGACATAACTCTAAATAGATGATTACGGCTTACGATTTTGTGGACACTGCCACTTCTACGGGGATAGAGAATGTGATTCTATGTATATTTATACTATATAAAAATGTTTTACTATTCATTTTTAAACTAAAAAGTACCTTTCTTTAAATTCAAAGTATATGGTGTCGGAGCAATCTTTATTTTTATTGATGTAACAATTCATATGTAAAGATAATTCTTGTCTATTCATAGGAATAAACGTTACCTCCAGTAACAACTATAACAAGATTATCAAGTAGAATAGTCTAGAATAATTCCATTTCATGCGAGTTGAATATAAATGCATATTGCCATTTAAAATGTGTACTTAGTGTTTTATGAAATTACGAGCGACTGGTTCAGCACTGTAAAACTGATTTACGCCGCCTTTACAATTATTCGTACTATAAACATTCTACGATTGCACTCGCACATAGCATTGGGCAGTTAGCGTGATGTATTTACTCCAATGCAACAGTTGTAGTATGCATTCGTATAAAAAGTAACGTCGTTGATTTGCGTGCTCGCCACCATTGCGCATTGTTACATTCATATGTTATTCCATTCAGAATCCATTAACGTATTACATTTTATTATCCATTCTGTAAATCAAAAAGATAATCTACTACGCTATCTTTACACACGACGATTCCTCGTAATTTAAAATAATGACTTACTACGAAATTGAATTAGACTTAATTAGGAATACATTCGTGTTAATTTACGAGCGGCAAAAATATTCTGTTAGCTCGACAAAAATAGATTGTGCAGGCTGAATGTGTATTACTTATGCACGTAGGGTAAGTGATGATAAAAAAGTAACATTTAAATAAGTGGCAACATTGGTGTAATTTTAACGGGATACGGGCCGGCGCGGTCCATCAGACACATTTTTAGTGACCTGACAAGGGTTACCGGACATCATTCGGTACAATTTACGAAAATAAAATATAGGGAGATAGATCGATCGCATCGGGCGTCGGCAAGCTCACAACGTTATTCCATTATGTAGGGTGGGCGCAGAATATCGAATGAGAGTTGACCCTTATATATCGTGACTCGTCACCCGGCCCGCTATAAGATAATTGGACGATGGACATCATTATTTACTGTGGGATCTACTCGTAAATACGACTGGTTAATTGGCGGCTATAAGAGGACTCATCTATTTCGAATTTGTGTAGGTAATTGGCAGTTGTTTATAAGTAAGCATGCCACTCGGCTAGGCAGCGTTCGGGAAGCTACAACATATCTTCTCGTCCGCACTACTACAGTGTCCTAAGACCAAGGTCTTGGACCAGTGTGTGTCGCCAGTGATGACATACGAAGCAGAGCCGTGGTCGCTAACTATGGGTCTTATTAGATAGCTGAAAGTTCTCAGAGAGCGATGGAGCGGACCATGTTAGGCGTCTCCTTGCGCAATCGTTAAAGAAAACGAAGTAATCTGCAGGCGAACCAAAGTAACCGATGTGGCTTGCAGAGTTGCTTCTCTAAAGTGGCAAAAGACAGGACACATAGCTCGCAGAACTGACGGCCGTTGGGGTAGAAAGGTTCTATAGTGGTGACCACGAACCTAAAGACGCAGTAAAGACACAATATGGGCAGACCTCTTACAAGGTGGACCGACGACCTTATAAAGGTGGCGGGCAACCGATGGATGAGGGCGGCTCAAGACTGACCAAAGTGGCGAAAATTGGCCGAGGCCTATGTCCAGCAGTGGACGTTTTCCGGCTGATATGATGATGATGCCACAGATATTTGATACAAATTTTCATGCGTTTGGTTAGGCTATTGGTATATTATGTTATACTGCGATTGTATTAATTTGATATTGGTATCAAAATACGTAATTAAAGCACACATATCTACAGGATGCGATAGGGAAAACGTAGGAGGGCGCCACTGAATAAAAGGCTGTGTAGGAGGATGGCAGTCTACACAAAGACAAAATTACTTATGATACCTAAAACATCGACTGATTTAAAGTTATACATTCCGACACTGTTCCCTCTACCATTTGACTAAGTATAAATAAAGAGGCTTTTAGCTGACATTTAGTCTTTCTTTTGTACATTAACATAAGTCAACAATATTAAACATCCAAGCTAATAAAATAACTGCGAGTAGTCAGGATAATGTGTCTGTTTTTTATCAAAGCATATCGTAACCTCATACCGTCGAACCGCATCAACGATCAAAGACACATGGCAGTTTTACATTGATCCTTCTTCCACCTAAGTAAGTCGTATAACACCATCGCGTTTGAACATGTCCCCGCATCTTAACGATTCAATTCGGCCGAAGTAACCGCAGACAAGACTCGGTACGTCGGGTCGGAATAAATCTAACCGCATGGTCTCAAGTCACTGAACGCAAGCATGAATGTCCAATCGAAAGTCCTATTTGCTTCTAAAACGCTTTTTATTGCGTTTATGATGACGATGATCAAATTAATGAGTATCATAATCGTTTAATTTAAGGCGATGGAAACATTACAGTAATGGTTTCCACGAGAGGGTAATAACTTACGAATTATTAAAATTCTAAAGTCGATAAAACAGTTAAACCTTTCATAACAAAGGAACGCCGATATTTTTACGTTATCGTAAACCAACGCATTAATCAACTTGAACACTGTTGAGATTGTTGAATATACTTACTAAATAAAGTCTAGTTATACCTACTACTTTAGTTTGGCTATCGTTAATGGACAACGCTTTATCAATATCGGTATCTTAGCATTTCCCGGTAGCGGCCATAAGCCTGGATCATTGGAGACGCAGGTGCGGCAACTCTCCGTTCGGTTGAAACTGATCATTTCGTCTACTCTATTCTGTGCAGACAAATTTAGCTAAAATTCGTTCGGAAGGGTCGGAGGGTTAACGTTTACTCAAGTTTAAGCACTTGACAAATTGGAAATTTCGCGATAAAATCGAACTGTTTTCTATTGACTCTTTTGTTAGGAAACGTACACATTTGCATAAAACTAATACGAGTTAAAACAACACATGTACATTGCAATAACAAACAATGCGAGGTTGACTCACCACTCAAAATGCATCTTGCCGCAGCCATATCAAAAATATGTAAATAATCTATTTTTCAAGCATTTCGTTTGCTTGTAATAAATGGTCTGCCAATTTATTCTGAAGCACTGAAGCAATTTAACAAATTTGGATCTACATATTAACAATACAAACAAGCGTTAAATACATAAATTTAAATCTCGATATATCTAATCTAATTTTCATTTAAACTTAAAGATAATGGTATTTAAAAATCTATTCGTAGAGTTTATGAGGAGGGCCATGTTCCGCCTGTGTGTGGGTAGATTGATAAATGCGCGGAAGCACTCGGCGCCTAATGAATGGGGTGTGGCACGCACGCTGCATGCCATTGCAGTGTCTGCAATCCTTGCTAACTGCACCGCCATGGCGTTTCTACGAGATATTTACGATTTTCGCACTAAACCAACCGCAACCGTTGCGGGATGATGTAGAAGACCGCTGTACTATGGATCTTAGGTTTCAATTCAACTAGTTTGCAGATATTGTACTCGTACGTGCATATATCCTATTCTGTTCAATATTTCAAATGTATTAATGTACGGGTATGGGTAGGTATAAATCTAACGCCCCGCCCCGTCCTCGGAAGATATGAATTTTATCTACTAAAGAGTTGTTGAAAAATGATCTGTATCCAGGATAATGATGCTACCTAGTAGTAAAAGATTTTTTAGTAATGGGTGTAGTTCCATAATTCTATCTACGTTACACTAAGTATAAAAACTTTACCTTTTTATAGTAACTACTGCAGATTTTGCTTGATACTTTAAAAGTAATTTAACTATATTTTTAATTGTTTTTCTCTAAACGTACAAGTCTAAATTATTAAATTATCATATGAATGAATAAAAGTACAACATTATGTTGGAAAAATTTAATCATTATGCGTTGTGGAATTTAAGGAATCGCAATATTTCTTCGTTTTCATACTTGGATTTTAACAAAAGAATGCATGCAGGCATCTGAAAACTAAAATTGAATAAATTAAAATCTTTCTAAAAAAATAAAAGAAAATAAATAAAAAATGGCAAATAATTTAAACCCTGGTAGTAAATGTAATTATGATGGTTATATTTTTTATTCTAATGCATGTTTCACAGCCTTTTTACATGTGTTAGTACATAACGATGAAATAACATAATAATATGTAAACATAAAACAAAACCATTATTACACACAAGGACGATATTAATGAAAGCTTTTAGACGCGGAATGTGGATAAAACGAAAAGGAATGAGACCGTTCGGTAACAACCTGTTTTAAATATAAATGTTAAAACAATCAGCACGGAAACGAGCCATCCCTTGATACCTCGGACATTAAAACGGAAAGCAATTTCGCGACGAGAACACTTGTACCGCGCTCCCATTCCGTTCGACTAGACAGTGGGCGATTCATTTCCCTGATGGCCACCCATTACACTGGTCAAGATGGATAGATAACAAACCAGCAATTACACTATAAACACAATGACAATCGAATGTTATCACTAATTGAAAAAGCCACACGTGGCTCGATTTATTTGAGAGCACTATATGAAATGAAAGTTGGACATTGCGTGGCGTGACGCTACGTCTGATATATTAACTCCATTGACTTTACGAGCAGTGGTGACGTTTATTAATCTACTAGGTCACCTCGCAAGCTTATGCGTATATTAATTGAGTAGTTTAACGGACGCATTATGTAAACAAATTGACACGGTGCCACACTAAGTACATAAAGTTACGATCGATAAATTATATAGCCTGCAGTACCTATAATCATAGAGCAGCTTAATTACTTATAATATACGAGTAAACAAAGAAAAAACAAAGAACACAGTAAATTATGAAGGTTATTTAGCTAAAACATCATGAAGAACAAGATATGACAACAAAAAGTGTCATAAAACGCTCACGAGTGAGCAAAACTAAAACGATAATAGGGGAATTAGCGAGTTCGCGTCACTTGGCAAAGAATCCTAATCATAATAACTCAAGATCATATCGCCAGTAGAAGGCGATGAACAAAAGGCTGCAGAGCAACAATGGCGCCCAACGCGGGGCCGAGAGGCGCTAACAAATTACCAACCCGCAGATAACTAAGCAATATTAAATCATAGTAATTTGTGGGTGCAAGACGCAGCCCTTTCCAGCGATATCGCCCTAGTTCCATGAATGGGCTAAAATATTTTGGGGCTTTTTCTTCACTTAGATAAGTCAATGATAAGAACACTTTATCCTATAAACAGTTCTGCTTTTAACCAAGTCTCTTTTTGCCCAAATTTAGTAAAGATATCTTCAGGAGTATCATGAAAGAAGTATTCAAATCATTCACAACGTAACATCCGGTGGTAGTGGGCAAGTCGGCGTGAAACTGCAATTTCGCCGCTCATAAAACAGGAAACTGGAGCCGCTGGGCGGGTTTCGATGCAATCGCATCTTTTCACTCGGCTCCTTCAGAGGCGCATTAGCAATTCTAACCGTCGCAATAGTTGCTAGGAAATTGTAATATTTAGTCTTAATAAAGCCATTCGTAACGTTGTATATCCGGAACAGACATGCACGAAGCGGCACCGCGGTTGGCTTGAAGCGAAGCAAAGCTACTAGAGAATTTACGGGCCAGCGTTGTTCACAAATGACTTGAAAGTTGTATGGTATCAGTTAATTATACTCGCTTCAAGTATAAACAAAAACAACACCAGCTTTGTTTTTCTACCGAAGAGCGAACCTACAAGGTGTATTTTCGTTTCGCACCAATCACAGTCTCAGCTTCTGTTTTTATTCGAAACTTTTTTATTAATTGAAGTGGAACAGATGGAAACGAATATTCAAAATTCTAACCGCTATAAATTTCGCGCTTGAGCGATTCTGAAACGGTCTGCGGCTATTGTGTTGTATGGTGCGGCAACAGGATATAGTTTATTAATGAACTGATAGCAAGCAATATGAGCTACGAAACGCTTTCGATAAATTCGGTGAATATCGCCCTGCGGACAATGAATACACTGCCAGTGGGACGGTGCCATATGCAATCTTTTAAAATATTGTAAAAGCGAAATCCCGTGCCAAAATGTGTTAATTCCGCACTTATATAACGTGGCATGAATGCCTCGTGATATTGCACGAAAAATGTAACGTGTGAAGTCCGTACCCAGCATTAAATTAAGCTTACATACGAAACACTTTTGTGTAGGGCTGTGCTTTTTTTAAAAAACACTATCAAGCTTTCAGGTACCAGGTATAATTAATTAGAACCTATGTACGATTGGAAAATGGCCTACACCGAGCACACTGTTGGTCCGGGCGTCGTAATTTAGTATTTTAGATGAATATTGTGTTTAAATTAAAAAATAATGACACCATCAAAAAGATAAAGAATTGTTTTAAGTAAAAAATACATCAAACAAGGTGCGAAACTGGTAGCTCTCTGCATACGATTTTAATGTAAAAATCTTGATAAATATTCGTCAAATGTTACTAATGACATCTATCGGCGGGTAGTAGAAAATGCTTAGTTCAAAAACTGTCTTCTCAGCTAGTTCACGTGTAACCTACCCTGTAGAAAATTGAAACAGCGCCATCTACACGAGCACTGTGTTTCGCCAGAACACGGTTACGCCATCTGACTTTCACAACATGAATTTAATGTTCCAACGCGTCCTATCTCGTCTTCCTACGGGAACGTGTCACTGGTTTGCCTACCGGTTGTCGTATACTTGCCAACAGATGGCAGTAGTAGTAAGCAACTTTAAAACTTTGTTGTGATGTGCATAATGCAAAATGATGATACTATACAAATTTTAAATGCTTGATTTATTTGATTAAGGTCTAAGTACTTACGGGTGTGGTGTCGGCCTCCATTTTTAAGTGGATTCGGGTTGTAACTAAAAGTCTGAAACAAAACAAAAACAACTATTATGAATATATTATATGTTTCAAGACGTTCTTTGACCTTTAGTCTGCGATTTAGTAATTCTAACGTTGCGTCGTCTAGTGTTCCTTAAGAATAACTAATGGAACTATATATCACAGACTGCGTTACCTTGTGTCAATCGTTTTTAGAGTTCCGTACCCAAAGGTCTAAGTAGGACCCTATTACTAAGACTCCGCTGTCTGTCTGTCTGTCATCAGGATGTAATTCGTGCACTGTGATAGTTAGACAGTTGAAATTTGATGATGTACTTATTTCTGTTGCCGCTATAACAACAAATACTAAAAAACAGAATAAAATAAATATCTACTAAAAGGGGGCTTCCATACAACAAACACGATTTTTTGCCGTTTTCATACATAATGGTACGAAACCCTTCGTGCGCGATTCCGACTCGCACTTGGCTGATTTTATTTCCGGCCATTTACAGCAGAATAAAAAAATATTACACGTAGGAGGTCGTACGTGTACTTAATGTATTTTCTTTTTGTATATTATTTAGAACAAATCTTGATCAAAAACATTAATAAGACAGAGATAGCATGAAATTAAGGGTCACTTAAAATTGGATGACATTTTAATATTTAAAGACAAGTTCGAAACCGGAAGAAGCTGTGAACAAGCCTATTTAAGCACAATGTTAAGTAATTTTATGTATGTGACAATAGTAATGAAATAATTTTTTGGCACTATGTCATTCTTGACGCCCTCATATTATCTCCCTACAGAAATTCATATTAACTTGATAGTCGGTTCCAACGTGAAAGAAGACAAGCAATCCTACTTTCACGCAGTAAAGTCATAAGTATAAATCATAATTCGTACATTTATATCATAAAACGACAACAAAGTTACTCAATTCCAATAAAATATGGGATCCTTTTAACTTAACAAATAAAACATACTTAATAATATATTCTTGACGAGTTTTCTAAAGGGTTGGCCGCGCCCAGCATTCAATATATAAAAGGCTATGCTTCAAGCAACACATATCACTTAGCCGAACCCTCGGCGGTCACTATTAGCACGCACATAAATCACCTGAGCCGTGTCGGCCAATCACTGCAGATTAACCTTCAAACGATTGCCGCCATGACCTCTAAACGCAGACCTACACTATAAGAAATGAATCTAGATTCGGTTATAATTGATTTCGTTATTACATTCATAGTTGTATAGATTAGACCAGGGGCCCTACCACAACTACTTCTAGTAATCTTATTATAACCTTACTTTGTGTCTAACCTTGTATAAAATGGTACAAAAGAAAAAAACAAAACAGAAATTAACATTATAATATTACTGCTAAGAGGTGGTGGTAGGCCCCCAGTTCAATCCTAGAAAACGCTTGTATACTACTTATTACAATCAAAGTGAACCTACGACACTAATGCATTAAGATTTGGAGACGAGGCATCAAACTTAATTATTAGCCTCAATAAGAGTAATCACTGAAGTGATTACTCTTATTCTGCTAAATATGCGCGAAAAGGTGCAATACACTAAAAGCCTTTGTAATCCAATCATTTAACATGCATCAAATGTAGGAACGTATACGAGTATGTATTATTTATGATAATGTCCTATACAGCTCTCGGACATAGTTAAAGGCCGTCGACTTTAATGACATCATTTAAGTTTATGAAAGCCCCTTTAAGTCCCCTAATAAACCGCGTTGTCTAGTTAACTAAGATAGGCTTAGTATACATCTAAACTAATATTATAAAGATAGATTTGATTTTTTGTATGTGGTCCGATTTAATCAAGAAATACAAAACCGATTTAAAAAATGCTTTCACCTACAGAAAGCTACAAATAGGACGGGTTATAATTAATGATATTTTATTATGATTAACTAATTTTATTTAGAAATTTTCGAAATTTAAATATTTTAAGCGTGTTTGTAAATCTAAATGATGCAATACGACACTATTGCAATGATATGTTCCGTAGGCATTTGTGTGAAACCGAATGAAACTTTTGAGACCGATGCAAAGCGAGGGCGGACCGTTAATTCCATATAAGAAAGTATATATTGTAGGTCTTAAATATAGTGTTTAAAATTCAGGCAATAAATGCGTTTTTTCTTAGCTCTTTGCTTCTTTTCTGAGCCAGTACAGGAATGCACTTAATAGTTAAAACCTAGTAGACTCTTATTTTTAGGAAGGAATAAGCACTGCATATGCATGCTACTCTCCATGGTAAGTGAAAACCGCCGCTCATGGCTTTTATAAACTAGTGACGTTTCCTACATCTATATATATAAAAATGAATCCCTATTTCCCTTGGTCATGACATCACGCGTGAACGGCTAGATCAATTTCGTTAATTCTTTTTTTGTTGCGTTTGTTATTGTCAGGAGGTTCTTATGAAAGAAAACTAAGAAAATTGCGCGGTGATTTAGAAAGTTTAAGATACTTACCCACCATATTAAATTTAAACCGCTAAACCGATTTCTGTGAGAATTGGTATGTAGATAGATTTGGTTTCGGAAAATAGGCTACTTTTCATCCCGAAAATCGCTCTGATTCCCGAGTTACATTAATTAAACACATAGAAATTTTCGCGCGGGCGCAGGGCGCAGCTAGTGCCTTATAAAGACGTCAACTGTACAGCCAAATGTGTCACAAACACAGTCGTGGTTACAAGGAATACTACCTTCAAAGATAACTGTTCAAAGATAATTGACTGCACCGTTGGTCTAGTGGTTAGTGTAACTGACTGCGACGCCGGGTGTCGTGGGTTCGATTCCCGCGGAAGGCAAATATTTGTGTGATAAACATTTGTATTTGTCTTTAGTCTGGGTATTTTCTATGTAAGTATTATAAGTATGTATTTACAAAAAAAAAAAAGTATGTATATGTATTATATTTCAGTTATCTAGTACCCATAACACAAGCTCTGCTTAGCTTGGGACTAGACGACAGTGTGTGATAGTGTCCACATATTATTATATTATTATTATTATAACAAAAAGTATCGGTCCGTTTGACATCAATTACAAAGGATATTGGCTGGCAACATAAGCACTAAGGAACAAAACATTGATCTGCTCTGTGATATAATTGACGTAAAGGCAAAATGCCTAATAGGTATTTTATGATAAGATCTTATAAGTGGTACCTACATTAAAACATCAGAAATAGCTCTAATATTTATCTTTAAGTTACGCCCTTATCACGTCCTACATCAATTTATTTAGGAGTTCTTACGTGACGAGTGTGAACACGACGACGTAAAATTTTGTGGTTTTGTGGTCACACAAATTCGTACTTTTGTTGACTCTTTATTCTAACATTAGTCTCCTTTTTTGTATCTATAAAATATATAATTGGTAAGTATGTTGGCATCCGAATGCATTATAACAGTATAAGGTTATACATTACAACTAGCTTCTTGCAAAGTGGGATCACCTACATCTTTAGTTACTGCTCTGCCCCCGTCGCCAGTAGGGTGATGTTACATAGCCTGTAACCTTTCTCAAGAACTGCGCTATCATACGCAAAAAAAAATATTCAATCCGACGATAGTTTTAAAGATTAGTGCGTTACAACAAATAAACTCTTCCACTTTATATAATAGTTGCTATAGATAAAGTGGTAAAACACATGTGCAGCCGTTATATTACTATAGATACTTACTTTCTTGCCGCAAGCTATAACGACACTTTTTCAATTCACAATGAACTAGATTTACTACAGTATGAAAAACACTCCAGCTAACAAATTATCAAAATACAAATATGGCCAAACAATCTGTTAAAGGTTGCTGAAAGACGCTGGGTCCGTACTCTTCCTTTTGTTCAGTAGTAGACGTCCTACGAATGAGATGACAATGATTCTACTTCTTTTTATGACAACACTGATGTGTCTTCAGACTTGTAAATCGACTATTTTTATCGTAGCCTGAGGTGAGTGTCAGTTTTATAATTAGAAATATTGAATGTTTATTAATAGATACAGAGATAAAAATAGAAACGATAATAAATTCAAGAATTAAATTCATTGACAATCAAAACGACAATTTTTATTAAGTTAATTGTTTAAACGAACAATCGTCATGGTTGAGTTTGTTTTACATTACAAAAGGTTTTTATTGTAAACATCGTTTTATATTCTTACGTCAAACTCATTTACCAAATACCGAAAAGCTATTATAAATGCATTAAGACCGCCCTAATACCTATGTGCATGTTGTTTAATAAATAAATAAACGCCTCATGAAACCGCACTAAACATACATTAGTAACATCCCACAAATTGCAGATTTCTCCTATTTCTAGGCTGTTACTCAGACGTATACAGAAAGGTATGCTAACCAAAAGCCCACAGGAGGCAATATATCGTATAACATAGGTAACACAACTTAGGAAATACAAGTAGTAATAAATTACAAGCTTGCCAACCTTTTACTAACCCCTTTCAGTCTCACGAAATCTAAATTAATAGCAAAAAGTAGAAAAAAATTCGCATAACACCGAATTTTTGCTTTAATAGCAGCGATCGTTTTTGTTACCGTCCTTAGTTTTTTGCAGATTTGTTAGTAGCGAAATGTTAATTAGTGATTTTATTTCTGCTAACAAGATTTTAAATTTTGTGCTACTTTTTCCGTGTAATATTTGCAGTTATTCGAATAGCACGGTAGCATTTCATAATCTTATATACGTATTTTAAACACAATTGATATTGGAAATCTTCGATGTCTTTATTAGATTCGTATTCATTTCATTTTATACCAACCGAGTTTACCATATTGTAGAGTAGCATAAGATAAATTCTTAAAAATAATAACGAACCGAATATTACTCAGGAATAGCGTCATTTTTACATACCATATCAAGAAACTTTTCACTCCAGTTAATAAGAATAACGCCGTCTGATTTATTTGAAATCTCTCAAAGTCAGAGAAGTGGATTTAACATCAAAACTTTCTGTAGATTGAATGAAACCTTTTAATATATTAATCTCCTCAAACTAAATAATATTATAACTGAAACGGATAAGCTTATTCTTGTTCTTTTTTTTTATATTAGGTAGTGCGATACTCATTTGTAAATGAATATTGTACTGTAGGTATTCCTACTACTTCGTCCATCTTATTAAATGAAAAGTAACTTTGAGTTGTGTATGGCTACACATTCCAACATTTCTCTCGTGTAGTGATGTGCTTGGAAGAGGATTGTGTCCTGCATGGATGGAAATGGACGTCTTTCAGCTAAAATGATCATAATGATAAAATAAACAAGCAATATATATTATTCAAAAACAAAAAGCCTGTGCCTGCCTAAAACAATGTGAAAAGAACAAAACCCATTCATTTTTCTCGTGCTGACGCTACATTGAAAATGTATATACCCTATGTCATTCCCACAATCAATACGAATCTAATGACACCTCATACGTTAAAATCCATCAAGCCATTTAGGCTGTAGAGCGTGCCAAAGAAATAGACATACATACATATATACATACATACGCTCGAAAAACATTACGCTCCTTGAATCTGTCAGTCGGGCAAAACCCACACTGAAACGGAGTTTTACTAACGAGATGTTATAACGCGGTTAAAAATAGCTTAAGTACGTCACAATCAACCTCTGCGATTTTCTCTATAAAGAACTTTACATTCATTCAGACAAAAGAAAGGCAAACAAACAACACTCGCATTTATAATATTAGTATGAATCTATTGTACTACGAGTATAATTACGTTTAGTAATTTGAATCCTCTTTTTGCTTTAAGCATATTTCAGCGAATAATTATACAAACGCTGCTTCAGGCAATATAATATACCTAGTTATTTAAAGGATTAAAACTTGGAGAAAATTAAGTCAAGTTCACGAAGTGTTTTCAGTAAGGTTAAACGTCCAGACAACTCTAGTTATTTACATTTACACGAGGATCTGGAGGTTCTGGCTGAACTAAAGTTTTCATACTAATTACTTAGAATATTTAAGCCGAGCGAATTACCGCTGGGTATTTCTAAAATTGCAGTCCGTATAGTGGCAGGACAAGAATTTAGCTCTAACCCTTTGAGCCTACGGGTGTAGTACAGGCGAGTGAGGATAATTAATTTTGGGTAAAATGCATCAGTCCTTTTAAAGAAATTGTGGTCGCACTCGTTTCTACAGCGTCTGACCTAATACAGCCATGGAAAAGTGGGTGTAACATGTCTCTGCCCATACTTCAGGGAAAAAAGGCGTGATGATAGGTATATGTATTTCTGAAGAAATTTTCCAATCTCTTGCGAATTTAGACAATTATAAATGGCGGTCTAACTAGAGCAAACTTAATAAGTTTCTAGGTCTACATTACGCAATGAAGTAATAAGAAAATCTTTAAAATAAAAGTGATTAATTTTGACTGAAAACTTATTTTTGACTATGAAAATTTACTCCTTAAAAACGTCTTTAAGCTAGAGAGCGTAAAGTCAACTTAATTAAATGAAATCCATCAGCCTGTTGCATGACCTAGGCCTCTATACTCGTACCTACGTATGTGTTTAATTAAGCTTACCCCAGCTACCTTCTTCAACAGGCAGCTTGCGATACTTTTACTAAATGATAATCAAGTCCACATGACATTTTTCTTCAGCGGTCCACGACCTGTTGTTTATGTAATATGCAAACCACAGATAACTTTTTTTGAAGGATAAATAACATATGCATTTTTATACGCCAGCTTACTTCTTTTCCATTGTGGCTATATTAGTGTGAACAAGCCTGTGTATGTCCGGCTAACAGAGGTCAGCTAATATCCTATCTGATGACAAACATACATTGTTGTCCGCTCGGATAGTATAACCGAGTAAGCCCGCAAGCAAACACGAGCAAATATTACCATAGTAAACAAAGTTAACATATTATAAACGGATGCAGGCTTTAATAAGCTCTCATAGTAATAGGGTTAAAGTGCTTTGTATTAAGTTAACTTTGCAACAATATACAATGGAGGCATTAAACGATAATTTGTGCTGGCCCTGATTAAATTGAGCACTCACTTTAACAATTATCCGTTAAAGCATCACTAGAGCGCGGCAGGTTAAAAAATACATTATAGTTTACAGAACGTAAGGCCTCTTTTGTTTTAAAAGTTTAATATGAGATATGATCGCAGATTTTTTGTATTTTTACTTTACTAGTATTTCCTGAGTGCCTGTCAGTGATTTGGTCGTTGGTAAGGCTGCAGGCATCAGATGAACTAGCTATGTATATATTACTATTAACAAGCTATATCTAAAATATTTAGAGTTACATGACACTTACTCTAAAACGTAACGAAATAAAAATAAGATAGGTAAATGAAAATTTATTGCAATAATATGAAATGATTTATGTTAAGCACATAACCATTGTTATGTAATAAAATATGTAAGTACTCATTAGAAGAATAAAGACAGCACAGCACGCACTAAGCAGGCTCTGATTTGTAAAGCACCCGTTAGCATTCAATCTACTACTATTCTTATAACATAAATAATTAACTCAAGAAAAAGAAAGTGTCAATCTTGAGAAATTTTAATAATACAACTTCTTAGTAAAAATATTTCAGCTTTACTACAATGACTTTCACGAGACATATTCTCCACATTCGTATGTAAAATAAAATTGTGGTAAGTATTAGTCGGGCTGCAAATATAAAAGGGAACGCTTAAGCAGCTTACGGTCTTTGGAGACTTTAGAACTCTGTCAAGGGAAAGCCACACAGTTGTGACTGTGTTCTACGTTATGTTCATAAATCTGAGAATGAAGACTAATATATTATTATTAAGTACAACAACTTATGTCAGATTTAGGAAAACGTAGGTAAAATAATGAATTAGGCAAATTAAAAAATTCAAATATATCATACCGATAAATCAAAAGACGTAATGATTTTTAATGGAGGTCAAATTTTCGTCAGCTTTGTTTCGTACCACGTAACAGAGGGCAATTCTGTCACTATTTAGCGGACACAAATGCAGAATTTGGGCTAATATCGAGAATTTCTCAACAGAACTTTACCCGACTTCGGGAACCCGAGACCGCTGCGGGGCAAACCGTACACAGGACTACACCACAAAGACAGATGTTTTTAATGCATATTCAATTTAAAAAAACATTCTGTTGTCAAAATAAGCTACAAAGATGGCTGTTTACTAAAGTTATTATAGTAAGAAGTAGGTAAAGGACTTCTTCAAAAGCATTTTCAATTAAGTAAAGATCAATACAAATATTATCAAAATATTTCAGTTAATTAATAAAATTTTCCGACTATAGGAATGTTAGTGGATGTTATTATCATATTCTTAGCTAAAGGCTCCTTTAATAAAGGTTATATAAATCTCGCAAAAACAACTTTGATTCATTTTCAACATCGAAATGTCTTGTTATAGTATTATGAAGACAATAAACTGCGCCTCACTGTGGCCTTTTAAACGTGTATAATAATTTCCATAAAAACCGGCATAAGCACTGTGTTCCCTTAATTCAAAAATTCGAGCTTGAAGAGTCTTATGCAAAATAAAACATTAAGAACGTTCTGATCTGTATTTTTATACAAATCATGAAAGAGTATTGTGAATGGTATCACTAATAACATGACATCTACTATACCATTACAAAAATACAATATACCATACACAATTGAATTCATTAAAACTAAAAATTATCTGATGTTAAAAATAATAATAATATTCTACCACATTTACACAGCACCATCTAGTCCCAAATTAAGCAAATATATTTGCTTGTGTTATGGGTACTAAACAACTGATATACTACTCATATAATTTTTTTTTGTAAATACATACATATTATAGATTTATATATACAAAAATGAATCCCTATTTCCCTTGGTCATGGCATCGCGCGTGAACGGCTAGATCAATTTCGTTAATTCTTTTTTTGTTGTGTCTGTTATTGTCAGGAGAAGGTTCTTATGCAAGAAAACTAAGAAAATTGCGCGGTGATTTAAAAAGTTTAAGATACATACTTAACCACCATATCATCACTAAATAGTATAAAACAAAGTCGGTTCCTGCTGTCTGTCCCTATGTATGCTTAGATCTTTAAAACTACGCAACGGATTTTGATGCAGGTTTTTTTAATAGATAGAGTGATTCAAGAGGAAGGTTTATATGTATATAACATGCATAATATAGTAGATAAACATGTTTAGATGTTTTTAATGTGATGTCGTAAATAAACAATTTTGCGCTTACATTGCAACGCTGGCTAAACCCTACAAAATAATGTACTACAGTATTGTACACCTTAAAAAGGTCTACAAAAGAGTCCGCGATAGTATATGTCTATCTCTAAGGGATAACCTACAATAACCATTTTTATCCTTTACATTTTATGAGAAATAATGGCTTATTTTCGAAGCGATTTTAAGCAATACAGCATTTATCCTTATCAAATTAAGTACCTTAAATACATTGTGCATTTAATATAAATTAATAATGCCCTTTGGAGCATGTATTTTAAATAAATATTTTCAAAGATATTACAGATTAAAAATGCAGGGAGGGATATAGCGGAAGGGGGCCGGCATTCTGTAGTAATACAACGTTCACAGCATTTGTTTTTCTTCGCACGGGCAATATTATTACTAAATATAATATCAGCATTGCACCCGTGCGAAGCCGGGGCGGGTTGCTAGTTATAGATAAATTACACCCAGACACAGAACAAACAAGCATGCTCATCACACAAAGATTTGTCCTGGGTGGGAATCGAACCCACGACCTCCGGCTTAGCAGTCAGGGTTACTAACGACTAGGCCAACAGGTCAGTCAAAAAAAAAAACAATTTAAACCACAGACTGCGGCGAATCAATTAATATTAGTAATATGAACATACTTGAGAAATCGCATCCTACAGAAGAGGGGCTTTAATCCCCATTTGGATTGAATGTATGAATTTATTACACACTACTACACTTCACAGTTGTATACTATTTCCTACCTGACATAATCTCTAGTCATAAAGGGCGACATTTACGACAGCCACGTGTATCTTATCTCAAACGCCCATATTTTAATAATATCGTCAAATTGTGCTCTCTAAATCACCCCGCGGGTCCCACTTATTGAAATAAATTAAACAATAATTTTGCGCAGACATTAAAATTACAGCCAAACTTTAAGCAATGGTAGTAATTCAATTTTATTGACAAAAAGTCAAATTGCGTAAAAATTAAAGAAAGTAAAAATTAAAAAAAAAAATTAACAAGGATATCATATATGCGCTACGGACTAAACGGTAAAACACATTAATTTAGACTATGATATCAGCATGTAGGGGATCGTTCAGTGCTTAAGAACTATTTTGTGACAATACCTAAAAACTATTCAAAATATAATCAGATATGTCATTATATGGTCTCATAAAATGGTAGCTATCGAGCAAAGAATCCGCCTGATAGAAAGTAGCACCAAGAGTGTCATTGCCTGTCCCACCATCATGTAAAATATGGTAAGACATGAGTAGATTTGTCTGGACTACCCAATTAACTCCTCATCTAGGACACTACCTAGGTACATACAAGTTATTTTAGCTGCAGTCTTCTGTTTCTCCAGATAGACAACACCAATGAGGGTATTTAGAAAAAAATCGCCACTTGTTGTCACCACTTCAACTGTCACATTGGGCAAATCAGGGGTTAACATTCAAAAAGCGCTTGACAACTAGACCTGACTCATCGGTGCTGCCCTTCGTGGCCACCACTTTCGAAAACCCTCTCAGAAATTTTCTTTTGTCCTTATGCACGTGAATTATCAATTTTGTAAATCAAACATTTAAATTGCCTAATTGAACTCTGAAAAATATTTAGGACCACCCTAGCTCTTTCAACACTATGGAAAATGGAAACACGCCTTACAGCCTAAAATAAAGTAATTTGAAAAGTCATCACGCAAGCCGTTAACAACAGCTACTCATTTGTCACTCACATAAAGTGACATGCTTTTATCGCAGCGCTGCGGTATACCGATGTTATGTATCACTTTTGACACCACATCGTGGTTAGCCAGCCGACACAGAAACTTCATTCGCTGAACAACTTCGTCCTGGCTCCGCTGTACAGCAATCAATAGATCTATTTTTGTACTTAGCTTTGAATACTAAAAGATGCTTCTACGAGTATTTTCATTTGTGTACCTACATATCATCTTTGCTAAGGAAATAGAGTGTGAATAATTTACACATTAATCTTTTTAAGGTCATTGTCACCTTTGTAAGTAGTACCTACCTACAAACGACTGAAGACGAGATACGCTGGTAAGTCGTTGAAGAATAAGCCATATTCTGCCGATATTAATAAACCTTAAAATGTATAAATAAGAACCGTATTTGTAAAGAAAACAAATATGTACTTAATTCATAGTTAGGAAGGTATATGGCTTACATTAACAATACCTCGTGGAAGATGCTGCGCGGCCATTATTATACCTAACAAGAGAATATAGGCCACCTGAAATTTAATAAGAAGTGGCATAGCGACTAAGAATACAAACTCATCTTGTACATCGTACACAATTTGTAGGTTCTACTGAAATAAGTGCTGAATTTTAGTTGTAAGTTAGTGCAAAATATGAAGTATGCATTTCGAAAAAGCTAATATTTAAGTTATTATGATAATCGTTTTTTATAATTACGCCGTACTACATATTTTCATGTTGTTACTATATTTGGTTTTGGTATTTTGTTGATTTATTTTTATATTGTTTCTGGTTTATACGTTATTAAATGCTTTATTTTTTTATTAGAATAGAATATATATTTATTATAATTATTATACCTACAGCTCCATGTAATGAGTTTCAGATTTTTCAATATTCGAATCACCAACATTCTCTTTTCAAGCTAGTTTATTGAGCAAAGAAGTATTTCCCGGTCTTTTAGTATGCTGCTATTTGGCTCCGAAGCAGACGCAAACCTTTGTGAACGTAGCCCGTATAGTCCACGGTTATAATACTTCCGCTTAATGAAAAGCACAATACATTGTCTGTACGGGATATACGATGCTGTCCTTTGAAAATTTATAACAACATACCGTTTTGTTGGTTCCTGTAAGTTACGATGCATACGGCGCGACTTAAAACTTACCAAATTACTATTTTTATGCTTCTTTAGTTTTGGCATATCGAATAATTCGAAAATAAAATTATCAATAAATTAGTAAGTAAACCATATAGCGACAGTATTAAGTCATTGCAAGCAAATTAGCTAACACAGGACTGCCAGAAATGTCCTGCGATAAGATTGGCACTAATGCCATCACCATAATACTTCTGCCAAGCGTGGCGGTTATGTATGCACCCGAGCAAGCTTATCCACTAATAGACGTCTTAACCTTAAGAAGATGTAAGAGTGAATCATATTTTTTCAGTAACGCGTAGTCATTACAGATTACTTGTTAGTGCAGTCTTATCGCAGGACATATCTGGCAGTCTTGTGTTTTAAATAAATACGTATCTACCGATTACCTATATTATAAAACACTAGCTGCGCCCTGCGGCTTTGCCCGCGCGAAAATTGCTATGTGTTTAATTAATGTAACTCGGGCATTAGAGCGATTTTCGGGATAAACATAGCCTATTTCCCGAAACCAAATTTATCTACATACCAATTTTCATCGAAATCGGTTTAGCGGTGTAAATTTAATATGGTGGTTAAGTATTCTTAAACTTTCTAAATCACCGCGCAATTTTCTTAGTTTTCTTTCATAAGAACCTTCTCCTGACAATAACAAACACAACAAAAAAAGAATTAACGAAATTGATCTAGCCGTTTACGCGTGATGCCATGACCAAGGGAAATAGGGATTCATTTTTATATATATAGAAGATAACTAAACGCCCGCTCTCGCTTCGCTGCGGTATCAAAAGTTTCGTTCGGTCTCACAACGAACGCCTACGCAAAATATCATTGCAATAGTGTCGTATTGCATCATTCAAGTTTACAAAGGCGCATATAATATTGAAATACTGAAAATGTCTGACAAAATATGTCAAATATAGTAAAAGAAAGCCTATTTTAGCCGTCATATTTAGAGCTTTCTAAAGGTGCAATTTTTTTTTTAACTGGTCACGTAGATTTTTAGATAAATCGCAAAAAAAATCTAATCTTTTCTCTTTATAATATTAGTTTAAATACAATTTTCTTGGTTCTAAATAAAACAAGGCAATACCAATACTAGTATACTATAAACACCCTGTTCCTGTTCAGTTCCAATTAATATTACATGGTGGGCAGACAGCAATATCTAACAACATTGTGTAGCAAAGTGCACTCTATTATATTGGAACTAGAGTGTCTATTAGATTAATATGGATGTAGTAAGACGGTAAATAAGTTAAGATTACACTGTTATTTGAAAATTAATCTCATTACCGCGAAGATGCACTTCGAACTGCGTGGTCGAGCCCCGGTGGAGTTCATGAACTGTAATTTAAAACTTATTTTTAATACTTACAATGTATTTAGCGAGAACTTTTTTTTATGGCTGACAGTGGCAGTCGAGTAAACAGCCTACGTGATGGTAAGTAGCAACTGTCGCTCATGGACGACTCAGAGTCCCTAGCATTGCTTTTGCTATGCTAGGGACTCTGCGAAGCCGCTGCCTACTGCGAAGGGAGTGGGGTAGGTGAAAAGATTGAGAGAGGTGAGGAAAAAGGAAAGAGGGGAAATTGGGCATACGGCACACTCACTAACCGAATGAAACGCAATAGTACGGATACTAATTACTCTTATGTCGATCTTCTATGAGAGGGTAGTACTTTCCCGGTCGATGCAGCCCATTCATGCTGAAACTAGCGTGGATCTACTACCGCGGTATGTATTTATGTGAAGAACCTGATGATACTTTTGACAATCAAAACGACAATTTTTATTAAGTTAATTGTTTAAACGAACAATCGTCATCGTTGAGTTTGTTTTACATTACAAAAGGTTTTTATTGTAAACATCGTTTTATATTCTTACGTCAAACTCATTTACTAAATACCGAAAAGCTATTATAAATGCATTATGACCGCCTTAATACCTATGTGCATGTTGTTTAATAAATAAATAAACGCCTCATGAAACCGCACTAAACATACATTAGTAACATCCCACAAATTGCAGATTTCTCCTATTTCTAGGCTGTTACTCAGACGTATACAGAAAGGTATGCCAACCAAAAGCCCACAGGAGGCAATATATCGTATAACATAGGTAACACAACTTAGGAAATACAAGTAGTAATAAATTACAAGCTTGCCAACCTTTTACTAAACCCTTTCAGTCTCACGAAATCTAAATTAATAGCAAAAAGTAGAAAAAAATTCGCATAACACCGAATTTTTGCTTTAATAGCAGCGATCGTTCTTGTTACCGTCCTTAGTTTTTTGCAGATTTGTTAGTAGCGAAATGTTAATTAGTGATTTTATTTCTGCTAACAAAATTTTAAATTTTGTGCTACTTTTTCCGTGTGATATTTGCAGTTATTCGAATAGCACGGTAGCATTTCATAATCTTATATACGTATTTTAAACACAATTGATATTGGAAATCTTCGATGTCTTTATTAGATTCGTATTCATTTCATTTTATACCAACCGAGTTTACCATATTGTAGAGTAGCATAAGATAAATTCTTAAAAATAATAACGAAGCGAATATTACTCAGGAATAGCGTCATTTTTACATACCATATCAAGAAACTTTTCACTCCAGTTAATAAGAATAACGCCGTCTGATTTATTTGAAATCTCTCAAAGTCAGAGAAGTGGATTTAACATCAAACTTTCTGTAGATTGAATGAAACCTTTTAATATGTTAATCTCCTCAAACTAAATAATATTATAACTGAAACGGATAAGCTTATTCTTGTTCCTTTTTTTATATTAGGTAGTGCGATACTAATTTGTAAATGAATATTGTACTGTAGGTATTCCTACTACGTCGTCCATCTTATTAAATGAAAAGTAACTTTGAGTTGTGTATGGCTACACATTCCAACATTTCTCTCGTGTAGTGATGTGCTTGGAAGAGGATTGTGTCCTGCATGGATGGAAATGGACGTCTTTCAGCTAAAATGATCATAATGATAAAATAAACAAGCAATATATATTATTCAAAAACAAAAAGCCTGTGCCTGCCTAAAACAATGTGAAAAGAACAAAACCCATTCATTTTTCTCGTGCTGACGCTACATTGAAAATGTATATACCCTATGTCATTCCCACAATCAATACGAATCTAATGACACCTCATACGTTAAAATCCATCAAGCCATTTAGGCTGTAGAGCGTGCCAAAGAAATAGACATACATACATATATACATACATACGCTCGAAAAACATTACGCTCCTTGAATCTGTCAGTCGGGCAAAACCCACACTGAAACGGAGTTTTACTAACGAGATGTTATAACGCGGTTAAAAATAGCTTAAGTACGTCACAATCAACCTCTGCGATTTTCTCTATAAAGAACTTTACATTCATTCAGACAAAAGAAAGGCAAACAAACAACACTCGCATTTATAATATTAGTATGAATCTATTGTACTACGAGTATAATTACGTTTAGTAATTTGAATCCTCTTTTTGCTTTAAGCATATTTCAGCGAATAATTATACAAACGCTGCTTCAGGCAATATAATATACCTAGTTATTTAAAGGATTAAAACTTGGAGAAAATTAAGTCAAGTTCACGAAGTGTTTTCAGTAAGGTTAAACGTCCAGACAACTCTAGTTATTTACATTTACACGAGGATCTGGAGGTTCTGGCTGAACTAAAGTTTTCATACTAATTACTTAGAATATTTAAGCCGAGCGAATTACCGCTGGGTATTTCTAAAATTGCAGTCCGTATAGTGGCAGGACAAGAATTTAGCTCTAACCCTTTGAGCCTACGGGTGTAGTACAGGCGAGTGAGGATAATTAATTTTGGGTAAAATGCATCAGTCCTTTTAAAGAAATTGTGGTCGCACTCGTTTCTACAGCGTCTGACCTAATACAGCCATGGAAAAGTGGGTGTAACATGTCTCTGCCCATACTTCAGGGAAAAAAGGCGTGATGATAGGTATATGTATTTCTGAAGAAATTTTCCAATCTCTTGCGAATTTAGACAATTATAAATGGCGGTCTAACTAGAGCAAACTTAATAAGTTTCTAGGTCTACATTACGCAATGAAGTAATAAGAAAATCTTTAAAATAAAAGTGATTAATTTTGACTGAAAACTTATTTTTGACTATGAAAATTTACTCCTTAAAAACGTCTTTAAGCTAGAGAGCGTAAAGTCAACTTAATTAAATGAAATCCATCAGCCTGTTGCATGACCTAGGCCTCTATACTCGTACCTACGTATGTGTTTAATTAAGCTTACCCCAGCTACCTTCTTCAACAGGCAGCTTGCGATACTTTTACTAAATGATAATCAAGTCCACATGACATTTTTCTTCAGCGGTCCACGACCTGTTGTTTATGTAATATGCAAACCACAGATAACTTTTTTTGAAGGATAAATAACATATGCATTTTTATACGCCAGCTTACTTCTTTTCCATTGTGGCTATATTAGTGTGAACAAGCCTGTGTATGTCCGGCTAACAGAGGTCAGCTAATATCCTATCTGATGACAAACATACATTGTTGTCCGCTCGGATAGTATAACCGAGTAAGCCCGCAAGCAAACACGAGCAAATATTACCATAGTAAACAAAGTTAACATATTATAAACGGATGCAGGCTTTAATAAGCTCTCATAGTAATAGGGTTAAAGTGCTTTGTATTAAGTTAACTTTGCAACAATATACAATGGAGGCATTAAACGATAATTTGTGCTGGCCCTGATTAAATTGAGCACTCACTTTAACAATTATCCGTTAAAGCATCACTAGAGCGCGGCAGGTTAAAAAATACATTATAGTTTACAGAACGTAAGGCCTCTTTTGTTTTAAAAGTTTAATATGAGATATGATCGCAGATTTTTTGTATTTTTACTTTACTAGTATTTCCTGAGTGCCTGTCAGTGATTTGGTCGTTGGTAAGGCTGCAGGCATCAGATGAACTAGCTATGTATATATTACTATTAACAAGCTATATCTAAAATATTTAGAGTTACATGACACTTACTCTAAAACGTAACGAAATAAAAATAAGATAGGTAAATGAAAATTTATTGCAATAATATGAAATGATTTATGTTAAGCACATAACCATTGTTATGTAATAAAATATGTAAGTACTCATTAGAAGAATAAAGACAGCACAGCACGCACTAAGCAGGCTCTGATTTGTAAAGCACCCGTTAGCATTCAATCTACTACTATTCTTATAACATAAATAATTAACTCAAGAAAAAGAAAGTGTCAATCTTGAGAAATTTTAATAATACAACTTCTTAGTAAAAATATTTCAGCTTTACTACAATGACTTTCACGAGACATATTCTCCACATTCGTATGTAAAATAAAATTGTGGTAAGTATTAGTCGGGCTGCAAATATAAAAGGGAACGCTTAAGCAGCTTACGGTCTTTGGAGACTTTAGAACTCTGTCAAGGGAAAGCCACACAGTTGTGACTGTGTTCTACGTTATGTTCATAAATCTGAGAATGAAGACTAATATATTATTATTAAGTACAACAACTTATGTCAGATTTAGGAAAACGTAGGTAAAATAATGAATTAGGCAAATTAAAAAATTCAAATATATCATACCGATAAATCAAAAGACGTAATGATTTTTAATGGAGGTCAAATTTTCGTCAGCTTTGTTTCGTACCACGTAACAGAGGGCAATTCTGTCACTATTTAGCGGACACAAATGCAGAATTTGGGCTAATATCGAGAATTTCTCAACAGAACTTTACCCGACTTCGGGAACCCGAGACCGCTGCGGGGCAAACCGTACACAGGACTACACCACAAAGACAGATGTTTTTAATGCATATTCAATTTAAAAAAACATTCTGTTGTCAAAATAAGCTACAAAGATGGCTGTTTACTAAAGTTATTATAGTAAGAAGTAGGTAAAGGACTTCTTCAAAAGCATTTTCAATTAAGTAAAGATCAATACAAATATTATCAAAATATTTCAGTTAATTAATAAAATTTTCCGACTATAGGAATGTTAGTGGATGTTATTATCATATTCTTAGCTAAAGGCTCCTTTAATAAAGGTTATATAAATCTCGCAAAAACAACTTTGATTCATTTTCAACATCGAAATGTCTTGTTATAGTATTATGAAGACAATAAACTGCGCCTCACTGTGGCCTTTTAAACGTGTATAATAATTTCCATAAAAACCGGCATAAGCACTGTGTTCCCTTAATTCAAAAATTCGAGCTTGAAGAGTCTTATGCAAAATAAAACATTAAGAACGTTCTGATCTGTATTTTTATACAAATCATGAAAGAGTATTGTGAATGGTATCACTAATAACATGACATCTACTATACCATTACAAAAATACAATATACCATACACAATTGAATTCATTAAAACTAAAAATTATCTGATGTTAAAAATAATAATAATATTCTACCACATTTACACAGCACCATCTAGTCCCAAATTAAGCAAATATATTTGCTTGTGTTATGGGTACTAAACAACTGATATACTACTCATATAATTTTTTTTTGTAAATACATACATATTATAGATTTATATATACAAAAATGAATCCCTATTTCCCTTGGTCATGGCATCGCGCGTGAACGGCTAGATCAATTTCGTTAATTCTTTTTTTGTTGTGTCTGTTATTGTCAGGAGAAGGTTCTTATGCAAGAAAACTAAGAAAATTGCGCGGTGATTTAAAAAGTTTAAGATACATACTTAACCACCATATCATCACTAAATAGTATAAAACAAAGTCGGTTCCTGCTGTCTGTCCCTATGTATGCTTAGATCTTTAAAACTACGCAACGGATTTTGATGCAGGTTTTTTTAATAGATAGAGTGATTCAAGAGGAAGGTTTATATGTATATAACATGCATAATATAGTAGATAAACATGTTTAGATGTTTTTAATGTGATGTCGTAAATAAACAATTTTGCGCTTACATTGCAACGCTGGCTAAACCCTACAAAATAATGTACTACAGTATTGTACACCTTAAAAAGGTCTACAAAAGAGTCCGCGATAGTATATGTCTATCTCTAAGGGATAACCTACAATAACCATTTTTATCCTTTACATTTTATGAGAAATAATGGCTTATTTTCGAAGCGATTTTAAGCAATACAGCATTTATCCTTATCAAATTAAGTACCTTAAATACATTGTGCATTTAATATAAATTAATAATGCCCTTTGGAGCATGTATTTTAAATAAATATTTTCAAAGATATTACAGATTAAAAATGCAGGGAGGGATATAGCGGAAGGGGGCCGGCATTCTGTAGTAATACAACGTTCACAGCATTTGTTTTTCTTCGCACGGGCAATATTATTACTAAATATAATATCAGCATTGCACCCGTGCGAAGCCGGGGCGGGTTGCTAGTTATAGATAAATTACACCCAGACACAGAACAAACAAGCATGCTCATCACACAAAGATTTGTCCTGGGTGGGAATCGAACCCACGACCTCCGGCTTAGCAGTCAGGGTTACTAACGACTAGGCCAACAGGTCAGTCAAAAAAAAAAACAATTTAAACCACAGACTGCGGCGAATCAATTAATATTAGTAATATGAACATACTTGAGAAATCGCATCCTACAGAAGAGGGGCTTTAATCCCCATTTGGATTGAATGTATGAATTTATTACACACTACTACACTTCACAGTTGTATACTATTTCCTACCTGACATAATCTCTAGTCATAAAGGGCGACATTTACGACAGCCACGTGTATCTTATCTCAAACGCCCATATTTTAATAATATCGTCAAATTGTGCTCTCTAAATCACCCCGCGGGTCCCACTTATTGAAATAAATTAAACAATAATTTTGCGCAGACATTAAAATTACAGCCAAACTTTAAGCAATGGTAGTAATTCAATTTTATTGACAAAAAGTCAAATTGCGTAAAAATTAAAGAAAGTAAAAATTAAAAAAAAAAATTAACAAGGATATCATATATGCGCTACGGACTAAACGGTAAAACACATTAATTTAGACTATGATATCAGCATGTAGGGGATCGTTCAGTGCTTAAGAACTATTTTGTGACAATACCTAAAAACTATTCAAAATATAATCAGATATGTCATTATATGGTCTCATAAAATGGTAGCTATCGAGCAAAGAATCCGCCTGATAGAAAGTAGCACCAAGAGTGTCATTGCCTGTCCCACCATCATGTAAAATATGGTAAGACATGAGTAGATTTGTCTGGACTACCCAATTAACTCCTCATCTAGGACACTACCTAGGTACATACAAGTTATTTTAGCTGCAGTCTTCTGTTTCTCCAGATAGACAACACCAATGAGGGTATTTAGAAAAAAATCGCCACTTGTTGTCACCACTTCAACTGTCACATTGGGCAAATCAGGGGTTAACATTCAAAAAGCGCTTGACAACTAGACCTGACTCATCGGTGCTGCCCTTCGTGGCCACCACTTTCGAAAACCCTCTCAGAAATTTTCTTTTGTCCTTATGCACGTGAATTATCAATTTTGTAAATCAAACATTTAAATTGCCTAATTGAACTCTGAAAAATATTTAGGACCACCCTAGCTCTTTCAACACTATGGAAAATGGAAACACGCCTTACAGCCTAAAATAAAGTAATTTGAAAAGTCATCACGCAAGCCGTTAACAACAGCTACTCATTTGTCACTCACATAAAGTGACATGCTTTTATCGCAGCGCTGCGGTATACCGATGTTATGTATCACTTTTGACACCACATCGTGGTTAGCCAGCCGACACAGAAACTTCATTCGCTGAACAACTTCGTCCTGGCTCCGCTGTACAGCAATCAATAGATCTATTTTTGTACTTAGCTTTGAATACTAAAAGATGCTTCTACGAGTATTTTCATTTGTGTACCTACATATCATCTTTGCTAAGGAAATAGAGTGTGAATAATTTACACATTAATCTTTTTAAGGTCATTGTCACCTTTGTAAGTAGTACCTACCTACAAACGACTGAAGACGAGATACGCTGGTAAGTCGTTGAAGAATAAGCCATATTCTGCCGATATTAATAAACCTTAAAATGTATAAATAAGAACCGTATTTGTAAAGAAAACAAATATGTACTTAATTCATAGTTAGGAAGGTATATGGCTTACATTAACAATACCTCGTGGAAGATGCTGCGCGGCCATTATTATACCTAACAAGAGAATATAGGCCACCTGAAATTTAATAAGAAGTGGCATAGCGACTAAGAATACAAACTCATCTTGTACATCGTACACAATTTGTAGGTTCTACTGAAATAAGTGCTGAATTTTAGTTGTAAGTTAGTGCAAAATATGAAGTATGCATTTCGAAAAAGCTAATATTTAAGTTATTATGATAATCGTTTTTTATAATTACGCCGTACTACATATTTTCATGTTGTTACTATATTTGGTTTTGGTATTTTGTTGATTTATTTTTATATTGTTTCTGGTTTATACGTTATTAAATGCTTTATTTTTTTATTAGAATAGAATATATATTTATTATAATTATTATACCTACAGCTCCATGTAATGAGTTTCAGATTTTTCAATATTCGAATCACCAACATTCTCTTTTCAAGCTAGTTTATTGAGCAAAGAAGTATTTCCCGGTCTTTTAGTATGCTGCTATTTGGCTCCGAAGCAGACGCAAACCTTTGTGAACGTAGCCCGTATAGTCCACGGTTATAATACTTCCGCTTAATGAAAAGCACAATACATTGTCTGTACGGGATATACGATGCTGTCCTTTGAAAATTTATAACAACATACCGTTTTGTTGGTTCCTGTAAGTTACGATGCATACGGCGCGACTTAAAACTTACCAAATTACTATTTTTATGCTTCTTTAGTTTTGGCATATCGAATAATTCGAAAATAAAATTATCAATAAATTAGTAAGTAAACCATATAGCGACAGTATTAAGTCATTGCAAGCAAATTAGCTAACACAGGACTGCCAGAAATGTCCTGCGATAAGATTGGCACTAATGCCATCACCATAATACTTCTGCCAAGCGTGGCGGTTATGTATGCACCCGAGCAAGCTTATCCACTAATAGACGTCTTAACCTTAAGAAGATGTAAGAGTGAATCATATTTTTTCAGTAACGCGTAGTCATTACAGATTACTTGTTAGTGCAGTCTTATCGCAGGACATATCTGGCAGTCTTGTGTTTTAAATAAATACGTATCTACCGATTACCTATATTATAAAACACTAGCTGCGCCCTGCGGCTTTGCCCGCGCGAAAATTGCTATGTGTTTAATTAATGTAACTCGGGCATTAGAGCGATTTTCGGGATAAACATAGCCTATTTCCCGAAACCAAATTTATCTACATACCAATTTTCATCGAAATCGGTTTAGCGGTGTAAATTTAATATGGTGGTTAAGTATTCTTAAACTTTCTAAATCACCGCGCAATTTTCTTAGTTTTCTTTCATAAGAACCTTCTCCTGACAATAACAAACACAACAAAAAAAGAATTAACGAAATTGATCTAGCCGTTTACGCGTGATGCCATGACCAAGGGAAATAGGGATTCATTTTTATATATATAGAAGATAACTAAACGCCCGCTCTCGCTTCGCTGCGGTATCAAAAGTTTCGTTCGGTCTCACAACGAACGCCTACGCAAAATATCATTGCAATAGTGTCGTATTGCATCATTCAAGTTTACAAAGGCGCATATAATATTGAAATACTGAAAATGTCTGACAAAATATGTCAAATATAGTAAAAGAAAGCCTATTTTAGCCGTCATATTTAGAGCTTTCTAAAGGTGCAATTTTTTTTTTAACTGGTCACGTAGATTTTTAGATAAATCGCAAAAAAAATCTAATCTTTTCTCTTTATAATATTAGTTTAAATACAATTTTCTTGGTTCTAAATAAAACAAGGCAATACCAATACTAGTATACTATAAACACCCTGTTCCTGTTCAGTTCCAATTAATATTACATGGTGGGCAGACAGCAATATCTAACAACATTGTGTAGCAAAGTGCACTCTATTATATTGGAACTAGAGTGTCTATTAGATTAATATGGATGTAGTAAGACGGTAAATAAGTTAAGATTACACTGTTATTTGAAAATTAATCTCATTACCGCGAAGATGCACTTCGAACTGCGTGGTCGAGCCCCGGTGGAGTTCATGAACTGTAATTTAAAACTTATTTTTAATACTTACAATGTATTTAGCGAGAACTTTTTTTTATGGCTGACAGTGGCAGTCGAGTAAACAGCCTACGTGATGGTAAGTAGCAACTGTCGCTCATGGACGACTCAGAGTCCCTAGCATTGCTTTTGCTATGCTAGGGACTCTGCGAAGCCGCTGCCTACTGCGAAGGGAGTGGGGTAGGTGAAAAGATTGAGAGAGGTGAGGAAAAAGGAAAGAGGGGAAATTGGGCATACGGCACACTCACTAACCGAATGAAACGCAATAGTACGGATACTAATTACTCTTATGTCGATCTTCTATGAGAGGGTAGTACTTTCCCGGTCGATGCAGCCCATTCATGCTGAAACTAGCGTGGATCTACTACCGCGGTATGTATTTATGTGAAGAACCTGATGATACTTTTGGCCTATGTCCAGCAGTGGAAGTTGACGATGTTGCGCTAAACTTAAGTTGATGATGACAAAGGTGCCTTACCGGTATGCACTCAGGTATGCGTGGATTATAGGACAAACAGTGGTTAGGGTTTTAGTCTAAAAATTCTCAATGTTATTCTAAATCTATACTATTATAATTATAAAGCGAAAGAGTTTGTTTGTTTGTTTAAACGCGCTTATCTCTAGACTAACTACCAATTGTATTAGAAAAAAATATTTTTATGTGTGATAGCCCAGTTCTCGAGGAAGGCTATAGGCTATGTACCATCAAGTTACTGGCGACAGGAGCAGAGCAGTAAGCAAAGATGCGGGTGAAACCGCACTGCGGCGAGCTAGTTTCATTCTGGCGATATTAAGACCTAATAATAACAACAATAACACCTCTAACAACATCTTCAAAGACAAATGACGTCATACTGCATACAATGGTATGTTAGGTAATACGTATAGGCCAGTAATATAACATAAAGAACCGACGACGTTTGGAGGAGAATAGCTGTTGCATGGCGATCAAGGACAGGAAATCACAGCGTGAGACAACAGCCACTATAGG
Organism: Parascotia fuliginaria; assembly: GCA_963082885.1. NCBI lineage: Eukaryota > Metazoa > Arthropoda > Insecta > Lepidoptera > Erebidae > Parascotia > Parascotia fuliginaria. Next base: position 4,148,025 of record OY720182.1, on the reverse strand, counting down.
TACGAACAAACAAACTGTCGGAGGCACTGTTGAATGCAAGTGACGCAACATTGAACGCTGAGGCGATTTGTGAGGTAGGCTTATTTCATTTATTTTTTGTTTGTTTGAACGCGCTACTCTGGAACTACCGGTGAGATTTGAAAAATTATTTTGCGTATGATAGTCCAGTTCTTGATGAAGGTTAAAGGCTATGTAACATCACGCTACTGGCGGCGAGTGCAGAGCTGTAAGCAAACACGCGGGTGAAACCAAGCCGCAGAAATCTAGTTAAAATTATAAATGATGATAAAAGATTGTGTGTATGTGTGTATGTAGATAGATTCGGTGCCAGAGACGCTGAGCTACTTTATATCCCAAAAATCGGTCTGGTCCCCAAAGGAAACAAAACACATCTAGGCGCGGGCGAGACCGTGAGACGCAGCTAGTTTATAAACGTACCTTGACTTATATGTAGTTACGTCAAACGTCATTTCGTTGGAAACATACCTATATATTACAATCACAATCATAATCAGGCCATATACTATCACAGTATACTGCTCGACTACTACTACAGGCCTCTCTCCATTTCTACCATGACACTCGGTCCTCTGCCTTCCGCATCTGGTCTACTATTATAATATATTTTTTTAATTAAAATACCACTATTGAGTTGTAAAATAAATATCGCACGGGAGATGAGGTAATGTTTTCATGTCTTGCGGCGGACAATTTGTATTTGCTATCGCAATTTTTCTTTGCCGACAGTGGCGGACGAGTAAAGAGCCCACGTGATTGTAAGTAGGACGTGGTAACAGAGTCCCTAACATTGCTCCTGCAATGCCAGGAAGACTGCGAAGCCGCTGCCTACCGTGAATAGAGTGGGGTAGGTGAAAGGATTGAGGAAGGTGACGAAAAAGGAAAGGCGTAAATATGGTGACATTCTTAGACAGTCATAATTTTACAAAAAATGGCATCTATGTAACAGTAATCTTACTATTATATAAAGCAGAAGAGTTTTTTTGTTTAAACGCGCTAATCTCTGGAAATATCAGTCGGATTTAAAAAATTCTTTTTGCGTATGATATCCTAGTTCTTGAGGAAGGTTATAGGCTTGTATCTAACATCACGCTACTGGTGACAGGAGCAGCAGCAAGCAAAGACGTGGGTGAAAACGCGCCGCGAAAAAATAGTTAATTTTTAATCCTGTTAATGGATCTAGCCTTTAATATTCAAATCTCAATTGGCTAATTGAGCTAGAATTCCTAAGTAAGCAATGAAACTTTAGTCTCGCCGGTCAAAAAGAATTTAAATGAGCTACTTACTTAGCCTGGTTTTCGTAAAGCCGAACATCGAAACACTTTATAAAATTAAAAATTACATAGTTTAAGACTACGTAGACCGCGCAGTTATTTTGTGCTATTTTAAGCGATCTCATTCACACGTCTTTCACTTCTATACCTATATTATAATAGCTTGGCAAACACTGGGATACAACATTTGGCAATTTCGGGACTTCTATATGGAGGACTTATTTAAATAAATATCTTTCGAAACATACCCTGTACAGGAGTATGACCTATTAAAGGCACTACAAACAAAAATATTTCGAGAACTGTGAGAGCTTCGTATATTGTCTTTGATAAATGTGATAATGTAACAATAATATTTAAACGCACAGAAATTCTACTCTTAATATATTTTCTCATTATGTTTTTTGCCTCATGGATTTTTACTACAGTTTCTTAGAAACAGACTTCGTATATCGGTAGTGTATAGATAAAATATTTTATCGATAAAACGTATAATAAATATGGTATAATATTATTAAATTTCAGAAACAAATATTGGCAAAAGTGTACGCTACACATAGTATCACTAATTACCATTCATTTCTGTCGTCAACTCTTTTTGAACGACTGCCGAAGTCAAGGAGGTTAATGTTTTCCGAGCGTATGTATGTATCTGTATGTATGTATGTCTATTTCTTTTGCACGCTCTACAGATTATATGGCGTATTGGATTTTAACATATGAGCTGTCATTAGATCATTAGATAATTTCGCAATGTAGCGACAGCACGAAAAAAAAATGGGTTTCTTTCTTTTCAGTTTGTTTTAGACAGGCGGGCTTTTTTAATTATTAATATATTTTGCTTGATTAATAAATAAAGCACCATAATTATGGCGGAACAGCGCAATTACATGAAATTTTAATGCCCTCTCTCTGGTATTCTTTAAGTAAACACCAGGTAACGTACAGCTGTTACCTGCCTACTAATTATCACAGTCCTGCCGGCACTAATCTGCTGATATACTGGTTATGACGAATTCCCTCATATGGGAAATGTTTATGTCCAGCAGTGGACGTCTTTAGTTACACAGATACGAAGTTGTCTTTATAAAGTGAAAATGCGCAAATAGTTTCAAAAATACAGGACTGACTATCTATTATGTAACCACACTATACAAACCATAGATCAGATACCGAATCTAAAATATGTTTTTCTTTCTTAATTTATTCAGTATTTTAACTATGTTAAACTGATAATTTAATATGACACAACAAAGGCCCGGTCACAAATTGCTACACAAAGAGCGTCCCATATATTGGTTTTAGGACGGAAAATAACGAGATAGTTTAATTTAACTACGACCAACACTTTCATAATACGATAGTTTACGTGCGTTATATAAAAGTAAAGCTCTGTTCACACCAAGTTTAGCGGCAACGGGTTATTTTACTATAAGCGACGTTCGACAGCAAATTTTATTATAGTGATCATTCTTGCATATTAATCTGTTAAGCGGCTGAACGATATGGATTTTTGTTTTGACTTTCAAGTAAGATTAGTATGCCGTCAATTTAAGCATACCATATGAATGTAAACAAATAGAATACGCGCATTTATTCACTTGTAACCCTTTGTTACCCATTGCCTGATATAAATCGCTATTAGCAATAAGACCGCTCATTGTACTGTACCTATTTAGTATAAAACTTTCTTACTTGTAAGTAAATCTTGTAAATCTGGTGTACAATAAAAAACTCAATAAATAAATATTGTACGTTGAAGTCTTGACCACATTGTCTCACATTTCACATACGATAAGTTTAGTATGAATAGCGCCTTAAAAATATCAATGTTACACATGTGTAAGTCGTGTTTGCGTTTCATTGCTCTACCACTAAGCATGTGAGTATGTTACATAGCCATTGAAAGATATAAAACATGAAATGTTTAGTATCGGCGCACTTATTTTTCAATTACTTACTGTGATGACTGTCTGTATGTTTGTAATGGCGTTATGTTGATTTATAGAAATTCCCAAAATCAACTGATATCTAGTGAAAATCTCAAAAATAAAAATCTTTAATAAATAACAGGAAAAGAAAAGGTCACAATGCCTGACTCTAAAAGCCAGGAAAGAAACTGGTATTGCTACGTTGCAAAGGATCTTATACTATAAACTCGGACTACCACGGGACCTCGAGGTCTCAAATAATACATAATTTAAAATTTGGTTTCAGCCGTCCCTCAGATTGGTGAGTCGTAATGGCATGTTATTCATATAAAATTGATGGGGAACCGGTCTTATGGTAGCCACTTTTTACGACTTTTTTGGGTTGAGTATGCAACGATGTACGTGCAATTCTAAAAGTAAAGGTATACCAACAAAAACTATTGTATTGTTACTCTGTAACAAAACATTAGGTGACCAACTTACAAATACAAATTTATGAGATTTATCAAGAAATTGGATGTATCGTATTACTGAGTGTAATCCGATTGACGGACAACCTGTTTTGGCTTAAGCTTTATGAGAGCTTTTTGAGTACAGATATCGTTTATTAAAAAAAGGGTTTCTTTTTCACATTTCTGTTTAGTGTTAAACTACCTCGATTTTTAAAAATCGTATCACCTAACTAACATAACAAAAGAATTCCAGTGTATTATCGGTATTGTTTTAAGAGAATAATTTCCAAGTCATGAAGAATTTAGTCTGTTTTACGTTAACCATTAATAATGAGAGAGACTCATTATTAATGGTTAACGTAAGTACGCTTAAAGGTAGTTTATTTACGACCATCCTACGTTCATAACACGTCTAAAATTTATGATCATATTGACTTGTTTTATCCAGCGTTTTATAACTAATAAAACTCTTCAATATTCACATATTTTACAATATCGTCATTCCCATGATATTTAACGGCACTGGACACAATCGACAGTAAAACAAGCATCTAGTCTCACTCGCAAGTTTCTATACACCCCGTTTTACGTTAAAGTTAAAATCTATTGTTGACTCAGTAACAAGAACTATAAACCTCATTCAAACTCACACTTACGTAACCTATCAGTGATTTATTAGTGTTAACGATACCATGACGAACACTTCCAAGAATGCTATCTATAATCTGAATCAGTAGAAAGGACACACGTTTAGGAGTTACACTTTTGCATTGCACGTAGGTATAGGTACAGTCCAACCAACTGAATCATGAGTGGGTCGTCATGATTCAGTTTTAAGCGAACTATCAGCAGAGTGCTGCTTTCAAAGTTGTAAGATTTTTCGTGTGTACTGCACTTAGGAGGTTTTTAATCTATACTATTATATAAAGCAAAAGAGTTTCTTTGTTTATTGAGCCCAGTTCTCGACGAAGGTTATAGGCTATGTAAGTTACAACTGGGCTATCATGCGCAAAAAGATTTTTTTAAATCTGACTGGTAGTTCCAGAAATTAGCGCGTTCAACAAACAAACAAACATGCTTACTGCTCTGCTCTGCTAGAGAGCAAAGACCAAGCAAAGACGCGGATAAATCCACACCGCGGAAAGTTAGTAATTTTTTTAACCTGTTAATAGATAGCCTTTAAAATTCAAATCTAGTGCTAACATAAACAGTGTACTCAAGCTCAAGCTCAACAAGCTCGATGCCAAGGAAATCTGTCTTCAGGCAAATTTCGACATACTTGCATTTAAATGGATTGGCAAAATAAGTTTATGATGGCTCATGATTTACGTGTTTCGATAGGTATACATAGCTTCACGGCTTTTTTCTCCGAATAGTATATATATTATGTAACACCACGTTTAGCCAAACATGTTAGGTCCCATGTAACGGAGAGATAACTCCAAACTTCGGGCCAACACTGAGATTTTTTAAAAGAAAACCCAATATCACATTACCCGACCCGAGAACAAAACCCAAGACCTCTGCGTAGTGTAATATTACGAACAATATCTACGAACCATAAAGGCGGTCATACATAATACATACACGTAATAATAAATAATTATTATCACTGTACATTCTGAATTAGGTCGAGTTGGTTAGTGCACAGCTGGTTCAATTTTAGATCTAGGTTGGCTATCCTGCTGTTGCATAAGGCATAAAATATTAAAAGCAGCTAAATATTTTTGAAATACTAAAACACTTAAGTCGAAATGGTCCAGTCGATAAGGCACCCGCTTCGTAAACACGAGGTAGTGGGTTCGAATCCGGGCAAGTACCAATGTGATTTTTCAAATCATATGTACTTTCTAAGTTTATCTTGGACATTTCTGACTAACGGTGAAGGAAAATATCATGAGGAAACCTGGACTTAAATGTCTGAAATTGCCTATCCGCCTTGAGCAAGCGTGGTGATTAATGCTCATACCTTCTCTATATGAGAAGAGGCCTTTGCCCTGCAGTGGGACAGTAAATAGGCTGGTATTATTATTATTATTATTACTAAAACACTAAAATGGTTAAACGATAATTGTTTCGTAGCAGCAGAATATTATAACTTTATATTTATACAAATCAAAACATCAAATTAAATTTTAAAGCTCATAATCTGACTGCTGATATAAATACTATAAGTATTTTTCAAGCGATTTAACTGTTACCGAAATACGTCTAAAATCATTGTCACCATTTCCTTTGAAAAACGACAATTTCTAGACAAAGTCATTACCTACGCATATCGTCTTGATCAGTCAAGCTTGGTCTTCGTCGCCAGTTCACTTATTGGGAACTGTTACTGCATTGTCTAGTACAATTATAAACAAATTTTACTAAAATATAACTATATCCCTAGATATTATCTAAACCACAGCATTTTAGAATAAACGCATGAAGGTTTAAGGTGTTAAGTCTCACGTTTGGAGCCAACTACGAGTATAAGCAATTGTCCAGTCTTGTCTCCCATTCTGGTAGCGACCTAAACCGCTTCTTTAGGAATGAAGTTAAATGATATGTACTTTCTAAGTTTATCTTGGACATTTCTGACCGAGAGTGAAGTAATTCATCTTGAAGAAACCTGGACTTAAAAGTCTGAAATTTCCAATCCGCTGTGACTACCTCCACACCGCCTTGAGCAAGCGTGGCGATTAATGCCCATGCCTTCTCTATATGAGAAGAGGTCTTTGCCCTGCGGTGGGATAGTAAACAGTTTGTTATTATATATCGTTTATCCCACAAAATACTTTCAAACAAAGTTTACACGACGGACATTACTCTCTCTTTCAACAATCAGTACGTGCGAAATACACAATCTTAATGTACGAACATGTGTTCACTGTGTGTCTTCTCAGTATAGACATTGTTAGTCATGTCTATGACCTAAGATCAAAACATTCTCTATAACTGTTCTCCGCATTAACAATATAAAGCACAAAGACTGATTTGGAGAACTAATGTTGCATTGTTTGCAAACAATACGTTTACGTAAAAAACTGTACAGGTACTAAAGATTTGTTTTGACTGGGCGACAAAAAACATTCGCGTGTAACTATGATGCCGAATTTAGCTTAGCTTAGCTTAGACATCAGGTATAACACTAATTTTGACTATCAATAGAGTAGGTAATTTTTTTTATGTTTCGCAAACATGTATGTAAAAGTTCAAAGAGCCCGCGTGTGACCGCGAAAGAATTAAGACCCAACCCTTTCTGTGTGTCGTACAAGATGACTAAGGGTAATTATGTCGAGGAAAATATATCGATCCTTCGGGACTGTGTGGAGTGTGGCTATTACATGGGACCTAACATTTAATCCTTTTGGGATAAACGATGTAATGCAATGTATACCTACCAAATTTGTGTAAACAGGTTACTATAACGTAACGCGTCTTCAACATCATTTCATCTAGAGGATTTGAGGCTTTACTGACTACACTAACTAAGCAGTGCTATTTACGTACAATACTTTCTAAAAAATACAAGAAGGGTGGTCCCCAGTCAAGCTGCTTATTATATCGAAATTAGTATTTGGGCTCTTGCTCATAGATACTTTTTTGAGGACGTAATTTGAACGGTTGTTCAAGGAGTGAGAGCGCCAGAGGCCCAATTACCCATTCGGATCGAATTCGTTCTATTTGGTATTTTGCATTTTCTGCTATAGCTATACCCTGTTTCCTAATCCCACGCAAAAGTCGCTTAGCATTACGTTTGCAGAAGTTAGCATTGAGAATGTGCCCGAAGTCTTTGGTGCCGGTAGGCCTATTCGTTCTTCAGTCATCGCTTCTCATTCGCCAAAGACCATTGATACCAGATAATGTTTTTGGCCATTACTATATATCTATATATTATTATATATCATTCGCATTCAACGCATATAGACGTGCTCTTAGTAATAAACAATATTTATTAAATACGGACCAATATTAGTGACCTAGATTAGTTTATACTCGTGTAAATGTTTCTTTTGAGTATCGCATAGTGTGTAATTTAGTAAATAATGGATAGTTAGCAAGTGAAAAGTTATACATATAATTAGACAACATGGAAAACAGCCCCTGCAAAGCCTTCCCAGCCTTCGACCCTAGCCCGATGGAAATTGTGTCGACGACTGAAATTCAGAAATGGATGTCAGCCATTGAGCAACAATTAGGCGAGGTCTGCACTATAGCCTCGGAAGGCAAGCTCAATTCAGACCAGAAGATGAAGATTGCGAACCTCTGCCGTAAAATTGGACATGGGACATCGCAAATGGCAGTTCTTTACCAATCGTTGAAACGGAGTGCCCTACAGACGTCCAACTCCATGGCAATTCTTAAAGAAAAATGCGACCTATCTGAACATATTTCGGATCTGAAACAATCTATACAAGAGTCCTGCACATCACGAAATATTTCATTTGCCGATATGGTCAAAAAAGGTTCAAATCATTTTGTTCAAGCCCCTAACTTAAGCTCTGTAGCAATTTATCCGAAGGATAAGTTAAAATCCAGTGAAGAGACTAGGAACTTAGTTCAAAAAATAATAAGCCCAGAACAAATGAAACTGCAAGTACGAGGAGTACGCAAAACGAGAAATGGTGGGGTAATAATTAGCACCGAAACAAAAAGCGACATCGAGAAATTGAAGAATGCAGTTCAAGTTTCAACAACTGGGCTTATGGCTGATGAACCCTATAAACGGAAACCTAAACTTGTGGTTGTAGGAGTACCTGCTTCAATGGCAGAACATGACGTTTATAAATGCATCTTTGAACAAAACCTTGCTGATAAATGTACATCTTTGTCTCTGAATTCATTTTTATCTCTAATTAGATTAAGTCATAAATCTGGTAAGAAAGACGCTTCCACATGCAATTATATAATAGAAGTACCAGCCGATATACGTAAAGCTCTAATAACCCAGAATCGACTATTTATAAATTGGACATCGTGCCCGGTTAGGGACTTTACGCTAGTGACAAGATGTTATAACTGCCATCAGTATGGTCACGCCGCTAAATCATGCAGAGAACAAGTCCCAGCATGTCTACATTGTAGTGAAATAGGGCACTCAATATCTGCTTGTGCGAAGAAAAATGAGTCACCGAAGTGTGCAACATGTTCGCGTTTTAAAAAGCCGAATAATCATAAAACGGGAGACGTTGAGTGTCCGGCGAAAAAAGCAGCAGAGCAGAGATACATCAACTCTGTTGATTTTAAGTGTACTTCAAACTAAGTTATTTATAGATATTTAGTTCTATAAGAAATAAGTAGCATAATTATTACGATATGTCTTATATTCAATATAAATTAGAGTTATTATAAGCTAAATTACACTTGTCATCAAATAAAAAACAAAAACTTATAATAGTTATGAACATTAACTTACTCAGTAAGCATTATTATTCATCCGTAGCAAAAATATTGTACCTAAACATGTTTTGGTATCTAACACGTAATTTGTATAAACTTACATAATACTGCATTTACCTACATTTACTTGCACTACCTATTACCTAGTTAATCAATTGCATCATCTAATTAACATAATATTGTTTATTGAATTACTTTACTTAGATCTTACGCAAATTAGTTTTTAAAATTTATTACCATTTCATTTTTCATATAATTTTAGACAAAAATATTGTATTTCATACCATAAATATAATATGATTAGCACTTACGACAGCCTGTGATACAGGATCTTCCTAGTACAGGCACACAATAGTCTTAGCCTATTTTTAAAAGATTTATGTACCTATCTATGTTATTGTATACCTATTTTTATTTGATTAAATGATTTGATTTGATTTGAATGATTTGATTTGATTTGATTACTGATTCATGTATAGATTTATTCACTAAGAACAAAGATATACCATCTGTTAACTTTGATAACAATGATGAGTCTTATATTGCGAAACTTGTACGATACTGTACGAGTCGAAAAGTCAAGGGTGATATGAATGCGTCACAAAAGATTTCAAAACTATGTACACAAGAAAGGGTTTATTCGGCCTTGGATAATTTTTTTTTTTTTTTTTTTTTTTTTTTTTCTCTTTATTTAAAGACTTTTGTTAAAAAACATGTCAGTCCTATAGTATCAAAAACATAACTATCTTCAAAATATAACTATAATTTTAATAAAAATAAACATAGAAGATAAAATAATGTTACATTAAACTTTGTTTATTTCTAACATTCATGAATTCGAATACAGTTTGCTGTCGGTAGTATTAAGGTTCTTTTTTTAAATGTACTTGATGTCTAACGATGTAGAAGCTTAGCCGCTTCAAACCCTCAACATCATAAGAAGTGGATACGGTAACCATTAAGCTATCTCGATTAAAGAACAACAATTTTATTGTATTATGATATTAAATACTAATAAACACTATATATTGACTGGCCTGTTGGTCTAGTGGTTAGTGACCCTGACTGCTAAGCCGGAGGTCGTGGGTTCGATTCCCACCCAGGACAAATCTTTGTGTGATGAGCATGATTGTTTGTTCTGTGTCTGGGTGTAATTTATCTATAATATGTATGTATTTACAGAAAAAAATGTATATAAGTAGTTTATCAGTTGTTTAGTACCCATAACACAAGCAAATATAATTGCTTAATTTGGGGCTAGATGGCGCTGTGTTAAATAAAGAAAAAAAAAAAATAAATAAATAAATATTTAGCGGAACACAAAAAAAAACCGAATATTCTTTTTGTCTTACATTTCTGGCTGGTTTTATTTAATTTAAATTTAGAACAACGTATTTTCAAATTAAAAAACAATTGAATGTCTACATCCAAGTAATTGTTTTTATTTTATTTGAACTTGCACTAAATTGAGCTAATTTTCTATTATCATTATTTTATGCTTTGGCTAGGAAATTTGTAAAATTTGCATTTAGATAAAAAAAAAATCTATATTTTCTTTAAGTTGTATTTCTTTGCGAAAATCAAAGATATCATTATGCCCGATTGGACCTCAACTGAGATTGCCAGGGCATTTGAGATGAGAAGAAATGGTCAAAGCTACAGAATGATAGCCGGAATTCTTCGTCGACCTGTTTTCACTATTCATCGCAGTATTATAAGATTATGAATCCGATCGAACATGTGTGGGACTTGTTAAAAAGAAGAGTTAAGTCTAGAATTCCAGATTCAGGCAACATCAATGATCTGCAAATCGCCGTAGTCAAAGAATGGCAAAGACTGCCTCAGGAGACTCTAGATAACATTATTTTAGCATGCCTAGGTGAGTAGAAACTTTTAATTTAACTTATTATACGTTATTAAAATTTACCTAGTTAGTTTACCTTAAAAACAGTTTTCAACTTCCTTTTTCCATTTTCATTAAATACCTTCAGTAACCTTGAAATGTACGTTTTTACTAAAGATGATTTAAATTACAAAATGTGGATCACGTGTGATCTTATTTTGATTTTAAAAGGTATAATTTTTTAACAATAAAATATTTATATATAGGTATATTTATTATTGAAAAAACTATAATTTTAAAAAATCTGGGCTTTTTTTGTATTCCGCTAAATAGTGTGTGTATATTACTGGAAAAAATCTTCTAAACAAAGCACCAAGTAGTGTAAACCTTTCTTCAGACAACCACTATTTCGTGCTGTTTGAATGCATAAATTCGTCTACATTAAACTCTCACAGTCACACGCCTGTAACTAGCAAATTGACGTTCCATAAACGTTCCGTAAACCAAGTTCTAGTCTTGAATAGTTAAATCAAGCTATCTTGGATTCTTGTTCCTTATACCTTTGGCACTGAGATATATTCATGTATAGACTAAAATTAACAACTACTATCATTATCTCTATGTACACAAAACTTTGAAACGCACACACACACGAAGTCCGCACAAATAATTCTATCCAAAACAAAAACCTTTTGAATTTTCGATAGAGCCTGCTTTGGTATAGGCAATCGTTATGAAATATTCGGTAATTTAAAGAACGGTTAAAAATAAGACAGTGGTCTTCAGACCGGTGGATTTTGTCCAAAGGCGTTGCATATCACTACAGAAGTTGTTTAAACAATCGTTTATTTCTTCTGCGATGTCCCTAAAGTTGGTTTAACTTTATGGACTTTATTATTCGTGGCAAGCGGGTAACAGCTCTATGCATAATTAAAAACTAATTAGTACCTTCTTGAGCAGGCACTCCCAACAAACATAACACGTCAGACAAACACAGAGCAGTACAATCTGGATAAGGAAAATGGGTTCACTTGGCATTACGAGTTTAGCAGAACTCGCAGCGGTACAGATACAGCGGTAACTGCTAATCATCAGGTCATTCATCTGCTTAGTTGTCTGAGGTCATAGTGCAAGGTATTCACGAGCGACCCCAAAAACTCTTCATCATAACAAGATCGACTTGACATTGCTCAAACATATTGAAAATTAAGATATTCTTTTGAAGATAACGATGATTCATACCATATGAGTTAATAAGGACATTCCTTTGAACGCGTCCGTAATTTATTACCCTTTTAACATATACATGAACCATAAAGTGACAAGGTAATATTAAAAAATTTGATGAAGGGCTTCAGTACTTTATGAGTTGCAATTACTTTGTAATGGTCAAACATTTTGGTCGATGCGACAAAAAACACAACGTGACGTAACGTTATTACATTTTAGCTTAGTTTGCTGAATCATTGATATGGTGATACTCGCTGACTGGACAAACCGTACTGTTTATCAGTGACAACACAGACAGGTTGAGATCAGCTCGAAACCGTCCAAAGTGAAGATGCTTCAAGGCAGTTTCAATACAGCACTGGACGTCTTTCAGCTGAAATGTTGAATTACAACTCACGTCAAAAATCTAATTAGAGTATTAAAGATAAAAAAGACAGATGGGCCTGAGTTTCTTGACCATTCTTTTCATGATTGTAACCTTGTCAACGAAATGAAAATATGCAAATTGTGACGTTCATAATTATTATGCATAATATCTTTTTTGAATTTGACTACCTCTGCCATGTACAACGTTTACTTAGTAAAATTATTCCAACGTACGGGCCTAACGTGTATAGAGCTTTATGGCTTGTTTTCGAAAGCTCGTTGGCAGATAAAGTGTAAGTAACAGGTTTCAAATGGCCAATGCTGATTACCTATGACAAACAGCAACAAATGTATTTCGATTCATTTGTGTGTGCAATGAATATAAGTACGACAGGAAACGTTATTGTTATCAAACTATAGGTAATTGATAGTTAATTAAATCGAATAATATTAAAGTATGTCTGTGACATGAAGTCCATCTTGTACAATGACTCTGTGTAACAGGTATTAAACAGCATAAAGCAGTAAATTTATTTATTTATCAAACAGAGATTCGCATCTTCGAGCTTCGCGGAGTAAGTCAATATGTAAATATAATCGGCCACAATGTGTAGTTGTGTAGACCCAGACTTAAGAAACAAATTACAATAGCATTTGTCTACTGCATCGTTCGGCAATCAAACCACAAGGCATATCTGCAATAACTCTTGAAATAAAGTAACTAACTTAAACTGACTAACAAAACAATGCAACTGGTTGCAGTTGGATGTAATAGAGAAGATACGAATGATGACCTCAAATAAATACCTACAACGAAAGAAATATTTTCTACACGAGATCACAAATTGACTTATATTCAGTCTCACCCATTTACCCAAATTTTTTTAGCAGACTCACGTTCTCGAAGGCTTTAAAACGCAACTGTTTTTATCAAAAATAAAATAGCTGTTATTCGATCTTGCGATCTTCAAACCTCAAAGCGCGGCACATCCAACTACACCATTACGTCACAATTACCCGTACCAAATACATATTGTTATACTTTTTAAACAACGATCAACTTTGATGTGGTAGGTAACCTTTAACAGTGGCGCGATAAGCGGTTCTCACACGGAAATGTAATTTGTAATCAATTTTTTGAAGGTCAGATACACGAGGAACGAAATCATTGGAGTTGAACTGTTTTGTAATATTTCATGGTGTTGAGGTTAGTTTACTAATATTATTATTTATGTTATGTTTTTGTTTTAATATTGCATTGCTATTATTCTTTTGTAGTATGAAAAAATATTATGCTCTGTATTCGTAACATCATTTGTTTGATCGCGATACTTTCATATCACGTTTTCTTAAATATTATGTTGAACCTAAAATATTTTAACGTAATTGGACTATTATACCTATAGTACCATTACTGTAACTATAATAAATTTCTCACTCTAATTGGGATAGGTAGGATGCAAAAGCACCTCTCCTACAAAGGCCTCAGTCATAACAGGTCTAGTGATGTGTTTTAACTGGTGATTACTGACTTTTTCACTGTACTGTGTCATTTTTAAAATGGAGGCACCAGCGTCATAGCATAGAACCATGAGCAGCAGAACAATTTTCTTACCACGTCTTTCACTTTAAGCGATAAAAATATTGTAAAAAGTAAAGATTAATTTACTCCAATCTGTATTTTGTCGTAAAGAATCGGATACAAAGCAAAAGTGCTTAAGGTTTTAACGTTCCTAAGCGTAAAATCGACACGTCCTACATCGCAACTTTATTGCTTTTGTTAACTGTACAAGAATTTACAATAAACTGTTAACAATGTAGTGAATTTGTAGATAGCTTACGCTACTAGATTTTGTGACTAACCGTTTACTTTCAACTTTGGTAACAAAAGCTTTCAAAGGGGTAAGCAGTAATAGAATAACTTAATACATGCATAAAGATACCTAGATATAACTACGTCAATAAGTATAGCAAAAACGCCAAAAATTATTAAAAGCTCGGCCATTCGCAATCACATTTTGCCCGATTGGGAAACGATAATACCTACAATTGCTCTACTTTTGACTACCAAGGCAACGTCATTTAACTGGTGGCTCCTCAAACGTAAAAATATTTATACAATCTCCAGTCGAGCTGTTATATTTATCGACAAATTTATCTGGGACCGTTGTAATATCGGTTCAGCCATTTAGGCGCTTATGTGGTTATTTGTGTGTGTTTGTTACCACTCAGCGCCTAAACGGCTGAACCGATTTTGATGAAAATGAGTATATAGATAGATTCGGTGCCGGAGACGGACATAGGATCTAGGACTTTTTATCCCGAAAATCGGTCTGGTTCTCGAGGGATACAACAAATCATATTTTACGCGAGGGGCGAAGACGTGGGGCGCAGCTAGTTTATAACATTAGTAGAATGCCTTGACACGCCTTACTTTAACAAAATAACATTGCAGGCATTCAGTATAAAAACACTCCTAATCAAGTAGAACCAAAGCATAACTCACACAAGTTACTATACCAAAGACATAACATTTTTATATCAGTGCCAACTCCTTAAAAGAAGTAAATAAATTCATCACATAAGCAGGCTCTCAGTCTAATCCGGCAATCTGCCCTACTAAAGTAAAACGCTGTAAGTGTATTGAACAAGCTACAGGATTAACACTTCTAATACGTGTACCTTTAAGTCTACTTTTCCTTAACTTGTGTTACACAGTCACGGTGTTCCTGATTGACTGGGCAGTAATAAAGTATACGTGTTACTATTCAATGTCTTGTTTCGAGTCTA
Organism: Parascotia fuliginaria; assembly: GCA_963082885.1. Lineage (NCBI taxonomy): Eukaryota > Metazoa > Arthropoda > Insecta > Lepidoptera > Erebidae > Parascotia > Parascotia fuliginaria. Next base: position 4,132,736 of record OY720182.1, on the reverse strand, counting down.
TTGCTATCAACATGGCTGTTGCCTTACCAATACGTATTCGAAGTGTTTTCCAATACCTTTTGTCGAGCAGGGACAGTTGTTTGATTTAGTTTATTGTTTAAAAGTAGGTTAAAGAGTTTCAGTATCGGGGTAAGTTAAGTTATATAACGGCCTCTTAGACTGCAATGAGCTCACAAGCAGCTTACCAATAACCATTCCTTCACGTCTGCCTAGGAAGAGTTCCTATAACCTCTTTTTGGTACCCTTCGCCAGATCAAACCTTGGACACTTTGCCACTATACCCAGACTTTGCAGACAATACAACCTCCTGTCAAAAACAAAAGAACTTGATTTCGGCATTCCACTATCAAAATTTAAAACCACACTCAAAATTACCATCAACTAAACTCAAAACTCAATTTTTATTTATTTTAATTACATATATAGTTTCCTTTAGTAGTTAGTTAACTAATTATATGTTTTTTTTTTTATAATTTTTATTTATTCAAATATGTTCAATTTCTGTTAGTAATATTTTATGTAATATGTACATAGATTTAATTAATTATTAATTATTGTTATCAATATTTGCATGATGTGGTCTCCTCTAATTGAAGGAGTACATTGAAATATATTTGTGTCCTATTTACTTTTAAGTTACAATTGTGTACATCCTTTGTTGAAGATCCTTAAATATAAATAAATAAATAAGTAAACACTGCATATTGAGATTGTAATATAGTTTAGTAGTTAGTGCTGTTATTAACAGTAAGGGAAATATATCAAGATGTGAAATAAAATGTAGTGTTAAGCCTTTTTACTGTATGGGGTGGATAAAGGTATAACACATATCTTATGTTATGCCAGGTGGTTGGATCCCATTTATTTATTATCCCAAATATATTTTTTTCTACGATAATATGAAATCTTACTTTAGCTATAGCCTAACGACTAGTCGTAGTTACCCCTGCTGTTATCACTTGGCAACCAATTTAATTGGTAAACCGAATTAGAAGTCTATAGATTTTTATAATTGTAAAGGAGGAACAAATATATTTATCCTGTGTGAAAACCAAACTTTGCACAACGATAAAAACGTCACTGCGTCACTAAAGCAATCGATAAGAGTGAAAGTACGCAATAGAACACTCTACATTAAAATTATCGTACATGTAACTAAAATTGGCACAGAAATGTGGAAAACAATATGCATTAGGCATACACCTATGTTAGGTGTTCTTTACTAAATCGACACAAAAAAGATGTGAGCTTTGACGTGGTTTCGGTAAGGAATATGTTTTAATGTTTGGTTTAGTAATTTAATAAATTCATAGCTACGAGTAGACGAGTAAGTGTATTAAATAAATAAAATCTTAGATCATAACTATTTTAGATTTTTATCATTCTGCTTCAATAACTGCACCTACTTTGCTTATCTCTGCATCACCTAAGGTTGACTGGTAGAGAATGCTTATAGCATTAAGTCCGCCTCTGTACCTATGTGCATGAAGTTTAATAAAAAAAAATAAAAAAATCCCGCTAGATTTCAAATAGTGGTTTGTATGATCATTTGAATATGCAGTTTTCCGTGAATTTTATAGCCAATAGCTGAATTATAAAACGGTTTGACTTTACAAATTTACTTTGTTTTTTACAGACTTTACAAAAATTAAATGGTGGACACAATAATAAAAGTAATCTTCGGGATGCCTCAAATCCAAAACAATAGGTGCAGTGATAATTGGTCCAGCGACCTTAGCCTAGCGGTTATATAATGCGCCTGACCTATACCTACATATATTATATAAAAGTACTTAGCTATGTCCTGCGGCTATAAAAAAATAAAAACATATTTTTGCAATATAAGTACCTAGGAATTGTAAGAAAACTGACACAATGGATGGTCTTATCATTAAAAACGATTCCTACTAAACAGACGGTTCCTCACTGTACTAGTGTAATTCACTTTTTGCCATACTTTTCTCATAATATGTACTTAGATATCAATTGCCATTCTTCCAGCGAGTGTCTAGACACTAGACAGATATATATGATAATGCAAACATGCTATATTGCTTCCAAAATTCCGTGAACCCTAAGTCATCGCAGTATTCGGGTCAGACTGTTCATACGTCACTTTGTCATGTCTGGCTGACATTCAGGGGAGGTATTGTTCAAGTTGTCACTTGAGACAAGAGCCACTAACCCTTCAATGTTCCACTGCAATCTTGTATAATATAATCATTATACATTTTCGCTGTTTGTGACGTCAAGCGCTGCATTGTGTCTTCAGCGGGCTCGTGGCGAAGCGAATAGGTATTGAATTTCGTATTTCTATAGAATAAAGGTCTAGAGCGGTTCCATTTTTATATTTTATTTTTTTGTAAGTAATGATAGTCTAAATAATTAATTTACAGAAGTTATTATAATCTTATTGGGAACTTCAGTACCTATCTACTTATCTAGTTTATTATTATGTACTGTTGTTACCTTTCGCTCCAGTTCCTGGAAGTCTCATATGAGCAGGTACCTTAAAGCATGGTGAAAGCATGGATAATAATTATTATATAATTTCATCTAATTAGTTACTAATTAGATCAAATTAAACTCATGCTTTTAGAAACCCTTCTACTTCGCATATGATTTAACAGGTGATTAATTAATTTTTCGTTGATCAGCCTTTCAGAAACTTGGGGTAAAACTTCTTAATTAGTGTCCCCTCCGTGTTATCACACAAATTTTCTAAATAAATAAAACAAAATGTAGCAACTAGTCAATTTATATTGACCTTTATGAAACACCAGTAGATAATATAATATTTTGGGGACCACTGATCTACTACACATAATATATGTATTACAGACAAAAACATTATAACGATAAGTGATTATTTTTACATTTAGCTACGATAATACTTTGTTCATACAGCTTGCTAATAATATTAAGTAGAAAGTTTCCACAATGTTGGGTATTCAAACTACGAAGCTTTTACGACAAGATTGTAATATTGGCATACACTTGATATGTGTTAGCTAGGTACGGAACGGTATATAACAGTGTTGTAATATTGTAATATAAATAGGTACTATTTATATTACAGAAAGAGTATTGCAGAAATGTTTAGATAAGTTAATTTATAGTAAGTAATATTTGCTAAAGTAGGTACTTACGTAAATTCATAATAATATTGCCATTATTAAGTAACTCCTGTGCTAATTTACGCACTTTGACAAAATTCAACTGTTTTTAAATTTCGTAAAGCTGTCTCGGGTAGGAACGGCTTCTACGGCATTCGACGTAATATTGCGGTGTAATCAAATATTGCTAGATCACAAATTAAGTTAAAATACTAATTCTACATTAATTTCTTCGTTCGAAGCAGGATCGCAACTACTTATAACACAAGGCTTTTTTATATAAAAAAGTCTTATGTTGGCCCACCCTGATGCTGTTAAGTGAGTCTGAGTAGTGGTCACTAATCCCAAATTGCCATCTCGTGACGAACTAACATGGTTGCCCTCACTATGGCGTTTTTACAATATGCTTTTTTTATAAATTATATCTGTTTGTGTAAAAATTTAAATGTTAAGTAAAAATGCAACCTAAACTAGACGATATCTACTTTTATACAAGATATAAAATCTCCATATATTGCCAACCCCGATTTGACAGTTAAATTATAAATTTATAACACATACAGAAATGAACCGAACAAATCCACTCTAGGGATTTATCCGGCTCGTTCCTCATTTGCCCCGGCTTTGCAGACCCAAGAATAGATGCGAAGCTATCTTAGGACAGCATCCTGATTATGTATTCGTCTGCCAGCCAACTTACCGCCAATATCGGTTTAAATATCGTATTTAACGATAAGAAAGAGAAACTACAAATAGGAAACATTCTAGCTGTTAAAAACACTATTTTATTGAGTTTTTACAGACAGCGTTGATTAAGAAAATAACATTAAACTAGGTAGGTACTTAATGCTAACTCTTTTTAAGGTTTTATGACGTTTTGTTCATAAACTCTTAAGCGATGAGTACCTAATACCGACGTAAACACTTTTCTTTTCATAAAAAAATAGTGAGCAAAATAAATACTTAAAAGAATTTTTAAGGAATACCATAATAGTTATTTATCGTAGCCTTGTAGGTACTAGATACTAAAAAAACACTAGATTATTATTGTATAATTCTAGTTGTTGTTATTTTCTTGTAAATAGACCCTTAATGTCACAGTTAAGGCAAAAGTATTGATTACTACTTTGCTCAAGGCGAATTGGCAATTCCAAACTTATATTTCTTATAGCGTCAGATTTCGTCATTGTTTTCCTGTTTTCACTGTACTGAATCTAATAAGTCGGTCAAATCATCGATACTTACAATCTTGTACTTATAAGTTTTCATAACCATAAATAGGTTATCAAAACATTAGTAGTAAATATTGCGAAAATTTGAATAATGTGAAATCAATTTATAAAAAAATTTTAAATGTTGCGAACTTGAACCGTCTTCTGTAATCGACAGAAAATCACTAAAAACTTTCCTTATAGGATCACTGGACATTATTAACATTAGATACCTGCTAACGGGCCTCTCGCCTGAACAGTCGACATTCAAAGCGGTTTGATGTTTAATGTTCTAAAATGATCTGTTTATTTATAGTACCACCAGTCAACATTTTTTAATGCGTTAGATAATTTCATTGCCGTTATAATTAGCTTCATGTTGCCGACATTATCTTAACGTCAAAGCATCAATAACAAGAACTACATAAAATTGCATATGATGGTACAGAGTTATTGACACTAATGGTCGATTTCTATTTAGATAAAAACCCGTTTCACATTGATTTCCTATAATCGAAGAATAGTTCGGATACACTATCTTAATGTGATTAAGCCATTTTAAGTCGCATTGCGCGCATAAATAGACGACTACTTAACCCATTCGGTTACGAATAAGGCTATACTTGATTCCCTCTGCCGTTTCTAAAGAAAAAAATCGAAATATTTGTTGAAGCTACGGTCTTATGGTAATCGGATTTACTATAGTTTTTATCGTTTAATCGATGTAAAAAGGAACCTTAAACGATACCGTGGAATTTCTCATGCAAAAGTGCGGCTTTTCTTAAAACTCTTAACACATTTTCGAAATATATAAAGTGTTATATCAATGATTTTGTAACATTCGACTACCACACAAGTTAAAACTGTTCCAGATATAGCGCAATACGGTCGCGCCACATTACATAAGTTCTAACATAGTTATCGAAACATACATGAGATACACACTGCCTACACCTTCAGATAAAAATCGTAATAGGTATTATGCTAAATATTGTAATCAACAAAAACACTCACTCTTCCTAAAATCGGTAACACTAAGTAATCACGTTAAAACAAAGATTATTTATTTAATCATTCACTGCACGTAGAAAACATCTATTTACTTACAATCTAGCCATACTCAGGGAATAAGTCAGTCTACTGCCAACATTGCGATAAAGGAATGGGCTAAAGACGATTCGCAACGCCAATGTACCAAGTAAGTGAAATGAAGGTTGACCGAACGTTACGAGGTGTTACTATTTAAACGTGATAACAAGATGAGGGCAATGACACAAGCGATTTGATTATTCTACGAAGATAAGATACGCGTCGTCTCGGATAGTAACTTAACATTCCCGAGGGTCTCTTGATAGTAATAACAACTGTCGTGCCTGTATTCAAATCCCTTGGCGTACCTATACCTACACTTAATACAGCTCTATAATATTTCCATCAATATTTGTATAATATAAATATACTTACATAGTTGTATGAAAATATGTACCTACCTATCAAAAAGCGGTGATGATAAATTATTTTCATTCATTTCATTTTAAGTAAAGAGAATTCATCAATTCGTTCAAATCGAATGAATGAATTCTATAACATAGATAAGATATTGTCAATCTTGAAAGATCTGTTATTCAATTGTTTTCGCCGTTCGATTTCTCTTTTAAATATCGATATTTCTGTGTCTGCTTAGATATATCAAATTGTCACGTTATTTTCGAATACGATTTCTGTCGTAACACAGCACAGAAGGCACGCAAGATCACATGTATCTATATAAATATAGTGTTAGGTGCTGCAAATGAGAACAAGGTGAATTTTTGGTGTTATAGCTTACGTTTTGGAAATTTTGATCACAACAAATTTCTTGGCCAAAAGACGACGTATAAGAATTTGAAAGCAGAATCTAAAACCTTCCATCGCAACGAACCATTTCGTAATTACAGGATATTCGACTGAAATCTAACCGTTACTCACCGCAACTTGTTTCTACTGATTTCCATTTTTTCAGAATTTGGAAAACCTTTTTATTAAGGAAAACTTTCAAGCTTGATGAGGCGATGAAAAACGTTTTCACAAATTTCTTCGATTTACGTTTCCAGGATTTCTATAACAGAAGTATCAATGAACTTAAATCAAAATAGCAAACACGCTTCGACAATTATTACCAATACTTTCGTTAATTAAATACATACGTTTCATTCAAATAAAATGCTAGTTTTTATTGGTATAACCTAATAATTCTAAAATGAAAGCTCTAAAATCTGTCCATTGCTAAAATCTAGATAGGTAGGTAGGTAGGTACAATACAACTGGGTTTTCTTAATCGAATCCCCAGACAGAGCTGGATTGGCGCCATATTCTAGACTTAAGTCCACAGGACCAATATATTAAATGAGCAGGTAATAATCTACTATTATCAGTATCACTAACATTTTTAAAATAGGCTTTTTAAATTTCATTTCCATTGATGCTTTTAATTGAAGCATTTAACTATGAAGGTACATATAGACATAAAAAATATTAATTTAAGTTTATAATTTACTCAATTCTCAATATAGGAAAAATACTTTTAATAAAAATCTGCGATTGTAGGTATTTTAACTTTAAACAAAGGCATGATTTTAAACAAATTGGATATTTTAATTACTTATTCTACGTATTTTCCGTTCGATTTTTCCATTCTGTAATAGGTACCCATAACAATTAACATGGCTAATGTGACAGTAAACATTTTATTAATTGCTTTTCTAAGAAGATAATTATGATGACAACATCCTACATGGTTTCATACAAATTTCACGACGATTATTAGTTAGTGTTATAATGCTCTGAATAACAATTATGAGATACCGATTGTCATCGATTTAGGTTTCTAAAAATATTTATTAATATTTCTTTGTAGTAGGTACTTATTCATGTTGATAGCTGCTAGGCGTCATGTAGACGGAGTATAGAGACGCCAGCAAATTTGGAATTATATCACATCTAAGTTACGTTACGCTACGATACTAATAGAGGCAATTTATCCGACTACGTAATACCTATCCTAGACTGATATAACGCTGAAAAGACAATCAATATCAATATCTTATCTAAAAAGATGTTAAATAGATGTTTGTGCATTCGGCATCAAAAATATGAATCGTATAGGCACATAATGGAAAATTCATAACATTTTATGAGATTATAAAGTACCTACGTAGGGTATGTACCTACATTTTGTGATAGTAAATGTTAACTGAGCATTTATGAACTTTTTCAGTTCCGGGATCTGACTTAATTTAAAGGGCATATCAGTCGGCAGCACCATACTATATTAAACTTTCGTGAAGCCTTTTTTTTGACTTTACCCTGCATAAATAAGTAAATAGTCAGTGAGATCCAGTAGTGTTAGCAACTATTCATCCATCGTCTTAGCTTACACGTAGGTATCACTTACGTGAGAGAAAAGAACTACATGCTTATCATTGTACAAACCTAAATGATATTACAAATACGAAAGCGTTTTTTGTTTATATTTCACGTCTAAATGGTGCAATGTTGATGTTAGTTTAGCACAGGAATAATAATTACAAAGTTCGAAAGTTGATCTACTTACACATTCTATCAGAGATTAGATTTAACGGGCGAACTCGTTAACTATAGCCTTGCCCTCTACTTTATAGAGCGGACTGGCAGTAAGTAGAGCACATATTAATTTGAAGTGCAATTACCTATTATTATTATTTCGCCAAAACAGCAGTTTAGTGGTAGCAGTGCCAAAAATCTTACATTCATTGAACAAATCATATCAGACTTTATGACCAATTGATCACTTTAAAATGTCAAAACATTATATTGTTCCAGTTTTCTTAGCACAATAGCAAATGATTTGGATCATTCATATATTCAGCCAATAAAATGACTTGTTATGAGGTCATTGAGACATAAGTATTCAACATACTACTGGTACTGATGAATTACCATTGAGTAACAATTTTCAATGAGACCCTTTTATACAAGGAGTGTAGTTAAAACATACATTCTGATTTACACATAATTATTATTAGTGTTTAACAATATTTAAGGATAAGCAAAAGCTCAAAGGCGTTTGACATTGACCTAAATACAGAGTAACAGAATTTGTCCAATATTCAATAGTTTCAATATTGCTTGTATTCATATTATAAGAATAATTTATTTTTCTCACATAAAGGACATTATTAAAATAAATATGTTTCTTATATGATTTTGATTACATTTACAGTAGCCAATTTAGAATATTCAAATGAAAGTTAACTACCTACGTGGTTGATAGTATAAAACCTATAATAAGGATTTAACGATAAGTGACCTCATGGGATACCTAAATAAATTATAAGACATATTTTCAAATGGTGCCAAACAGACTTTAGTAAAACTTAACATTTATGTTAAACATCTATCTTTTTTAAATAAATTGATTCATCACTTGCTTAGAAAGAGCTTACAAAGGTCAGAACACACAGTTCATATTTAAAGTTAATCCAATTAATATTGGAAACTGTAACTAAAACAAGAAACTTGAGAATTTTAATCAATATTAACAACTGATTAATTTAACATACTAAGATACAAATTATTCACAAATTTCCATGTATTTATATTACAATTAGTTACACTGTCTGTAATGTACAATTAAAAAGATAATTACATACAATATACTAATTGCACACTGTGTAGAGTTGTTTGTGTATATAATGGTATACAAACAAACAGTTAAGCAGTTAGTTAAGTGCCCTGCAATGGGAATATAATATGCTTAGACAGGTGAAAACTATGTTGGCTAAGATTATACTTACTATGGGTTTTAGATAGTGTTACCAATATAATTACAGTGTGGAGTTCAACTTTATAGTAGACCAGTAACATTAATTTATGATTTACAAAAGTTATTATAGATTAATTAATGAAAACCTTTTCATTAGTATTTTAACTATTTTAAATATTGATATTTATTATACGGGTCATGTATTTTTATTGCATTGTAATTGGTATTTAAGTTCCTAGCTACTAATGGGTTAACAAATTTTGATTACAATAGTAATTTTGATAAAAGGAGTAAGCTGAGTAAGTAAATAAACCTAATTCTGTACCTAAAGCTTTCTGCTACTATCAATAAACAACATCAATACTAATATAATAAATGCAAAGTCTGCCTGTTACACCTGCACGCCTAAACCATTGAACCGATTTTGATAAAATTTGGTACTTATAGAAATAGAATAGACCTTGGAGAACAACATAGGCTATCTTTTATCGCAAAGAAATATAACTTGACTGTAAATAAAATTACTAAAATAAATTGATAGCATTTCAAGCAAACAACAAACCAGCAATAACACTGAATTGATTAATCAATCAGTTAATTAGAATTATCTTATAAATGCTATTCTCAAACAAAATACTAACAATGCAAATTAAAAAGTAACTAACTTTTTTCATTACATTCTATTTTTGAATGAAATAATCATCGGCCAGTTAAGAATGAGACCATCATTATCTCAAAATAAATCACAGATGCTTAAGTTCAATGAATCATGTTCTGAACTTATTCCAACATGTGTGCCCAAATTATAAACACAATGTGCTCTCCATGTATTCCCTAACAAGACTAACATGCTGTTTCATAAATAAAATTTGAGATGATGTTTATTTTTTTAATGTCCACCATATTTTTTAAATCAGTGGTCAATTATTTAAATAAACTTATGGCATATTAAACTTAGCATCTTTATAATCTATGCTAAAAATATTTTAATATTTTTTTTTAAGTTGGACTATAAATTAATTTGTAAGTACATACCTACTTAGTATTATTTAATTTAAAGAAGCCACAAATGAATTTATTTTTGGCACAACCTACTATTGTACATTATAAATTAACACTTTAAACATAATATTTTAACACTAAATAAAAATAATTATCATTATTATGTAAGTACTAGTGGTAGAGTCTATGTTATGTTATTATTTATTATTGTGAAAATACCTATTAGTATTGATAGTGTTAATTATCACTATGATACCATATCAAATGCTTTATAATAAGGATTCTATTAAATGCAGTATTTATATGCTTAGTTATTATAATATAACACGAAAAAGCTGACCGATAATTTGCAAAAAGTTTATCATCTGGCGATAACCTATGAGAATGGAATCAATTGGACCTAGACATATCTTTCTATGTAAAACATTGACTTACACAATAATGATAATTCTTACTCGTAACATTTTACTACGTCTCTGCTAAAATCACAATTACAGAACTTTATTAAACCTAAATCCTAAAATTTAGTAAGAAACATAAAATAAATACGTACCCTTATAAGTACAATGAAGATAACGAGTTATCCAAATGTTCAACCACGAAAACCATTATCACGAAACAAACACACAATACACAGGTTCCACTAGCACATAATTATTAATATATTGTTTAATCCACACCCGCGCAAATGTTAAAAATCAGTTTCTTATTGACATAAACACAAACTGAGCGTCCGCCATATGCAGGTACGTTCCGCACATACGCGAGTATATATTTTTCGTACCGTTTGTTCAAAACGTATATGAAACGTCAACACATTTATTTGACATTTAATGTAGAAAAGTATTTTCTTACCAAACAAAGAATACTGAAACACGATAAAACCGACATGTTTACAGGTTTAGAAAGTAGTTGCTGCAGAATATTTAAATAAATGGCTATGAATTTAATTTATTTCCAATATTATAATATGTCAAACGTCGTTCGTAGACTGTGTCTGTCAGGTGGTTCTGAACGCACATCAATTTGCATTTCACTTCACTGCGTGCCGCTACCGCTCGAACTTCACCGCGCTCCAATCCCGACGAGCTTTGATTTCGATTTACGGAAGAGTGTAGATGCCCGTTAGAAAGAGATGGATATTGTAGTAGTCAACGGCCTCTGTGAACTGTGAAGATACTGCGCGAAACAGACCATTATTCATTAAACTGTGGCATTTTCTCGTAGCACTTCGTAGTACGTGTAGAACTATTAATGAAAACTTACTCATAATTTATTAGTACAATATTAATTGTCGTATTTACGTCATTCAATGTTATTAGATTTAATCATAGTTAATATAAATAAAATAATTATGTACTTAATAAATAATAAATTAGTAGTAAGTAGGTACTAGTTTAAAGTAGATAGTTAAGTAAGTACCTATGTTTTTATGAATCGTAGTTTACACTTATTTTCACTAATAAACACAAGTAAGTTTGTAAACAATCATAAATTCATTTGTGATAAATACCCACCCTTCTCGTTCTAAATACAATGACATGCCTATCTTTCAAATCATCTTATAAATTTTAGAATAAGTAGATAAGCAGGTAGGGAGTACTTTAATTTTAATTATGCCCATCATAATAATTTAATAAATTACATAAGCTATGTTTAAGCGTGCAATTTTGTCGTCGTAACACAATTATCTGCTTAATTAAATGTTTCCTTACTTATTATCTAAATCGTATTTATATATAGAGATCAAACCGATTAAATTAAAATACCTGCAGCAAAACGAACGTAGTTATAGGTAGGTACCACTTACTTTTTTATTTTTTTATTAATTTTATTTACAAATAAAGAAAACTTACAGCTAGCACAACAATAATTCATAGTGTATATATAAAAGATGGCCAATTAAACTTCCAAGTAATATCTAAATTACCTACCTACTTTAGAATAAATGTTCATCTCAATAACTCTTTCAGTAATATCGTTATCTTTTAACTGCACTTCGCAAACATATTTTTTATCAAGCCAATCTTTTATAAAAGTTCGTACCTCTCCAATCTGTAATAGCGAGAAAACGTAGGTAGGTAGGTACCGTATTGTAGTGGGACTCTTTAATTCAGCATTTACAGCATTTGCAGCCAATAAACTACATGTGGTGTACGGCTAGTAAGACGAATATTTCCCTTCTTGCCATTGAAACCGCTTCATTTTGTTTTATTTGCTTTAATATTGCGGTTTAGGTATATATTTGTCATCTACGTTTTGTGGCAACTTTGCTTTTAGCCTAAATGTGTAATTGTTCACAATAAACTAATTTAAATAAAATACAAAGTTCACGTGTTAGTACCTATAAGTAGGTACCTATTAGTTCTCATATTACTAGCTTCTCGTATCACCCGCGTCTTTGCTTACTGCTCTGCTCCCGTCGTCAGTAGCGTGATTTTACATAGCCCATAACCTTTCTCAAGAACTAGGGCATCATAAACAAAAAGAATAATTCAAATCCGACTGGTAGTGTCAGATATTAGCGCGTTCAAACAAACAAACTCTGCCGCTTTATTTACTAGTATTGATTTTTAATAAAATATAGTTTATAGTAGTATAAAATTACCTAAATATAATTACCATTAAGTATATTTGCTACGCCTTATATCTTTATAGAATTTTAATTACACTACGAGTACGGTTAATATTTTAAACTGAGTTTTCGTGACGTAAGCCTAAATGCCCAGAGAGTAGTAGAATGTCTAATGTGCATTCGTCTACCGCAAATTGCAGCGGTAAAAATAGCTTTCGTAGGTACTACTTACTTATAGCAATAAAAAGGCAGTTAACTGCTGCAAAAGCATTGTATTTTATAATTTTTTATTATATTTTATTTATTTTCGTTATTACTAAGATGTTATTGTAAAATATATTACGAGATTAAGATTTTTCTTAATAGGAAACAGTTAAGGAAATTTCTCACTCATAACAGCACGGCTTAGAAAACATCAATCTTTAGCAGCATTTACAATATGTTCAGCTTATTACAAATTAATGATGAGAAAAATAATGTAGAAATGTGGACTTTTAATGATGTTATTTATGTGTATCGCTATTCTAGCTTATATATAGGTAGGTACCTAACATCATTACACGAAAAAGTGAAGTAATAGGTTTGCACGAACTTGCATAGATTATCAGTATTGTCGCCGTCGCAGTGACTACTTGATGGTTTTAAGTCGAGATAGAGGATTCTAGCGATCTGCAACAAGTCAAAAATTTGATTTTGAGAAGGGCGTTATAATATTATTTTCTTATGTAGTGAGTAGTGGTAGTCAGGAAGGCTGTTAAGCAGGTGCATAGCCACCGCCATATTAATGATACGGGGAGCTTTGACTACTGAGGCCCCGACGTTCTTTTGACTTGGCAGCAAAAGTGTCCCTCACTGAATTTTGATACAGGGCTCGTCTAGGGCAACTACATCACTGTTGATGAGTAAGCTAATCCATTTAGTTGTCCGAATTGGTGCTTTTGTTATACCTAAGTACTAGTTATAGGTACTTAATACTTTCGTACTTTAATAGTCTGTCTCAAGATAAAGGTCTTTGCGCAGTGTGCGTTGCCAGTGATGGCATACGGAGTAAACGTGGACGCTAACTATGGGTCTTATCAGAATGCTCAAAGTCGCTCAGAGGGCTATGGAGCGGGCCATGTTAGGCGCCTCCCTGCGCGATTGTTTAAGAAACGACAAATGGACGAACCAAAATAACCGATGTGGCTCGCAAAGTTTCTTCTCAGAAGTGGAAATGGACAGGACAAGCCCGTTAGGGCAGAAAGGTTCTAGTGTGGCGACCACGAACCAGACGACGCAGCGTGGGCAGACCCCTCACAAGGTGGATGGACGACCTTATAAGGATGGTGGGCAACCAATATATGACCGGCTCACGACCGGCCAAGGTGGCGAAAATTGGGGGACGCCTAAGCCCAGCAGTGGACGTCCTTCAGCTGATATGATGATGATAATAATATACTGTAATACCTAACTACCGTTTAAACTAACTAAGAAACAACAAGTATCAATGCTTATAGTAAGTAAAGACAGTTATTTAAAAAAACTGAAGTAGGTAGGTACTCAATACCTCAATATTTAGGACAAATTTTTATAACTAAATTAAATGTACAGCTGCCGAATGCGAGCGAGGACATACTTTTCTTACTTATTTTATGACTGAGCAATTCTTGTTTATACTATTGTGTGTCGTGGAATCTTTTGGGCTCATTTTCGGCTATCAACATAAACTTCATACGCAATTTTCAACGTCACCTAAACTATCTCATAATAATTATCATGCAGTCTGATTCTGTGTATATTATTTCATAAAATATCTTTTATTAACTACGAGAAGGAAGCTACGCGAGCGACAACTTACTACATATTATGATATTTTTTGTGTCCGATAACTTTATTTTTAAAGCCCTCGCAAATTTTCCATGCAGTAGTCTTTATAATAGAATATAAAATTCCGCATAGTATAGGTACCCCATAAGCTGTTTGCCGTCTTAAATTAAAAAAAAAGAGCGCTATATCAGTAGCAATTCCCTTTTATTCAAGTAAGTAATTCATTGTTATGAATATACTTTATCGAGTGCGTGTGTACCTAACATCTACCATCGCCTATTGTGTTTATAGTGCCCAAGGGAAATATCCGTCTGGTTACTGTCTGCAGCTAACAGGCGAATGCTGCGGATATAGCAGTTTAGGGTTCCATTCCCGGGAGGGTGTGGTGTTAAAGATTGCTTATTGATTTTATTTATAAATGCTTATATTTTTTACAATATTTGACGATAATAATTTTACATTAAAAATGTTTAGGTATGTATCATACAATTATGTAGTTTAAAACAGCCTCTTTGTTTTGATTCTGCCCAATTTAAAAATGAATATGTTAAACATTAATGTAGGTAAAGTACTTATCGTCAGCAGCAAAAGTAGTAGATACACGTTTTAGTTTTGAAGAAACATTATTTAGTTAACGAATCTACATCGCATATTTAATCGTGCACTACCTACTTAGATAGGTACCTTCATGTATTCGATAAAACTATATTGAAAAATTAAAATCTTAAGATGAAATTATGATGACATATTTATACATTTGACGTCTATAAATCACGATCTTATATTCTCATCCCAGTTTTCTGAATTAGCGCAATGCGTTTTTCCTTTCATACATTTCTAAAATATTAATATGATGTTTTTTGTTGCATGAAAGCTATAGGGCAAACGGGGCGCGTCGCGATTGTCCCGAGAGTGGGGGACGGAGCTACATACTGGTACATAATTGCATTTGAAACTCCCTACTGCCAATATTGCCTGCACTTTGCACTACAACTTTATAATGCATTTATATTTTACGCAGTATTGTGACGCGACACCGGCTATTTAATGGAATCAAATTGAAATTTGAATTTTAAAAAGATTTCATAGGTACTGTCTTGAGTTGTCTAAAAAAAGATAAATAATTAAGTTAACCTACCAATTTCAATAAAAGCCATTTCATTATGACTCAAGTGAATGACAAACCTATAGATTATTGTACCACAAATTTGGTACAATAATCTATAGGTACTAAGTAATATATACATAAAGCAGAAGAGTTTGTTTGTTTAAACGCACAAATCTCTAGAAGTACCAGTCGGATTTGAATAATTATTGTTGCGTATGATAGCCCAGTTCTCGAGGAAGGTTATAGGCTATGTAACATCACGCTATAGGCGACGGGATCAGAGCAGTAAGCAAGGACGCGGGTGAAACCGCGCCGCGGAAAGCTTGTAACGTATAATGCTTAAATCTAATCTGTAAACGTTACTTATATTATTTTCACAGATGAATGTTCGCGGTGAGGGAGCACCTTTACTCATTATTGCCACAGATATTGATGCGTTGAGCTTTGTCAGTGTAGTAGCTCGATTCCATAAGCGCTAAGTAAATAGCTATTTTGTAAATGCATCCTAAAAAGATAGATTTATTTACTCACATTAGTGCCAATTTGATGTTTCTTATTATTATACTTACATAAACACCAGAGTATAGGTATATTTATTTAAAATTTGAATTATATATTTCTCAACACCAGAGAAGAATTCATTCGACATAAAAAAATAGCAAATAAGATTCCGTATTATTTCTTCTTTGTTTAAAAACAATTGGCATTTTAATTTGAAAAAGGAACCGTAATCGTGGAACAATAGAATTCTCAAGTGTAAACAAAATGTATTTATTTACACGGTTTAATTTAAAAGTTCTATTGTTAAATGACAAAATATAAACATTTATAGATCGCCCCAATAATGACACGAATAGAATTACGATTATTTATTTCAAATTTATAAAGACAATATGCATGTTTAACTGTCGCTCAATACATGAAATGTCAGTCTACGCTTAGTGACAACTAGGCAAAGATTTAACCTGTGGATTTAACATGAACAACTGTCATAGCCAACGTTATATTTTTTTTACAATGTTTCGTTTTATCGCCACTCCATATAATCAGGTAAAATAACACTCTGTGAAGCAACCCTTCGCAAGATAATAGTATTGAAATTTGTTAGTGAATAATATAACGTAACATTAAATTATTATCTGCTCTAGTTGACTGAGAGAAGGGTCGGGCAAATAGGCGACGAAATAAGAAATTGTAATTTTTCCCGGAGCATAAAACTTTTGAAGATTTTCCGAATAAAATATTAACGTGAAACGGAAAAAGATTTTACACTTTATAATATAGATAACTCGCATTAATTAAAAAAAATCATACGCTATACTATGACTTAGCCATGCGCAAACTAAATCATCTAACAGATTTGTGATTTATACATCCTTTACCTCTGAAGAATTAAATCACTCTTTTAAATCTTTAACTCTTTTACATCTTTGAATTACAATTGGTCTCACGATGTATTTGAACGAAGATCTAATAATTATTTTACTGATACGGTTGATATGATATCGTATCGTTTAAGTAGGAGTAGATACAGCATATCTAGTTTGTTTCATTTCTTTTATTAATTTGGATTGCGTTGCTATGGAGATAATTTTCAATTTTCATCTAGGTACTTTTTTTGTACTGTCTTTATTTAAAAATAAGTCTGAAAATTTAAATAACTAGTTATCTAATATTAATGTCCACTTATTCCATTATTCGGTAAAACATATTATACTTTTTAAAAATTGCACATCAAAATACCAACGTAATGCAAGCAATATTAGTAGCTTGAAATTATGTTCCACTCATTTAAAAAGTAACAATTTAATAAAATAATAACGAATTTAATTTCATTTGAATATGCACTTAATTAAAAAGGCATAAGAAATAGTTTTCTATGCGCGGCTAAAGGAATCAGTGCATTACGCATACGCAACTATTCTAATCATTCTCTCTTTTTTTGTTCAATATAACTCTGATACAGTCGTCTCAATCTACATCCTTCACTCTCTATACTAACCAAAATCAAAAGATTTAAAGATGTATTTTAAACAAGGGTGATTTAGTGAATTAATAAATCTTTTTGAAAGATGTACATCTTTTTTTCAATTCACTCATGAGTTACACATCGCTACTATGACTATAGTGACTACCCATTCAGCCACGATTCTAATAAACACCTCAAATTATTAAAGAGCAGAGTATGTATAGACTGTTTTCAAAGATAACTGTGTGCTCGATGCTTCATGTGCAACAAGCGAACGAGACGAATGGAGCGTGATATGTGGATAACCATTTATTAATAAAATATAATAAATAATAAAATAAATTGTGTGGGTTAAATTGCATTACTCTTGTTATATATTATTATATAAATGTTTGTTTATGTGAGATATTTTACAGAGATTTCTCGTTTGCGCTAAACCCATAACAATATGACGGTAATGAATTAAGTATAGGCAGTATAGCTTAATTTGCACACAGTAATCCATTGCGAAATGAGTTGAAATTGATATGTATTTTTATATTATTTATATGTAATTTTATTGTCACAATAAACTTAATAGAGTACCTACCTATTTATGAAACTCATTTAATTTTATTCATGAGTACCTGGTTTACCCGATAAAAATAATTTACATAATAATATAAATTATTTTTAATAATGTTAATAAATAATTTATTTTATCTATATTTTTTTAAACGTAGCGCTGTGCAAGCAGACACAAAAGAAAATCTATTGTTTGGAGGTCACTGTTACCTAAATGTAGCGGGTTGTAACTAAAGTCTCCTGTTTATAATTTACCAACCTATTAAATTTCATCTAGTTTCAGATTTCATGTGATTCAATGATCTTTTCTTTCTTTCCTTATATAATTAAGAAAGAAAGAATTATACAAAAATCCTAAGGATTCTTTGTTTGCATTAAATTGCATATTAAGTGTGTCTCATTCCAGAGAGTTCATCATTGAAAATATCAATATAACTGCTTAAAATATATTTAGATATTTAATGTTACAATAATACCTTTCTTCATAAAATACTTATCTTTTCACATTAAGTGAGTAAAAACATTATAACATAATTATTTTTATTCCGTGGAAAAAGAATGTTTTTCTCGACATTTCACATTTCCGACAAGTTTGGTATCAGGGTCACTCACTCTCAGGCCGACGCGACCTAACGCGAAAAAATACGAGAAAAACAAGTAATTAGACGAACCGCCTCCGATAAGCTTGCTGATGGAAAACTTGAAAGAATCCTTATTAAGATACGTCACCAACAGTGTTAGACTTAACATATAAATGGATGTTTTCTTCAGACATGATATTTTAATTAATTGTTCTTGTTGCAAAATGAAATTATTTTTAGTAGTAGTATAGTATTATAGTTTGTGTGTGTTTGCTACCAGTCAGCGCCTAAACTATTATCCCACTGCTGCAGGGAAAGATCCTTCTCATAGAAAAGTAAGCCTTCCTATGCCATCAATCATGCATTGATAGCTACGCTTGCTCAATGAGGTATTTATGAACTGAAAATTAATGCTCTATTTAATAGTTTCTGTAGCTGACAAGCTTACCTACACCTCGTGTTCAAGATATATATCAAAAGTTTATACATTTACCTATGACTTTTGCAAAGTCACATCTGTACTTGGCCGCTTTCAAAGCCTGAATGAATCTGTAATAAGAAGCGGTACTGCAACCAATCGCCCATTTCGATTTACGACACAATAATATTCTCTAATTACGTATGTGTTTAATTAACGGTGAAAACTAATAAACTTTTATAGTAATTAATAACTGTTACTGTTTAGTTTAGTACCGTTATCCATGTAAAGGTTGAAGTTTTTAAAAACTTGTATTATTATACCACAACGAGCGTTTACAAAATGCTAAGGCAGAATGTATACGGCGGATTCATACAATTTGCCTGCGACTGGTACACAGTAAGTAACCACCGAACCACAGACTGAGGTAGTCAGATATGCTTCGATCATAAATAACATGAAAGAATACTTTAAGCTCTAACTAAAGAGCTATGAGGTTTATTTTAAAGAATGAGAATTTAGAATGGAAGGATAACTTTGCTATATTTAAGTGTGTGTACATTTCTCTGGCCAGAAATGAGCATTAAGTACCTATACCTACTAAAAAAAAACTGAATTCGAATTTGGACATTGGAGGAAATTTTAGTTGTTTGTTTGCAAATTTGCAACTCTATTTCACGTTTTTACAGGTTAACCCAAAATATTTCGAAATTGATTGGATTTTACAAATTCTTCGTCTCTGTCGTCGGTCATTTTCAAGACTCTTCAAACATTTTATTTAATTGATAGCAATCATTTGTTCGGATACTATACTATTGGCAGGATATAGACGAAATGAGGATTTTGTACACTTCTGCCTACCCATTATGGAAAGGTGTGCTGATGCAATGTTATATAAAGGAAATAAATGAGCGATTACACCTTTCTACTATATTATTATAAATTAACAAAACATTTTGAACACCACCCAAAACGATATAAAAAATATTTTTACATTTCCACTCAATTTGTTAATTCTTTATTCTCTCTTAAGATAGTAGTAACGTAATTTAGTAAGCTTAATGACCAATTAAAGTTATCTACAGTGCTTTACTGAGCGTTTACTTCACATTATAAAAGCTATTAACATTGTTTTAACAAAGTTATTTCCGTCATCAACCTATGCAGGTGAAGATAGGACTTACTGTTGTAGTGATGCGCTTATTTAAGTGAGCACATTATTGGGTGCCGTAAATAACATGAATATCTTATGATTGCTTTGACATTGAATGTTGATTGTGTTGATTTTTTTACAGCTTTGAGAGATTGCAGAAATGAGTAGGTACCTATTCGATATCAATTTCAGTTTGACACCTCTACGCGTTATCGGTACTTACAAAAAGATCTTGACAGTCGAGCAGACGGACCTACAACGAAGTGACGCTCTATGGGTTCTGTTTGCCTCTTTAGGTACGTAACCCTGAAATACAACAGTAGACAGCGTTAATTTTTAACTTAACGTTGTAATTTTCAGCTCAGGGAACTGTATAAAATTGTAGGACATTATCTCTTAGTTACTTAAATTAATTAAGCAATTATACTTAACATAAATTTCCAGTTTTCTGCGATGATTTGTGACAATCTTGTACAGAAAGAAAGAAGAAATCATTTATTTCATAGCAAAAATAAGGAGACACAATAAATTGTAAGCTTGACTTTGACCGTCTGGTAAAATATAAAGAAAATACAGTAGGTAACTAATCATATCAATCATGCCTGATAATGATGAAAATATGAATAGGTAACACATGTAATTTTTTTTAAATGTCTTTCTTTCCAATGTAAGTTAAGTCCTGTACAATAACGAATATTATATTCTATTCTTTTCTATACTAGGTAAATATCTGAAGACCAACATCTAACAAGATAAAGGACTAAAAGATCGGTTCGTATCGATGCAAAGACTAAAAATATCCATTATCTAAAGACCATTACCCCAATTGTTTCGAGATGTCCCGATTTACAGTACAAAGCCTAAGTACAAAACCGTACTTTACTATGAAGAAAGCTCTGCCTCCTGCATCACGTATTTTTATCTCTTTCTATCTTTATTTTAGTTTAGGTTTCTCGCTTGCACACTTAGCATCTCTAGTTGAAAAGTGATGTAAAATAAGAAGCACTTTGGTACTTTAGAATTTTGTGGCAATCGACACAGAATTTCTCAGCAGGTGTCATTTTGTCTTATGCCACTAAAAGTGCGACTTGTTTTTTTATAATCTTCGTGTAGAACACAATCGTACAGTGAACTTAACAATTTTATAGCGAAATAAACTCGGTCACTTCATTGATCCAATAGTTAATCCACGGATATAAATTTAGTAGCTGTTATGTAGTAAGTTAGTAGTAGTATTAATTTTAGTATAAAAACATTAGAATTTTCTGTAAATTGATTTTGATAACAACTTTCACACTCTCTTCATAGTGTAGTTATAATATCTGAACATAAAAATAAAATACTTAAATAGTTAGGTACCTACCTAATTACTATTAATAAATCGGTACCTATTGTCTTGCTTCAGTATTTTCCAAATTTATCTTGGACATTACTAACATATGGTGTAGGAAAACATTTGTGGGGCTTCTTGATTATAAGTAAAATGGATCGACATGCACCGGTGTTATGTCACGCGGGTTAACCGCCCAACCACAGCCTAAAACATCGTACTTCAATTCTAAAAAAAATCATCTCATTTACCGCTCATTAGGCTGGCATTTAACGTTTCACTGTTATCTTCATCCATCATTTGCTATGTCCTAAGATTTATATCTGAGATTCGGTAAACGGGCCGAGGGTTGTCAACGAGTGATAAATTGCCGTCGAACTTAATACTCCAATGTCCCATTTTCTTAGTATCAGGCACCAGTGCGGTCTACAAAACCTTCCCAGTTACCTACTTATTACAATTATTCAGCTTACTACAAAATTTATCTCAAGTGGTCCCAGTAATCACCTTAATGTGTGTAGGTACTTTTAGTTTCAGAATAGCAATACATTACCCTGCCTCCAAAACGGTCAGAGTAAAGTAAAATGAGCCCATTCTCATTTATATAGAAACCTAGAATACTAGCTGTGATGTTTCTCGAACGCATGACAAATGAGTTTAAAGAGAGCACTATCTTTACGTTAGGCAACGGTTTGGCCAGGTTTGGCGTAGTCCATATCATTGCAGTCACGACCATGCTTACCATTTACCATTTAGTATGTTGTTGATACCTCTATCTCTGTAGACGCAAAAAAACTGATAGGTACCACAAAATGCTGAAAATTCAGCAATTTGTGTTTACCTAATACCTCACACACAAAATATTAATGCAACAACATGTCTGTTCATGTTCTATTATTTATATTATAAATTAAAATATAATGCACCCATCAAAAATATAAGTACCGGTCAAACCACAGAGGAAACAAAATAGCGGGCTGACATCAGCTGACGGTGTGGCGCGCTTTTCACATTTCCCGTCAAATGCGAACATTTACAGCAACCGCATTCGTGGCGCTGTCATTCCATGAGGCCGAACGCGGCGTGCTCCGGAATTGATTCACGGGACGAGTGTTATGGAACAATGCAGATGCGTTTAGCCTGAGTATTCTGTTGCTTTTAACGTAACTACTAGTGAAACGAGCTTTACAAACGGTGTAGGTTTTTAAAACGTATAGGACGGACGGTTGACCTACTTTTTCCTACCGGAATTCATTTAGCACACAAAACAAAAGCCATTTTAAACGTCATATGCAAAGTTTTCAAAACAGTCCATAATTCACAGTTTAAAACATTTTAAGACTAGGTCGTTCCAAATGATTACAACAGTAAAAGGCTTTATTTAACACGCATAACTACCTACCTAAATTTGTTTTATATTATGCGTCTAAGCATCTTTGCCAAATATTTCTTTACCTTTTTCGGAAACACTGACAGAAATAGAGATATTTTATTCAGTTTTGCTACAACCTTTCTTTTAAAGTCAGTCTTCCTACTCAGTTTTGTTGAATAATAGCGAAAATAACTTTTCATATTTCTAAACAGTAGCACAGTTTAAACAAGTATCATGGTCCATGCTATGGATAATCTCGGTCCATTTATCCGATGAAGCGCACGGGTACACAGTAGGCGTATAACTTCTGTCCTCCTTATTTTATACAGGTCATTTCAAACACTATATCTTTAAAGAGATAATATTTGTTTCTAAACTATTTTTGCGAAATCGATCGGTAGACGGTACCTACTTAACCGCTCTTATTCATAATTTGCCCGTCACCTTTACCAGTTCGTCAATCCAAAATAGGTGAAGGTTATTGGTAGGTATATTACCTGACTTTAGTTGGATCCTAAATTACGGTAGATAGTACACCTACCGTTGGCTCTAGAAGGCAGTCGAATATATAGAAAAAGCTTTAGGTATAAGGTTAAACCTGAAATATATTTTTTTATAGTTCAAACCGTATACTTAAATATGTAGGTACGTATTTTTAATAAGTAGGTTTTCATATTCCAAGAATTAAATACCTAATTGCTAAACATTATACAATCTATTATGTGGGCGGCATCTGAAAGTGACTACTAAAGTACTGAAGTGTGTACAGCCTAAGAATAATGACGATCGAACTATCACATCATCTAAATTCTTTTCTGAATTAGTCAACACTAAGAGTGGAAAGGCGATTCATTGATTGGTTCACACGGTCGTCCCTTTGTGTGATTAGACTGTCACTGCAATAGCCAATTCATCTGCTGACCGCAGTGTATATGGCAATCCGTCGACTAAAGCATAACTTAATAAAATCAATTTTCTATAAATTCTAGATTGTTTACAAGAATAGGCCAGTAGAAATCATAGCAATATTATTGACTTTCATTGTATATTGAAAATGTCGCGAATAAAATACAATCTGCTTTCTAGGTTAGGAAAAATTGTATGCGCTCGACTGTCGTATTACGTACACCGCATCTAGTACAATATCTGACAAATGCAGGCTTCTGAATGAAACACTATTTTGATATTCTTTATTATAAAATCTGTGCGTTTATGTGATATAAACAGCTTTCCAAGAGGAAATGACACTATTAAAGTTTGTTATTGCGCTTATATCGCACTAACCTTCCACGGCGCGATTTCACCCGCGTGAAGTTACATCTTTGGTTACTGCTCCACTCCCGTTGCCAATAGCGTGATGTAATATAGCCTATAACCTTCCTGAAGAACTGGGCTATCAAACGCAATAATCAAATCCGAGTGGTAGTTTCAGAGATTAGCGCGTTCAAACAAACAAACAAAATTTTCCGCTTTAAAAATATAAAATAAGTAGTTGTTACTAGATTAGATTAGAGAAGATACTAGATAATATCATAGACGAAGATTGTGACTGCGTGGGTGACCAAAGACTAGCTTAGAAAACTCTAGCGAGATGTCCTAGGTGCGTGACCTATGTGAAGAGCTGGATGAGATTGACATCAAACAGAGAGTCAAAACCATGGACAAGACAGTTGCCCATCGATGGCACAGTAAGATACCTAAGAGAAACCATAGGCAGGATATATAATTCTGCCTATGGTTTAAGCTACTAAAGTGCACGCTCTGAGAAGTTATTTTTTTATACAAGTAGGTTTTTATACGGTAGTAGATCCACGCTGATTTCAGCATGAATGGGCCGGATCGTCTGGGGAAGTACTACCCTCTCATAGAAGATCGACTTAAGAGTAGTAGTATCCGTGCTACTGCGTTTCGTTCGGTGAGTGAGAGCGCCAGAGGCCCAATTTCCCCCCTTTCCTCTTTCCTCACGTCCCTCATTTCCTTCCCCTTACCCCATTCCCAGCCGCCATAGTGGAGGCCACCATACCAGCAGTTTAAAACGATAGCTTTTGGTATGGTGGCCGCCACTTCTGGATTCCACTGACTGCTTACCATCAGGCGGGGTGGAGTCACTTTGGTAGGCTATACTATAAAAAAAAAAAAAAAAAAAAAAAAAAAAACGTACCTAGTTTATAGGTAGGGCTTCGCCCGCGCCTAAAATGTGTTTTGTCTCCCTCGGGAACCAGACCGATTTTCCGATCAATTTTCGAGATAAAAAGTAGTCTATGTCTCATCATCTACATTCCAGTTTTCATCCAAATCGGTTCAGCCGTTTTGGCGCTGAGTGGTAAGTATTAGTAGGATTGTCAGGCAAACGCATGCCTAACACATTAGAGTTAGGTACTATATCTTAGGGCTAACTACCTCAAGAATATTCCTTATTTAGTATGCTCATACCGTAGCAAGTTAATTAAATTATACGGTCAGTATTTAAATATATTCTGGTGAAATAATGGTAGATCTAAGCGTAGCAATTTATACAGATCATCAATTATCTTATTATATTTATACTTTGTATATTCCAAAAACTATTTTATAATTAGGTACTTGTACCTACTTATAAAAAAAAACCGAATCGTTGCTTCGTGTCGTTGTCCCGATTTTCATAGAGCGATGACGCAAATGAAACAGAGACACGACTAGATTGCTTCTGAGGTTCGGTGACAGTTTACAGACTGGCACGCGGAGTTCGCGGGTCCGATTCCCACTGAGTGCAAATATTTGTGTGCATGAACATTTTGTAAAAAGTATACATCTGCATTCTAGGACCCTTAACACAAGCTATAATTATATGCTTATTTTGGGTCTAGATAGCGTTGTATGTAATTGTTGTGATATTATATTGTTACTAGGTACCTATTCTAAAACAGATGCACTCATAATTTGCAGTAATTTTCGTATTAACGAATCGATTTCTGAATTTATATTGCAAACCCTTATCAAAAACGGTCGAAGAAAATCATTACATTAAACTTTTACAAAAATCTACAAGGAACTAATAATAAGTTTTGAAATAAAAAATATCAACATGTTTTGGTGAAAAATGGTGAAACGTGGGTAATTAAACACCTCTGCCTACCTCTTCGAGTATAAAAGGCGTGAAGCTATGTATGTATATGTTTTTCATATTTTTTATCAGTCTGGTGAATATCATAATTATCATTATACCTACCCCAGCCCTGTAATTATCGCACTGCAGAGAAAGACCTCTTCTCATACAGAGTAGACATGAGCATTTATCGCTACGCTTGCACAATGCTGATTAGTGATTACACCCTTTTTTTGTAAGTCCATGTTTCGTCACGATGTTGTCCATTACCGTACTTAAGTCAGTAATGTCTAAGATGGTGAATATAAGGAACGTTCATTGTGTAGTTCATATTTTCTTCTATGTATGAACTTTGTGAAGCGCATATTTTCTTCATTTACTTCCACATCCCGGACACGATAAGCAAGAGCCAATTTATTGCTTTTACTATCGGACTACTACCTGTCGATAAGCCATGTGGTGTGTAATTTAAACATTGATTTGTATTATAAGTAAATTTATTTTTTACTTAAAATAGAAGAAGAAATAAAGAAAAGCGTTTATTTGAAAATACAAGACAATTAAAAAAAGGAAATGCATAAAATATCTTATTTCTAAATACTAAATAAATAATGATGACAAAGAATGAAATTAAGCAGATCATTTTTAATTTTAGTTGATACTAAACTGTGGTAACACTCGTAGCAATAATGTGTTTTTGAACGTATGTATACGTATATAAACGTTGTTTATAAACATGTCAAATTATGTAATAGAAACAATAAATTGGTTTGCGGTTGGGCAGAGGTAAAAATGTAGGTACCTATTATAAAATGTTATGTTACTGAAGCTGAAACATTAGCATTTCATTTCTTTTTTTTTACGTTATATCTTTTATAAAATCAGGATCAGAATCAGAAACTACTAGTTGGAATGGCTACTACTAGTTGGCATAACTACTAGTTGGTTGGTAGGTAAATCAATTGTGATTTAATGCAGTTTGATGTCGTTTTTTTTAACCGAGGTAAGGCTAGCTATGTTTGTTTCATAGACTAAAATATTCATGAAACGTATAAAAACCTTTTTACAGTGTATTTTGAAGGTGAGGCGTTCGATCAGAATATACCTTATACACAAGGAAGTAGTTTGATACATATTGACTGCCTCCGTGCTACAGTGGGAGCGCAAATGGTGCTGTGCACGAGGTTGTGGGTTCGATCCCCACACGGGACAAAACTTTGTGTGATCTACAAATATTTGTGCCGAGTCTGGGTGTACTTTGTGTCCGTTAATTGTATGTTTGCAAAGTCTCCCGCGTCCCAGAACCTGTTCCCTACTGCGAGAGTTGTTTCTTTTTAAATGTTTTTTCTTAAAACCAGCTCATTGACATTTCAACCAATTCAGATTTTTTTAACTTGCTAAGTATTTCGAAATTACAATAAACCTCTTCCATACGCTTAATCATTAAAAATACCTACTATCGTTATATATTTTGTACTATACTTATATAAACCTGTCATCGACTCTCGATAGGTTTCATTTGCATATCAAAATGAGTTGAATTTTCATTAAAAAACAGTCCTTTGACGTTAAAGGTAAAAAGTAGGGAAGAATTTTATTATACGTCCATCGAAAGTTTGTCTAAAAGAGATCCATTAGCGATAACACGCTTACAATATGATTGTTTACGTACCTATATAAAAGGAAAAACAATTGCAGTCTAGCCTAAAGCTGACTCGTGTGACTCACTCAAGCCGTGCCCATATACTGAGAATCGCAGTTTACACTATAGTGTAAAATTCAATACGAAATAAATGCAGGATAGGGTTGGCTACAGAATCTGTTTATTGGTTTTAAACATTGTTTTTAACGTAAGTAGGTATATTGTCAGCTAAGCAAAAGTCACTTCTATGATTTTCCTCAGCTCTCCTTTCTGTGAAAAGGTAACCTTCTAACAGTCAGTGAAAACTCGGGGTTAGAGGGTTGCCTAGTAAGATAGACGTTTGCAACATGTTTTGTTGTCAGTGAAAACGCGAGCTAAGAATAACGAGATTGCATTTGTCATAATATAACAAATGCAATCTCGTTATTCTTACCTATATTATAGTCTACGAGACGACGAAGGAACTTACTTTTACCTATTGAAAATCGCAGTCCAATGAACTCAGTAGTGCTAGAAGCACAAACTTTAGCTTTATGCAACTTTGGTCATCTTATAACTCTGCAACTTTAAATTCGTTTTAAGCAAGTGCGATTCTTTTTCTGGAATATAAAGTAATTTAAGGTTCTCAGAATTTATTCAAATTTCCACACGTCCCAGTATTCTTCTCGCTTCAACAAGGCAAACGTATACACATTCAGCCTAAAAACGTAATCTCAAACATGGTAAGGATATAAACCGCTAAAATCCTGGGTAATCTTTGGTGTTGTCGCAGCCCTGAGTACACAAGGCGATACGTCATGTCAGCAAATGTATGATAAAACAGGATGTCCCGGGGTGAGAGAAGGCTTTTAAGGATCGTCCTCGTGTTAATAGTGACGTATATCAGGTTATATACGTACTTATAACTTCAAGTATAAGACGAGTATAGACACAAATTATAGGTACTCATCTATTTTTAGTCTGCTAGCAATTTGATATATATATTTAGAATAGATGCTTTGGTACATTTTCGATGTGTTTAGGTAATATCCATAATTAATTTCAAACATATTACGGTATTGAATTGACATAAACGCTTTATCAATTATTCGTTTATTTTGCTAATTTACCAAGCTGGTCTAAGAGTATAATTTCTAATCTCTATATTCCGAGCACATACTAATGAAAATAATTTTCCAATTTTTGTTAGTCGCTTTATGCAATTCATACTTGACCGTCACACAAGAAATACCAATTTATAGATACGCCTTATCTACCATATCTATTATTATCAAAATTTTGAGTTCAAAAAGCAAAATTGAAAATTGAAGTTCAAGTAACTTCTAAATCCAAAACTACGACCCCTAATTCTAATATTCTAAATCTTAAATTCAAGTACATATGATTAAAAGTTTCATAAGCAACGTAGACGTATAAGATAAATATGATTAATAGCACACCAAGTTTTCTCAACTGTCACTCTAATATTATGACTAAGCGCTCTCAAGCCACAGTTTGCTCGGAGACGCCAAGCGAATAACCCGCTGAAGCATACTAAACCTCTACTAAACCAACCCACTTCATTTTACTTATACCTTTATATACCTTCATTTATTTATTTATTAAAACTTCTTTTTAAAAGGCCTACATAAGGCACAAACTTATGGTAAGATAGAAAGAAAAATTTTATTTTAGATCTGCTACAGGATAAGGCCTGAGACATTCTCTACTAGTCATTCATTAAGGAATCGATTCGATTTCGAGTGAGAAAAAAACAAAGTATGTACGAATAGTATTTTATATTTGAAGATAGGCAAGCAATACATTATTCACATCAGCACAACTATCACCATGAAAACGTCTACTGTTGGACATATGCTACTCTAAGAGGAGAAGTTTCCCATAGTCATCACAGCAATAGATGTTGTGTATTCCTTTAGTCGCCTACGTGCTGTCTTACGACATGAGATGGCGTTATAAATGTCACACTAGAGACTACACAACATAAATGCATACATACTCATGTAGATTCATGTATCTAATCTTTTTTTATTAATTCTCTGTTAAAATAAGATAAAAAAAGTCCAAGACTTTAACATAATTTAAATGACAAAATCTGAAAGTGATTTAAATATTGAACAATCTAATTATCTGTGAAACATTCAAATTAAACACCGATCCCAATGACGTTCATTTTCAATCTACGAGAGCAAGAAGAACTCGTAATAACATTAAATCGTCAGACAATAACACTCTTGAATCTTTGGTGCTGAAGCCGAGTAAATTATATGTCAAATGGTCGGGAATCCAGAAATATTCCTCGATAATTTTCTCGACGTTGTCCGCCCTCTCTCCTCCTGCCGCGTGATACGACTGCCACCCCCTCTCTCGCCTCTGTGACAAGGATATCTAAATGTCATTATAAGTTTGAGTTGAGCTCGGAATTCCTGCCTGTCGGCGGTTGGCAGTGGTTTACTTGTTAACTATTTATTCAAACTCCCTATAAGTAGTTCGTTACTATTCAACTGTTAAATTTGATGTGAGCTTATCGGTTTGGGGATTCTTTTAGAGTTTTACCAAAACTGGTATCAAACACAAGTAAACACACAAATCCATTCACTACCTAATTGGTTTGTCTTAATATCTTACCTACTTGATTGTCTGCACAAAGTAGATACGTACAGAGACAAAGCTTCATAGAACCGCGCAAATCGGTTGCACTACTACAAGCACGCGGCGCATGTGTGCGTGTCCACTGGCCGCTTGTCACGTACGCGACGAGACTGGAAAAACCGTTTGACGCTGGCACAGCCAGTTGACAATCTCAGAGTCAGTGCGACGCACGTTAAAGTTAATTGTTAATTTTTCGATTGAAAGTAGGTACAATAATAATATGTTAATATTTATACTCAATAAGAAAAGTTTGATTAAACATAAATAATGTTAATGATATTTAATAAGTATGATTGTTTATTTTAACGCGTTCTAAGTTTAACTCAGTGAAATTATCAGCTTAAATAAAACACTAAAATATATCGAATTTAGTTACTTATAAAAAGGCAAAACGACAGATGTTTTTCTATATTCACTACGTTAATCCTATTTGTTGAAATGAGATATAAAAATCACTAAGTACATATATAGAGTTATTTTGGTCTGATACCCTGGATAACCGCTTAATTTTTTTATTTTCTATTCCGTTCTGATCCTCCGTGTAGGATCAGAAACAAAAATATTTTTTTTTATTGCCGACAGTTGCAGACTAACAAACAGCCCACGTGATGGTAAGTGGTATCTGTCACTCATTGACGACTCAGTCTCTGGCATTGCTCGCACATTGCCAGTGACTCTGCTGCCTACCGTGAAGGGAGTGGGATAGGTGAAGGGATTGAGAGAAGTGAGAAAAAAGGAAAGAGGGGAAATATGCCTACGGCGCTCTCACTCACCGAACGAAACGCAATAGTACGGATACTACTACACTTACGTCGATCTTCTATGAAAGGGTAGTACTTCCCCGGTCGATCCGGCCCATTCATGCTGAAACCATCGTAGATCTACTAATATATTCAAATATTTTATTCCGGCCGCCAGAGACTGTACAACTGCGTTTATTATTCTTATTTTGTTAGTTAATTGTTACATAAACTGCTTTTTTCTTGAATGTATACTTACCTGCCTAAAATACTGAGGGGATCAGACCGAAATGACAAATTTTTTAGGGAATCATAGCGGAATCCAATAATCATTATAACTCTATCGGATCAGATCTGGGGGATCGGACCGGAATAACTCCATAATATATAAACCATTTAACAAATATTTTGTTTGCTTAGCCTATTGTGAGAACCCTACCACAATAGGTAACAATTTTGCACTTTCTTAGGAAGCTTTGCCTCTATACGGCTTATCTTCTCTGTGTTGTCTGTGTATCACTCGAAGGTAGACTGGTAGGTAATGTTTCAGGCATTAAGTCCGACTTAACAAGTACGTGTAAAGTTTTAAATAAATAAATAAATATCTTAAACACCTGAAATTGAAACTGAAACTGAAACACCAAAAACAGTTTAAATTATATTAATGCTGTTAGAAAAGCTATAAAAACATAAGTATCTAATAAGATTACTAAGCTACACTTAACTAGCTACTGCTAGCAAAACTCAGATACTAGTTTCAGATAGAACTTCAAATATAGTGCTATTGCTACTTAGCAACAATACTATATCTTAACTTCTATGAATATTTTAACTTATATTTAGGTTTCACCCGCGTCTTTGCTTACTGCTCTGCTCCCGTCGCCAGTAGCGTGATGTTACATAGCCTAATATAACTAAGCTAACATATGCAAAAAAGAAATTCAATTCCGACTGGTAGTCCTAGGCACGGTCAAACAAACAAACAAACTCTTCCACTGTAAACATGTCAAATCTATATTCTGATAAAATTATGTCTAATTTAATCATTATAAGTTTGTCTCATTATGCCTGAAATTACTAATCCGCGGGGTACAAACGTATTGTTCAACACTCAAGTCTTCTCCTGAGAGGCTTTTGCCCTCTTTTGGGACATTAACGTGC
The DNA here is from genome assembly GCA_963082885.1 of Parascotia fuliginaria. NCBI lineage: Eukaryota > Metazoa > Arthropoda > Insecta > Lepidoptera > Erebidae > Parascotia > Parascotia fuliginaria. The sequence goes on along the minus strand of OY720182.1, from coordinate 4,100,468 downwards.
TAATGTGTATAAAGTTTGGTAGGTATATTTCCTTAGAACACAACAGCGAATAATACAAGGTTTCCTTTATGAAAGTTACGTTACCTATTAAGGTTCTTGAGTGACAACCACTGACCGCGAAGGGAGAACGACCTCTTGCCTGTCTTTAACACAAAACTACGACCTATAACTAGCACTGAATTCAAAATATGCTGGATTTGAATTATCAATCTTTAAAGTACTATCTTTTTCTTTCCTACAACCACAATATATCGCGGGCTTTGTAGTTTAAACAGTAGTAACCAGGGACAATTTTTACTAAGACAGTCAGCCTCCCTACTTATAACTTTTTTCAAAAAGGGGTGAGGTTTTATTGTTATCATCTTACTCACATGTTGAGAGATTTTTAATCAACACGACAAAAATGTTGGGATACAATAGCAAAGAATGTAAGAATGTAGGTATCTATAGTGAAAGGTATTTATAGTGACTACAATATCCTTTTGGCAAAGGGTCAGTTTGATGAAGGACACTTGGGACAAGATTTTAGTTTGCTCAGTTTTTGTGTTAACATACTACGGCTAAGAATGTTGGATATTGTAAATTATGTTTACAATATCTAACATTTATAGAATTATCACTTTTATTAACCATTTATTAAACCAATTATGAGCTTTTTACCTTCTGCCTACCCGGTATAGGCAAATGAAAAGCAATTGATGTATAGATATAATAAAGTAGTAACATCTTGGGCACTGCCTAAAATTAATTTTTCTCAGAACTATTGTCTGAATATTGAGTAACCAAAGGTTCATCTTATGGTAATGGGTTATTAAACTCATGAACTGCTATAATGCCTTGGGATGTCAAACCCATGACTTGCATACTACTTTATACATAAAAACATAATTTTATATACTGCGCTGTAATACATTTTAAGGATACGTAGGTGTACCATAATCATCAAACATTGTTCAAACTCACAGTTTCACAAAAGTAAGAAAATAACATAATCCTCAAAAAATTCTTAAGGAGAGGCAGAACGACGTATCTGCAGTCTGAAACCTTCATTTATTCAAATTTATACAGCCCCGCGATTTCTGGCGGCCGGAGCCCCTTATCGAGCCGCGCAATTTGTAAATGGAGCGAGCGCTGAGAGAATGATTTACCTCCTGCGGTGACGCGTGCTTACCCCATACTGATTACCTACCTGGTTCTGTATGTTTTAAGTGGTAAAATATCGCTTTGTTAGTTCACTGATGTATTAAACTGAGCGCTTCTTTTGTAGGAATTTGTATTTTAAACATTACTGTATGGTTTGTAAGATTGTAAACTAGATTAATAAATTATTATAGTTATCTTTTATTTACCTCTTATTTACAAACTAGCAGTCATATATACACCTCAATCAACAAAGCGATGATGTCTGTCGAACCATCATATAAAAGTACTAGGAAAATCAAGAAAATAACTGATTGTAGTAGATTCACGCTGGTTTCAGCATGAATGGGCTGGATCGACCGGGAAAGTCCTACCCTCTCGTAGAAGATCGACGTAAGAATATTAGTTAATGTGTTTCGTTCGATGGGTGAGGGCGCCGGCAGCCCAAATACCCCCTCGGTCCTCTTCTGTTTCTCTTTTCCTTCCTCATCCCCTTCTCCGAGGTCGGCAACGGCTTGGTTGTGTTTTCTAAGCATTATTACTTCTGCAATGCTTGGAAAACACAGCCATCACTATAGGTTACGGTTACCACTTACCATCAGGTGGTATGCTTGTTTGCCACCGAAGTTGTATAAAAAAATTATAAGATGTCTTACAGTGATATTTAAGAAGTGTTTTCGAGTGAGATTATGATGATGATCCTAATCTTTTATTAAGAACTCGTACATAACTACACACTACTACAACAACTACGAGCATGTAGATGGATGCAAGGTTAAAAGCTTAAAGCATAAAATTGTGTGTAAAAAGTCGAGTCAAAAGCTTTAATAGCTGTTGAGAGTACACAAATATCAATTTATAAAAACAGCTGCGGTAAGTAATTGCGCGAATGCAGACCGCTTCAGAGTCCGACATTTTAATAGAGTCGTGGCTCTAGCAAGGGTCTATCATGCGTTTGTGTTACAGGTTATAGCGTAAATATTTGTATGAAAAATTAACAGCGCCCCTAGCATTTACTTTTAGAACTAAATTGTAACGAATTAACTTTTCGCAGTGTCAAACTCAACTTATTTCCATTCTTACTGTCCGATTTAAGCCTCTTCAAAGAGAAGGCAAAGGCAATTTATCACGGTGTTGCCAACTTTATTATATAAGTCCAGATTTTTTCATAATATTTATTTTCGCCCTATTTGCCTAAGCTTTTATTTACCTAATATATTCCAAGTAAACTTGGAATAAACATAATGTATGATTGCTAAAGTCACATTAGTACTTGCCTGGTTTCAAAACCACAACCTCGTTTATAGCAGCGAGAAACTAGTACAGTAAAATGTAATTAAGGCGTAAACTTTAAAACAATTCAATGAGCATGAATTTCAAAGCTCTCTCTCTCTCTCTCTCTTCCCGGCTATTCATCCCACATGGTGGTGGGGTCAGCCTTCCTACTTTTTCTCCTCCACTTCGCTCTATCTGGGACGTCGTTATCGGAAAGCTCGCACTCTCTCATGTCCCTCAGCACAACATTCCTCCACGTTGTCTTGGGTCTGCCTCTGGATCTTTGACCAGACGTGGAAAACTGCAGTACCAAGTTCCCGACGTAGTCTGCTGGTCTTCGCTTAACGTGGCCATACCATCGCAGCCTACTCTCCTGCATCTTGTCGGCGATGTCACGCACACCAAGACTTCCTCGCACGTGCTCGTTGCGGATTTTATCAAGTCTGGTTACACCGCACATCCAGCGCAGCATTTTCATTTCAGCGACTTGGATGGTATGGACGTTTTTCTGGGTCATGGCCCAGGTTTCGCTGCCATACATTAAAACTGGCCTTATGATGGTCTTATATATAAGGCCTTTGAGTTTGACAGGCATCCTTTTGTCGCATATAACACCAGTTACTTCACGCCATTTAAGCCACGCTGCGGCTATTCGGTGTTGAATGTTGTTTTCTATGTCCCCAGAACAATGCATTATCGTTCCCAGATAGTTATATTGGTCACACAAGGTAACTGCTTGTCCATCGATGTCAATCGGATTGCCGCTATTGGTATCTGGGTCGTTATAACACATGAACTGGGTCTTCGCTACACTCAACACTAGGCCACCGGTTTGCAACTGGTGCTTCCACAACAAAAGGGCCTGCTCCATCTCTTCACGGCTCTCTGTACAGATGGCCACATCATCAGCGTAGATAAAAGTCCACGTTGCAGAGTTTTGCGCGACCTCAGTAAGCGAGTCCAAAATTAAACAGAACAAGAAGGGGCTCAGAACAGAGCCTTGATGGACGCCTTCTGTGACCGCTATAGGTTTGGTTTCTCCCACCACTGTCCGCACCATTGATCGTGCACCCCTATACATGTCGGCTATAATGGTGATGTAATGTTCAGGGACGTTCTTCTTATGAAGGCTCCACCAGATTGTGCTTCTTGGTACCCGATCAAATGCCTTTTCCATGTCTAGGAATGCTACGAACAAGGGACGCTTTTTGGTGCGATATTCTTCTGCAATCGTGCTAAGAGCAAACATCGGATCGCTGGTTGATAAGCCAGGCACGAAGCCAAAGTGGTTTTTCGATAGCGAACACTCAGATCTTATCCGGCTGTCGATCACCCTCTCATATAACTTCATGGTATGGCTTAAAAGCTTAATGCCGCGGTAGTTGTTACATTCATACTTACTTCCCTTTCCTTTGTAAATCGGAACTATAGTACTCAATCTCCATGCCTCTGGCATTTTTGAAGAGAGCAACATACAGTTAAAAAGATTGGTCAGTAGTATGATTCCTCGCTCATGTAAGCATTTCCAAGCTTCAACAGGGATACCATCGGGACCTGTAGCTTTCTTGTTGGACATTTTCTGTAGCGCTACTTTCACCTCGCCAGAGTGTATTGGTGGAATAAGCCCTTCATTCTTCTCTATTCCTGGCAATTGTGTAATTGCAGGAGTAGGGTTCAGAAGCTGTTCATAATACTGATGCCAGGCTGTTTTGACGTCCTTGTCCCTGTATAATAATTCACCACTAGAATTCTTGATGGTTTTACACCTTGCTGGATCTTTTGTGCTCCGATTGCGCTGTTTTGCGAGCTTATATATGTGTTTTTGGCCCTCTTTACTGTCTAAGATTTTGTATAAGGTTTTCTGGGAGTTTGCTCTTTCTATGGCTATTGTTCTTTTGGTGTGCTTCTTTACTCTGTTATATTCTGCTCTATCTTCGGGTGTCTGGGTGGTTTGCCAGGTTTTAAAGGCATTTTTCTTGCTTTTAACAGCGTCCTGCACCGCGTCTGTCCACCACCAAGTTTCTCTGTCTGCTCTTTTACACCCCTTTGTACGCCCAAGAGTTTTATTTGCAGCAGTTATGATGGACCTGCGTAATTGTTCCCATATGGTGTCTACATCTGCATCAACATCTACCTCTAGGTCGGCGAGATGGTTGCAGAATTCTGTGATTTTGTCACCTTTTAAATTCCACCACTTAATGAGTTCCGGGGATTGAGTTAGTACCTCCTTTGGTGTTTCTTTAAATAACATGTCCATCACAACAACTCGATGTTGAGTTATTGCGCATTCTCCCGGAATAACCTTGCAGTTAGTAATGCGTCCAATATGAGCTCTGTTGGTAAGGATGTAGTCCACTTGTGTTTGTGACTGTCCACTCTTGTACGTAATAAGGTGTTCTGGCTTCTTAGAGAAAAAGGAATTGACTATGGCAAGATCTTGTACTGCTGCGGTGGTAAGAATGGTTTTACCAGCGTCATTTAACGTGCCGTACGCGTATCCTCCATGCACTCTCTTAAAAGTGGTGTTGGTTGCGCCGATGTGACCATTCAAGTCCCCTCCCAACACAATCGTTTCTTTTGGTGGTATTTGCTGAAGTTTGCTTTCTAGAGTACTCCAGAAAATATCTTTTTCGCATTGGCTGCAACCTACTTGGGGAGCGTATGCAGAAAAGATATTAAGTACTTCTCCCTCCACCAGTACTTTTACAGACATTAGTCTGTCGTTTACACGATTAACCTCTAGTATGTTCTGTTGATGTTGTGCTTTAACAGCTATTGCCACGCCATTCCTTCCATGTTTTGCTCCTACGTACATAAGATTGTACCCTTCTCCGATGTTACGGGCTTTTGCTCCAGTCCACCGTGTTTCTTGCATGCAGACAAAATCTATCCTTCTACGTTTAAAGAGCGATGCAAGCTCCTTCGTCCTCCCTGTTAGTGAACCTACATTTAATGTGGCGAAGCGGACTTTAAGGTTACGATTTGGGACTAGCGTCTTTAGCCGAGCCCGTCCTTGACTCGGTAGCCCTAGCAGACTATTCGCAGATGTAGGGCGATGTGTCTGCGCGTCGTTATGCGGCGACGCCCTATCGGTTATCCTCAATTCATTATGTAACCTTACCATTTTCTTTCACATTATTTGGCTAGTTTTGGGGTTATTACTAATGTACCGATTGCCATCTGACGTACAAAAACCTGCCCGCTTGAGGTAAGGAGAACCCCTGGACATAAGGTGTAAAGTCCATGTACAGGTATTTCCGCCTGTATGGCGTGTAGGTTTGGTTATACCGCCAGAACATCGGTCGCCAGAGCCTCGTTCGTTGGTCAGCAGGGTGTGCCACGCGCAGGTGAGGATGACATTTGGGATGGTAAAAGATATGAATTCCATCCCCATTGCACCCCCAAAGCGTTTTATTAATATTCTCACTAAATTTGTCATAAATCTAACTAGTACACCTCAAGTTTATAAATAAACCCTCAGACACTGCCATTACCCAAAGGACCCATAAATATGTCCTCTGAAATCTTCGGCTATTGACAGGATAGCGGTCGATTATAACAAGATCCTAAAGGATAGTACCGTTAGCATGCGACCTAATTAGATGGCACTATCGATAAACTCTGTAGGAAAACCGTAAAGTTTTTCAGCGTTTAAAAGTTGCATAATTTGTAAGTTTTAAAAATGGAAAGAATAAGCAAATACTTTATGTATTACATAAAATATTTCTCTTTTTCTTAGGTTCTATTGTATGTGACCGGACTTTTGTCTGTTGGTTTTTTTTTACAAGGAAACACAGTCCAAAAACGATTTAAAGACAAACTCTTTATTGCTGCGAACTTTACAAACATATTAATAACGGAGACACCAAATCATGCAAATATTATTTCCCTCAAAATCAGACTCATGCCACTTGGCGTTAGTAGTGTGTACACGAACATGTCTTTTTAAGTAACTCATTAAAAATTGACAAAGAAAAGTCGAACACAACTCCTTGTTCCTTAATAGGTCACTAGCTATCTATAATAGAGTATATTAAACGGAACAGAGGGTAGTCGTAAATTTGTCGGCGAGCGAGCAATTCATAAATTCATGTCGCTCATATATCGTTGTAGTTGTGTACATAATTGGTTCGAGAGGCTGAGACCGAGGAGCATGTGCGATGTATGGACACGCGACTGAGTGAACATTTGAGACATGTTCTATACATTATGATTACAAGTGAATATACAATAAGCAAATCTCGATTATTTCTTGATTATTTATTTTTTATTTATTTGTTGTATGAAAATCTGCCAATTACAAGTCATCACTTATACACTTATTTATTTGACTTAAAAGTAGCATAAGTGAGGAATTTGAAAAAAATAATATTGTTACTAAAGGGTAAAATAAAACTATTTATTTATTTACATAAAACTAAAATGTCAGTTTCACTTAACCAGAAGTACGAATGTTAGCTATTTGCTATAAGTATAGCCAGTTCACTGATGACTCTGACCACTTCAGGGTATAGGTAGGTACTTATCTAGGAACTCGTCATTATTATCACTAATTGTGCTTTCTCTCAGGTTCCTAGAAATACTAGATTATTCAAAATTAGACTATTGATTTATCATTCAAAACAACATTAATTAAATCGTTACAATAGAATTAAAAACATTACAATCTTTACGTTAATAAATAAAAGCGAACGAGTAAGCTGAATACGTAATCTGTCAACACTACATCCCACCAAGATTTATGTGAAGATTAACGAGGATTTTAAAAAGAATCCCTAAAATATCTGAGAAACAGGCAAGCAGCACAAAAGAACAAAAGAGCGAGCCATCGGTGTAATGTTTGTGAGTTCTCGCATGAAAATGGCCATTTTGCGGAACACAATGTTTCTAATATTGCACTGAAATTGGCACAGTGTTCGGTTACAATAAAAAACCTTTTAAGTAGATATTTTTTAAAAAGTATATACTCACTCAAGAATTATAAGCAATTATATTGTCCTACAAGTATCATAGTACACGCGTGACTAATGCGTACGGAGATAGGACACTAGCAAAACGTATACCTTATTTATATAACAGTTTACCAGTGGTCATCAGTTCACAAACGAAAATGTCAAAAATAAATTTAAAACTGAATTAAAGAAATATCTCATAAGCACGCTACCATAAAGATCCTTTACTAGTTACTATATATATAAAACAGCACTTACCTACTTTATATACATTTTGAATAGATTTTAGTACAACCTACATATACCTAGTTACATAAATTGATCCTCAAACTATTTATACAGTTTTGTGGGACTTTGTATTATCTTATAAGTTTATTATGTACTCTTTATTATAATAAATAAATAAATAATAAAAAAAAAAAACGTAGAAAAAATGAATGATGAAAAATGAATTTCCAATACTTAAATACCCTTGTACATAATCACAATTTATTATGTCATTTTATAAAACACTTTTACAATTATACGACTTCAAAATTCGCTCCAAGATAACTGAGAACCGTTTCATATCTTTACGATAAACATAATCGGTATCTTAAACTTGGGACGAGGCCAAAGTTGTATTAATTTGCCAATAGCACCAGGTGTTCTAAAGTCACTTCGAGCAATGTTTAGTAACTTGAAATATATTTTTACTTAGATAGATAGAATATTCTTTATTGTACACCATTTAAAAGTTTACATAACATTGGTCGATACAAAAACACAGTTATATTAGTAATTTGTACAATGGGCGGTCTTATCGCTAAAAGCGATCTCTTCCAGGCAACCTTTGAATAGATTTCGGGGTTGAATACTGTAGATAGTGGTGTAAATATGGTAAGTGACATAAAACTTGTATAAAGAGATAATTTTTAGCGTCAAATAAAGCTTTTTAATATTTATAAAAATGTTCAATGATTGAGCTTGTCTCACTTCCAGCGGCAATGCATTCCACAAACGAATAGCCACAAGAGTAAATGAATGATCAAAAAATACCGTAGAATGCATTGGCATTTTTAACTTTAGATTCTCTGATGATCGTAAGTTTTTCTTATGTGTGTCACAGAGAAACTCAAAACGTTCTTTAAGATAGGAAGGTGTCGAAGGGTTAAACAATATATTGTATATAGTGAAAGGATATGATTTAAATTAAAGCACGTTAACCAAACAGGTATTCGTATTTTGATAGTCACAGCTAAAATAAAGCAGCAAGTAAATGTGCAGCTAAGATGATAGTCTGTATTTTGGGCTACAAATATTATAATGAGTAGTTATCTCGCAATGAAAAGAAGCTACCAGCAATGAAGAGGTCCTTGCAGCTTGATCCTCACATCGTTTTTTAGAGAGAACTTTCGTACAAAAAACATCGATCTAACAGTTATAACTCACCCAAACGCTAAGAATTCTTTTTGATTTATTTATCCTGAAAAGTTACTTGCATAGGCGTGCAAAACTATAAGTAATTAGCTATATGTTGCCTTATTATAATGTATTTTCTACGAAAACAACAACAAAAGTGTATATATTTGGGGATTACATAAATATTTGGGATGTCACGGAAACTGCCAACGGATACCTCAGGGACTTCCTATATCTATAAGCAATTATTATTGACATGTGGATAGTTGCCACGTAGTAATAGACGAGACAATTATGGCCTACATGTGTTGCGAATAGTACTAAATACACAACACGTATGAACACCCACCGTTTCCAAAAGCACAGTCTAGTTGTCTATTTAAATTAACTTTTTAACTCAGTATCTATATTATGTACTATTAAATAAAGCAGAAGAATTTGTTTGTTTGTTTGATCGTGCTAATCTCTGGAACTACCAATCGAATACGAAAAATTATTTTTGCGTATGATCCAGTTCTCGAGGAATGGTTATGTAACATCACGCTACTGGCGACGGGAGCAGAGTAGTAAGCAAAGACGCGGGTGAAACTGCGCCGCGGAAAGCTAGTAAAATATAAAACAGATTTTTCGAAATAAAAGTTACTGTAGCCAAGTTTGTCATACGTCGCTCTTAAGCGTCAGTTAATACAGTAAATTAGTTTATAAAGCATAGACACAGGGTGCAATACAAAATTAACAAACAATTGCCCAAGACGGACTGTAAAGTAGGCGGAATTAATTTGGTTTTAACAACCTCTTACAGGATAATTGGCACGGAGGGCGAAAATAAAATGAAAAATAATGAAGATGATTACGTTGCAGAATTGCAACTCTCTTGTTATTTGAAGGGTAGCGAAAACCTCAAGCTTTAACACTCAAACTGTTTTGTATAAATGTAAAGAAAATTAATTCACATTTTTCCATTGCAGAATATAAAACGTAATGCTACAAATAAGTTCATAATTATAATAGAACAATAACATACTACAAAAAGAGTAATTTAAATGTTAAATGGCAGTTTAATGTAAAAGGCAATTTTAAGTTATCACCATAACGACGGTCCCTGCTAAACATAGACATTTCTTAAAGGAAGAGGGGTTTGCAATAGTTACGTTGACTTCAAGTAGGTATTGCCTATAGCATGGGCTGCCAACCTGGCGGCCCGGAACGTTGCCGTCCTACGGAGGCCGTAAAGGGCCATGGCCGTGCGCATGGTGCGCGGCTACCGCACGATCTCCTTCGAGGCTGCTACCCTATTGGCCGGATCCCCGCCCTGGGACCTGGAAGCTGAAGTCCTCGCGTCGTTGTTCCGATGGCGCGAGGAGGCGGCGGAGCGGGACCTGCGACCTCTGCCTCGAGAAATCGAGGCGCAGCGGTCCCAGCTCCGCACAGTCCTAGTGGCGGAGTGGAAGGCGTAACTTGCGCGACCAACAGCAGGGCACGCCACGGTCGTGGCGGTAAGTCCCATCCTCGAGGAGTGGCTGGAGAGGAGGCATGGCGTCCTCACGTTCCGGCTGACACAGGTACTCACCGGTCACGGGTGCTTCGGCACGTAGCTGTGTCTCATAGGCCGGGAGCAGACGTCCGTCTGCCACCATTGCGGGGTCTGCCCACGCGACACGGCGCTCCACACGCTCGTGGAGTGTCCAGCGTGGGCGGACCAGCGCCGCGACCTTGTTGCGGCGCTTGCGACGGCCCAACTCTCGCTGCCGGCTGTGGTTCTGTCCATGGTCCGCAGCGAAAGGGCTTGGAAGGGAGTCGCCTCCTTTTGCGAGCAGGTAATGCTCGCCAAGGAGGCGGCCGAGCGGGAGAGGGAGCTGACGACCTTGCTCCCCGCCAGTCGCGCCCGCCCCGGGCGTCGCCGTGGGGCGCTCCGGAATCTCCAGCCACCGTAGGAGGAAATATTTGCACTGAGCGGGAATCGAACAGGCGACCTCTGCGTGGCAGTCCATACACAGTACCACCGAACCACAGAGACAGTCAAAATATACCTTACATGGTTTAAGTAAGGTAAATTTTGACTGTTTAGTATAATATATTAAAACTGTAGAATTTTTATGAAAATTTTTGTTGCGCAGTTACGGACTCGCACTATCATGATACGGCAGATTTCGTGCTACTGATTGATCACAGCGTTTCTACGGTTCTAATGCCTGCACGTAGAGTGATTGCTGCGAGTGCTTACATTCGTATCTGTATAAGATGAAAAGATCGCCTGTCAGTCACATCAATATCAATTCATCGTTACTATAACCACTAGGAAAACAATAAAACGTCCCAAGACTATAGTCTAATAATAATATATTAAAAAATAAAAATAAATATAACGCAAATAAATATAATTCCAATCTATAAATTTTTTTACTACATGCTTATTTATTGTTGTTTTCTATCAAAAGAATAAAAATCATTTGCTTATTTTTAATTTCCAAGATCTTAATTGTATCAAATGTAAACACTTCGACGCTGCGAAAAGAAAATATTTGTTCCGTCCTACGAGTGACCTCATTAGCGGCCAAATTAACCTAATTTTCTTTTTAACTTTAAGTACGTCTTCAAAGTATACTGTATAAATAGCGATGCATTGTCACATAAGAAGCGAATTTATTCTTAACATACAAGTCAAGCAATGTCTTGGTTTTAAAACAACTGTAGTAGTAGTAAGTGATGTTCGTGGAATCGTTCTGGAATATTCTGGCGAATACGTTAGTTGCTATCTAATATAGGCTAGTATACCCTTTCAGTAGTATGATGTCCACTGCTGATATTACGCCCTGAATACTTTAATAAATTTAATTATTCCTTAATAATTACTTAGTCAATTTTATGTTTTTAGCTGTTATAAAGGAATATAGAAAAATATTCTACAGTTTACTATACAAATTCTCATGCCATACTTTCACGATTAACTGCTGTGTATTGGGCAACTCTTAACAGACTTAAATTCCGGACACGTTGTCCCGATGACGCGAGGATGTCCCAACGAGACGACATAAGCCCGCCTCCATTATGTAGACGTTTGAATAAAGAAGCCGTTCCCTATTTCAGTAATGGGAATATACTACGAGCTTGTGTTGCCCAATTTGAAAAATTATTCGGGTTTTTGCGGATATTTAATTTATTATTTGTTTTTTTTTAGTTCACCTTGGCATTACTGACTTACGGTGAAGGAAAACATCGTGAGTAAACCGAGGCTCATAAAAATGTCTGATATACACAATATATGAACAAGCGTGGCCATCAGGGCTCATGCCTTCTAAAAACAATTAAAAAAAAATGTGAAATCGGTAAAGTAGACTTTTAGTTAAATCGTTGCGAACAAACATACAAAAATACAAAAAGTAAAATCTTTTCTCTGTAAAATATTATGTTTATTGTTTGTAGGTACTAAATTTACTAAACATATTACGTTAGAATTGGACAATCGTGAAATCATAATTCTAAGTCTCATTGTCAGTACGTAATGAAAAAGATGTCATGAAAGTTGTGTTACTTACTTACATCGGCATAATTAAAATTTTAAGTAGTTTACGTATAATTTTAAAGCTGTATTAAAATGATAACAATTATTATTTACTACACCTAAATTATACCTAAGTAATGTATCAACGAAAACATTAAAGACTAATGTAATCAATGCATTTCATGCTTGACCAAATGAATAAGAAGCTTTACTTTTTATTAAATTAAAGAATTAACGGACACGCACTATGAACCGATATAAAACTACGCTTCGCCGTCCACAGATCACAAGTGAGAAGCGACTAGTAGTCGGACTACTCACTTCGTCATAAAATCATTTTATATACTTAATCTACCACAGTACTTCAATCCATGAAAAAACATTTAAATTAAGAACATTTTGTCGGCCATTTTGTTATAAAACGCGCACAAAATGGCGTCGAATTTCAGCGGCAACATCGAACCAATGGCTTTCCCGCTAAAAACGTTCGTATCACTTTAATTAATTAGACCTATTTTATTTAAAGACTTAAATTACCTCCATTTACTTTTGAAATCGAAGAGTTCCAATATCGTCTTAAGACGCTTAAGTATAATCTTTTCCCCAGGGATATTTTTTAGCAACTTGAAAATATTTTTTTGTTTTATTCTAGAAAATCTTTACGTTCCCTTTTTGTTTTTTTAATACATTCTTCATTAAATTTGCATAATAAGTATAGTAAAAAACTGGACCGTTCTGAATAAATCTTGTTGGCTCAACTTTTATTAAAAGTACAGTCTACTTTTCTTGAGTAATAATATTATTTGTATATAAGCCTTAAGTTATTATTTTTCTATTAGTTGCTATACCATGAGTTAACGTGCTCTTGTCTCCCCTGATGTTCTTACAGTAAATATACTATAAGAAGTACATTTTTAAAATATTTTACACTCTTAACGCACGGTGACACAAATGTGTTTAGTAATGGTAGAGCTAAAATTAATTCATCGCAATTTATTTTTATCTTAATAACAAATAATAAACCGTTTCAACAGGGTAACACAAGAGGTGGTAGAGCACATGCTAGGCTGGAACATTCCAGAAGAACACCAGGAGTTAGTCCACGACCACTGGCGGAACTTCCCCGCAGTGAGCAAGTACTGGCATTACTGTTTAGCACTCATTTATACCATGTTGATGGTTACCTCGCTCACCGGCAACGGAATAGTAATTTGGATCTTCAGCACGTGAGTTTTATTTCTTGTTTTTTACAGCCATTTGTAGCTCGTGATTATGTAATAAGTAGGAATATAAATGAATACATCTATTAGGTTAAATTAGTTTTACGGTCCATTATTTTTAACCGTTTTGTGATGTCCTATTAACTAATGATTTTGGTTATTATACCAATCTAAGACATAAGTTTATATCTTAGAAAAGACATAAGTTACTATGTTAGAACTCTTATAAAGTTGTTAATAATAAATTTAAAATATGAGCTAAAGAAATTGAATGGTACTGACGAAAGCTGCCACTTCATATTAGATGACTAGGTTTCAACGACGGGGTTTCACCCATGTCTTTGCTTCCGTCGCCAGTAGCGTGATGTTACATAACTTATAACCTTCCTCGAGAAGTGAGCTATCATACGCAAAAGAATTCTTCAAATTCGTTTGATAGTTCCAGACATTATCGCGTTCAAACAAACAAACTCTTCCGCCTTGAATAATAGTATAAATATTCTATAGCTTAAAATGGTTTTTGAAAGGTTCTCTGTGTGTCTTTAGGCACAAAATCTCCTAAGATATGCAGTCCTTTACGTAGCATTATTTACTAAAATATATGTATCCCATACGTTAAAAAATAGACTTCTAAATGACTTATTTCGAGCTCGAGCTTTCATTACACACGATATTATAATCCTAATCCCTCTGTTAATTGACGTATCAAACTTCTGGAGAGAAATGTCTGAAATTTTGCATGACAGGCAACGGAGGGTGCTGTCGACGATGAAAAAGGTTTTTCCAAAGTTCCCACAGGATAACCTGTAGACTAGCAGTGACGTAACAAGAGTTGAATAAAGTCGCTTGTTCCATACAAGTGATTTTTATTTAGGTTTCTTGGTAGGAATGTGTATTACAGCGCAGAGTTATTAGATTTCATCATGGGCGTGGACAATGATACTGAATAAATCGGCCTGATGTACATCCACTTACCATCCATTAACCATCTCTATAGATGGCTGTGTTTTCCAAGCATCGCACTAGTAATAAAGCTTAGAAAACACAACCATGCCGTTGCTGACCACGAAGAAGGGGATTAGGAAGGAAAAGGAGAATGAAGAGGACCGAGGGGGTACTTGGGCTACCGGCGCCCTCAGTTGCCGAACGAAACACATTAGCATGGAAACTAATATTCTTACGTCGATCTTCTATGAGAGGGTAGTACTTCTCTGGTCGATCCAGCCCAGTCATGCTGAAACCAGCGTGGATCTACTACGATCTCTGTTACATAAAATCTAATATATCTGAAAAAGGTAGGTGTTATATACATCTTTACCAACATTTTGGCAAAAATAGGCGCTATTTTATGTTAATAAAAGCAAGACTCTGTATGTGGCGACTCGCCCTTGTTTTAAGGGATCTAACATACTTACTACCTACTAAAACGTGGGTGTTATAAATCTCTGCCTACAGCTTCGGGGAAAAAAGGCGTCATGCTATGTTATAAGAAGCTTACAACATATTTTCATAACCACAATTATTATTCAAAGTACAAAGCACTCAAAAAGGATCGCGAAGAATTCAATAAATTTCCTTCGTACAAGAAATATGTGAGTTTATTCAATGTTATCAAATAACCGAGATACTCGTAACATCAGATAATATACAGCTAAGAGGATTGTTGTCAAGTACGTATTTGCTCTTACATCTATATGAATCTGGCAAACTCGAATAATGTTATTATGGTGAAACAATCTTTGTTTATAATTTAGCGTGACAATGTTGTATTGTTTCGTACTTTCAATGGATATGTGTTTACGTTTAACGCAAAATGAAATAATATATGTTGTATGTAGTTAATTGTAAACAAACAGATTTATAAATTAACAATAACTACGAATGTAGTTTTTGTAGGTAGGTACTTAGTGTCTCATAAGACTGCAGCCACGCGCCTCGAAACTTGTCAACTTGTTTTTTCCGATTTATTTAATTACTGAATAAATCATTTTTCATAAATTAAAAAAAGCGTCACGATTCTAATTCAAAATATTATACAATCCTTTTCCCACTCGTTTAAAAACATAATAATATCAGATAAGTACATATTATCGTGAAATTTGACGTTTCGAGCGCTCTGACGTCACTTGGCAGTGATTTAATTAAGTTTCTAAACGCACCGAGACAAGAGTGCTTCTAATTTTCAAACGGAGTGACACAACAAGGGGAGAGTGAATGAAGTATCAAGTTAAAGTTTATGCTGTGTTAAAACGATTAGTAAAACTAAATTATTGCGACCGTTAATTTGTTTAAGTGCGTGTTAACGTTAGTTTAACTGTTAATTGGTGGATTATTATTAATTGACTTAATTGTTGAAGCATAAACTGTTTACTGATTTATTGTCATTGAACACGACTTATTCAAGGACTTTCTAAGTTTGATTATGACAATAGATGATATTAAAAAGTCGTAAATTATACGTAGAATGTTTGTTTGTCATTATTTCGCGTCAAAACAAATCAATAAATTTCAATTGCTCCAAAGAAATGGTTGAAAGTAGATATAGTAGCGATCATCCTCCACGCCATTGCCAGCTATGTTGCGAAAGGCTTTCAGTTTTGTCGTTTGCAACTCAATATCAGTACCTATTTTACATGCAACAATTGTCATTATATATTTATGACGCTTCCAACCCTATTATTAGGCATAATTGCCAATATTTGATGGTTAGAATAGTACGTAGTCTCACTTTTCAGACTGTTTAATACCAAATTTAGACATTGTGTGTACGGTTTAGCGTTCTGTATTCCACTTAATAATAATGGAGGTTTCTTGATTAAAAATGTTTTGTTTGACATTTCATTGTTAAATCAAACAATTCATCTTTGTAAACTGAAGTAGATCAACACGAATATTTGCGGGCTATAAAACGTATAGTAAAAACATGGCAAGGACCTAAAATCTGCGCGCTTCCGCCCAGTGACACAGATAGCGAACAAAACGACCAAGATAGTACGACTGGCTTGTACTAAAAGATACGCTATAGTAAACCGATGTTTAGTTATAGAGCAATGATACAAAGATCTATTGCAATACACATGTGTTAGGCCGCTTTTAGAGACTTTTAGAATACCGCTCTAAATGAAGAACATATGATGGTATAATAACTACATGTGATTATCTATGATCATAGTTTGAGAGTCGTAGAACTATGATCATAGAATTTGACAGATATGAAATCATATTTATATGATAATGTAATACCGGCCTTACAGCTACTGTAAAATCCTTATTGGTTTAAAAAAACTACGGCCGTATTATAAACTCTCACGGGTTCTACATTTAAAAAATATATACATAAATATTTAACTCAATTGGTAACCTTTGACAACTCTTGATAATAATACCAGCCTGTTAATGTCCTAGTGCAGGGCATTGGCCTCTTCTTATACAGAGAAGGCATACCTAAGCATTGAATTAGATCGGCTGAAATTATGAATGTGTAAACAATATTATAATTATCAACACTACAATTATATAAAAGTTTAGCATAATGTTCTATCTCTTAGTGGAACACCGGACTGTTACAAAAAACGTTAGTGGTGGTACATCGGAAACGTTTTTGAAGTGGTGACGAAGAGTGGTTTAGAACTTTCCTCGTGAACTCGTGATACGAACAACCTCCTTTGTCGAGCGCCACTATTTATATCACTTGTTTTTATTTTTAATCATTATTTATTAACCCTTTGCTGTTTTATTAGTATCACCTTATTTATTTTAAGACTTTCTTGATTTAAATAATATTTCATACCGGAAAATGCTGCGCTGTTGTAGATATAACGACTGCATAAACTATTACTATAAATATTTGTCCTGATGCTAGTATTTTAGACTTTTATTGTTTATCATCATACAAGTACCAGCCTTGTTTTCATTATCGTGCAGCTTGTAATCTTATGGTTGTTCATATATTTTTTAGGTAAAAGGGCTTTCGTAAACTCCCACGTTAGTTGTTAGCGCTCTGTCCCGCAAAAGCTCTGGCAATCTTTTGAGATTGAGGAAAATCTGTGCAAATAACTCCACAAAAACCATTCGACTTTAAGAGAAATACCGGCGTCCGTAAGTGATTATTTTTACTCCAATGATCAAACATTACTGTTAATTCTTAAATCAGTAGATACCTACCATTTTTAAATATTCATGTTGCAATTTTATCAGACTGATGCGATGCGTCATTACATGCCATATTCAAATAGTTATAAATATTGCCACTACTTGTGTATTTTGTTAAATTATCGGACAGTTACCAAAACCTATGTGGCCTTCTAGCTTAAAACTTAATTATGCCTCTGGCGAACTAAACTCAATAATACGGATACGACTGTTTGCATATGTATGTGAGTCTTGATACTACTGTCGATCCGGCTCATTCATTCTAAACTCAGCAAAGATCTAAATACTTAGGCTCTGTGTCACCACTAGCTGCTAAAGTATCTAATATATATCTAACAGATAAAACTTTTCTAGTCGTATCTGTCGTATATTTTTAAAGAGTTTATTTGTCAGTTAAGGTTATCAGGCACTTGTGGAACTGATTTAGAATACTATTCGTCAGTAATGTTTCGAATAGCTTATAACGCACTTTATTAGCAAGTGGTTAAACAGGGCCTTACTATCGTATAATAACTTACGCCTTAACACTAAATATAAGAAATTCGTGAAGTATTTTATAGAAATTTGTAACTAGTAGCCACCTCCTTGGACATAAATAAAGTTAAATATTTACGTGTAAATAAGTGGCTCGATCATTTATATTGTAATATTAATGTAGTGTACCTATATACGAAAGAGGTGCCTAAACGCGCCTTTTGTGCTCTATAAAAAGCTAATATGTCAACGATAAAATATGTGCCTCTTATATTTTGCCGCCCTTGTAACATATTGTGAAAATGAGTTTGGTATTTCAAATAGAATTACTTTGTACGGGATTGACCTCAATTTAAACTACTGTAGTTATTGTGCTTTTAATTTTCTAGAATTGCTAGAGCATTAAATGTTACTCTATTAACTATACCTAGTCGTTAGGTTCGTAGTTCGTTATTAATTCTATCCATATTTAATATTATACCCGTAATTGCGAAAGTAACTCTATCTGTCTGCTACGCTTTCACGCCTAAACCACTAAACTTATTTGTATGAAATTTGGTATAGAGATAAGAGATAGATTAGACCTTGGGGAACAACATATGTTTATCTTTTATTGCGAAAAAACGGCTAAAAGAGGTTGAAATAACGGATGAAAGTTTGTATGAAAAATCGTCAATGTATAAACAGAGATAGTTCTTGATTAGATATATAACAAGATAACCGACATTCACGCGAGCAGAGCTGCGGGCAACAGTTAGTTATCAATAAATCACATCACCATTAGCCTAACAATTATCAAACAATAAATAATTAGAGATAAATATACACAGAAACCTATCAGGTCATCGGTCAACCCTTTGAGAAGCCTACCTACGCTACGTCTACAACTGCAACCGTAAATGCCTTAATTCCATCAATTTCATAAATATTCTTCAACCACTCAAATCCTTCTTTCAATCAAGTAAAGAAGAGACGTCTATACCTACAATCCTTAACATTCTCGTACTATAACCTACATTCACACAATACAATTCCATTATCAAGCAAGTACTTCAACTACGAACTGTCCCACGTAAGTTGTACAACTCAATAAACTCGAAACTTCCAGTACGTCTTCTCGTCTATGTAGTCTGTCATCTAGCCACAGGGAATAAATTTACACTTTGTCCTTATCTCTTACACTAAATGGAACTGTATTTCTCGACATATCAGTTTAATAATAAAGTTATTTTCTTGGTCTGATTGTATTTATTGTACAGTTCAATAATTCCGAATGAGTATTTAAAAAGGTATTTGTTTTACTTGCTTTGCTTGCTTAAGAGTCATTATATAAGGAGTAATATATAGAAGTTCATAATAGGTCTTCTTGGAGTAATATATAGAAGTTCATAATAGGTCTTCTTGCTTATAGTAATTATATGAAATCGGTGCAATGTATTTTTCTTTCATGCAATATCAAGGAAACTTTTATTTAATTTTTCCCGGATTTTCTAAGTGTGGAATGATTATTACGAGATCTACACATTTTGCGACTTAAATGTTTCGCACAGCCTACACATTTGCGACTTGATGGAACGGATAAAACATTTCTCTCGATAAATATACTCGCCTTGTTTGGTTAGATACGCAAGTTTTATTATTGACTAGCTGACCCGGCGAACTTCGTTCCGCCTAACAGTCGATTAACATTACTTTATTTTTCTTTTACGTAGCCTAAGTTACTAATTACATCAGCTACCTGCCAATAAAAGTCCGTCAAAATCGGTCCAGCCATTTCAGAGATTAGCCGGAACAAACAGACAGACAGACAAAAATTGTTAAAAAAAATATTTTGGTGTATGTGCCGTATATATATTCATATACATGTAGTAAAAAACGGTTATTTCAATATTACAAACAGACACTCTTTTTTGAGGTTTCTTGAAACTACTGTTTGCGTTTGTTAACACACGCAATAATTATTACTTTATTTATGAAATATATTTTAAACTCAACGTTATCTAACTACTTATACGCAATAGGTAGAAAAACAAAATAACAAGAACCCTTTTCCATAAAAATATTCTTAAATACTTCCAAAAGTTCATTATTAAAAACTTCCAAAAGTTCGTTATTTACAAATACGCCAAGTACAAAGCAATCGACAAATTGAAAACGAACGTGAAACAAAAGAAAAATCAGAGAAAACAATCTGTTTAATTGTTTGTAATTAACGTCCATTGAGTAGATTTGTAGGCACAGTTTCCAATTACTAACCTGCCTTAATTACACCAGTGACCGGCGATATCATTGTAGCTATTTGCTCTTTTGATATAATAAAAAGGAAAAATATTAAAGTGCTTATGGGACTTGTAGCTGAGTAACAGCTATGTGGATCTATGAATAATGAAGTGGTAGCAGACAAGTTGGCGGGATTTAAATAGATAAGGGTGCCACAAGACTTGTCAAAGTGGAGATACTTATAGGTTTATGTGCAGTAGTGGACCTCCATCGGCGAAAATATTGAATATAGTTAGTATTCAGTAACTTCCTTTTTTAAAATTTAACCAATCCTGTCACTAAACAATCAATAAAGTGTCGTTACACTGTCCTGATATTCACCACTAGGACCACTACACCATTAAGCTACTGTTATTTTCTAGTCTACTTACTACGTCAATGGCCTTCTTTGTAAAACAGATCCATGCCAGCAGTTTAAGACGATAGCTTTTAAATGGTGGCCACTTCTGGATTCCAATGACTGCTTACCATCAGGCAGAGTTGATTCACTTCGCTAGGCTAATATAAAAAGTCTCTTATGGTCAACCTTGTTCCAGTTCAAAAGCCCTGCGAAGCCCAAGCAACATGTTCGTGATCAACCTTGCAGTGTTCGATCTGATGATGATGCTAGAGATGCCGCTACTGATCCTCAACTCTTTCCAACAGCGCCTCGTGGGCTACCAGCTCGGCTGTGATATATACGCAGTGCTAGGAGCACTGTCTGGGATAGGAGGAGCTATTACTAATGCTGTGATTGCGTTTGATAGATATAAGTGAGTATATGAAATATTTATTTGCACAAAAAAGTGTCATGTCATGATGGAGTTATGGTTAGGAGACTTAATTCATATGACATAGTAAGTTGAGCATCAAAATGCCTTCCTAAAGTACACACAAATCTAATATTTTGTAGATGGTTTTACAATAGGTAGAGCTAGGAATAGACTATGGAATATAAAATGGAGTTTTTGTTATGGATTGGGTGAGGAACATAAGTAGGTTGAGTTAGAAAAAATAATGAGTGGGATGAGACGTCATATGATGAATATGGAACAACTCCTACTCGTAAATATTTTGTTTTCAAATCTTGTTTGGAATGATGAAGGATGCCTATGTTCAGACTTCTTGCTTTCTTACTGGGTTGATGACAGTGATGATGTCGTTTCTAAGATTGTAAATAAAAGAAGAAAGATTGTAAATATTTCTTCCAGTTTAATTAATCTATTAGGACTGCTATTTAGTTTTCATTTCTTTAGATAAAGCGAATATGAAACACAGGTATTTACGTACTCGTATCATAAACTATGTTACGTTTTACGTTACAAGTAGATACTATATCATTACGATAATCATTGCGGACGTATAAACAAACCTTTATTACTCTGTCTACCCAATACTTACTTCCTTCGCCAAGTTAAAGAAATCAATGCTCATAAGATTGTCAAACACAAGTACTCTATATTCTTCCTAGTTTTCAAACTGGGTCTGTGCCAAACTTATGCAAATAGCTTCAGTAGTTTGCTGTGAACAAATAAACGGGTTCCGCTTATGAAAAAGACTTTATCGTTTTATAGTATTCAAATGATGTATATGGTTAATACGGTATAATAATTCACTTTTCGTCTTTGGTTATGTCGTTCATAAGTACCTATCATGATAATAATGATTTATGAATAAAGTAATTTGAATTAACTGTATCATCAGCGTCAAATAGGCCTGGGTCATGAAGAGTTATTACTGACCTTTACCACAACTACGTATGCGAGTTGTTCTGATGGCAAATATATTTTTTTATTGAGAAAAGTTTTATAATCAGAGTAAGGGATTAATACCACTAGCGCTGTTTATTTTACTAAATATTTTACTTTGTTACCTACCTACAGACATTTATATCTCTAAGTACAATTTTGTCAAAATTTAAAAGTACCTGTATATTTCTTTTCTCAGACATGTTTATTCGAATAAATAATGCGGTTACTGGATTATAAAATAAGAGCATTTTCTAAAAGGAATTTCACTGTTAGAAAATAACATAATCTGAGACTAACCACGCTTTCACGAACATTTATTGTTTTGTGTAGCAGTTTAATTTCATAACCGTTAAATAAAGTGTTTTAATTTTTAAGAAATTTGTTTTAAATTCAAAGACATTTGTTTATTCTCCAATTGATAAAGTAAACGTTTAAATAGAATAAAATACTATTAAATATCAATGGACAATGGATAAATGCGAGTGGAATGTAAGTGTAATCGATCGTTTCGTGACTTCGACTCCCATGTCCACCCAAGACAATTATTTGTTTGCTTTACAACTTCCCGAAGACTTAAAAAAGGTACCGTTGTTTAGAAAATATCGCTCTAGAACCTAAGTCTAGTAATAGACGTGTTTCAGCTAAAATGATGATGAAAGTATTCACACTATAATTCAGGCATAAAGGAAAAAAAATATTTGTTTTTATTTTAACAGAACGATATCTTGCCCTCTGGATGGAAGAATAAACAAGGTTCAAGCGAGTCTACTTATTGGTTTCACTTGGTTCTGGGCAATGCCATTTACCATCTTACCAGCTCTCAAGATATGGGGACGATTTGTGCCTGGTAAGTAACTAATACTATTTTATTATTATACCTTTAATAGGTCGTCTCATCTTTTTTTGCCGCCTTCATCATCGTGCGTTATCATTTGTCTCGTACACATGTCACTCAGTAACGGTTTTACTCTATCTGTGATCACTACACCTCGTCAGGAGTCCCGCCACTCTATGCTAATGCCTGCCGCATTGAAATTCAATTAGTAGGTATACCTATCTAATGTCAAAATTCAAAACAGGATCTATTTATTAGTTTGATCTAGACTGTTACCCAAAGAGCTATGGAGTGTTTCCACTCCATAGCTCTTTGGGTAACAGTCTCCTTCTGAGTAAGAATTTATCGTAGAAAGGGTTTTCTCAACGAACAACAGAAATTTAACAAATAATATCAAAGCAATGCAATTCCCCAGACATAACAAATCTAGGGGAGATCTGAGATTCAAATCTAATAATTTATTAATAAGATTTGAATATTATATTAAAAAAGAAATATTACCATTGGAATACATTTATTACGTCTTGAATACATTAAACTTTAATAAATAATGGCGTTGTCGCTATTATTACTTTATTTGTGTTGAGTACGAAACTGAGAGGTTACTAACCCTTGAGTCTACGAAGAGATTTATTTGAATTAAAGATATTACTGAAAGCATGGATAGAGAGAGGTGTATACCAATGTTTTGTAGCCTATGTTCATTAACATATTTTGAGCCTGTTGACATTTACTGGGTATAATTTCAGGCTTTGGGCTACCTACTGAGAGTTGACGACAGAAATCTAAACAAAGAAGAAAAGAAAGAAGATTCGATTTTTTATGTTTATTTGTTTGTTTGCTACGATTTAACTAAAAATCTACGTTACCTACTTTTTTGAAAAATTCAGCGGGTAAAATAGGCCATATTTTACTATGTTTAACGTATTATTTTCAGAATTTCAATATTTTAAGCGACTTTGTAAATCTCAATGAGGCTATACGACATTATAGCTATGATATTTTCCGTGGGAGTTTGTTGTGTGATCGAATAAGACTTTTATATACCGAAGTGAAGCGAGGGCTAATGTCACTATATCCGACCTGTGGATCAAATTTCTGTGTGGCAATCAGAACACACTACACAGTACCACTAAACAGAAGAACTCTAGAAAATAACGAGTTTATTCCTCGGTCGCCTGCCTTTTTCTACCATATCCCTTTCTCCCTTTACGGCCGATAACGACTTGTTGTGTTTTTTTAGCATTGTTCCTGTGATGCTTAAAGAATATAATCATTTCTGTAGGTTACACTTACTATCAGGTGGGCCGCTGTTTGTTCTTGGAGTTGTATAAAAAACTGTGTATCTTCAACACCAAAATATTGAATAAAAAGTAAAATATTTACTCTGTACTCACTAAATCGTAAAACAAATATAAAAGAAAAAAGACAAAGGTGAAACATAAAAAGAACCTTAGCACTAAGCTATGGTTGTTATACCATAGCGCTGATATTCTGAAAAGCATACTGAGCACGTAAATCAGTTAATTTCGCAAGCAATTACATGTTCATTCAACATATCATCATGCCATACGTTTAATGCAAAATAGCAGACAACAGGCTGATTAACAGCACCAATTGCGCGTCAAATTGGAAACTTCCGGCGACAATAGAGCGAGACGCGAGACGGGAGAGTGTCATTGTCTTGAGAACTTGCAATATTTCTTAAGTAAGGACTTTAAATTTTAAAAACAACGAATGGCAATGTCTACAAGTTTGTTTTTATAAACATTTTATAATGGTGTATCAAAGATACGAAGTTACGATTTTATAATAAAAACTTGAATAGAATACTATTTAGGTACATCGATTACGTAAATATACTTACAAATTATGTACCTACTATTACTAACCTTAAGCTCTTTGGCGTAGGATACAATCTCTGTACAGGAGGTGTCACCAGTCCTACGGACTGTTAGGACAATTAATGTTATTACATTAACTTTAATTAAATTATCTAATAATTTAAGTAATTACTTTTACGAAACCAATATCAAAACTGATTTATAAAAACTTGAGTAAGTAATATCGTAGACTAAGTAGCAAATTTTATTAATACTGAAACGTTTCCAATATTACACGGTGAAAATATTTGTAAATATAATAAAATATGAAAAAACGTGGTTGACTCGTAGATATCATAATATCTATACTGTAGAATTCAAATCAAGAATATGGGAAATGGAAGAAGGCTGTTACAGAAGCATGATAATACTGTAGATACGTTTGCCAAAATTTGTTTTTAAACTCGTTTTTTTAGTCGTAGTTGAAGACTTGCAGTTTTTAAGCTTCTGTTCTTTTATCGTTCTTTATTTTTCTCGGAGATAATAATTTTTGGCAAGCGTGACGATTATGACAAGATTCTGCAATACTTGGGGAAATTCTACATCATCTAATAGAGGACATCTTTGGGTTGAAATCATAACATATCTACAACGCTGTTATTACGCTTTCTACGATTGACCTACATTTCGCATACGGCACTCGGAATCGATGGCCCTTTGATTTCCACTAGCAGTCCTATTCCTATTTATTTGTATTTTATTTATTAGCTATTTCGTTTACCCTGTGTACTTGGGTGCAGGACTTTCATCAGATTGTGCGTCACACTTCATCAACTACAAACTGAGGGTGCACCGATGTCATAAACAATCTGTCGACAATTGTTGCTAAACCGTAAAATGACATAACATTTAGTTTTCCTAATAAGTTGTCACATTTAGAATTTAACTTCGGTTTATTCTATTATTGCAACTCTTCATTAATTTAAGTCATAAATTATTTAAATTGATAATAAAAAAAGCAGGTAGTTCATCTATTAAAACAGTTTGTTATTCCGTGAAAATATCATGTTTAAGTTCAGTTGAAATTCAAGTGACGGCGTGCAAACTATTACTAGTTACTACTCGACATTGTTTTTTTGCAGGTAATCAGTCAGTCAGGTAGCAATTTCGTAGATAGGTACAGAAATGTAGTTATTATTTTAGTATTTAACAAATGTAACAAACTCTTAACATAGTTTCCACTTTATAGAATTCCTTCCATCTCTAGGTATCTCTGAATATATTTTTTTACTATTAAAACACAACCAAGCGGTTGTTGAACATGAGTGAAAAGAAACTGAGGCAGTTATTATGCCCTCAACGTTTTCATGCAAAGAACTAAACACAAAATTTTGGACTCTATTATTTGATATTCAATGAGGGAGTAGATACTTCGCCAGTCGATCCAGCGCATTGTGCTGGCCTGCTGCCAAAGGTTTACTACCGTCTAAGAAGCAGGTAATACTAATATATCGTAGTAGTTCTTGAATCATGACATTGAATAAATATAAATGTGTATATATTTATGTTTTCGTGTTGTTTTACAACCATTTCTTTTTAACCATATTTTCATATCATGATTTATTAACTGCACCGACTTCGTTTATCTCTGCACCACCTAAGGTTGACTGGTAGAGAATGCTTATAGCATTAAGTCCGCCTATGTACCTGTGTGCATTAAGTTTAAATAAATAAATAAACTTTCTATTTCAGAGGGTTTTCTGACCACGTGCTCTTTTGACTACTTCACTGACGACCAGGACACAAAAGTGTTCGTCGCATGCATCTTTGTGTGGAGCTACTGCATCCCCATGACTCTCATCTGCTACTTCTATTCGCAGTTATTTGGTGCCGTAAGTACCTACACACACGACACATAAATTAACCAATGGGATAATGGCAATTCTTCTTTTTTTATTTATGAGTTCAACTGTTGTCGGTGGAGCATTTGCTACTGCTCTGTCCTTTTTTTATAAAATCCTCTTCAAACGATTCGACTTCATGATGAGAATTTAAAGAGAAGAAAGTCTTTTATATGTATTACTAGCTGCGCCTCATGGCTTCGCCCGCGCGTAAAATATGTGTTGTTGTATCCTCGGGAACCAGACCGATTTTCGGGAAAAAGTAGCCTATGCCCGTCTCCGACACCGAATATATTTACACACCAATTTTCTTCGAAATCGGTACAGCCGTTTAAGCGCTGAGTGGTAACAAACACGCACACAAACACTCATACACACACACACAAACTTTCGCATTTATAATATTAATAGGATATTGAAGTAGGATATAACTTAAATGTGTTACTAGTATTTTATCTATCATTTTCTTACTATAATTACATTTACAGCACAAAGCTAAAATAACAGAGGTTTTTAATTTCTTGGTAGTTTTTATCATGGCATTCTTGTTAGCTGTAGACAAACTGGCTGATATCTTCTTCTTATAATCTTCTTTCTTTGTTCTATTTTTTTCGTTCTGACAGTTTTGGTTTGAGCAACTTTCCACGCAGAGTTCGATAAAGTAACGATGTATTATAACGTTCGTAAGTGTCATTTTCTTGTTCTAAATAAATTAAAAGAGGTACAACAACAAGTTACAAAATTCATTACTACGGAGACACTAAACTTAAACACATATACCTAAATAAATTAATTCTAAAACCGTGGTAATTTCGGACAGGCCGTGTCGTATCAAGGTTAGGTCTAGAGTAATTAGTTAATTTTGGCTCCGAGTAGCTAGATACGCGCCAAACCGCTAGCTAACGAAGGAATCTAGTTTCAGTGGCGACATCTGGTGGCGTGTGTGTCAAAGTAATATAACCACATGAGATGTTCAGTTGTTCTATGATCTCCAAAGTAGATGGGATTGGGATATAAATTGATTAATGATTGTTAAATCTTACACACCTTCAAGCGTGATATGTATTTAAAAAGGACAGAGATTTTTCTTTACGTATTTTTATTATTTTCCTAATGTTTTCTTTTTCTCCTATTGTGCCTTTATGGTTGCACATTATTTTAATTTTATGAATTAGACGAGCCACATTTGGCGTCGCGTTACATATACGAGCATTGAAATCTTTTTAAAAATAAAGTATCGGCTTGTCACGAGTAACAAAACCAACTACCAATAATTTCAAACTAAAAGTACTTTAATAACATGATACATTCCAAAACAGAATCATTTTAAATTTAAAATCATTCTCCGAATTCGCTCTAAAGCCCAAAAGGTTCTTCCATTCTATTTAACTCGACCCTAACACCGCTGTGATTATTACCAAACTGATAAATATCTCGATTGTATTAACCTTATTTAATATAGTAAATGTTTGGTGCTTTTGTTAAAATCTATGAGAATTTCAAAATAAAATGTTACTTATCTCTGAGGAATTGACGATTTGGACTTCGGTCCAGAATAATACCCGTGGGTGCGTAAGAAGAGGCAAGTTAGAGAAGTATATTTAATTTAAAACTTAATGAGCTGCTCAGACTTTTCCACGCGCAAAATTCATCTGATGTTATAAAAACATAGCGACAATTCAAATGTTCTAAAATACATTTAGATTTCACTTTCCTTCATAAATCTAATTCGGAACTCAAAATGACAACAATCAATTTATTCAATAAACTTGAGTACAATAACGCAAAGTTTTATTCTAATGTCGTCGAAGAACAAATCTTAAACTGCTCTCAGACAAAAAAATGTTGAATCAGGAAAGTTCCAGCAGCCTGCAAATTGTTGGGAAACTTTATCACATCGAATTGTTTCGGGATAAACTCGACAATGAGCGAACTTTTAACCACACCAGAATATGCTAAATTTAATTTCCAATTTTCATTTCAAGTTCCATCGCGATGCCACACAATTATAATTTATTTATAAATATCAACTTATTCCATGTTTATTAGAATCCAATAACTCTACAAGGTACGTGAAAGTTCGCAGATTTATAAGAGCCTTTAATTTTTTGCCGGTACTGTGCCGGCTACAATAGTTAATTTTACACAGACTAAGTCGTCAGCTTTATTAAATTAACTTGCACGCGAAAAGTGGGTTAACTTGTTAATGAACATTTTTCTTAATTAGTTAGCCGATCAGACTTACGCCTAAAATAAACAACGTTTTGAGCACGCTTAAACTATAAAGTGACGTATTTTCTCAAAGCAACCATACTTGTATATACATATACGAGTATACTGTTTGTGTATCTATTCACATTTCTTTTTATGGTAGTAGATTTTTTCTGGTTTTAGCATGAATGGGCAGGATCGACAGTAAAAGTATCTATCTTGTCATAGAATATGTACTTATTATATTTAACTGTAGATACTGTTTAGGATACAACTATGTCTATGAGTTACGGCAACCATTTAGTGGACCTTAGTGAACCACTTAGTGGCTGGTTTTAGCATGAATGGCCGGATCATCTGGTGAAGTTCTACCCTCTCATAGAAGATCGATGTAAGAGTAGTAGTATCCGTACTACTGCGTTTCGTTCGGTGAGTGAGCGCCGGAGGCCCAATTTTTCCCCTTTCCTCTTCCCTCACCTCCCTCATTCCCTTTTCCTAACCTCATTCCCAGCCGCCATAGAGGAGGCCTCCATAGCAGCAGTTTAGGACGATAGCTTTTGTATTGTAGCCACCACTTCTGGATTTCACTGACTGCTTACCATCAGGCGGGGTGGAGTCACGTTGGTAGGCTAATATAATAAAAAAAAATATACCTAATATTTGCATATATTTATTATACTTCTACACTCGTTCTCCTGAATAAACTTTAACTATGACAAATCTCGCTAATCTATAATGCGCTATGCTAATATCTATGTGCGCTATAGTTATGTTTATAAAGTAATACATATTTTATCTTCAATTACTTAGATAGATGATGATGACGTAGTTAAACACATCGAGATTAAGCGAGTACAAGATGAACAAAGAATTGTATTCGTTTAGGTATTATTTTTTTAGTTTAAAGCTTTCGTCGTCGAAACGCGTCAAACAAAGCTGATAATTAAAAGTCCGATTGCTCAGTTTCGCCGTTTTTCCGTTTTTCTCTGAAGGAAAATTTAACAGAAACGCTTTTATCCGGTCAAAATTGAAAATTCGGGTATAGTTAAGCCTCGTTTTTCATTTCCCTGTTGATATTAAATTGTATATTTTAGTAGCTGCCAAAATTCGGAAATGTATTCATTTTTATTCCGTTTACATTTGAAATACTTTATATAGTTAGACCATAAAGCGTAAAGGTAGAGCTAGGACACGCACCATTCTACCTTACATGAATTTATTTTCTTTCAAAAGAAAAAATCTTTTAAGACTTAAACCTACCTAGTCCTAGATTGAAAGTACCTACCTACCACCATCCTAAAATATATCACAGCAATGGCACAAAGACTATTTATTGCTTCTTTTGATGAGTGCGTGTCTCTCCAAGTTTTCACTGACGACACAACATGTTCTAAACAGCTACCTATCCCACTCACTCTTTGAGAGCTACCTAGAGTTAGATAGATGTTTGCAACATGTTTTATCGTCAGTGAAAACGCGAGGTAAGTAGTTAATGTTTCAGTATTTGTAAAAGCTGCGCTTTAGTAACACACGAACAGATAATGTCAGGCGTAGAAGTGTCTACAATATTGCAGAGGCGCATTTTACATGATTTTAGGTTTTAGAAAACTTTACGCGGATTTTATTATAATTTAGGATTTAATTAAAGGAGTTTTAAACAGTTTGTATGTTGATTTTTAAAAGAAAACATAATAGGACATTGATTTGGGAAACATTATTTTACTTAATTTTTTATTTAACTTCCTAATATGGTTTTGTATATGTTAGTGATTTTGGTTATAGACGTTATCGTGACTATAAACGTAGTGCTATTATTTATTCTGTGCTATAAGACAGATAGTATCTGCCTAAACGCTAACAAAACTGTATTTAAACATGTCAAAACTTAATGTTATTTTGAAGCAAATAGATTTAAAATACAATATGGTTTATTAACACTTTGTGTCTCGATATTGATTTATTCGTTACAATAACTAGGTAAGTACGTATGTCACCGTACCAAATACAGAAATTATCAACATTGCTTGGTATAATTATATCTTTATGTACAAGTAGAAGCTTTTAAGGCAGTGTTACATCGATTAATTAAGATAGTTAATAGAATAGATATTAGATATTATTTGCTTTAACCAAATAAAATAGAAAAGTAAAGTAACTAAAGTATAAAAAGTGTAGTTACTGGTCGTGGTGACACTGGCCAGACTCAGGCTGTGGTGAGATAGTGTTCCGGTTCCTATACCGTTCGTCCCTCCATCAGAGAATCTCCCGCCTAGACATGAGCTGCCTTCGTCGACTTGGAAGTCTCTAAATAGACTTCGGACTCAGATTGGCCGGAGCAAAGACAATTTTTCCATGTTGGAATTCATCAATGATATGAACCTAACTTATGTATGCGGTGTCGTTCCACAAACGATGGGACACCTTTTGTTGTGTGCTGCGTTCCCAAAAACCTGCACCTTGCAGGAATTGTTCGAAGCTACAGGTAACGGTAATCTGTAGCAGAGTTCTGGACAAATTCTAACTGCCATCGACACGCTAAAAAAAAGAAGAAGTGATTAAGGGTAACCATATATACACGATGTTGTTTGTGGGTTAAAAACGGACAAGTATCAATGTAGACTTTTTCAAAGGCTAGGTAGTAATACTTTCTACGTTTTCCTTAGACATTTCCTAGGTATTAGGTAGGTAGGTACTGACTTGTAAAGGAAAACATCGTAAATAAACATGAACTAAGATAATTGAATAAGTTTAAATAGGTACGTGGTGATAAATGTCAATTCCTTTCCTTGAAGAGAGCCCTTCAACTTGCAAGCTGAAAATAAAAGTTTTCTAGCTTTATTATTAGCATCCTACTCAAAGAGAAAGGAAATATTGACTTATATTTGTAAACACCGACCTTTATCACACAATCCTTATAACCAAATACAAATAATCACTCAATAGGAATATTTATGTACTCAGTATCTGTCAAAGATGTCCACTAACAACTCTACCGAACCGCTGTGGCGCGTGCTTCACATTCCCTCCGACAATAAACGATCTGCGGAGAATATTGCCCAAAGCCGCACTTGGCAGCCAAATTAATGGTCGCACTGAAATTTTAGTATGTAAACAAGACCTTAACTACCTATTACAATGTATTTCGTGATATTTAAAGTATGGCTATTCTTAGACGATGTTCTAGTACAAACTATCTAATGCCCATCTCTATAGTGACATAATACCTGATGGTGTTCCTCTAGTCGTTCAGTATCTTGGAGCCAGAGAAACACTACACTACTGCAGTGTTCTACCTCCTGAAGGTTTTATTACTTCCCCGGGCTACTCCTATTCGATTTTCATTTTTAAAAATATTATCACAATCACGATTAATTCAAAGATTGCGATTACGTTTTCAAAACGGCAAGTTAAACAATAAATGGGAATTATTTCAAAGCGATTCGATCCAAGAATTCTTTGAGGAACAATTTAAGCGGCAAATTCTGAAGTTTCCTTTGGATTGCGAAAGAAGCATTATTTGTGTTTGAACGAATGCACAAATTCCCGATGTGGAGCGAAATGGCCGAAGGAATGTTATAAAGAAGAGAATTGCTTTAGATTGTGTTGGTTAACGTGTCGTACTTACTTTTGTAGTGAGTACGTACGTACCACGCACGTACCTACCTACTAAGCCTTTCGGACCTAGATATTTGTGATACCACTTTTAATTAATTTGTTATGTAAAAAAACGGTAATGCATTAAAAATTAATCTTAGGCAAGTGGTAACACTGTTACCCGCTTTACCTTTAGATAAATCGTACTGTTTTTTTAAATTTCAAAACCATTTTAATAACAAAGAATATTTGTAGGTTTCCTAAAGTAGTTACCATATATGCCTACGTTTACCTAAAGTATCTAAGATGTAAATAACTATGATATGAACCCATTTTACATTAAAATTCCCAAAGGACTTCTCTCAAAGGACTGCATGTATATTATTGCGTACCGTTTTTCCTCTTGCGTACGGTATCTACCGTATAAATTTTCACAGCTATAAAAGTATGCCGAGTTTCAGTAAAATGAGCCTTAGGTGTACCATTGACTACTATGGCTAAAATTGCAGTGAAAGCTCCTCACTGGTTTCAGGATAAATAGGTCTTAGGGCTCGTACACATAAACACGATACGACGTCGCATCGTGCAACGATACCGCGTCGTAAAACGATGCGACGTCGTATCGTGTTTATCTGTAAGAGCCCTTATTGTCTTATTTTTAATACTAACTTACACATCCTAAGTAATTCACGCTGAAATCAGCAAAGGTGCCTTGCAAAGGATATATATGTATGTTTTCTTTTGGGCGTTTATATAAAATATTCTTGTACAATAGATATAGCAGCAATCACTCTTACAAACTTTACCTAAACATACACTTTCCTAAACAAAATCTTGATAACAAGAGTAATTGAAACAAAATTCCTTATAAATATCATACTCAACTCATAGAAATTTCCCCGATTTCAACCTTGAATAGCCAATAACATGATTCAAACCAGTCCCTAAATCACCCAGCCTTCAATACAGCGGTGAACATTGTAATAAGGCCTTGATTGCGCTTTTAAATCATTTCCATCCCTTTAAATGGTATTCGGGCGAATTAATTTATTTCAAACATCAAAGTAAACTGCTGAATTGTTTTGCCCGAGGACCGAATGAGAAAAAAACGAAAAAGACATTGTTGTAAAGTGATTTTAATTTATTTATTACACGTGGAAAGCTTCTATGCGTCATTACTTATTAATTGAAATGAATTTGAAGCTACGAAGTTTAAAAGATTGTCATTACATTACTAGCTGCCCGCAGTGCGGTTTCATCCGCGTCTTGGGTTACTGCTCTGCTCCCATCGCCAGTTGCGTAATGTTACATAGTCTAAAACCTTCCTCAAGAACTAGGCTATCATACGCTAAAAGAATTAATATTTAAATCCGACTGACATTTGTAGAGATTAGCGCGTTAAAACAAACAAACTGCTTTAAATAGTACCTATATATGTACAGATTTTAGTTAATAGAAATTTAAAAAGTTTATCTCACAAGGACAGATTGACCTGGTAAAAGTGACAGGCATATAAGATAGCTCAGGACCGGTTACGGTAAAATGTTCAGGTGATGGCCTATCTAGAAGTCGACGTATTTTAGCTAATAAGATAATAATCTCTCACAAGAAATACATCACTGTTTCAAGGTACGTCTTCATGAACGCATGTTACAAGAGCAAGCCAAGAAAATGAACGTCAAGTCCCTCACCGCTAACAAGGAGGACAACAGCCGTAGTGTTGAAATCAGGATAGCCAAAGTGGCGTTCACAATCTTCTTTCTGTTCGTATGCGCTTGGACTCCGTATGCGTTTGTTACCATGACTGGCGCTTTTGGAGACAGGTTTGTATATATTTTTTTACATAACATATCATGGTATTTTTTTCAAAAGGAATAGGTGGAGGTCTAAGTATGTAAGTAATACCAACGCGGCAACGTTGAGCCAGCTAGTCCTATGTTACGAAGGCCTTGATGCCATTTAGTGGACAATAATAGGCTAGTACTGAGTATTTTTTGACAAAAAACTTAATATCTGTTTACCCGACCCGTGGATCAAACCCAAACATTCCATTCTTCTCGAGATTTAAATTTAAAAATTCTTTTCAAATCATTATCCCAAAATAATATTATGAAATTTTTCCATCTAATCCTTTGACAAATATTTTTAACGCCACCGTTTCATAGTGATGCGTGTACATGAACACTCATGTGTTAGCCACCCATAGCCTCATGGCTATGGGTGCCTTCGTCAGTAACTCACAGGATTGCGCTCTTTACATTGTTTTAACACTGTTCTTTTGATTGTTTAGGAATCTCCTTACACCGATAGCGACCATGGTGCCGGCCGTCTGTTGCAAAGTTGTCTCCTGCATAGACCCCTGGGTTTATGCTATTAATCACCCAAGATACAGGTCAGTCACATCAACAAAATTTAATTAAAAACCACATTTAAGTACTTATTACCTATTTTTTACTACCTCACTCTTTCTCCAAGAGTTTTTGAGCATGGTCGAAATTAAATAAAAACGCAGCCACGTCTCTTATACGCCTTATGTACTATCGTGCGTGTACAAATATGTTGTTGACAGGGCGGAGCTACAGAAGCGCCTGCCATGGATGGGCGTGCGGGAGAAGGACCCTGACACTGTATCCACCACCACGAACGTCACCGCGCAGTCACAGGCTCCAGCCCCCACTGAAGCTTAGAAACAAGAATAATGAACGAAACTACTACGAGTGCTATAGAAACTGCTCCTTTGTACTTAAAAATGGAAAAGCGACAAGATCTTGTCGTGAATTTTATGTATCTGTCAAAATACATACTTAATGTCGAATATTCAATATATTATAGGTTTAAATAATGCAATGAAGGATGGTGTGAATGAAAACTGAGTGTGCGTTCAAATGGCGGCTGATAGAAAAGAATGGAAGCGAAAACATTTTGAGCACCTCTAATAACATAGGAGACAATAATACTATGTATTACTTACCTATATTTCTGCAGAACTTTTTTACATCTTTTTAACATAAATATGCAATTTTGCAATGTTTCTATAGTATCAGTAATCAATCGATATCTAACGACAACGTAAGCTGGCCAAATGTTCTACGATATAATACAAGTATATTTTTTATGAATCAAAGAATAAAATACAAAAAAAAGTAACGGACGGATCCCAACGACTCAGCTTTATATTATAAACCAATAAAGATATAACGATGCAAATGATTAGGTTTGTTTTATTTCTTTTTAAAATGTTCCTTCTGATAAGCAGGCATCGACGACGGGTCATTAGCGTAGCAGTAAAATGATCACGCGGTTCTCGCAACCATAAAAGGACTAGTGAAACGCCTCGGCTTGGCATGAGTGTAACGATGTTTCTAGGACATCATTATAAATTTTCAAATTTTTGGCTTTTTCTCTTTAGTAGTAGGTACTAGGTACGTATACTTATAAACCTTCCGGAATTCTCTGGATAATAAAAATCTGAAAATAGAAAAGCCAGGAAATAGATAGACGAAAACATTCGACTCGGCAATTTTTTTTATTTGTAGCTATGAATCCTTCTAGAGACTACACTAACCAGAGAATGTTATTTCAATTAATTTGAAACATCCTCACATTTGATTGATGACGTTTCATTCAAAGACCAGATTAAAAATTAAAACTAAAGTCCAACAGAATATTTTTTAGCCGCCATTTCTTCACGACATCCAATTAAAACGACATCTATTCAGCGCACATCTCGTTAATCGAATAACTAAACGTAAATCTCATCATTTCGACACGACTTTGTTTATTCTGATGAAACAAAAAGTATTCATATCTACGGACGAAAATATAAAAAATAACGTAATGAGGCGTTCAGTAAAGCAGCTTACAGTTCGAGCCCTTTTATCGGCCACTGTGAACCGCCACTAATGAACAGCGAACTCAGAGATAGACATTTTTACGAGTGCTCACCCTTATAATATGATTCTTGTTTAACTCTTGCAAATACAGTGAACTTTACGAGTCTTGCAAACTTGTATGTGGAAAATTGAGGCCGAATTATTGCGTAACATTCTCTGTGAAAAGCCTTTTTGACTTTAAATCGGCTTACAAATAATTAACAAAATATGTTGCTTGAATTTAGGAGAGAATTTTAGCGAGAGCGGTTTTGTTAACATGTTTGTTTATTATGTAAGTATAGTTAGTAAGTGTTAATAAAATAAGAGGACTTATGTTTAACTGAAATGAGAAAATGGTATGAAGGGCACTCCATAACCAGCGACATTGTGAGAGGGAGTTAAATATTATACTTTGTTTTTTTTTTCAATTTTAGCCGAACGAATTCAAATACTAACTACACTTACTCCAAGCATCTAAATTATTTTAACCAGTGCCGTGACTTAAGTAGCTATATTTAACTCACTAACACCCAGTTTCTGAAAGGCCTGTCAAATCATTGTTCAACTAACACGACTGTTAATTTAACATGGCTGTTAAATCAATTCGAATTTCTGAAACGTTAATCAGTGCAAAATTAACTAATCTACGATTATTTTGATTTGACATTAGGTTTGTATGAAAACAAACCGAATGTTAAATCAATTGGCACTTGACCTAAGATTGTTAAGTTAATTTTTGTGTTGATCAGCCTTTCAGAAACTGGATATCATTCTCGTCGTAAAAGTTCGCGTTCTTTGATCAACATCACCGCTAAATGTTTGATACTCATGCTAATATCCGAAACGGACATGATTGTGATCCAAACAGGAGCAATGTTCATTTATCAAGAATTGCAAAATATACACTTTTTTTAAAGAAAATCAAATATTATAAATAATACTGCATTAGAAATATGTTTTGGCATACCATAATAAGATAAATTCGAAGAAAAATCTGAGTTTCACATAAAAAATCAATGGTATTCACAAGTTAATTTGCCGACGAGCATCGATTAGTTGACAAAGCTTTTGACCGACGTATGATCTATGATTAATACTTAACTAGCGTGTCAGAAACCCAATATGGAGGTTAACATACGATTCTCGAGCCAAATTTAACAGCTATGTCAACTGACAGGATGATCAAATTAAACTAAACAACCATGCTTTTAGCAACCCAATTGGCACTTGACATGAGATTTAACAGGCTATTAGTTAATTTTTGCGTTGATCAGCCTTTCAGAAACTGGGTGTAAGAAGAACATGTTATGAAGACAAAATTATAGTTTGAATCTGGCTTAAAATCAGACCGTCTATTTCATAAAACTTATCAAACAAAAGCTGCCGTCATAAAATTGTTAATCAATTTCAACTTCCAATCAGCCGTCGATATCACAAGTTAGTAATACAATTCCTTCCACTATCTGTAGCCTGGAGCGACACGAACGTGATCAGTGGAACGTTTCAATAAACCGCAACAGCTTCGTAACAGTTCGTTATGATTGAGATTTGAGAGCAACTTGCAAAGGATGTTCTTGTACTAAATTATTGTTAACATCTGTAACCGATATTAATGCAAATTAGTGGATGTCTATTGAAAGAATCAGATATGGTAAAATACTGAATGTCAAGTCTTTTTAATGTCCATTAGTTTTGCCATAATAGACAACTAAAAAATAAGAGACTTTATAACATCTCACGACAAACATTAAAACAATAGAACCTATT
Source organism: Parascotia fuliginaria (assembly GCA_963082885.1). Classification (NCBI taxonomy): domain Eukaryota; kingdom Metazoa; phylum Arthropoda; class Insecta; order Lepidoptera; family Erebidae; genus Parascotia; species Parascotia fuliginaria. The sequence goes on along the minus strand of OY720182.1, from coordinate 4,062,339 downwards.
TTGACTTACCTAATACCTAACACTGCAAATTGACACTTGTTTGCTTGTAACATAAAATTAAATAATCCTAGCTGAAAAGTAATTGCAAAACCATAATCGCACAAGGTAATTTATTAAATTAAATGTACATAACTATCTATACTATTTTAAATAGTAGAAGAGTTTGTTTGTTTATTTGAACGCGCTAATCTCTGGCACTACCAGTCGGATTTGAGAAATTATTTTTGTGTATTATAACCCGATTCTCGAGGAAGATTATAGACTATGTAACATCACGCTATTGGCGACGGGAGCAGAGTAGTAAGCAAATACGTAAGACGTGAAACCGTGCCGCGGAAAGCTAGAAATTTATATTTTATTATTACTTAACATAAATGCAACCACATCTATCAAGATTTCCGATTACCACATTTTCGTACAATCCAAATTCGTGAAATAAAATTGTGACAACGCAGCGAGTTAAATTTGGCCGTGTACAAAGGTTTTAGCAATCAATTAACACGTTGGAACGGCGTCAGGTCGATTCATCAAGCTTTAGACCGCTGTTCGCACCCCCAACAATGTTAATTCAATTTCGATGATACGATTTTAACGATTAACTGCTGTCGACGGTTAGAAATGAGCAACGGAGCTATTTAGGTCAATCAATGGTTAATTATGCCGATTGAGTGCGAGGTACATGACGTTTTTATTGTATTTTTAGATGGATAACAAGCATGTTGAATAGGTAAGGCAATGTGACTGCACACCACCTGATGGTAAGCAGTCAGTGGAATCCAGAAGTGGTGGCCACCATACAAAAAGCCATCGTCTTAAACTGCTGGTATGGTGGCCATCACTATGGCGGCTGGGAATGGGGTAAGGGGAAGGGGATGAGGGAAGTGAGGCAAGACGAAAGGGGGGAAATTGGACCTCCGGCACTCTCACTTGCCGATCGAAACGCAGTAGTACGAATAGTACTACTCTTACGTCGATCTTCTATGAGAGGGTAGTACTTTTCCGGACGAGCCGGCTAATCTACTACCGTACAAAAAACGTTGCAGGCAATAAAAAATTTACCTTGCAAGCAATACAAAATTTAGGTAGAAAGATATCTAAAATAGTAGGTACCTATCTGTGTAAAATTTATTAAAAGAAAAAGGCAAGAATGTTATCCTTGTCACTGAGCAGAATAAAATACTTCCATATAGAAACTTTGAAAGAAACTTGAAAAAAAATACTACTTACAATTTTACTTAGCGAATGGAACATTTTTAAGCGGGTAAAAGAATTTACGGCATGTTTGCCAAATTGTAATTACGGGGTGACGGGAGGAAGGGTATGCGGCACAATTTCGAAGGAACATCTCGTTTCGATTTGCAAGCGGCTCCGGACTGGGTTAATAGAGAAGTTTTCTTCTTTTTTACTTATAATTTATTTGAAAGTTTAATTCGTGGACATAAAATGTTTCGTTTTATTTACTTTTTTTAAAGACGACTGTTGTACCGCAGACTACAAAGTTACGTTGAAATGAAAAAGCCTCTAATATTTATTCGTCTTATACTTCTACGATATTTTCCAAAGTTAAGATGTTTTTAATGGTTTAAGTAATAACGGTTTTATGTTCGTTCTACTAAGTCGCAACGTAAAAACCAATCAAAGATTTTATTAGGCGAGTTGGAACAAAATGCATGTCTCATAAATTTCAAACCGACATACCTACCTACATCTAAGCATTATTATTTCCAACGGGGACGCCGGCAGCCGGACGGACGATCCACCCGCAGTGCTTGCGGGCCACTTCGTCCATTTCCCCAGTTCTCCCCTTGGGGAGAGTGTGGTTGATTCAGCTTTTTCACGGCACCCCATCAAACCTTCTTGTATCCTTGATAAATCTGATCATCTGTTCCACCTTCAGATTTCTTATGTCTTCCTCGTCCAGTCTGTCCGATCCCAGGAGTACCCATCTGATCAGTGAGTACATGGGGCATTCTGCCAGCAGGTGGAAACTTGTTTCTTCGTTTTCCATGCACTCCGGGCATTTGGGATCGGTTTTTACTCCTATCACTGTCAGATGTCTATTTAGTCTACAGTGTCCTGTTATAACCTCTATGGCGAGCCTCATATTTCCCCTTGGAAGTTTCATGATCTGACTCGTCCTTTTCTTGTCCATGCCTTTGATGAAGATTTTCGACTGTCTCATTCCAGTCGAAGATCTCCATCTGCGGTTGGTTTCTGTTTTAATACCTACTATGGCTGATTACTCCTTTGGTGATTTTGTGCGCTAAAGGCAGCCGGAGTTCCGGTCGCACCATGTTTTATCTAAGCATTATAAGTAAGTTTAATTATTATATACATTTGGCTAGACACAACGTACCTACGTAATGAGATGTAATATTTTAAACACAGAAAGGTACAGACTACTTAGTTTAAAATAACTTGGCATACTATATTTTAATAAGCTAGATAATCTTTTGCATAATCACCGCATTGCTAACATACTTACTGCCATATGTCAATGAATTGTTCATCTTTTAGGCATCTACCTACTTCAGAAATCACAATAAATACGTAGGGAAGACTTCCCTGCTTAGTAGGTAAGTAATGGAAATTATCTTTATTACTCTAATTACCTACCTACTTAGTGACCAAAAAGCGCACGATATGCTAAGTGGTAAGTAAATCTGAAAAATAGCATTGCAGGACTTCATTTTTTTATTCTTAAATTTTTAATTAGATAAGTACCATTGAACTATTAGTAATTTACTGACTTCAATTTGCCGTAATAGGAAGGATTCATAAAGTATATAGTCGATGTCAAACAAGCGTGTTGTTTGAAGCTCGTATTTATGTTGGCGACCGCGCCGCAGGCTCCCGCAACATCATCTAATGAGTTTCCAAGTCTCAGTTTAACAAACATATTATATGACAACTTTTTATGTTGTCGCTTTACGCTGTAGAGACGATTTACAAATTAATGACTTGTTCACCCTTGTTTACATATGAATAAAAGCCTTGGTACTTACTTCAATAATTGAACCATTTCTGTACACATACTAAAATAGGTAGGTACCTATAGGGCTTTAAATTTTATCGTATCTGGTAGTAAGCTTAGAGGAGATTCTCCGAATGTTACGAAGAGGGAATCAGGCAGGAGAAAAAAAAAGGAAGACGGGATATCCAGTGCTATCTCTCTCTATTAATGATAAGAGAATCTACGTAGAAAGGTGTCGTTAATTCGATACTATTACAGTAGGTACGTCGATTTGACTACACCGTTGGTCTAGTGGTTAGTGTAACTGACTGCGACGCCAGGTGTCGTGGGTTCGATTCCCGCGGAAGGCAAATATTTGTGTGATGAACATTTGTATTTGTATTTAATCTGGGTGTTTTCTATGTATTCTATTCTAAGTATGTATTTATAAGAAAAAAATAAGTACCTATATGTATTATATTTCAGTTATCTAGTCCCATAACACAAGCTCTGCTTAGCTTAGGACTAGATGACGGTGTGTGATAGTGTCCACATATTATTATATACTGAGAGCAGATACTTTCTCGGTCGGTTAGTCTATTCATTCTGAAATTATGAATTTTATTTCGCACTGTGGTGAACAAACGTACAACTCACCTACACCCAATATTGGAGCGAATTAAAACCACACCGCATCGCAATCAATTTGTATCAAATCACCTTTTTTACCGCACGAATTTAAATTGCAAGTGTGTGTACATTGTTTTTTGTTTTTTTTTATATATATAGGCAAGCACAGATAGGTACCTACCACCTATAAATGTAGCAAATTTGTACACTAAACTAAGCCGCGATTATAATATTACTTAGAAATTATTTTACCGCATGTCCCGATGGCGTAGTGGGAGTGTGTGTGTGACTACTCTACAAGGGTGAGCTCACTTTCCCTACATTTTCAAATCTAGGTGTCCTTTACTGCTACTTAACGATAGTTAAGTATGTTTGTTAAATCCCACGCGACGACACCGAGCTTGACTAGAAACGAGAGCTCTCATAAAAAAACTAACAAACCTAGTCAAATAGTCATTACTGAAGAACTGTTTAACTGATTATAAGCACCGAAGCAGCGTTTACCTATTAGGTTAGCTAACTACCTACCTATTTATACTATTATATCTCTGGAACTACCTGTCAGATTTGAAAAATTATTTTTGCGTATGATAGCCCAGTTCTCGAGGAAGGTTATAGACTATGTAACATCACGCTACTGGCGACGGAAGCAGAGCATTAAGCAAAGACGCAAGTAAAACCCCACCGCGGAAAGCTAGTATATGATATACTACTTCGTTCAGCGTGTATTACTAGTACTAACGTTTGTTTATTCCACGCTAAAATCGAATTAAATACTTACTATGGTGTTTCTCAAACACTATGCTTCTTTTGCTTCAGGGCTTTGATCGAAGAACCTTTGATATTTCAAAAATTCATGACCAATGAGCCATGTCCAAGATACCAGCAGTTAATAAGTTAAAAACATATAAAGACAATAAAAATACTACAATATATTAAAAAACATTTTATTCAAATCCATAATCTGTAGCACTGCGTCACTTAAAACTTATTTACAATAGTTTCAAACGCTAAGTACATGAGTGAATGGAATGTATTATACAATCGGAACGTTAGCCTCGACAACTTCAGATAATACGTCGAAGCGCTAACTTCAGGTCAAATATCTAAAAGCTATCGTTATTTAGTACTGACACGAACATCACATACAACCTAAGAAATAACGGAAATAAAGAACGTAGTTTTCTTGAGAATTGACAAGTAGTACTCTATACGATATTACAATAATCAGCTTAAGACATTAATTGCAGGACATGAAGACACTTCCATAAAGATGCTTACCATTACCTGTAGTCACCATGCTACAACTACACATCGTAAACAGCAGGCGCGCGACAGTTGGCGCCACTTTGGTCTTCCATTTTGACAGCGCTATCAAAACAAATATTTTTCAGTGTTCATTTCGGCAATTTTAATGTTTAATTTACAAAATGGTTAATTTACTTGGACAAAAGAAAATTGCTGAGAGGGTTTTTTAAACTGGCGCTCACGAGGTGGCAGCAGCGATGCGTCAGGTCTAGCTGTCAAGCTCTGTCAAAAAGTTAACCCCTGATTGGCCCAATTTGAAAGTGAAAGTGGCGCCAACTGGTAGCGAAAATTTTCCTAAACACCCTCATTAAACGATCGAAATTGTTGCTAAATTCACTTACGAGTAGCTTGCTTCTGGATAAAGAGACTCAAAAATCGAATACCAGCTCTTTATATCAAGTAACTAAACTCACATCACAAATTCACAAGATGGAATGAAGACAATCGATGAAAGATGGCGGCTCAAAACCGTATTATCCGGTTTTGAAACTAAAGATACCTGGAAGAGGTCTAAGTCCTGCAGTGGGACTTCGCAAGAACTAAATATCGCCCATTCTTTATTGCATATTTCGTGATGACGATAAGAAAGGTAATATGTGCACCTCGCGTCAGTACAACACGACGTCAGTACAACAGTATTTATTTATTCTCGTTAACAACACAATACCTAGCCAATTCTAAATTGCGATGACACGTTCACTTATAATTAATAAATAAAATAATAAAAACATACTTATTTACAATATCTAAGATCACCTAATCTTTGAAAATCATTTTAATAAACAATGTTTCCCAACCTCATGTCAACTTTTATTATTGCTTTTATAATTGAGGGTAGTTTTATACAATGCACAAGGCGGGTATACCTTTGCTGTATACTATTCTGCTAAGAAGAGCGCAACTATGTGATAAAATTCGTAGTAAAATGAGCCTAAAGAATTATATTATAGAGGCGTTTTTTCCATGTCTCGTATATTTTAGTTATGCCTTTCTACCATAGACTACATTACTATAAAGCCACAACTACAAAACTCAAGGTAAAGAAAAAAACACCTCTATGCTGTAATTGTTAAGGCTCATACTTCTATAACTTGTATCTTACAGATGTGTTATTCCTATAGCAGTATATTTTTGGGTATACCTGCCTATTGCATGATATCAAAGAGCCTACACAAATTATTCATATCACATGTTACAAATATGATAATTATGTACTTTATAATTTTAAATTCTAACAAAGTCATCTTTCATACATACACAATATGAACAACTGTAAAACTATGTAACTTAAACAACATGTGTACCAATTTGGGACATGTTTCTATAAAGCCGCCACTGAGTTACAAAGAAAAGAACGAGATAGATGAAATAATTGTATTTTGTAGGTATATTGAAAATACTTAGATATATTTTTGTGAAATACTTCTAAAATGAAACAACACTAATTTAATTTATGTTGTACTATTTTTTTCTAAATGCATGATTTGAAAGTATTAAAATTAGTGTTGCCAATATTTTTGACAGCATGACGTCCAAGATTTTTAAATGTCCTAAAATTACTTCACTTTGCTCGATGGTAGGCAATCAATAAGGACCAAAATTAGAGACACCATTTTAATTAGCCAGGTACATTTAACGCTTTTGTTTGTTTGTCAAATGTAATTTTCTAAATAAGGAGGAATAATAGCTGTTCGGAGCTAAATACTATGTTGTTATGACTGTCTTTGTAAACTATCATTTAGATTTCTTTCATTGCTGTAGCTCAGAAGGGACAGCTAGATTGAAAGATGTCATTCAAAAGTTATTTCTAGAAACAGATTTTTTTTTAATGTAAATGGCGCTAAAGAATCCATACATTAATGCGTGATGACGATTTCGCAGTATTACAGGTTTACAGTCATTCATCCAATAAAATAAAACATAATTAAAAATTCACATTTAAAAATCATAAAAATGCAACTGAACTATTTAAACCATGCAATGTACTGTGAATTGAGATATTATATACAATCTTTACAACAGTCGGAAACTGCCGAATATATTCCGAAAACTAATCAAATTGTATTTCTATTTGCTGTAAGTACCAGGCGATAAATAATTTGGCAACACAGCAGTTTATGAAAAGTCAAGTTCACATAAGAAGGAAAACAAAACTTGTAAAGCATAATCTCAGATAGTAATGTCTCATTGCAAAAAAAGTTTTTAGTTATAAGAAGGGTGCATCACTATTGAGTAGAAATCCAGTGACATTGACGAATAAATTTTAACAAGAAAAGGTATTTAGTAGAATTTAGTAACAAAACGACAGGCAACACTGAAGCGTAGAAAAGCACAGATGACAAATACACAGAAAAAAGGTTCACACTTAATTCTATAACCATCAAAAATGTTATTTCACAAATATCTATTAATATATTGTATATTTTCTTTCGTGCACTACTAAAATTCATATTTTATTCATTCTATGCGTCTAATGCACTGAAAAGTCTATCTGCTTTAATTTTATTTAAAATGTCTTTCAACTGCTCATTTTTTAATGAGTGTAGTCTGTACTGTACAATGAGACACTACACTTTCGTTCTGAAAACGTGTTATAACTGTGCCCATTTATTCTTCAAATGTCGTTTCACCCTTTTTAATTGACAACACTGAACCATAATAAACCATAGACAAATGGTAGTTTTTAATAAAAATTGCAATAAACGCAATATGGGTTTTATTAATTTGAAATCTGTTTAAAAATCGAATGTAGATACGCCAGCAAAATAAAACTCCTTTTTAAATTCGAAGACAGTGAAATTTGTCTGCCAGCTAAAAATTACGTTATAAACTTGCGAAGTAGTATTATTTCTCTGCGGTTTGTAGTGCTATATGTTAACGAATTAAAAATAACACTCAATCCACGGTAAAACAAATCTAAGGAACGCATTGTATGCAATCACTACGATTAAAATAATAAATAATATACTGAACTTCCATCTTCTGCAAATGTTTGTTTCTGTCAATGGGCACAGTTGTGGTGTTTTCGAACGCTTTTTGCCATGGAACTAAGAGCGGTGTTTGTTTCGGTTTATGGTCTGCAGGAAGCGTCGCGCCCACCACTCCTCGAGGTTGAATGGTCTGAAGTTAGCCAGCTGACGAGGGGCCATCACCTCCTGGTAGTATTTCGCGTCTTCACTTCCGCGTTCTAGTTCACGGGTTACCTAGAATTGAGAAAAATATACCTTATGTATAATTTAGGACAATATAAGATACCGTATATATAATATATGACCTGTATTGACAGCCTAGTAAATAAAACAATCGACTCTTAAAAATTTACCTTACCGAATTACGCTGAAGGAAAACGTTAAGAGGAGAATTGGGCTCTAGACAAGTGGCAGAGATTTCTATTCTATTCATAGAATAAATTAAAAAATGTAAAAATGTATGGGATTGACATAAGCGTTGATGTTAGCTTATGTCAATCCCATACATTTTTTTATCTATTCTCTGTAGCCTTCTAAACATATAGAAATTAAGTTTGAAATTAATAAGGCTTGATCATTTTTCACTGTATGTAACGAGACCTTTACCATGCGCTGAGATAGTTAAATAGAGCAGAACGTTGATGTATGTCACCGAGTAGCTCTCAGTGTGTCAATGAAAAATGCGAAAGAAAGTTTTCTTTCCTTTCAACACATTGCCGTCGCAATTATATCAACGCGTGAGGTGTTAATTCTCACTCGAGACTAATGTTTTACGTGATTAATCGACATATTTTTAGCACGACAAGGTACCGCGTAACAAGGTTAAAAGAAGAGTCTCGAATATACATCACTTTGTATAGGAATTATAATTTATATCTTTGTAGTCACCCGCGACAAAACTCGATCACCATGCGAATATGGTCTTTATAAAGAAGATTAAAAGAAATCTTGTCCATAATTCTACATAATATTATTTTTAAACTTACAAATGTCTATCGACGTAAAACCACTATAGACAAACTAAAACAATTATTACCACACAGTTTGAGTGACACTATATAGTTCGAAGTAATAACAACTTGTGAACTTGTCTTCAACCATGTGTAATTAGTTTCATGATAACTGTAGTACAACAAGGAACTATGGAGTTGCGGGTTAATAACGAGTTAAGCTCGTTCCAGTTATTGTATTTAAATACGCAATAATCTGTTGTAATGACATTGAAGTAAAGTTGGTTGTCGAATGAGTTGGTTTGTTTGTTTGAACGCGCTAATCTCTGAAACTATCAATCGGTTTTGAAAAAATATTTTTGTGTATGATAGCTCAGTTTTTGAGGAAGGTTATAAGCTAATATGTAACATTACGCTACTGGCGACGTAAGCAGAGCAGTAAGCAAAGACGCGAGTGAAACCGCGCCGCGGCAAGCTAGTATGTATAATAATATATACAGGGCGTCCCACGGCTATGCCACACGGAGGGAAAGTAAATAAATATTAAAGATAGAATATTTTACTGAAAGAAGATATCATATTATTTTTAATATTAAGTAGAACTGCATTTACAGTTTTTAAAAATGCATCACATTCAAGAATTAAACTGGCTAAAAATGAAAAAACAACACATGTACTTTCTCCCCTCCGTGTGGCATGGCCGTGGGACGCCATGTATATGCATAGAATATAGACTAGATCATCTCTTACTGTGACAATCGTAAGAGAGTCGCGTTTACGACATCTAAAGGTTCAACACCAGAAAACAAGCAGCAGGATTACTAGTGTACTAAATATATCATCTTAATGTGGTGAATTCCTTTATTTCAGAGTATCTCTATCTATATTCAACAATAAATGGCTTTATTGGTTGGCAAGGCAAATCCCCCCTTTTTGAGATGGACAGATCTATTTCGCAGCAAGATTATTTATTATTATAGAATGATTATTATTATTATGATTTTGAGAGCCCGTACCTAATAATAATAATAATAATAATATTCTACTGCATTTACACAGCACCACCTAGTCCCAAATTAAGCAATTATATTTGTAGACCGATAGCGCTAGGCTATTTTGGGGTCATAAGTTACAAAAATTTTAAAGTTGCTTATTTTTTGCCTGTGGATACAGTCATACTTATGAAGCCTAATATTATGTTTTGTGTCACATCTGCTATTTGCATTTTGAGCAATTCGATGCTTTGTGATTAATTCTTTTAATTTAAATCAAAGCTGGCAAAATTAATTTAAAGTTAATAAAAATTATGGGAGCATGTCTAGGATAGCCTACGGAGTGTGCAAGCCTAATTTGTGTCACCTTCTTCCAGTGCAATCTGATATAGGGTCAGGATCTAAAATCGGTGCTAAAATAAAATTATAATTGATTAAATAACTATCTCCTATTTCAGATCACTTACATATACCCATTAAAGAAATTTGTGCCCAATTAGAGCATGCAATTTTAAGATTTTTAATTATTTTGTTTTTCCAAGCTACAAACGCTCCAAAAAAATATTACAATCATTAGAGTTCACATATTTAATAACATAAATGTATGAAAAATCGACATTGTAAATTTGTGTCATTTTCATGCACGATAATTAACACAACACAAAAAAATAATGGTTGCGGTCCAAGCTGGCTCGCAAGAGGACGCGCGGCGGCGCGGCGTTGCCTCCTTCTACGCACGCACACCAAATTCGTTCGGTACCTACGATTTCTTCTAAGCGAATCGTTCTTTATAATTTAAATTAAAATTAACGTATATTTTATTTTTACACTACGCTATCTGCTCCCAAAATAAGCAAGGCATAATACAAATACATACTTCTTTTATAACTACTAGCTGCTCGCTGTGGCTTCGCCCTCGCGATATATGGTATTATGTTTAATCATGTAACTCAGGCACCAGACCAATTTTCGGGATAAAAAATAAAAAGTATCCTATGGGCTATGTCCGTCTCCGGCAACTATGTACGTACCAATTTTCATCAAAATCGGTTCAACCGCTTAGACGCTGAGTGGTAACAAACAAACACCATACATACAAATTTTCGCATTTATAATATTAGTAGAATGTAAGTAAGTGCATACAATAAATTATTATTTAAGAAACTCCCAGACTCAAAACAAACTGTATGTGTTTATTCACAAAACTGTCTCTTCACGGTTGGAAACCAGCCTTCCAACAAAAGTCACCTTGGCGGGAGATTGGTTTCAATCTGCGGTTTGTGTTGCGTCTAGATGGATCTAAACCACGCATAAACCACGCACTAACACGCTCGCGAGTCAGTACCGGGCGAGTCGTCTCCTCTTCTGGCGTGAGATCAACTAGGGTTGCCACCTTCTTCTGACGGAAATCTAAACTAAAAATTACAATAAAGCGAGTAACTTCAGATAATTTTTTTTTAATTGCTGGTAGTGGCAGACGAGCAAACAGCCCACGTGATGGTAAGTGGTAACTGTCATTTATGGACGAATTAGAGTCCCTAGCATTGCTACTGCCAGGGACTGCGAAGTTGCTGCCTACAGTGAAGGGAGAGGGGTAGGAGAGGAAAAAGGAAAAAGGGAGGCACAATAGTACGGATACTATTACTCTTTCGTCGATCTTCTACGAGAGGGTAGTACTTCCCCGTTCGATCCAGTCCATTCATGCTGAAACCAGCGTGAATCTACTACCGTGACTATTTACTTATAAATTTTAACTATCTTTGTATTAAATTTTTTGTTTTTATTTTATACTATATTTGTATAACTTTTTAGTTATCAATTTAAATATTTGTAAATGAAAATAAATGATGCAATACCATTGAAAAAGTGTTGCAATTATATTTTATATAGGCGTTTGTTGTGAGACCAAATAAACCGTTAACATTATTTTGAAGTTAATATGGTGTTGAACTATTATAAAATATGTTAAAATTAGTACAAATATCCGTAGGGGCAAAGACGCTTGCAATAACTATAATTATTATAATAATATTTTACCACATTCACACAGCACCATCTAGCCCCAAATTAAGCAATTATATTTGCTTGTGTATATATATATATTATTATATATAGCAAAATTATTGGTACCTACTTATATAATACTGTACTATTTACTATTTATATTCAGTTATTTTTGGAATCGGAGCCAGCCAACAGGATTTTAATTTTGTCTTTGCAACAAACTTGAACTACACGGGGTGGCAATAGTGCGCACGGGCAGGGGCGCGTCGCGATAGCTTGGTAGCGCAGGACGTGATGCGCGGGATGCGCCTGAGTCGCGGACGGACGCGGTCAGTCAGACGTATGAGAGCAGACGTCGTTGACAGTTGTGTCTAAATACATAAAAAAATTAATACGCAGTTCAGATTAGGTTTCGTTCGATTTCTTTTATTAAATATTTATTTTACATTCATATATTCATAGATTAATCTTTTCTTTAAAGTAATTTCTGATGAATTCTTTCTTTCAAAAGAAACCCCAAAGAAAATGAACTTGGCAAAGCCCCGACAACATCACTAAAAATGAAATTTACTTCATCATGACGGACAAAAAGCGCATATTTAGGGATGTCTCTGTGATCAACAGGTTTAACACCGGAAGCGATCACCGACTGGTAAGGGGCACCCTAAATATAGTCTTCAGAGCTGAGGGAAATCACACGGTGAGGTCCATATTGAGACCAACTCTGCAACAAACCATAGCTGGCTCTGAACAGTTTCAGTTGGAGCTAAAGAACAGTTTTGATGCCCTGAAACTTGAAAACACACAGGACATTGACAAGAACCTAGACAGCATGGTTACAACCATTAGGGATATGGGCAACGGTTTCGTGAGCGAAAAAGTATGGGCCGAGATTTGCGACTATCAGCTGAGACTTAAAACTCATGAGTAAGAGACGTGAAATGGTACATCATTCCTCAGACCAAATGGCTCTGTCAAAGCTCATCAAAAAATCAATACAGAGGGACCTAAGGCGCTCAAACATGCAACGCATTATGAACACAATTGAGCGAAATAAAGGTCCCAAAGTGTTCGAACAAAAGCTTGGCAGAAGCCATTTAAGACAGATAAAAACCGAGAATGGACAAATCCACACGTCTCAAACTCAAGTTCTCGCTGGAGTCGAAGAATTCTACGAAAACCTGTACTCCTCTAACGCCGCACCACCTTCGCCATCTCACCAAGACCTGAGAGCCACCCTGACCCGCCACTTTACCGATGAACTGCCAGATACCAGCCCAGAGGAGATCGAGTTGGCCCTTGGACAGCTGAAAAATGGGGAAGCCCTAGGTGAGGACGGTGTTACGAAGGAGCTCTTGAAGTCAGGCGGCAAACCCGTGCTGCAAGAGCTCCAACGCTTATTTCATTCTATAATTCATAGCGGGAGAACCCCAAGGGCATGGAGCAGGAGTACCGTAGTACTCTTTTTCAAAAAAGGAGATAACACTCTTTTGAAAAACTACAGGCCCATCTCACTCCTGAGCCATGTCTATAAGCTGTTCTCAAGGATCATGTCGAATCGACTTACTAGAAGACTTGACGAATTTCAGCCTCCGGAACAGGCCGGATTTCGCGGAGGATGTGGCACCATAGACTACATCCACACTATCAGGCAGGTCATGCCAAAGACAGAGGAATACAACCTCCCTCTCTGTCTCGTCTTCGTGGACTATGAAAAAGCCTTTGACTCTGTCGAGATCTGGTCTGTCATGGAGTCCTTGCAAAGTTGACTGGCGATATATCAGTGTGCTGAAATGTTTATACAGCAACGCCACAATGTCCGTCCAAGTACAGGGTCGTCCGACAAAGCTTATCCACTACACAAAGGAGTGAGACAGGGGGATGTCATATCCCCGAAACTGTTCACAGCTGTATTGGAGGATGCTTTTAAGACAATAGACTGGAAAGGACGTGGCATAAACATAAACGGGGAACACATTTCGCACCTGAGATTTGCCGATGATATTGTCATAATGGCTGAGACCCCACAGGAGCTCCAAGTTATGCTGAACGATTTAAATGAGTCCTCCCAACGAATCAGTCTGCGGATGAACTTGAACAAAACGAAAACCATGTTCAATGATCACGTTACGCCACAACTGATTATCGTTGATGATGTACCTCTCGAAGATGTTAAATCTTATGTCTACCTTGGACAAACACTACAACTATATAAAAACAACTTCGAGAGGGAAATCGACAGGAGGATTCAGTTGGGTTGGGCAGCATTTCACAAACTCCGTCAAGTCTTTACGTCGCCCATACCGCAAACCCTAAAGACCAAGGTGTTTGACCAATGCGTCCTGACAATTGTAAACTGATTTTCGAAATTCTTTATTTGTTAGAAACAACGTGTCCGTGGATGGGTGACCATTTGTGGCATTTCATTTTGAGCGTCTTAATGTTTTAGTAGCGGTAGACTCTTATCACTTCATGCCAAGTTAGAGGTGTCATGATCGTGAAAAATTCCAACAGCAGCGGGTGGCTACGAACTTGCCTTTACAGCAACACTGTTAATCTTTTGTATATTTGTTACGCGATTACTCCGTCAGTTAAATTATGATTTTTGATAATTCTTGGAACATTGACGTTTTAGCGACGAGGGCGAGGGAGAGGTGCTTGTTAGCAGCGGCCCTCTTAGTGACTCTATGAAAAGGCGTAACATTTGAATTAGCGACAAAAATATTATTTTGCATACCCACAATTTATTTTTATTTATATTTATTACCTGCTGTCATGTTCATCGTGTCCCTCTAGCACTAGGGATAATTTGAAAACTGAATCGAGCTATGTGTTGGAAGTTGAAGAACTATTGATCCAAAACTGTATATAAATTTTTTGTAAGTCTCAAAAATACTATAATATTGCTGTTTTTCAAAAATATATATAGCTATTGCAAGCGGCTTTGCCTGCGCAAGTATATGTATTATATTATTTTTCCACACCGTATAAACTTCAGAATAATGTAAACTCTTTTTGATCTCACAACAAACGCCTACATTAAATATAATTGCAATACTTGTTCAATGGTATAATTATAAGTATAATTTTTAATGAAAATAAATGTGCATTATTTACTTTCACTTACAAAAATGAAAATAAATAATGCACATTTTTTTCGTTTACAAATATTACAAACTAAAAAGTTTTTTTTTCTCTATAAGATTAGTTTAGATTTCCGTCGGAAAAAGGTGCCAACCCTAGTGATCTCACGCCGGAGACGAATCGTTCGGTATTGACTCGCGCGCGTGTTGGCGCGTGGTTTATATCCATTTAGACTAGATGCAACATAAACCGCGGTTTGAAGCACCCGCCAAGGTGAACTTTGTTAGAAGGTTGGTTTCCAAACCTGAAGATCGTGCATAATAAGTCAATCAAATCGAATAACGCACGCACTTGTCGCAGCTTACACCGAATACCGAATGTAAACAAACAACACGTTCTACGCGCCCGTCAGCGCGTCAGGCTAGCCGGGCCGCCCGCCGCCTGCGCCCGCGCTCTTCCCCGCTATCGCCCTTCTTGCGAAGAAATCGTTTTTTCTTTTAAATATTAAGATTTCGTGGATAAAAACAACACAAATTATGAATAGGGTTTTGTTACACCATAATAATCAAAAACACGTAATCTCTAATAACTTGCATTTTCTTTTGTGGCTTTTACAGAGTGTTGTAATAAAAAAATCAAATATCTATAAATGTCGTGGATAAATTCGACACAAAATATTTTGAACAACAGATAACCGAACTCTAAAACACATAACACCTCTAAAACAAATTTTAATATTGTTTTAGAGCTAGTTGGGTGACGTATTAGGTACTAGTTAAATATCACGATTCTCTTGGGCAGAGATGACACAAAAAGCCTATGTACATCAGTTACTACTTTGTTATTATCATGGAAGTCAAATTTTTGTCTTTAATTTTCTTTTCGTCCAATACTAAGCGAAAAGACAAAATACCTAAATTTCTACCTATGCAAGTACCTAGGATGACACAAACTAATGTTTTAGGCTAGGCTAACGGTCAAGAAACTATATGCGAAAAATAAACAACTTTAATATTTTTGAAACCTCAAAACCTAGCGCTACGGGTCTATTGCTTGTGTTAAGGGTACTAAACAACTGATATACTACTTATATACATTTTTTTTTTGTAAATAGGTACACCCAGACAGAACAAACAATGCTCATCACACAAAGATTTGTCCTGGGTGGGAATCGAACCCACGACCTCCGGCTTAGCAGTCAGGGTCACTAACCACTAGGCCAACAGGCCAGTCAATAATGACCTAATGACGTCGTCACTAAGATTATTTTAAATAGCGACAATGCTTTGTTACTGTTCCTAGCGAGTGGCGAATATAGGTATCCTGTCGCGATAATTAGCTAATTTGCAGACAGATTAAAATACATTGACCTATATGTTGTTTTATCACATGTATGTAAATTGATCTCGTCATACAAGGGGCCTACCACCACTATGTATAGCAGTATTATATAAAATAGCAATATTACTTTGTGTTTTGTCTTTTTCTTTTTTACTATAAAAACAAGGATACAAAGTAAGATTATAATAAGATTGCTATAAGTGGTTGTGGTAGAGCCCCAGACATGATGTAACGTCATGAAGAACTATACATTTTGCGCATAGCTCTGAGTGCATTATCATCATTATCAATCGAAAAATGTCCACTGCTACATAGGCCTCCCCCAAGCATCTTAACTTTGACTGATTATAAACCGCGGTTAACTGTAATTGGCTGAAATCGTATGTAAAACTATGTAACTATATTTATAACTGTGGCTGTTGTTAACCTGAATAATAAATAAATAAAGATTGGAAAATCTCATAAGGTTCTCAATAATAGCCACTTTGCTACCAATATATGGCTATGTATGGTTGTGGGCTACCCTCATCTATTGGTTGGCCGCCACCCATTGGCAAATCTTGGATGAGGCCTATGTCAAGCAGTGGTCTTATGAATATGATGAAGTTTGGTGTCCACAATTCCTTGACTACACCGAATGCTTACTAAACTGGAGTAATTTTAGTAAACAATAATAAAATTCCTCACCTTATTCCAAGAATCATATATATAATTGATGAGATCATCATGCTGGTTAGTGTTGTGTGATGGCGGCGTCTGTGCTGGAGGGCTCAGTCTCGCACTGTGTCCGTTACCATTGTGACGTTTACCCATGTGGGGTAATGAACGGGGCCCGCTGTTGCTTAGGTAGCTTGACCTGGAATTAGTTAACAGTGACGTGAAACACACTTGTTGCAGTTATTTTTTTGGATGGGTCACCGTTTTAGGAAACAGATATTATGGTAATAGTGTACAAAAACGTAATTTTGCATGAAATGGAACAAATTACAGCAAGTGATTGAAATTTTTGTTTGGAACAGAAAAATATAGATTTTACACAATTAAGATATTGTCCACTGAAAAACATAGGCCACTTATAATAGTTGGTGAATGATTTATTAACCGCATTAAGCAGATTAATGCTAAAAACTAGATGTTGCTTTGCATGCTCATGCAACACACTCATGAAGTGCGTTTTCATACTTTAGACTGAAGACTAAAAGCCAAAATAAAATAAAAGTAAACATAAACTTAACACTATGATATATTTGAAATATCAATTCTAAAGATAAGGCTTTGCAAATAAGCATCATTATTTCAGATGAGTGTTTTAGCTAAAAAAATCTAATGATCGACAAAGGCAAGCAAAAGATTTTTTTTTTATTTTGACTTGTTGCAACCTACTCTTATCCATTGATTATATATCTATCCATCTTGTTCAGACCATTGGTCCATCTTGTGGGAGGCTGGATATACTTGTACTTGAATAAAATTAAAAAAGAGCTAGGATTATAGAGCAATCTAGTAATAAACATCAAAGCCAACCACACAAGCACTTTCTGAGTAGGTATGCATTGTATGTCTGATAAAACAAAAGATAACCATATGTTTATTTATAATTGTTGTACATAATCTCAGTTCTGCTATCAAGCAATTAATGAATCAATAATAATTGAACAAAGTAAATTATTGTTGTGTACTTACATACAATCTAACTGCAATGTTTGTAAACAAAATGGTGTGACAACTTACTCATATTTCCAATTAATCTACTTTATGCAAAGAAGATGCATCTAATGAGAATTAAGTATTTACATGTATTAAGATTAAATCTATGACAACATTGTATTTTATCTAAATAACTGTCTCCATTTTTTTTTTCTTTGAGCAAGGGTTAACTAAAATTGACATAGAATTAAATCTGTATAAAAAAAATCTTAACAAAATTCTTTAACCGCGTGTGTAATAAAACAATGTTTTAAATTGTTGTATTTGCATCAACTGTTTGGAAAAAGCGATACGCGGAATGCGTGGCATGATAATAATATAAATATTACCCACACATTCACGCCTTGTAAACATGCTACCGTTTAGCTCTCTTTGTTAAAGCATTTCTTGATTAGCACGAGTGTTCGCTTACCGTATCATGCTTCTACTCAAGATTCTACAAATATTTTATTTTATCGTCCTTAAGCACAAAGCAAAATTAAACTGGATTATCGTTACTGAAACCAGTAAAAATATAATATATTTTATAGGTACCTTACATGGATGCTTATAATTTTAATCAAACGTGAAAGATAAATTTGTAACAAACATACGGAGATTTTACTTGCCTCATATTACGATCCATGTTTCTAAACACTGTGGTATTCACTTCTTTTTTGATAATATCCTAACAATAACGACTAAATATACTACTAAGCTACACTAAACTTACAGTTTAACACATTTCTAAACAAAGGATTCAGTAAAAAATCTGTAAATAATAATAAAATTCTAAAGATAAATAGACAGGACGCCACACAAACACGACGACACACATCTGTCAAAAATAATAGCCTAGCTAGCAAACTATCACTATCAGCTGCACTTCCGTACATTGAACTTGGCCTACCATTGGTTATTGATCAAACTATCCAAAAATTGGCCAATCACAAGTAAATGCTATGATTGCGCAAAACGCTGTCATCCAATAAGGCGGGAAAAGAAAAAGAAATGAGACTGACGTACAAAGATACATAGACAATCTAATCGATGTTTTCAATAATTATTTGCGAATAATTATTACTCTCCTTTTTTAACTTTTGATAATGGTATTAATATTCGATAGATAGATATACAGAAAGCAATGTGGTATAATCCTATGTCCCTATTTATATCAGTTTTGATTACTATTGACCCACTGTGCACCGGTTGAAGCTATACATCGCGTTGCGCGTTGTAGTCATAGATAATTACACAATATTTTTGTATTCTGTGTTGTGTTTATGCTGTCTGTGGGTGGTGTCAATTATACAAATCTGAAACCACAGAAATCCTACACGGAAGACTAGGCAGTATGGTCGAAAGACTATAGCCTGCCCTTTGGGCAAAAAAAAAAAAAAAACAAATCTGAAACCAAAACCAATCAAATTTGGCATTTTTATCATTTTATTAAAATCTTGCAATCAATGTATTGTTCTGTTCGCAGTTCGATTTATATTTACTCAAATGAGAATTGAGTAAATTAGTTTGCGAACACTAAACAAAATGTCGGAAAAATATGGGTTTGAAGACTTGCGGAATCGATATAAGGTACTAGTAACATAACCTCTAAGATTTTTTTAAGATAATTAAATGTAAATATTTATGTAAGTAGATTTACAAATTTATGCGTTACTGCAATTGTTTTCAGGATGTCCTCTCTAAAGCTTTCACCACTAACAATATCGACTTGCTCGATTCCTTTTCAAAGAATACGAATGAAACCGACAGAAAGGCGGCGATGGACCAAGCTTTCAGAGATAAACTGTTAGAACTACTCGTAGAAGAGCCGGATACGTTAGAAAATTTTGTTTCATTCTGTATAGAGTCCTGTAGACGTCAAATGGTGACTCCTACAATGCCGGTGGTGTTATTAGGTGACATTTTCGACGCTCTAACATTGAACAAGTGCGAGAAAATGTTTTCGTATGTTGAAAATGGTGTCAGCATATGGAAAGAGGAACTATTCTTTGTCGCTTGTAAGAATAATCTGCTCAGAATGTGCAACGATCTACTTAGAAGACTATCAAGATCTCAGAATACTGTGTTTTGTGGCAGAATATTGTTGTTTTTGGCAAAATTCTTTCCATTTTCTGAACGATCAGGGCTAAACATTGTATCAGAGTTCAATCTTGAGAATGTGACTGAGTTTGGAAGTGACAGCTCATTAAAAGACTCGCTAGATGAAGAAATGATTGTGGACAATGATGAAAAAGCAAAACTAAACATAGACTATAATCTATACTGTAGGTTTTGGAGTCTCCAAGATTTTTTCAGGAATCCCAACACTTGCTACAATAAAATACAGTGGAAGACTTTTGTTGCTGTAAGTACTCATTTGTTATAGTTCATTTTGGCATGGTCTATTGTTTATGGTGCCTATACCAATCTAACTTTAGTCACTAATGGTGAAAGAAACCTATACCTATTTACTAAGCACAAATGATACCATCAGACTGACTGACTGCTTACCATCAGGCAGAGTGGTCTCACTTAGTAGGGTAATATAAAAAAAAACAATACCACAGATTAAAGTGCTGTCCTTTTTGTTTAATTAAAATTTCTTTCCCTAGAAGCTAGCTAGTCTTAGGAATAGACTAGTTTATGTATTACATGATTAATTTGATTCTATAACCATTGTCTTCAGCCAAATGACATTCACTGTTGAATATAGACCTACCCAAAATATCTCCACCTTATTTGATTCTGAGCTCCTACATCTACTGTTTTCCTTCCACCACCTTAATACCTTTATCCCAATTGGCCAATCTTGTCAGTAGCCTGCCAATGCTGCCTTATAATCAAGATAAATTAAATTACATAATAACATAAGTTTTATTTGTATTAATTTCAATTAAATAGAGTATAGACCACATAACTGATAATTAGCTTGCTCTTAATAGTGTGAACATTCCAACACTGATATGCAATGTAAGCACAATATCACACAATTATAAGCATATTTACACTAAAGCTCTCATGTTACTGAGATACATACAACACCACACATTCTTAGAAATCATTTGATAGTGATGTTATAATGTAATGTTTTTAGGGATTATGATTATAATAAATCAACGTGACAAAGTAATAATCATGTTCATAGGCCTTTTAGATGAGCTAAATTAATTTACACAAAATTATTACAACATTTTATACTATAATGTTAAAGTAATTCCAACATACAACACTTACATAGTACCTATGTATTTTCCTCAAATGTGATGTACAATGTCACACCATGACAACATAGAACAGGCGTGGAATGCCTTAATTTACTCACTCACACTTATCTTTCGTATAAAATTTATTAGTTGCCTTCTAAAGTGGTTGTGAGCTGATCATACATCCTGCAGAACTAGATGTTTGGATATGACAACATGGTCTGGAATAGAGGCTGTGACATGGTATAATTAGTTTTACTGTGTGAAGCAATGGTCATACTCAATCAATTGATATTATTATATATCCAAGTGTATGTAGGAAATCGATTTTACTATCCTTGGGTTAGTACATCTGACTGATAGCCAACTTAGACCAGCTTGACTGAAACTGGCTTTCCACAAGGCGACTGACCCCTATCCAAGTGTATTTATTTTAAACTTTTTTTCTTTCAGCACTCAGGCAGTGTACTTTCAGCATTCTCTTCATACAAATTAGAAGCTATAGAGCTTCAAAAATCAAAGATGAATCGTCTTAAAACCATGAGTGTAGAAACACAAGAGTCAAAGGAACAACACTATTTTGCCAAGTTTCTGACCAATCAGAAGTTATTGGAGTTGCAACTGTCAGACTCAAATTTCAGACGTTGTGTGTTAATACAGTTTTTGATACTCTTCCAATATTTAACTTCAACAGTCAAGTTTAAAATGTAAGTATTATAATTATTGTAATAAGTATTATATTTATTATTGTTGCGATATTATCATTCAAGGTTATTTTAATTTTAATTTTTACATTATGGCAACTTGGTTTTGTAAAGAGTTTTGTTACTTGTTTAACACACATTTTGTTTATTTTCTACCATTTGCTATTAGGAAAGAAGGTTAAATATAAAAGCAAATAACTAGCATAATGTGAGTTTTACCAGCCTGCATAGCATATCAGACTTTTTCTCATAAAAGAATATCTATTTACTTTTAAATAATATTTGTAGGGAATCTCAAGAACTAAAATCCGATCAGCTTGATTGGGTGAAAGAAACATCGGCATTGGTATACAAATTGCTTGGTGAAACACCTCCACATGGCAAACGATTCGCTGAATGTGTCAAACATATTTTGAAAAGGGAAGAACATTGGAATGGTTGGAAGAATGATGGGTGTCCTGGTAAGTAAGAACATTACACTAAACTGCCATACTATTTCATTTGACGATTTTGTGTGTTATAAGTATATGAGTAGTGTAGCTAAATGTTTACTGATTACATAGATAATCTTGTTTACTCAGCTTTATAACATTGTACTTGTTCTTAATTTCTTTGTATGCAATTAAACATATTGTTTTACATAAACCACGTAACATGTGGCAAGCTTTTGCTATTTAAGACTCCAGACTGAAAATATCTTGACAGAAAAAGCCCAACAGCACTTTTTTCTACCCCAGAATCTATGGGGCTTTAAAAAATTCTTTAACTTTAGAAATTAATACATGAAGCTGGGTAACACAGGTTATATTTTATTATGTTTAACATATTTCTAGCAATTTTCAGTATAGCTATAAAAGACGTAAACATAGATTATATTGCAAACTTATTTTATGTAGGCGTTTATTGTAAGACTGAATAAAACTTACTATAGTACTGAAGATAGAGATCAGATACCAAAGTGAAGCGAGGTTGGGCGTTTAGAACAGAATGTTTTTATAGCTTCAGTAATAAAAGTTCCATTGTGTTCCAGAATTCCAAAAGCCAAAGCCTCCAGTTCAAGTGGACTCATCAGATGACGTTAAAAAGTCTAGGAAACGTCGACGTCCCGTAGGAGATATCATAAAGGAATATGAGAGTCAAGACAAATCTTATATGGGAAAGTAAGTTATTACTATTTTAGACCTTATTTATGTTGTAATAAGTCTGGTTTTTAACTGTACTCATGCACTAATTGTGTTCAGTAGGCTCTTAGAGAAAAGTGAGTGATTATTATTTTCAACTTTATGGTATTGTAATAAGTCAAGTTTTCAACTGTGCTAGTGCATTAAGTGTGTTTACTAATCTTATATAAAAAAGGCATTACTATTTTGGACTTTATTGATGTTATAATAAGTCAGGGTTTTTATTGATGTTTTTGTTTACAGCAACGAATTGACGAAATTGTGGAATTTGTGCCCCGACAATCTTGCTGCGTGCCGCACTAAAGAAAGAGACTTTATGCCATCGTTAGGTATGTACTATGAATTAATTGATTTTTCAAGTTTTGAAACTTTTAGTAGAATATACTAAGTTATAAAAATTACCAAATGTATTGCTTGTGTTAGTCCTGTATCCAGCAGTAAAAGTTTTCTAGCTGAGAAGTGTTATATTCTTTCAAAACTAGCTACCCGCGACGCGTTAAGTTACATCTTTGGTCACTGCTCTGCTTCCGTCGCCAGTACCGTGATGTTACATAGCCTATAACCTTCCTCAAGAACTGGGCTATCAAATGTAAAAAGAGTTATTCAAATCCGACTGGTAGTTTCAGAGATTAGCGCGTTCAAACAAACTCTTCTGCTTTATTTAGTATAGATATTCCTGTGTTGTAGGTAAAGATTTTTTTAACGTCGTAAGTGCATACATCAAGCTACAGGAAAATAGCTTCTATTGTGTCTACAATTTTAGGTTCACTTTCACAAAACTTTGTAATTCAGTTACGGTATTTTTAATTGCAAGGCAGTGTCATGAGTTGTGCGTGTTTATGGCCTTAAAAATCTATTGGGTCATTGTGGTTCTATACACATAGGATGAAAAATATAGCAAAATATCAATGTAACTCTGCTTACCCCTCTTGTGGTATAGAGTCGTACATGGTGTGCGGCGGCGATGTATCTCGGCGCACATCTTGCGGGGGGTGGGGGTGGCGTGCTTTACGACTGCTGGCTAGACGCTCGCCACACTTCTTCGTGCACACCAACAACCCTATCGGACGACTGCCCGATTATTTGAATGCTATGGTATGTAACTCTTTATTTATACAGAGTGTATACGACGGTTTGATATTAAATAAAAAGGCAGCTGTTATTTGTCCGTATAATGATTTCAAATTAATCACAAAAATGATTTGAAGAAAAACTAATTTAAAATTTTCTAACAAAATAAATAATATTTTAGTAGTAACAAAGTAATACACCATTTATTATGACAAGTTCACTGACCTGTAATGAGCGGCAACGTTTATCCTTCGCCGTGACGACTAAAGTCAGTGACCGTTTGATGTATTTGCAGAGTGTTTAGAATTAAAGAAATTAAAAAAGTAGTCCTGTGTCTAAACTATTAAAGATATTTATTTAATTTTATTTTCTCGCTTTATAATGGCAATGACACATACTATACGTAATTGCATTTAATATCATACCGTCGTACACTCTGTATAAAGCTCCGGATTAAACCGGATAGATTTTCTAAATTAGTTCATAGCTATCCATAAACTATGTACTATCGAACCAAGTGAATCATGACCCACCAAAGCTGATTTTGCCAATCCATCTAAATGCATGTAAGTCGAAATTCGCCTGAAGACAGATTTCCTTGGCAACAAGCTTGTTGTCATTTTATTAGACACTAACATTATACTGAGTACACTGTCGTTATGTTAGTATTAAAACGTCTTAAGTGCATTATACACGGTAGATTTTACAAGTTTGACAGTTTTAAGCGAAATATTAGCGAAATGGGTCATGATTCAGTTGGTTCGATAGTATTTACTTGCCAAATTTCATTTTGTGTGCTGAGTCAAAGAGAATCTTTCACTTTTATTTAGGTACCACTGAATGTCACAGTAAGAAGACGTCAGCTAATTTTTTTAAATTAATCTATCAAATAGTGGCTCGACTTCAGTCAGCAATAAAAGTGTCGAGAAGTTATTTTTTTTATTGCCGACAGTGGCAGACGAGCAAACAGCCCACGTGCTGGTAAGTGGTAACTGTCGCTCATGGACGACTCAGTCTTTGACATTGCTCCTGCAGGGACTCCGCGAAGCCAAACTCCGCAAAGCGAAGGGAGTAGGGTAAGTGAGGAGAAGGGGATATTAGGCCTCCGGCGCTCTCATTGCAGTTACTCATGTCAGTCAGTTGATGCCACTGACATTATAACGTGTTAGTGGTAACTGCTATTCTTCTTTAGTTTGTCAAGCAAAAGTTGTGTCGCACTAACGTTAGTCGTTGAAAAGTTCTGTCGCCCTAATCCTTTGTCACTAAAATAATCTGGGTGCTTAGTGTGAGTTATTTTTACGTTAACGCGATCGACACGTTTACCGCGTTTGGCTCTCTGATTGGTTAAGAGCCTGGAGCGGGCCAATCGGGCCATAAACGTGTCGATCGCGTTAATGTTAACCAAACTCGCACTAGGCACTCTGTCGCACTAACGTTCGTCGAATTGTTTTGTCGTACCACTGATTGTCGTCATAACGTATTGTCGCTCTAACATTAGTCACGTTGTTGTATGTCGCAACTGTGATACTGAGTTCAGTGCGGCCTCGATACGTCACATGACAAATGCGGGTGCGATTACAAGGAGCGATAATTATTAGCAATATTTTTAATGTTAATACCCACCAGCAGAGAGACAACAGGTATTAAACTGTAATGATTTTGTACTTCTCAGCTTAAATAAGAAAGAACCACTAATCATTTAAATCGCTCAGGTTGATCGTGTAACACGTGAAGTAGCCGCGAATGCAGCGGCCATCGCCAACGGTGAATCATCTAAAAATCATCACGATAAGGGAATCAAGCAGGTAAGAACATTAAGTAAATATGGTTACATAATAGTATTTTTTCATTATAATATTTCATTTTTATTATAAAAAATTGATAACTGTAAAGCACCATTTATACTGTACTAGCTTCTTTAGATTCACCCGCGTCTTTGCTTACTGCTCCGTTACCGTCGATATAAGCGTGATGTTACATAGCCTATAACCTTCCCCGAGACCTGGGCTATCATACGCAAAAAGAATTCTTCAAATCCGACTGGTAGTTGCCGAGATTAGCGCGTTCAAACAAACAAGCAAAAAAACTGTTTCGCTTTATATAATAGTATAGATATAGATTTATACGTAGTCTATGTATTCATCGTTACCTTTTTGATTTTATTATAATAATATAAATTTTCAATGGTTAAACCAGTGGACAGATTTTTCAGGTTTCTTATGAAATGTATGTATATGAATGATTTAGCTAATAAAATACGAAAAATAGAAATAATATGACAATTGATTCAATAAACACTGAGAAATTTTAGTGGTTTAACAAACTTTTTCTGGGTAATGTAATATGATGTCCAAGTTAAATAGTAAAAAAAAAATGGAATTGTGTCAATACTCGCAATAAAACTACAAGGAGTGAGAATTCGTGGTATGAACCTGCGTACGCACACAGCAATACATCGATGATGTGACGTGCGACAACAAAAGCGACTGATAGGCACACACAAGCCAGCCGGTCGACCGTTCGTCCGGCGCGGTCATTGCCCTCACAAGTACTGTACCTACTGCAATACCTCGATTGTACACGACGTTTATTCGAGTTTTGTCTAGTTCCCTAATTTTTGGTTTTGTAGATCTAGGATATTGATATATACTTAGTAATACCCTGATATAATAAAAGTAAGAAGCTTGTAAAACCACTTAAATTTCGGCCAGTATATTATAAATGGTGCGCCATAATAATAACACTTACAGTTACATCCATTTTTTCGTAAAAAGAACATTAACACTATACTATGCATGCTCACGTTCTGATTTGTTCATTCAAATTTAGGATGTTTTAACTATCGAACACTACCCTCACTTTTTAATAATTTTGGCGCATAATATTTTTGTTCTTTTTTGTCTGTCTGTTAACATTATAATATATATTAATATAAGTAACTAATAATTAACATATTAAACTGTCCAGAAGCATTTGATTTTTTAATTTTTACAGACAACTGTATCCTGGAATACTGTAATGTATTAATCATTTTTGTACTATTTATTTGTTTAAATGTTGTCGAGGGCGGATATTATTACCAGGTCTTTTGTTTTTTTAATATTTCTAGGGTTATTTTGCATGTAATTGGTGTAAATATCACATAACCTCTCAATAGACATCTAGAACAATCGAAACCAAATTTCAAATGTTGCATGAAATGTGTCGATATAATTTCTGTATATCGGTTTGGTGACGTTTCATACAAATTTCCACTGTATAGTAACAGATATAAGGTTGAAATTGCCAAACGGTACTAATGTATTTATACCGTTTTTCTACTGAGCAAGCGACGATTCTTTGATTTTCAAAATCGCGGTATCTAAAGCATTAATATGTAAGCCGTCCTAATATAACATTATTCTATGTCGACTTATAAATGAAAAAGAGGAAAGAAAGAAGGAAATGAGAGAAAAGATAGGTGGTAGAGGCGTGTAGATCCGCCATTAAATGTTGTCATACGTTGTTTATTTGTTTTGAAAAATGTTGTTATATATAAATGGTGAATGTTTTAGGAAAACGCCGAAGAAGAAATTACAGAGGAACAAATGGAAGCTGATCTTATAAAAGAAGGGGACGCTAATGATATTGAACAGGTTTGTTTAATTAATAATTAATTAATATATTCTTAAAATAGTGATGAATTTGAAATAATATACATGTTATATTAATAATTGTCTTATGCTTTAACAATCAGTGTGTTTAGGAAAATTTTCGCCACCAGTTGGCGCCACTTTAGTAAAAGGTCTTCCATTTTGACAAACAAATGTTTTTCAGAGTTCATTACGGACATTTTAATGTTTAATTCACAAAATGGATAATTCACGTGCGCGACAAAAGAAAATTGCTAAATGGGTTTTCTAAATTGGCGCCCACGAGGTGGCAGCACCGAAGCGTCAGGTGTCAGCGCTTTTAAAATATTAATCCCTGATTGGCCCAATGTGAAAGTGGCGTCAACTAGTAGCGAAAGTCCTAACACCCTCATTATTCGGCCCTAAATGTTGTTGAATCGGTGTAGCATAACCTTAAATAATATTTGGGTAATATCGACTATTACGAATTAGTTGAAGGTATTAAAAACGTATAAAACTCCATGTCAATAATTTCGACACGTAGTCAGAATTAATTACTAAATTTTAAAAAGTTTGGGGAAAAAGTAAATAAAACTTATTGTTTTTTTTAACATTATTTACTTACGTCTATTCCTTAGGTACCAGATTCAACCCACGCCGGCGACGAAGATTACGACAAAACAACCCGTTCTCGCGTCACTATGATATCTTCAACCCAAATGGATGCTTTATGCTCCAAACTCACTGACTGGAAGAAATTAGGAGCCAAGCTTGGCTACAAACCAGATGAACTGCAATTCTTCGAAACTGAGAATGCTACTGACCCCCTTCGTGCTAAGAATATGTTAACCCTATGGTTTGATGACGATGAAGACGCTTCAGTAGAAAATTTGCTCTATATCATGGAAGGCTTGAAAATGACTGAAGCTTGCGAAGCACTGAAAAACGTAAAATGACATATACTCAAACCTAGCTGTAAGAGAAAACAAATAAAGTTGCATTTTGATTAGGGTATATGTTGTTTTATTTATTACTAGCGGAGTACATGCGGTTTCACCCGCGTGGTTCACGTTCCCGTCTGAGTACGAGGGTAGAATATAGCCTATGATGTTACTCAGTGATAATGTAGCTTTCTAATAGTAAAAGAATTTTTGAAATCGGTCCAAAATATTTTGAGTTTATTCGTTGCATACCAAAATACAAAAAAGTTGCATTCTTATCTTTCTCATCATGGACGATCATCAGATAGACGTCAACCATACATCTCCACTCGACTACCTCTGTGGTTCAGTGGTACTGTGTATGGACTGCCACGCAAAGGTCGCCGATTCGATTCCCGCTCAGTGTAAATATTTGTGTGCATGAACATGTCTAACTGCATTGGTTTGGGTGTTTCCACATTCTAGAAACCATAACATAAGCAATAGTATATGCTTACTTTAGGTCTAGATGGAGTTGTGTGTAGTTGTTGTATATTATATTATTTATGACTCTCCATATTATATTATGACTGGTCCTGAGATGCACTTATTCATCGCTTGACCTCCAACAATAATTTAATCACGTACAAGATTTGCAACCACCTATTTGCTTGATATGGAATCCGAAGCACTACGGTAAGTTTATTCTCGAGATTTATTAGACTAAGGGCACAGATAAGGTTGTTCGTTATTCCAGGCCAGAGATTCTAAAGCCATCGCAAACTAGGATTAACAGTGATTGACCATTGTTTATCAGTTACTTACCTATCCTAATCACATCGAGTTTTGACACTCGGAGGCACCCGAAAAACAACAATCTACTGATGATATCCTCCAGTTGTTATGAGTGCTGGTTTGCCGCAGGAATGGGCCTGATCGACCGGGCAGGTATACACCTTCCGGTGTGTTCATCAGGCGCGTTTGTTGCCCTGCGGAACTTGTATTTTTGTACGCGACACGAGCTGTAAAAAAAAATTTCACCAGTAAACGCGTCAAAACGTCCTACTCTACTCACAAAAAGACAAAAATGTAGGTTGCAATCCGAGAACAAGCAATATATACTCACAAAAAGACAAAAATGTAGGTTGCAATCCGAGAACAAGCAATATATACTCACAAAAAGACAAAATTGTAGGTTGCAATCCGAGAACAAGCAATATATACTCACAAAAAGACAAAAATGTAGGTTGCAATCCGAGAACAAGCAATATATACTCACAAAAAGACAAAAATGTAGGTTGCAATCCGAGAACAAGCAATATATACTCACAAAAAGACAAAAATGTAGGTTGCAATCCGAGAACAAGCAATATATACTCACAAAAAGACAAAAATGTAGGTTGCAATCCGAGAACAAGCAATATATACTCACAAAAAGACAAAAATGTAGGTTGCAATCCGAGAACAAGCAATATATACTCACAAAAAGACAAAAATGTAGGTTGCAATCCGAGAACAAGCAATATATACTCACAAAAAGACAAAATTGTAGGTTGCAATCCGAGAACAAGCAATATATACTCACAAAAAGACAAAAATGTAGGTTGCAATCCGAGAACAAGCAATATATACTCACAAAAAGACAAAAATGTAGGTTGCAATCCGAGAACAAGCAATATATACTCACAAAAAGACAAAAATGTAGGTTGCAATCCGAGAACAAGCAATATATACTCACAAAAAGACAAAAATGTAGGTTGCAATCCGAGAACAAGCAATATATAGTATTAAAAAACAAAAAGCCACTCCAATAAAATTTTAGTCACTCCCACAATCAATACGAACATAATGAGAATGACATCTCATTCGTTAAAATCCATCAAGCCATTTAGGCTGTAGAGCGTGTCAAAGAAATAGACATACATACATACGCTCGAAAAACATTACCCTTCTTGGCTTCGGCAGTCGGGCAAAAACAAGAGGTAGGGTGAAACAGTTTTTTGCCTTTATTATTTATATATGACGTATGTGACTTCTAATCGTGTCGACGTGTTTTGGCGACAGGTTAAAAATTGTTCGCTAAGCAGTTTTATTTTTATATCAGATACCTGGTTTACGTTAATAGTATTCCAAGCATTAAAATGTATGGGATTTCATTGACACAGGAAACGTGACATCACTTATGTAGGTAGGTATTTTGTTTATTTTAAATTTCGTTGGATTCCGTTGATTTGCAATGAAATTTGCAATCTTTAATTGTGTCAAAAATTTGAAATTTAGTAATTATTTGGGTGGTAAAAGTATGTTTTATATTTCACACAAACAATAATTAAACAGATTATAATAAAACTAAATAGTTATTATTAGGGACTTCTTTAAGGAAATTCTTACAAGCACATTTAGTTCTAAAAACTAACTGTTCCAAATTTATAAGTTAGTTTATTATAAAATAAATATGTTGCCACCCAAATATTTCCTACGACAACGTATCCCGCAATGATTTATAAAATCATTCAACAATGTCGGCCGCTCCAAAAATATAACTTGCACGCATTTCCTTATCCCGGCTGACTCATGGTGTGCCCAAAACAGAACTTATTACTTACCATTTGGTATACACCTCCTTACCAAGCTAAAATTACCTTTATCCCAATGCGCGTAAAGCGAACGCAACCGCGTGTATAATTTTGCAACAATATAGTTTTCCCAATCTAAACTGGACCGTTAGCCTTCCTCTTCGGCTCGTTTTTAAGATGAAAACGAAGAAGTCATTATGTAGGAGGGGGGTCAACGAAATCTGGTCAAGTTTTACCACCGCTGCGGTGTTTACAGAATCGCGGAATAGTCGCTGCACCGAAATTAGTTCTAAACGAATGCGTCAATGGGCAGACGGAGCGCGCTCGGTGCTGCGCGCGCGGTCCATTCTAAAATATTTATATTTTTATGATTCGATACGCGACTAGAGATTTTTATATTAAAAATATAACGGGGTAGAGTTGGGCGTCAGTGTGACGTGCGTACGCGCAAGGGTGGCGCTTTGATCTGGACATTATTGTGTGATTTGTGGTTACACTTGTAAGTACAATTTTGTATATTTCGCCTTCAGAATTTTAAAGGTATGTTGAATAATTCATTATTTTATAAAATATACCTACTTATATAAAATATGTAAAATTTTTGTTAGTCATGTTAAGAAAACACATAATTTGTGTTAACACGTTGCATAAACAGAAAAGTTGTTAAAAACTGTAATATTTCACTAGACGGATAATATTTATTTCGTCTGATTTACTGCCCTCCCAGGTAGCTACATATTTGCTCTAGTTTTTATTTTCGTTCAAAAACACGTATAAATCATATCAACCGCCGCATTTCAAAAATAAAGCTCTGAAAAGATTATTTTTGAACGTTTCAGCACTTTCAATAGGCATGTGGGCCGTAAACTTTTATTACGGTATGTATAATATAGTCTAAATACTTGATGTACCTACATTTACAGTTTTTTTTATATTTACGACTTTGCATTAATTCATGATATTAGGTATACATGTTGTAGGTACCTATGTACATCACAGGAACACCGATGGAAGAAAAACCTGTCTATTTGAACATTCTTGCGTTTCGGAAAGCTTAACCTAAAGTGACTCTTGCATTAGACTTAATAAGCATTAATAATATTCGGATAAATATGTCATTTTCGCTTGTAAATCTGCTAAGCTTTCAAATCGTAATCAGCCTGAATACGCTGCTTCCCATCTTCCAAAGATAAATTTACCATAATTACCACAGTTAGTGGACAGGTTGGTGACCTCAGTCTCGTTTTCTGATTCTGATTTTGACTGCCTTTGTGGCGCAGCGGTAACGCAAACGACTGCTGTGCACGAAGTTGCTTCGATCCTCATACGGGACAAAGACTTTGTGTGATCTATATATATTTGTTCCGAGTCTGAGTGTACTTTGTGTTTGTTAATTGTATGTTTATCAAGTCCCCAGCGATACAGTGTATGTTTCCAAGTGCACGAGTTGTCTTTTTAAAAAGAAAAAGATTATCCGTTACTACACCAACCTTGGGAAGAGATGGAGCGTTTCTAATTTCTAGACTGGAGACTGTCCAGTATTTCAAATACAATTTAATAAATAGAAGCAAAGGGACTCGTGAAAGGTTAACGTCAAAAAGTAATAACGTGACTTTCTTTACAAGGTCAATTTATCTAACTGCATTTTCGGTAGGTACTTATGCCTATCTCTACATATTGACGTAAGTTCATGTATGTCTTGCATAAATAAAAGCCATTAAGACGTGTGGTTTTAGAAAAATCTATTTTGCAGACGATCTCAAGGTCTTGGTATAAACTCCATTGTTGAAAAATTTTTAAGTACATGAAAATTATAAGTTTACAACACGGCGTTCACCACGAAAGCCGCTAATGTTACCAGGACTTGAGTAGCTATTTACTATGTAGAAGGCCCTACATATGAGTTTCTTTCCCAACTTACTAAACGCTGGTTGAGGTAATTAGAACATTAACAATAGGTAACCCATACTTATACGCTAAAAAGGCGCCGGTTAGATGAGGGAAATTAAAGTAGCTGGTCTTCAAATTTGCCAAGGAAATGATTTACCATTATGTGTTAGGCACTGGTGAGGTTTTTACTTTGCCTCCTGCGGATTTCTTCGTTTCTCAAACAATCCCGCTCCATCGGCTTCTGAGCGACTTTGAGCCTTTTGGCAAGACCCATAGTTAGCGAACACTTCTCTGCTCCGTATGTCATCACTGGCAACACACACTGGTCAAAGACATAGGTCTTGACAGATCTTTCACTTTCTAGAATACCTAAACATATTAATCGCAATTCAAATTAATAGGTACCTAGTTAAGTACCTAAATATATCTACGAATTAACCTTCGAGCTAAAACTGAAATTGTTTATAAACCTCCTCCAGATCCTACCTACCTGTATACATGTTTATAGAAACGCAACTACGCAGGTATATTAAATTAGTTATAAATAGAAATTAACTAAAGCGTGATGGCCTAGTGGTTAAGACACCCACTTTATAAACACAAGGTCATGGATTCGACACCAGGCAAGTAGCGGTGTGGACTTTTTTAAATTCATATGTAGGTACTTCCTTTCTAATGACTTACGGAACTGAAGACAACATCGTGAGGAAACTTGAGCTTATTGAAATCGTCTCTAAGAAAAAGGCCTTTCCTGGAGCGGGATAACAACAGCGTATATAGAATCTAAAACTAGAAATGTTTAACTAGAATTTATTTATTTATGCGGAAGGCAAATATTTGTGTGATGAACATTTGTATTTGTCTTCAGTCTAGGTATTTCCTATGTATTCTAAGTATGTATTAACAAAAAAAAAGTATGTAAGTATATGTATTATATTTCAGTTATCTAGTAAGTACCCATAACACAAGCTCTGCTTAGCTTGGTGACGGTGTGTGAGATAGTGTCCACATATTAGTAGTATTATTATATTATTTTTACTAAACGAATTTTGTGTAACATACGTTCTTCTTACGTGAATCAGGATAATAAAATATTCATGTTTAAATAACGTGGCAGTACAACACATGGGGCACATTTACGTCTGAATCACGACTAAGACATAAACATTGATAGACAATAGCTCAACAACTGATAACTTCGTACTATGACTAATATTGTGTATCGAGCCGCGTTGAACCTTGGCACGTTATTTTACATAAATAATGTAAAAAAAGAGTAAAAAAAAATATATATTGAGTAGGTCATCTTTTTATCATCGCAGGCCACAGTATATATTTTACTGCAATATTATGAACTAGGTAGGTAATCGTAATAATATATAAATGGGATATAATGAGATCCTTGTCAAGCTGTTCCAACCCAATTGTTAGCAATTCGC
This sequence comes from Parascotia fuliginaria, assembly GCA_963082885.1. NCBI lineage: Eukaryota > Metazoa > Arthropoda > Insecta > Lepidoptera > Erebidae > Parascotia > Parascotia fuliginaria. The sequence goes on along the minus strand of OY720182.1, from coordinate 4,027,827 downwards.
AGTTCTATTTTCTACCTCCCTAACCCTTTCTAACTCCTTTTCTAATTCCCGCGCTCGAGAACAAGCCCTGTGTCGCGGCGGACTTTACAAACATTCATTTAACTGAAACAAAGTACACGCAGACGCGGAGCACATATTTATGGATCACACAAAGTTTTGTCACGTTTGGGGATCGAACCCACAACCTCGTGCACAGCAGTCGCTTGCGCTCCCACTGCACTACGGAAGCAGTTATCGATAACGAACGACAGCACTTGTAGTGAAAAGTCGGTGTCCGTACTTAAATAGGTAAATGATTTTCGTAATTCACAAATATTTGTGGTCTTCTAAGTTCTATATCTTATATCTTCTAAGTATGTAATGTATGTACCTATGTTTGTAAAATATTCTTATGAGTTTTTTAAATAAAATCTGACAAAGAATTGGAATCATGAACATTCATCATATAGAATCCCCGACCTTGTGTAATTTACGAAGCCTGCCTTCACCACTGGGCCATTACGACTTTCTTACTTTTACACGGGCTTGTTAACGAATTATACCTACCTAAGCAAGTAGTGCCTACATGATGCTAACTTTTTTATAAAATCGCATTATCATATTGCTGACAATGCTGATTTGCCCAAAGGTAACGTAGAGAGGATACTCAGGTGTTCTACAGTAGGTACTTAGCCAAACTAAGATTCGTTTACAAAATAATGTATCTAGTTCACTACGATACTAACGAACATATGTCAGCAATTTCAACACGTTGCGATAATAAGCGTTTACTTCTACGAAGATCTAAAAACCAGTCTAGCGAAAATGAGTTACCGAATTATGCCGCCGACGCATTCTGATGTAAGAACTCTGCAGTGTTAGTGATTCTACAAGACATTAAACGGTTTCTAAAGAACTAAAATTATAACTAGATAAATAGAAGTAGGTATCTACAAAGATGTGAGAAATGGAAATTCTTGGCAAATGAGGCAGAGTTTACCGGTCGAATGCGCACAGAAACTGAATGAAAATTATAATATTAAGACTATTTTTACATCGTCGTGTGATAAATTTAGAAGGTATCTCTGTTCTGTTCTGTTCTGTTTCATGCTGTTTCCTTTTGTAGGGAGGGTAGAGGCTGTTCTGCTAGAAAAATCAGTAGTTGCAAAGTCCTCGCTACTCGGACCATTATATCCCAAAAAGTTTTTTATACTACCTACTCACCCGCAGAAACAAGCTAAGTACCTATCTAAGATGTTTAGGTACCTAGCGTACTACTTATCTGTAAAGAGAAGATGCCATGATTGCACGTGTCACTACCATTACCTATCCGTGTCGTGGTTTAAGAGGCTCTAGAAGTCTAAATACTTTGTGTCAACACAGAACTTTCTCTATAGCGGGCATTTCAACTTCATTAATGCGAAAAATGTTACAGCGCCTTAAGAATTGTTGAGTTTAATGTAAAAAGGTTACATACTTGCCTTTATTATATTTTACACTATGGCGATAGGCGTTGATCTCTTTGGAACCGACCGCGCAGTCGGGCAGTGTTCGTGTGTTGGCGTCAACGGATTTCTTAGAGACAAATGCGACATGAAATCCGCTTCACCGCCTGCTGTGTGTTAACCGCCAAAATCTTGAGTTGTCTGCTTTGCTCTATGACTTTCACAGTGCAGATCTCATGACTACCTAGTAATACTGCGCTCGGTGACACTTGACATTTCTAGAGGGATTTAATCACGATTTAATTGAAGTGATATGTTAAAGTATCTTCCTTTTCAGTGACAGTTTATGTGTTGTCTATCTGTTAGATAAAGCACTTTCGTACCATGGCAAATCGTGAAGTCACCTACTTACTTATGTTACACCTCTTTTTCTGTCAGCTCTCTTTGAAACCAACTATGATCCGTCATTAGCAGTTAAGTCGTTATCTATTCTGAGAATTAACGTTTAACTAATTCAATTTGGAAAACAGCTAAATAACAATAAAATCAAATTTATGCTTTGCCACATTTCATAACACAAGTTAAAGTCATGTAGACAGTAATCTTCGGTTGTTTAAATTCAAACAAACAGATATGTACCTACATAATAAAAATAGTTGTAACAGGGAAATTGTTGTAAACCTGGATACCTATGTGTCTATTGAGCCCGCTACTGAGCTGGAACTTCAAAGAGCACGGTATTAGTCTTGTGAAATCGTTAATGCATATAGGTCGCCAAAACGGGCTGTGAAATTGATACTTGCAATATTGCCATCATTAACATGTTTCTGCGAATATTTCTCCATCTTTTTAATACTAAATACGTCCTCAACTAAGCTCGCCTGTTAGACTAAGAAACCGCCAACGTTGGAGATTTCGTGCAAGGTATTATGTAACTCTTAATTTCTATTGGATTTTAGATATGAGCTACAACTTGCCGCCTCAACGTCGAACAACTCTGCATGTTATGTTCTTAATAAACTGCTTGAAGTTGTGGTGGCGAGGTACATGCCTACTGACCTTTTGTAAAACGTCACATCAATTTGAATGTCAGTCAGTTCGCGACATTAATTTATATGGTATTATATGTAATTTTTTCTAAAACTATTTTTTTATTATACTAAAGAAAATCGTTTCATTAGAATTCAGAAGATAATGAATCTCCTACATTGGTGACCCCGACGTGATCCGCGCAGCTTTTGATAAGTTGCACAATTTAAGCCATCACGGCGCTCAAGCTACTACACATCTTGTAACTGAGCGTTTCGACTGGCCTTCTGTGAAAAAAGACTGTCGTTTTAGGTCTCGGTCTTCGCGTTTCAACGCAGCAAAGTTCCTTCATTCTCAGAGGTTCAATATTAGAACCATAGAAATATAATATGTAAGAGGCAAATTCGATTAAAGTGCCGCATCTCAAAAAGAAAACACAGTATCTATAAAAACATGTCTACTCTTTTATATCGCATATCAACTGAGATCCTACTGATTGTAAGTAAATCACAAAGTACCTAAACGAAGCTTTAAAGTTTACTCAAGAATGAATGCACAAAAGTAGCATAGCGTTGTTTATAACCCGAGGCGCCCGCCCGGTAATGTGTACCAAAATATACGCCAAGAAAACCATCTGAAAAATGGGCTGCTGAAATTCAGTCTGCAAACGGTTAACATTGACGGATGTTTGTATGTATTAAAAGAAATATGATATTGTATTTCAGTACTTTTCTCCACTGTATAGCTCATATGCCCTAGTTTTTACTCTTTATAGCGCGTACTAGCTTTTTAGTACGCGATGAAACACGACTATGGTGTTTATTTAGTTTTTCCGTGTCTGGTTTGGATTTGCTTTCGTTACTTTATAGACATGCGCCTGTACCATTTCGTATGAAATAATGTTGATAAAATAAATATTGAATTAATAGTTACGTATTGAAGAATTTTTGAGCCAGTAGCGGCAGCGTCTTAATTTTATATTCGTAAAGGAGAAAAGTGAGTCATTGGTAAAACTCCAGAGCACATAGCTATTAAAATTTCGCTGTATAAAAATCATCCATCCATAAATTTAAGAGTTGGACTTTTGTCGGTGGAACTGATTCCATTCCCGCCTCTTCTCTCTGTCTAGCCAGTCTAGCCATCTCCTTAACCTCCCTATATGACATGCCATCAGCACTTTTCTTTGTTCAGCTCATGTAGCTTATCCGTGGTCTTTCCCTACCTCGCCTTCCATAATTTTCCACTCTATGATATTTTTAATAAAGCTGTCATGTCGTATTCTACTTTTTATTGTGTTGAGCAAAGTCCGCTTTTCATGTATTTATACCGTGATTAATTTCTTTATACCAACTTAAGTATATAGACTCCAATTTTTACCCGACTACGGCAAAGCCAAACGGAGGGTTATGTATTCGACAGTCTATGTATGTATTTATATATGTATGTATGTATGTTCATCTGTTCCCTCGTATATTATAAGCCCGCCATCATAATTTGACAAATGAAGTATCGTTAGAAACGTCTTCACTGCCCGCTGGTTATAGGCTGTGTTTTGTCATTCCAAATTCTATATGGGACCTTATAGAGGGCAGAAAGTACTTGATTAAAAAATATTTATATTTTCAATACATCGTGATGGGTATCAAATGATAGGTTTAGTCCACTGATTTCAAATATATAAACATTATTAGCTTTTACCCACTACTTTGACTGCATTTTCTCGATAAATGTGTATAATTTGTTTACATGATTTTTATTAGAAACAATGTATTAGGTTTATATAACTATTAAAAAACTTGTGCAAATGAAAACATGACTCGAGCACCAAAGTTTCCGTACCAACTTATATATATATAGTTGCTCTAATAAGCGAAAAATAACTCTAATACTAATTTATTAGAAACAAAGGGGTTTGATAGAATTAAAATTTAAAATAATAACTATAGCCATAAATAATATGTAGACACTTATAAAATCGTGAAATATCTTTAAAACTTTTCTGTGTTCACTTCACAGAAATCGTACGTGAGGTTATTGTTTTGTGCTTAATTAGTTATAAGTACTATTATTTGCCCGGAAATAAATTCAAAATGGTGCATAATGAAAATCAGTGTTGTCTACCTAAAAGATTTCCTTACATAAATGTAAATACAAATCAGGATAGATCAGACACCGAGGGCAAAAATAACTCAAATCTACTGATATTTTTTCTAGACGGTATTATTATTTAGAAAATGAGAAAACATGTTCAAATTGAAAATATGATTTCGTAAATGTAATATGTTTTGGTTATATTTTAGCTAAGTCAATAAACCAAATAAACCAATCAGTGGCATTTTCAATGACGTTCTTGTCAACACTAATTCTAATCTGTCAAACTTAATTTTTTTTTTTTTTTTTAATTATATTAGCCTACCAAAGTGACTCCACCCCGCCTGATGGTAAGCAGTCAGTGGAATCCAGAAGTGGTGACCACCATACCAAAAGCTATCGTCTTAAACTGCAGGTATGGTGGCCTCCACTATGGCGGCTGGGAATGGGGTTAGAGGAAGGAAATGAGGGAGGTGAGGAAAGAGGAAAGGGGGAAATTGGGCCTCCGGCACTCTCAGTCACCGAACGAAACGCAGTAGTAAGGATACTACTACTCTTAAGCCAATATTCTATGAGAGGGTAGTACTTCTCCGGACGATCCGGCCCATTCATGCTGAAACCAGCGAGGATCTACTACCGTCTTCTTCTTCTTCTTCATATGCCCTTAAATGACCTCTATTAAATTTCCAACATAAAAAAAATATATTTTAAGTGCGTGTAACTGGGTAAATTATTTTCTATAATTCCCAGATGAAATAGATAAGTAAATGAAAAAATATGAAATAAGTTACAATAAATTAATTACTGTTCGTAAATTTATATGATAGTGAGGATGAAGTCCGTGACTTATCTGTCAACGGCGTCAACCTGTCATTTATCGGCATTCTCTTTTGCGTTCATAATCAGTCTACGTCTTTTTCTCTCTTTTCGCTCGATTAAGATAAATACTGACATATTTTTTTATGACAATTAGATGGATCAAGTGGATCTTAAGAAATTCAACGGAAAATGTTATCATTAATCCTTACTTGGGCAATTACTGTGCACAAATTACAAGGGTGTACTTTAGATGCAGCAGTAATTGATTTAGGAAAGTTATAGTTTGCGAAGGACAGGCCTATGTAACCCTCAGCAGAGTCAGGACTTTAGATGGACTATTTATTTGTCCTTTAGAACATCATAAATTACTGATCCTCATGACTCCCGATCTCTCGATGAATTAGAGAGAGATTAAGATATTTCGCCTTGAATATCATCATATCGGGCAGAGGAAAAGGCTCTTTTCATAATTTTAGAGAAAGTTTGAGCAGAGGATTGATCGCTACGCTTGTACAATTTGTAGTGCAGCGGAGAACATTTTTAAGAACTTGGGATTTTTTGTTGAAAATTACGCGTTTTTTGACCTGAGATGAATGACCGTGTTTTTGTATACACCATTGTATAATTCTCACTATTAAAAATCGGTGCATAATGAAAATCAGTGTTGTCTACCTAAAAGATTTCCTTACATAAATGTAAATACAAATCAGGATAGATCAGACACCGAGGGCAAAAATAACTCAAATCTACTGATATTTTTTCTAGACGGTATTATTATTTAGAAAATGAGAAAACATGTTCAAATTGAAAATATGATTTCGTAAATGTAATATGTTTTGGTTATATTTTAGCTAAGTCAATAAACCAAATAAACCAATCAGTGGCATTTTCAATGACGTTCTTGTCAACACTAATTCTAATCTGTCAAACTTAATTTTTGTTTTTTTTTTTTAATTATATTAGCCTACCAAAGTGACTCCACCCCGCCTGATGGTAAGCAGTCAGTGGAATCCAGAAGTGGTGACCACCATACCAAAAGCTATCGTCTTAAACTGCAGGTATGGTGGCCTCCACTATGGCGGCTGGGAATGGGGTTAGAGGAAGGAAATGAGGGAGGTGAGGAAAGAGGAAAGGGGGAAATTGGGCCTCCGGCACTCTCAGTCACCGAACGAAACGCAGTAGTAAGGATACTACTACTCTTAAGCCAATATTCTATGAGAGGGTAGTACTTCTCCGGACGATCCGGCCCATTCATGCTGAAACCAGCGAGGATCTACTACCGTCTTCTTCTTCTTCTTCATATGCCCTTAAATGACCTCTATTAAATTTCCAACATAAAAAAAATATATTTTAAGTGCGTGTAACTGGGTAAATTATTTTCTATAATTCCCAGATGAAATAGATAAGTAAATGAAAAAATATGAAATAAGTTACAATAAATTAATTACTGTTCGTAAATATATATGATAGTGAGGATGAAGTCCGTGACTTATCTGTCAACGGCGTCAACCTGTCATTTATCGGCATTCTCTTTTGCGTTCATAATCAGTCTACGTCTTTTTCTCTCTTTTCGCTCGATTAAGATAAATACTGACATATTTTTTTATGACAATTAGATGGATCAAGTGGATCTTAAGAAATTCAACGGAAAATGTTATCATTAATCCTTACTTGGGCAATTACTGTGCACAAATTACAAGGGTGTACTTTAGATGCAGCAGTAATTGATTTAGGAAAGTTATAGTTTGCGAAGGACAGGCCTATGTAACCCTCAGCAGAGTCAGGACTTTAGATGGACTATTTATTTGTCCTTTAGAACATCATAAATTACTGATCCTCATGACTCCCGATCTCTCGATGAATTAGAGAGAGATTAAGATATTTCGCCTTGAATATCATCATATCGGGCAGAGGAAAAGGCTCTTTTCATAATTTTAGAGAAAGTTTGAGCAGAGGATTGATCGCTACGCTTGTACAATTTGTAGTGCAGCGGAGAACATTTTTAAGAACTTGGGATTTTTTGTTGAAAATTACGCGTTTTTTGACCTGAGATGAATGACCGTGTTTTTGTATACACCATTGTATAATTCTCACTATTAAAAATCGGTTCTAAAATCTATTCTTTCAAGCTACAATATATCTTTTCTTTCTTAACTCCTTAGTAAACTCTGCTGCACTCCAAAATAATTGAAAGGTAGCAAGCGACGACGGCTTCCCTTTAACCATCACTACATTATTTTCTTGTTTTGTACTTTTTAGAGCACATTTTAGCCGGAGTTGGGTTTTAGTTTTTTAAACTATTTTTTATAAATAAGCATGATGCACAAAGTAAATACCTACTTTTAAAATCTTTAGTGCGTGTCGTTCTGTATTATCCCTATCCATTGATCTATATCATTCATACTAGACTTGTAAAATACTCTTTTAACATTCTCAAACCTATTCTAAAAGTGAACATTAACTCATACAATACGAAATCAATCATTTTGGTAAACGGATCGATTAAAGTTACCGATGTCATTTGTCGATTGTCAATATGAGTTCAAGTCTTTTGTCAATATAAATGTTAAAAATAAAGCGGTGTGTTTGCTTGAACACCAAATTGGTAAGTAGTCCCTGGTAAAAGTCTCGGCTACTTCTACTGCAGTGATCGAACGCATTGGCCAAACTTCGGGCCACCTGGATGGACACTTTGCCGTCAAAAAATAACGATACTGGTTACTTAAATCTTTTTTTTACTTTAGCCTAGTAAATTATATTTACGTAATTAACAGCAAAAGGTCAGTTCCTCTAATGAAAACTACGTTAACTATACCTAGTACTTAGCAACGCTCTATCGCTCTGCTTCTGTTTCATCTTGAAATTGTCCTATTCGCGTAACGGACAGCAGCGTAAATTGTAGGTATATTAAATGTCACCCACCTGTGATCACCGGTCCGTTTGCTAGCGTTTGTGACTATGGCAAATTTGACTACCCTGTGGTCGGTGGTTCCGTGTACGAACTGCCACGCAAAGGTCGCGGGTTCGTTTCCCGCTCAGTGCAAATATTTGTGTGCATGTACATGTCTATTTGCATTTTTCTGGGTGTTTCTGTTATAATATAATTATGTATTTATATGTCAAAAAATGTATTTAAGTATAAGTATGTATATCCGCATTCTAGAACCCATAAAACAAGCTTAATATGTGCTTACTTTGGGTCTCGTTGGCGATGTGTGTAGTTGTTGTTATATTAAATACAAGCCCTTTGAGCAAGATCAGTCATGCACTGGATAAAGTACTCAGGCTTATGATGTAATGATTATAAGGTTAGTTTGAATTTTACAAAGAATATTATACTTAACTTTGATATTGAATAATAAAAACTCGTTCAACAAATTCAAAAAAATTGGGAAACAACGTTTTATAAATAACATTCTGTGCTTTTTCCAACTAATCAAATTAATCTATCCTATTTAAAATTTGAACTGACTACCTCTAGTGACCTAGTTACAAAAATTATAACATTAATTTTCATATTTCTACATACTATGAAGTCTATCATCAACATCATTAGTAAGACAAAAATAGTTTTATAACGTGGGTAGTGAAAATTCTTTAAGTTCTTGCTAGTTTAAATCAGCTTTCATCGAAGACATTTTTGATTATAGTAAAATGTATACAACTTCGTAATATATAAAATTAGGTGCCTATGCTAATAATTCTGTCTCACTAAGGAAGATGTCGATCTAGGTTACGGAATCACCCATCATCGACCTATGTATAGGATAGCATTCTGCAGATCATCTTTCTGCGGTCACCATTCCGCTTGACACGTAGTGAGTATAGCAAATACTTGTTCTTTCTGTAAAAGATTATACAATCAAAAGGTGCTCCCTTATTGTAAACATTAATTTTTAACGTTTAAGTACGTTATAAACTGCCTTCCTGACTGACGATAATTTGCTTGACATGTAACATTTCAGATTCAAAATATTACACATTGTATCATCAATTTGTTCACTCTAATGCTTGATGCGCCACCCTCACCAATGTTATGCTCGGATCTGTAACGTTGAATGCTCGCGGTCAGGGAGCACCTTTGAGTTTTACTTTTAGTTTTGATTCATCGTAGGCATTCGTAGCCACTCAATTGGTAAAATACGTAGACTGCGTAGAGGCATTTGCTACGAGATTCTACGAATGGTTGGGCTTGTCCAATAATAGTGTTAAAAATTCATTTGACTTTCAATCGAAATATCATCTATAATTACTACTACCTACCTGTGTTTAAGTCTATGCTAATTGACTATTATGTGTTGTTTACATGTCATAGTGAACACGACAAAGAAATCTAGACTTTAAAAGAGACGGTGAGTAATGAGAAATTAATGCTTTTATGACAGACTAAATGTTTTTAAAAGTTCTACGTTATTTTCCAGGGAGTAAAAGTAATTGACCCCGGTTCACTTCATCACCATTTTGACTGAAGATCGTTTACTGTGAAATGTTGTCCTTTCCCTAGTATTAGCTATTACTTCGATCGCCTTATCTCAATTTTCTACCAATGAGTTCTACGTATTGGACCCCTTCTGTGGAAGTGTTTATTCATGTCATAGTGCGTTGTGTTATATAAATTGAATGGTTTAGTAGCACGGTGCGTTCTATCGCACTTAATACAGTTTTAAATGTTTTTGGGTAATCGGTAGAAACATTTCAATTTAATTAAATCTTTATAACTTACCCTTTATCGTTTTGCAGGTTTCTGACCATATTTTCCATTACGCGCAATGTTTTACTTTCACCACCTTAATTTACTACAAATGAATGGCTCTGTGAAGATGCTGAGGGCAACACAAGTGGCATAGATTTCTATTCTATTCATATAATAGATTAAAAATGTATGGAATTGACATAAGCGTTAGCTTATGTCAATCCCATACATTTTTTATTCTATTATGTATAGAAGAAGCATACATCGCACGTGAAGTTAAAAAGTCCTCGTTAAGATCCACTTATTGTGATAACACCTCTATAATATAAAAAATGTATGTGATTGACATATGCTAACGCCAGCATTGTCGTTAGCATATGTCAATCACATAGCTAGTACTGTGATCAGCTATGTCTAATTATTGGTTCTTATTCTCTTATTATATTTTTGTAAACAGAATGGTGATTCTTGGAGAGACCTTGGCAATAGATGCCTGACAATTGATATACATAATAATGTTGGTATTTAAATCATTATCATCAATTTAAATTGTACTGTCCCTGCTTAAAGTAAAATTATTGTTTGTCTGTCATTTCTCCAAAGATTACCACATAAAGCACCTACAAATGGGCTATCGTTGAAACTTCAAACAAGATGGGAATAGACGCGAACAAAACGTGGGTGGACGGCACTCACAAACTCGTAAATAACAATAGCTATATAAAAACTACTAATTAACTGTTTCCGCGAGAAAATAAAAATACTTGCATAATTTACATAATGATCTCTGTACATAGCTTCACGCCTTTATTCCTAAAAGGTAAGCAGTGGTGTGTAACATCTTTGTAGCGCAAGCTATATTGAATCTTTATAACACACTGCAAGCCTTTTGCCATTTACCTACAATGGATGTAATTCCAGACACCGGGCTATAATTTTATATTTATCAACAAAATATCTAATAGATACCACTTTACCCAACCTAGGAATCAAACCAGAGAACACATACACACACACACACACAAACACACACACATACTCATGCGCACGCACATGCATTAGATTTTAGTTTTATGTTATTTTAAAGACCCATAAATATTCATACTGCATCAATTGTTTCAAAGTCAAATAAGCAATAAAACTAAAACAGAAATAAATACATTTCAGAACAACTTTGATGCATGCCTAGAACCATGAAATCGGGCAAATATTTGTGTGAGTCAGCGGTCGAATTTGCACTAACATAACGAAACAATGTTGAAAGATATCGAAATATATGAGTTAAAAAGATCTCTGTTTCATATTTTACAGTCTCTAACTAACTTATGATGTGACATCAACAAGTTGATAGTCCATAAATGTCACATTGAGGACGAAATAATAATGAAAATACGACAAGATGTCGCAGCGATCAAGACTGCAACATGGATTGTGAACAAAGTTTTAATTTTGCAAACGTTTTTAATGGTTTTGGTGACAGCTTTACTGACTACGAATATAGTTTAATTATATTATTAATATTGATGAAGAGTTAAGCGTTGGATGCTGAAAAAAATCTTAAATATTTTAGATTGTTAACAAACTAGACTTTTGTTTCGGTCATTACATTCAGATACCATAGGGTTACTATCAGTCGTGCTGTACGGCTTCATATTTCCTTAGATACTTTTACGACTGTCTAAATTTAGCGGTTCCAAAGGACATCACAAAAATACCGTGACATGTTTGCAAGTAACTGTTTTGGTGACTCAGTGGTATTGTGTTTTTACTTCTGTCAAGCTCCTGAACAAAAATTTATCTGTCTGTTAACTAACAGTAGTTTTAAGGTTTGTAATCAAGTGTAATCAAGAAAAGTAGAAAAGTTTTTCTAGTAGAATTCTTATTAACATATTTTTCATTTGAATTTTGTTAAAACGCCACTAAATTCCAAATACGTTGTAAACAGTTTTTACCTAGAACAGTTCATTTAAATAGTATAAACGGTAAACTTGCTATTTAATTGAGCGTGTTTAGCAAGCTGTTAACCTATATGTTTACAGCAGCCAGTTTATAATAGATTCGGTAAGAAAACTAACACAGGCGTGAATTCCTATTCTTCAATCATCAAGAAGAGCTATCAACGGAGCAACGTGAAACATCCTCTGGCAGATATTCAAAATCTTATACCTCTTCAAAATGTTTATTGTGTCATCGATAATGGATATTCTAAAGAGTACCTAGTAGCAAGATACGTAAGGAAAGATATTCCATTTTAGATTATGTATCTAATCTAGGTTTAGTTACCTTGGACATTACTTACTTATCTACGGTGAAGAAAAACATTGAGACTTTTCAAAAATTCTTTTACTATTATGAAAGTTCGAGATGGCTATAGGCTATTATTATGTACAGTTCAATCAGGAGGAATCGAGGAGCTAGTTTATTTTAAACGCAACTAAATGTTAACGACATAGTTAACTGTTATGTCCGAATGGAGACGGTTTTTCGGTTCTGTCCATTAGGTATAGGCCCCTATCACATTGGCATTGCCTGGTTTCGTATATACAACCTCGAGTATAAAAGGCGAGTACCTAACCACTAGGCTATCACGACTTTAATAACCGATAGTGTTAAAATTTGGCAACTAAATATTGCTTATAAAGGTTTCGCGTACCTAGCACGCTTTAAACATGTACTTACGGGTATAAATACAATTCATATTTCGGTATTAAATACTCTTTGCTTGAAGTTTTCACCGTTGGTGATCTTGATTAGCTTGTGACCATGCTCTGCGTATTTTCTATTTTAGAGAGGGTTTAATATACGTCGTTTTTCCTTAGCAGAATGACATGAATAAGCTGCATTTTCAGAAGCTTTTTTACAAGATACTTAACTTCGAACATCAATTTTATCTGTCCGTTCACCAAAAAAGATATTAAAACCGACATCCTCATGGCTCACGTAGTTTTAAAATAAGGGCGTTACCCCTACTTCGGAAATAAACATGACTAGCAGCCATGTTTCAAATAGCACAATGTGTTTCCTGATACGAACGTGTCGAACATTTATTATACTGTGATGAAATGCTTTGATACGCCATTTTACTTCTTTCAGCGCGTAAGTAAACATTTTTGGTTCAATTCGTTAGATGATTTTAGTTGTAGCAATTTTACTTTTAGTTTTATTTAATAGATGCTGATGAGTTACGAATCTGGAATTTAGAGTGGCTTATCTTATCTCATTTTAAGATTAAAGTTCTCATATTTTCTACTTTGTAGAATTTTTTGTACTACCAATAACTGTTTAGTTTCTTCCTTCATCCCCTAGACTTTTTAGAATCAGTGCGGTCATGCCATCTATATCTACATACTTACCGGGGATGTACCTGTCAGTCTACTGATCAAGGATATTAGAACTATTGGCTCAGTTTTCTCGTATCCGACACTTAGAAGTTAGGGTGACGCCAAAATGCGCTTTCTCTTAATAAATTGTTCACTCACATTGACTGGACTCGCCGGCGCGGTGGCGGCGGCAGCTGAAGATTCCATTCTACAAAAGGGCGTAGCCATAGCAACCGTAACAAGGTAGTGAGTTGCTGCTGATGATTTCCTTCAGATCCAGAGGCATTTGCTGTGTCGCAGTAGGAGAGATTGTGTGTTGAGCAACAAGTGTAGTGTAGTTATCTGGTGACAGGAACATACGTAGGCCTACAGGGGCTTAGCCATCTGTGTACTCTGAGTAGATCATGTTGGTTACACTTGCAAAATACCTAGAACTCTACCGTTATTTACCGCAGTCAACAATATATACACATCTACATAATATTATATTTTTATTTAACTCTAGGTATAGATAACCTTACAAATTTTTAACAGAAATCATCAACTAACAGACTTTCATTTCCATAGAAACGTCGTTCCATCTAGTTTAATTAAAAGTTTTATGTCATCAACATTCGTTTTGGCGTCATCACCTACAGTAATCTTATTATAGACTGTCCCTAGTGATTTGTAAAGCGATACTGAACCAACTTTACAAGATTTGTAGCCGTCGTGAAGCGGTGAAAATCTGAAACTAAAGGGATAAAAATACCACTAAAAATCATATATTATTCTTCTGTTTGTTTTATTTAAAGTGGGAATGTCTACAATGTGTCATTATCTATCACTTTTGTTTGCTGTTTTAAAGTTTATTAGTCTAAAACTTCACGGGTAAAAATGATGCATAGAAAGAAATGGACCTGAAAGTACGAGTCACAGTTTTTACAAAGAAACTAATTGTGTAAGTAGGTGCCTACGCTTTCTAATAAGTAGGTATCTATCTTTACTTAATTATGACATAAATTACCAACATTTTAATTATTTTTGGGAGGAAACATGCTCTCTTACGCATAGCGCCGCCCGGAAACATATCCTCACGTAAATGTATGAAAGGAAAAATCTTCTGAAATCAATGATCAATATCCATTGCATACTACCAGATAGGCCGTTTGCCCGTTTGTCATGATTAGCAATATTTATATGAATAGAAAATAGATCCTTTTGCATTTCACTGGATGAGGGAAAGCGCTGCAGTGCTGGTTCACTAGAGTGCTTATTCTCGCCTTCCTCAATGTCAGCAACGACTTGGTTGTTTTCTGAGCATTGTTTTTTTAATGCTTAAAAACATAACCGTGCCTATAGCCTAAGTGAACCACTAAACAAAAAACACAAGACTCAATGTAAGTAGGTATAACTTATTCTTTGGTACACGGTCTAAAGTTCAGCCAACTACTAACTGAACAAACAATATCGTGAAAGAGATCCTAAACTAGGCTCAGTTAGTGAATGGACATCATGTTGTAGACATGGACACATAAATTGTGCCCGACTTATTAGCCGTGTATTTTCAGACTGCACATGCGTTCATTCATAATATCGAGCTAATAGACGCCCGGTTGCAAATGCCAAATATATTTAATGTCATTACATTTAATTTTAACGTGTGACACAAACAATTTTGAATCGAAACTAATGAGAATAATTGGTAGACCATTATGACATTTTTTTTTTGTCTATAAGTCACAAAATTACTATTGATTTTATTTAAGTTTGCCGTTGTTGCTGATCTAAAACATACGTAATACATTTTTACTTATTTGTTTCCTGTTTTATGTATGTACTTTGACTGTCGTCGTGGCGCACGTCGTTCTTACTGGCGCACTAATATACCTTACTGCGGCCGCTAATCCTGCCAAACCTGACTATGAAACTCCTATTCAGACTCCTTTCTCAGGAGCTCATTTCCAACAGTGGGCATCTTCATGCTGAGATAGAAGTGGTTGCCTAATGGTAGACAGGCCAGCCACCCAGCTGATAGAAAGTGGTAATTGTGCTCCTTGGCACCTTCAGTTGCCAATTTGTAAAAAGGACATTTCTCTACTTGCAACTTATAACAATACCTACGTATCTAACAAAAAATATTTTTTATATAAAGCGCCTCTGGTATTTTGTCTAAGAACTAAAGATTTTTGTAACAGTTTATGTCACCGTAAATAAAGAGCACTTAAACTCAGAGCTACTAACAAATGGTGCTGCATGGTTAAGATATCATCAGAAGAAGTAAGCGATAATATTAGGTATAAAAATCACTATAAAATTTTTATCTTAAAAGTACCAACAACGACGTTTAAAATATTTAAAAACCGCTGAATATGGTAAGGTAGATTAAATATTAAGGGTAGTATTTATAAACGAAGCTAAGGTATTGAGTACGCGTACTTAATACCGTATCTTTCTAACTACGGTCTCGGGCCCCTAGTTAGATAGAAACAGGGGTATGATTCAAGTACGCGTACTCAACTCAATACCTGTGATGCGTTTATAAATACGAGCCTTAATGAACCAGATTTAATGTGATAATTTTCAGTTTAGATAGATACCTAAAATAGTATAGGTACCTACATATAACCATCTCGTGTCTAACTCTATGACTAACGGTGATGGAAGAAACCTGAAACCTGGACTTCTGAGGAAGTCTGAAATCGCCAATCCACCTTGAGCAAGCGTGGTGATCAATGCTCATACCTTTTCTGTATGAGAAGAGGCCTTTCCCAGTGGGATAAGAATGGGCGGATATGAAAATATACCCAACTAACTAAAAAAAATAAACTTATTGTCTGTTCAGATAATGAACTCTAAGCACGTTTAAAACAAATAAACTCCAAGTCGGATGATCCTAAAGATAACATATCCATTTACAATAAATTTATCAGAAATAGACTGAAGCTTACAAAACAAAAAATACATAATTTTATTAGGAACGTTACATAAATTCCAAGAGGCTTATAGCAGTGAAAATATGATCGCGATTTATAAGAATGATTTAGTTTCATCACCCGTCGAAACGTTCTCGAATAAAAACTAAATCACTTTCAAGAAACACAATATTGGCATGTTTCTCGAAGAGTGTTGTCAAGTTTAATTTTAAAACATCTGTTTCTGTTTTATACGATATGACAGCGTGACGGGCGGGTAATCATGTAATGCAATGACTACTGAAATGCCTGAAAGTAAAATGATACTAGTAGTAAAACTGAGCAGACAAACGACAGACAAAAAGTTCCGATGCTGCCAAACTCACGTCTCTCTGATATGCACTTAAAGATGATAGTTCCCATTACATTGAACGGCTAATAATATTAGTTTAAAAATATAAAACTTGGCCAGTAAGTTCTTGTGACGTCCTCAAAATATTTTGGTCTTGAGTGACCGGGCTAACTCTGTTTACGATAAATCTCGCTCTACAATACAAAAAAATCTGTTTCAAATTAAAATAAACTGTTCAGTGTTTCTGTCGCTTATTTAATAAGATTAATGTTGTAGAATTTATTTTGTGGCTTTAGCTGCCACTTTGTTATTTCCATTGTTATTTAGCATATAGTCTTAAATGTTAATTATTTAAAGAATATAAACCTTTCGTCTTCTTCTCTAATAATTATCCAATCTGATAAATACCCACAAGTTATTGACATTCAATAAAACCTGTCTTAAAATATTTAGTTTAATAGTAATTACAAGAGACGTCTTATAATCACGGACGAACTCGATTAATCGTAGGTAACTAAAAGCAGTAAGTACAAGACCTTTGAATTCTATCCAACTAATAAAGCTAGTATCGTAACATTTAATTTACATGCCACAAGATCACCAAAACGCAATCAAAAGCTGATCACAAATAGACGTTTTATTGTACCAAAGTTAAATAATGTACAGATCATACATTCATTTATTGTTAATTTGTTGAAAGTTGAAAGCACCCACATAATTACATCGTACACCCAAATAAATAATCGGTGACTTTTATATGAATCTCTATAATCCACATGAAAGTCACCGAACAAAATAGTTTCACTCGACTTACTAACTGACGGAAACATAAAACTGGTAAAAACCGCAACATAAATATTCATAAAACTCATGATAATCTGTGTTTTACAAGCTTGCCGGTAACTATCAAATCATAATGTCTCGATGAAAATAGGTGACACAACGTTCCATTGGTTTTTAAATAGGCAAGTTAAAATACACATGAATGAGTTTGGGTTCTCCCTTTGTATGACAGCTGTCTTATTGGATCACCCGTTTATGCGTAGACGCAACTAAGTCTTGCACAAGTCATTTCTAATTTAACTCTACTCTTAAGTGATCTTTGATCCGTTATTTTTGAAATATAAGGAATTAAAAATCTTGACGAAACAATCTCTATAGACAGATTCTTTTGATCTCCTGTCTGAATGTTTATGTATGTGTGTGTATCTGTGATTTGACAAATGTGTGTCATTTGTCAAATCACAGATAATATTTCAAAATAATTAAACTCACTTCACACACACACTTCACACACACACTTCACGTTCTAATGTTGCGTTCTTTTAATTTGTCTGAATTCCTACTAAGCAAGCATATAAGGAATACAAAGATATTAGCAAGTATGAGTCACAGTTTCAATTCACCACAAATATCGAGTTCAACCACAAACCATGAACCGCAAGAGACTCATCGAATTTGTCAACAAAACTCATCCCATACGGCAGCTATGGGTTTCCTTGATCTGGATTATAAATAGCATCTTTTCATCATCTTCGTTATAAAAATCGATCTACTTAGGTATGTCGTTGTCGATACTCGGATGCCGACTCACAGAAAGTACAGAATCACTAAAATATCTGTTCTAATAATATCGGAGTGAAGCTCGGTTTGCGTCATATGTGTTTCCGCTGTGAACATGCCAAATCTTTAGGGAAGAGGCGGAAGCAAAACCAATTCAACAATTTGTTGTGATTAATTAATAACTACGTTTGAATATACACTTCCAAGACTGATCTGCCATGCAAATTTTTCAGTTGTCGACTCTTTGTCATTGCCTCGTTAAATCTCAGATGCTAGAAAATGCTGAATAGTTAGCTCTTCATGGATGACGTCAAATGTGATTTTCTTTTGACACTGTTTACGAATTTTAATTTTATTTTTATGACTTTTATTTTTGTGTTCGGGTAAATTTAGGTACTGATATTTAATTTTAATAATCTACGACTCTATATCAAATTTTATAGGTATTTAAAAGATAATTAGATATACCTAATAGGGTTGTACAGTCGTAGAACTGAAACTTTTTTAAAATCAGTGACATCTAAGAAATATTTCTTTAGAGATTAACAAACATTATTATATTGTTTGTACTTATCATACAAAACGAGAACAAAAAGTGGCAGATCTTATTTGCCAATAAGATAATCAGGTTCTTTTTATGTACATTTTTAAGGACTCTGAAGTCTTGCCCGTAGAAGTTGTTATCTGCTTGTAACGAAGTTTAGCTCAGTTATAAGTTCAGCACCTAAAGAGTTTTAGTTAAAAGTGGGTTACTTTTCACAAAAAGTAGCGATATGACCATCGACTAACAACTAGACACCTAATTCTCAAACGATATCTGTTTCTTATAAGAACCAACTTTAATGAACGAATACAACGTTGAATTTTGCGGAATCACTGTTTAAATTTTCACTTCTTGCGTAATGAAGTGTAATCTATAGAACATTAAAAAATAATTGATAGTTGCATGTTGAAAAGTCTGGTGATCAGTAGGTAGGATTAATGAATTGTGCAGATTTTAATGGATACTCGTTTGCCTGTTGGATCAGCTGAATAAAATACATAAAATTCTGGGAAATTCTAACACATACCACTAGGTAGTGTATATTGAAAGCTATAAAAAACTTGCAGAATGCCTAGGAATGTGAATGTACGAGTAATAACTCAGTAAAACCTTGGTGCGAAATAATATTTAAAAACGTTTTTCTTTTGAGTAAAATTCCATTGATTATCATAAACATTTTAGTTGTATTTTACAACCAGAAGATATTAAAACTATGTACTAATGTGTAACATCTATCCAAACAATAAAGTCTAAACTTGTAAAAATCGCCCACCGCTAGTCTATTGTTCTATGTTGATAGAGAATATTTTTCCCTCAAAATCAAATTTCGGACAACGACTCCATGGATTTTTAAAGAAAAAAATATTAGTTCATTTGTGGAAGGCGGTGAGTGCGCGCGCATTTAGACGTTCGCGCCAATACGTTCCAAAGTATATCGACCATATAACCCACATCGAAAGCGTTCTGAAATATTCAAAACCGTGAAGATTTCGTGTAAACAATGACAAGTTAAGTGCGCTCCAGGATTTAATGTTCCATACGTTGGTACGTCAATGCGATTTATATTTGTTGCTGCGAGACTATGATCTGCCAAACAGTTGGCGAGCTAATTAGATGACCTGTCGATGCGTAGGAGTTATTGTGTGGTTTGATTGATTCTTTTATATTTACGAGGATCAACTGACTTATTACACTGGTATTGTCAATTTTATTCTATAGTAAATCGTGAAAGTTATTAAAGAACTAAGTAACAAAAGACAAAGTTATTAAATTATATATACTTTAATTAAAATTATAGATACTCTGTCTATCTAAATTATTATAGTATCTGGTACATTAATAATTAACTGGTTGTTTTTATACCCAACATGAGAAATAGTTAACAAATAAAACATATAGAAAATTGGAGTACCTCAGGGAACATTCTTGGACCAAGGCTCTTAGTAAAGCTTAACGCAAGCTGTATTATTTTGTTGAGCATAATTAAATGTTACGTTATAATAGTTTCGAAGAACTATGAATCTTTGGCGTCGCAAGTATGCAGTGCTTGAAAATAATTTTAAATGTTAGATGTTCCTGTTAGCTCTTAAACTGTCATATCAGAGATAATAGACTTGTAATTTATGCAAATGTCTACAAGTATAATATCACTAATGTATGGATATTTACTTTTACGCAATAACTACAGGATTGATTTTAATGAAACTTTACAATGATATATCTAGTTTATACATTAGAATAAGACATGAGCTATATTTAATATAATAATTCATTCATTTTGTGTAAATTTTAAGACACGCCAGCGAAGCTGCTTACGGACTGCTAACTAGATACGCATACGCTTATAGATATTAAACTATTTGCAAATTTATTCATAGTTCGCTTAAGAAATCTTTGATGTACTAAAAGCTTGATTCACTTGCGTCGTACAACAACTTTGTAATGCATAAATAGGTACATTACCGATAGAAACGATATCTTTTGCTTAGAAGTTCTGTAACTTCTTGCTGAAGTTTGGAAAGTGGCAGTTATACGTTTCAGGACCCTTCATATAAGCGTCTGTTTAACTGAAGTCTAATTTTGATACGATTATGTGAATGGGATTTCTCTATCATCTTTCTGAATCGATTTAACGATGAGAGCGGACGTGGTTTACACAACTTACTTACCGGGCTTTTCATGGGTAGATAACAAGTTTCGAAGGACTTCTAAGAGATGAACTTGATATATTCAGTATTTATCTAATTTCAATACGTTTTTACCAAATTTCCCCAAAACAACAATACAGTAGGTAAACATTTTATGTTAAAAAAATCTATGGCCAAACTTGTTTCAACAAAAGTTAGTGCTTCGAACTTGTTTGACTTTTTATATGATCTAATACAGTTGTAGGTATAGTTTTACAGAAAAGGTTCAGCTGAGTTAGTTTTTAGGCATTTAATTGTTTCCAGGCGCCAATGAAAATACAACTCAGTTTATTCAACTGCGGTGCTAATAATCAAGCACACGGCTAACCTGGTAAGTGGTTACCGCAACCTATGAAAATGGCTGTGCTTTTCAGAAACAATGGGGTCTATAAAAACAACCAAGCCGTTGCCGACAATGTAGGTACCTAGTAATATTAAGATTATAGACAAAACTTTTTTCTGTATTAGCCTATTAGAATTAACATTATGATCTTAAATGATCGGTCGGCGTCCAATCTAACCAAACCTACATCAGTATTTTTATTACCTATTCGGATGAAAGAATCCTTTGCAAACCTGCTTTCATGATGGCTAGAACACTGCTCAGCGTTTTTAGGCTTCTGACCACCTGCAATTTAATATTGACATTAAAGATCGTATCGTCAATCAGAACAATGTAAGTAGTCATCACAGACTATACATATAGCGAACACGTTGTAGTCATTTTTATTGACAAATTGTAGCAAATGAACAGGGGCCTAAGTCTGCTATCACAATAGTGTCAGAATGGTCGATCATTGATCTCTTGGTTGGTTTTGACAAGTTTCAACCAATAATAGTGTCAGAATAGTCGATCATAATCTCTGTGGTTGATTTTGACAAGTTTCAACTTTATGAGATTCGACCATTCTGACACTATAGGAGACTTAGGCCTCAGTTGGACAGCGTCGCCGATTTTGAACCTCAAACGTAGACTTAGCAAATTAAGAAACTCTTTGTTCACCATCAAATTAAATGAAAAGTCTCTTGCCACTCACTCATTCAGTTATGTAAATGCAACGTGTGAATATACAGATGTTTTATCTGTGGTCTAGACTGTACAGATTATAAATTTGTCTGTTTAAAACCTACGCCTTCCTTCGAAGCTTTTTGATTATTTAGAGATCAACCTTGCTCTATTTTGGATCGTCGATCAAGCCAGACTGTGTAAAAATATATTTCAAATATAAAATGTACGAATAAAACGGTCAAATAGTGAACACCTGGAGCAGTATGGTTGTTGGATGTACGCCAGTATGATAACTGAGTTACAACTGATGTAATATTTTAGTACATTGTTGTAATAGTAATATTATTTATAAATGTAAGTTCAGGTGACCATGGACAAGGGGCAAGGCTCCTCCTTGCCTCCCAGTAAGTGTAACGTCCATGGTCACATACAAACAGAAAGAATAAAATTCACAGATCAATTAAAATTTAAACTGTCAAAATTACAACGATCACCATATTTTAAGTAGGTACTTTTTAAGTAGGCACCCGATTTGTAAATACGAGGTAATAGGTTCGAAACCCGGCAAGTTTCAATGTGATATTTCAAATTTTAAGTGTCAGACATAGGCTACTTTTATCCCGAAAATCACTCTGTTCTCGAGTTACTTACCTTATTAGATTTCTCCCGCGCCTTTGATTCAATTAATGTTTCTCTTTTGCTTTCTAAGCTGGCATATTATGGTTGTGATGTAAAAACAGTGCGATGGTTCGACAGCTATCTCAGCAATCGTTCTCAGTTTGTCCAAATAAACAATACTCAGGATGGTAGTCATCCTCATTTAACGCCATCACTCAGTCCTGTAGAACGTGGAATACCCCAAGGTTCTATACTTGGTCCATTATTATTTATTTTGTATACCGCAGACATAACTAGCAAATTAAACCATTGTGACTATCATCTATATGCTGATGATCTACAGCTCTACATTCCCTTTCATCCGAGCAATTGCACTGAGTCTGTACTAAAGATGAATCAGGATTTGGATGAAATTGCTGTATGGGCAAAGAGAAACTCTTTAGTGTTAAATCCTAACAAATCTCAGTGTCTTATTATAGGCTCAAAGACTGTGGTAGAAAAGGTTAGGGACACTGACTTGGATGTTAGAGTTGATGGCTGTTTGATCAGGCGGGTACTGGAGGCTCGAAACCTTGGAGTTATTTTTGACAGTTCACTTCAGTTTGAAACTCACACTCTTCAAGCAGTACGTAACTGCTTTTACCGTTTGAAGTTGCTTTATAGAATCCGACCTTATATCTGTGTGGACACGCGCATCATGCTCTGTGAATCACTTGTTCTTTCAAAACTTAATTATGCAGACACAATGTATGGTTCTTGCCTCTTGAGCAGAACTGAAAGGCTTATCCAACGGGTACAAAATGCGTGCGCTCGATTCAGTTTTCATATCCCACCACGTTCACATGTTACTCCGTTCATTGATAGGGGAAATATGTTGAACATGTCATCGCGAAGGCATCTACATTTAGCCACATTACTCTTTGGCGTTATTTTGACTAGGAGGCCCGAGTACTTGTACAAAAAGCTTGCCTGGTCAAGTGACTATAATAAACATAAGACGCGAGCATCTTCATACTTATTGGCAACGCCGAGACATAGAACGGCTGCTTTCCGAGGAAGTTTCAAACTCACTGCCACTCGTTGTTGGAATAGTCTTTCGCCTCCATTACGTGATCTCACTTCTACCTTTACATTTAATAAAAAATTTAAACAATTTCTACTCAACGCACAGAAACAGTTGGGATAGCAGTCTAGTCTATTGTCACAAAAGTTTATTATATTTTAATAAGATGTATTCTACGAGATGAGAACCCCATTTTTAAATATTTTTTTTTTTTTTTAAATAATTTGACACGAGATTGACACTGAACTGAACTAGGATGAACTGTCACTGTCAGTGCACAGGTAATAAATTAAAATTAAAATTTCTACAATCCTTGCCATAGAGTACATTAATTGAGAGTTGCTGCATAATATTTATCATTTATTTATTATTTTATATTATATATTGTATTATATTTTATTTTAGTATTATATTATTATTTATTATATATTATTTTCGCTATTATAGGTAGTTTTAACGTCTGTAACGTCATATTCGGCCTTAGCAGAATACCAGCGCCGCTTTGAATATTATACGAAGCGGCATTATGCTGAGCTAAGGACCATTTTTGGAATCACACAGGGGTAAATATATATATATATATATATTTTTTTTTTTTGTAATAAAATACTTGTCACAAAACAATTTATCTTTAAGTACCTTTGTGTGAATTCAAAATAAATGTTTTTCTTTCTTTCTTTCTTTCTTAGTTATACTATTGTACACCAAATCTTATAAACTTCTGGTATTTTTTATATTATGTATTGGACATTATATTACTTACTGCAATACCATTACGGACAACTTGGACAAGTACAAAATAACAATTATATTTAAACGACTGAAATATTAGCGTCCACATTAACCACAACGTCCTCTATTTTATTGGCATAATGTGTTAGCATTGTCGTACAGAACTGAACAACCACATTAGAAAAAAAAAACAATCAAATTTTTCTAATCGCAGGACAGGACATGAATTATTGAGCTTTTGTCTTTCGTCGCTCGTTAAAATGTCTTCTGTAACGATTTCACAAGACTGATCACTTGTTTTCACGTTTTAATCAAATAAACAGTTTAATTCTTCGGCCAATTTGAAGTTATTTATTTGTGAAATTTACTTAGATTTGTTTATTGCCTCTATTTCGTAGTTTTGCTAATTATCTTTAATTAAAACTACGTAGGTAGGTAAATTTTTGTTTTTTTATTCTTTACTAACTTTACGATAGAGTCTAGAGTCACATTATTTCCTACGGTTTCTCTTTTATGGTTTCTACACGGTGCGAAACCTATATGATTAGTTAGGAAATGAAATGAACAACAAAAAAAATTGTAGCCTACCTAGATACTTTATTTTTTTTTAAATGCGGTATCCAATTTTCTTCTATGCGATGCAATTAAGGGCCTGTCCATATCACCACGGCACGACGTCGTCACCGGTACGGTGCATCGGACGGCGTCATAAGCCGGCGATCGGTTTTTTAAATTTTCAAAAGAATCAAATGTGTCAAATGTGATATTCCTTGAACAAATAACGCTGTATTTGTTAGGGTACCAATTTTGTCTGTTATCAGCATTTATCCATTTTTCTTTTATTTCTGGGCTCTTCGAAAAACTAAGATGTTAGAATAATTAATTAATTTTAAAATATCTTTAATTAATATTGTTAACCGAATCATGAATAGTAGTTATCGATATCAACTTTATTTCCGATTTGTCTCAGCGCTACTGTGACAGAAAAAAACAAAAAGAGACGGAACTATTGACAATCGTCTCGCGCGAGAAAGAGAGACAAACTGTGATGGTGACGTATTTACGTCAAACAACCAATATCACTTGAGCCCTGCAATCACAATAAATATTTATCATAACACAACTAAAATCGTACTTTACCGGTGAAAAGTTATACCGTCCTTGTTATAACTTGATATTTTAGTGGATTTTCCACACCATTTACCAGAGCAGAAAGGCATTTTCGTAAAAAAATTAAGAATGTAGCGTATTGACATGTGCGCACAGATCTGACACTTGGTCGGAACTAAATGAGTAAACTCTGTCGCGGTTTGATATACGCGCTAAATGCCTTATGTTTGGCGAGCGTTTGTACGCTGTATTAGCAGTCAAGTGGATCTATCGTCTTTGCTCTGTCTATTAAAGTAGGTACATACTTATGTTTTGCTAATAACGTGATGGTTAATTAAAATTCATAATCTAAAATAAAGTTTTATTAGAAACACTCATCCATAAGTCACACATAATTATGCATATATGCATATGCTTTTAAATCAAACAATGATGGCGAAAAGGTGCAGTAGAGCTAAGTAAATTTTATTTTAATGTGTAAAAGATTTTTTGATTAAGCATACTATGTTTTCTTAAGTCTCATCATCTTAGAGTTTCTTTAACAAATTACTTACTTTTGTTTTTACTTTTCTTTGGTTACTGGCATCCGAACAGTATATTGATACCGTATATACCTATACAGTTACCTTAAGGTAGAGCTATTATAAGACCTTGCAATATGGCAGTTAATCCCTAGGTACTATTCTTATTTTAATCGACCTACATTTTTCATTAGAGATAGTACCTAGGTATACTTAATCTAACGTGCTGGCATGCCCGATAGCACAGTATTATTATGCACCTTAATATGACTGTGCCGATAGTGTCTATAATCAACTGCATTCCTTAAAAACATATTAATTATCATTTCCGCGGAAAGACTTTTTCCTAACGACCATCCGTTTTGCAAACTACCTATGTGTTCTGCCCATTGCCACTTCAGTAGGTAAAGCAATTCTGTTTCCGTCTGGATTTCCTCGTTCTAAGCGCAACTACCACAACTACAATTTTCATATATATTTTTATTATTACCTACATAATGAACATTATTATATAACATTAACAGTAGTAGATCCACGCTGGTTTCAGCATGAATGGGCCGCATCAACCTAGGAAATACTACCCTCTCATTGAAGATCGACGTAAGAGTAACGAAACGCAGTAGTACCCGTACTATTGCGTTTCGTTCGGTGAGCGAGAGCGCCGGAGGCCCAATTTTCCCCCTTTCCTTTTCCTCTCGTCCCTCTACCCCTGCACCTACACCACTTCCTACACGGTAGGCAGCGGCTTCGCAGAGTCCCTAGCATTGCGGGAGAGACTCTGAGTCGTCCATAGCGTCTGTTACCACTTACCATCATGTGGCCTGTTTGTTCTCCTGCCAGTCGGGAATAAAAAAAAATTAAACATAGGTATGCACAAATTTTATAATAATTATAATAATACTGTTTCCTGTTCCACTGCAGGGCAAAGGCCTCTTCTCATATAGAGAAGGCATAAGCGTTAATCACCACGCTTGCTCAAGGCGGATTAGCAATTTCAGACTTTTGAGGTATAGGTACCTAACTATGATAGTGCTCTAGAAAATTGGTAATTGCGAACTCCTTATCGCTATATTTAAAGTTTAAATAAGTTTATTTTAGATATAAAATTTAATTCAACTATACTACTTAGTTAGAATAAGTGGCAACACTAAAATATCTTTCAAATTCAACATATTTGAATTCGGCCTTCATGTTACTGCTTATTTACACAAACGGTAATTTTGTTTACATTTTCTGTGCAATGATATACAACACACTATTAATAGGTACCGCCGCTTGCGCATTGCCAAGAGCTATTTTCTGGGTAATAATAAAACATACGGTTTCATTTGGCCGTCTGTCGGTAGGTGTAAAATATGTTTCTAAGAAGTTATTTGAAAGGTAGGTAAAAGTTACAGGTGTAAAATAGTGGTTCGAAAAGCTTCGCTCGAAAATTACATGATTAGAACCATGTCTGCGCATTATGTACATAAAATAGATAAAAGTAATCCCGATACCTATTTATTTTACTTTTCTTAGATTATTTACATACCAATCTTTTTAAACAATGGACAGCCTTATCAGTAAAAGCATAGCTTACAGTGGCGTGTATTCGCTTTTGCACACCAAATTCAATTTTATATTTGTAGGTAAACTCCGTATAAGCTTTAGACGAAATTTTAAGGTGGTTTATAGAGTAGTTTTGAAGAAATAGGCAGTATATTATTGTATGCCATGCACGTTTATTTACAGCTTAGAATATGAGGCACCTATTTTGTAATTTTTCTGAAATTAACTGTCTGTCTAACATAAAGCGTCAGCTTTATTTTTTAAATTGTCTTACATTCAGAAAGAAGATGCGTCACATCATGAAGATTTAAGAAGATTAAAATTAAGAAGCAATAGTAGAAAGAAGCCAAAGTTCTCTATAAATTTGTCTTTTTCCGCTTTGCTGCTGATTATATTGAGCTGTCAACAGCAAAGCGAAAAGGTCTCCTTTATGAGAACTTCCTCCGAGACTTCAAGATTGCAACGAAGAATGATTAAGTCGTAGACGGAAAAACGAAGCATGAAAACTATTTGTTTTAGTTTTGTGTCTAATATTTAATCTGTGTCAATTTATCCTAATATAACTGTAAGACTCAGGGTGTCTCTTAGTATTAGTTTAAGTATCTAGTAAATAATTCATAACTAACTTTTGTAACTAGGTATCATAATTATCGTCACTATCCTTAGCCAAAATACTTTCACTGCCTGGATATTAGGTCTCCAGCAAACATGTCCACTTGGACAGGTTCTTAGCCAATTGATATTAATACCTTTTTTGCGACATAATAATAATAACTTTTCTCTGATATAATAACATACAATATTTATATAATATACTCTTAAACTTTTTAGAAGAAATGATCTATGCATTAGTGAAAACCGTTTAGGCCATAATGTCCACTTCCTTGATTGATATATAATAATAATAATAATAATACCACACCAACCACAACGCCATCTAGACCCAAAGTAAGCATATATTAATAGCTTGTGATAGGGGTTCTAGAACGCGGATAAACATACTTATATAATTTTTTTTTGTTAATACATACATATTATACATTGAAACACCCAGACCAATGCAAATAGACATGTTCATGCACACAAATATTTGCACTGAGCGCGGATATCGAACCCGCGACCTCTGCGTGGCAGTCCATGCACAGCACCACCGAACCACAGAGGTTGTATACAAAAAACCTTTAGGTTTATGATATATAAATGAGTTCCTATAATAACCACTTCCCAAAACGACCATTCCTAAAACGACCACTTCCCAAAATTACTATTTACAAAACGACTACTTTCTAAATCGCCCACTTTCCAAAACGACCACTTCCCATAATGACTACTTTCTTAGATTGACTACTTCCCTAATCGTCCACTTCCCTATATGTCAAGAAAAAAATACGACAATATGACATTATGATCCTAAACGGTGAAAACCATATCAAATACCGTTGCGTGGTTTAGAAATAGAAAATGGCGACTTTGTTCTCTACAACTCGGTTACCTAATAATACAATTAAGTTGAGTAAATAAGTTGCCTCTCTTGTTTCAGCACGGCTTATTTCTGTATCCAAAACATAGGTATATTCTATAGTTTATTAGGTCAACTATTGGTTTCCACAACATCCTGCCGCTCAAACAACGCTTTGAAGAGTCTTTATAAATTCTAAACACTTGTGCGGGACATGTTTGTTATTGCATGCAAGT
The DNA here is from genome assembly GCA_963082885.1 of Parascotia fuliginaria. Classification (NCBI taxonomy): domain Eukaryota; kingdom Metazoa; phylum Arthropoda; class Insecta; order Lepidoptera; family Erebidae; genus Parascotia; species Parascotia fuliginaria. The sequence continues at coordinate 3,998,616 of OY720182.1, read as the reverse complement.
GCCTGTTTAATATCCAGAAACGAAAGCTTTTGAAACTGACCAATGACTGGGTCGGTAGCTACGATTAGAGGTATCTTGAGAACTTACTATCAGTGGCGATTGGTTCAATTTGTACCTACACTTTGTAGCGTCGTCTATCGGGCCAATAGCGACCAACAAAAAAACAACAATGAGGGATGATAACGTAACAGAACTTGAACGACGAATTTTTGAAACTCAATATGATATGAATAGGTATCTTTAATAGCAAATTCCAACGATCAACTATGTTGTTGTTGTTGTTGGGCAATAGCTCACTAAGCACCCTCCCTTTTTGAAGGTACCTATGGTATACCTAACTACTTTCAATCCTCTCTTTTTGTCTGATCCACTACCTTTTCTCCGATACCACATTTCGAAAACTAAGTACCTATCTACTTCTATACTATTTCTATCATATTTTTCTCAGCGTCCATGTTTCACACCCATATGGGGCAATGTTCCATTCATAGCTTTTGATATATCGTTTTCGGATGTTTGGGTTTATAGTAAAATAATTTTTAAAGGTGATTCTATAATTAGCTTCTCTATTTATTAGTGATATTGCTGTATTTAATAACTAAATTATAAGAAACTTTCTACTCGTAGCTCGATGGGTGCTCGTTTGGGCACAATTTAATAATTATTACATAACTTTGTTGAGTGCTCTAGACTATAGTTTCTATTTGACTTTCATGGAGACCAGGTAAAACAAAGAACTGTTTACAGGTTGGCAAAACTGCTTTCCTAGAGACAGCACAAACTATCGGCAGAAATTTCTTTTTTAGTTTTATTTCTCTAGCTTCAGTGAACATTCAAAAAGCACAATTCTCAGAAGTGTTGGCCACAAATTTCTTGCCAAATCTGTTAGAGTTTTCTATAACCTGTATACAAGCGAGATAACTATCGCACTAGAAAACACAGCTCCTGTTCGAAGGGACTTCAGTAGATAAGACCATCAGAAAACGGAGCAATTAACGGACACAGTAGGTACATGCAAACTCAGACTAGATGTTATTTACCTAGTCATTGTTTGTTGTGGAATTGGAACACTATATACCTACCTACCTACACGGTTTAGTCTCAGTGGTTAAACTTACTAGTCAAACTGATAAAACTACGCAGAACTATCATTCACATTTCTGTCGGAAAATAAGGTTACATAAAAATATTAGTTTAATGCATAAACGCAATAAAAATGAACATTTATATCATGTTATGACTGCTACATTTTGTTATGGCTGCTGATATGTTAAATTTGTGTAACTGAGTACGATTAAATTAATTTATACTCATATCAAACAAAGATAACTAGATCAATGAGATCCAGCTGCTAGTGCTCAGTTTTTGGAAATGAGTATATGTAGCTAATTGGAGAACTTGCAGCCCAAATATCTAGTGCTGACTTATTAAGAATGCGCATGTTAAGCAGATTTAATAATAAAGGATGCTGTATGAAAGTAATTATTAAATTATCAATTCGCTCTTAATATGTGGGTCCCTATTAGTTAGGTATAAAAATATTTGAGAGGCCGCTTCAGGCAGTCTGATCTAACTTCGAAGTCATAAATTAGTTCAGATTTACTAAACAAAATATTTATGCTACATTCAAGGCTGAATAGTGATTTGTAGACATTAGTCTAGCTAGTCTGACCGACTTTTAATAAAAAGATATATCAATCCATCACTCATAAATATCAGTTCAGGAGATATAAGCGGCACATATAAACAAAATTATATAAAGAGAGGGTGATGATACGATGTATATTAATATTAATGCTATTATAAGACATTACTTAGTTCGTCCGCTTTTAGCTGACTTAACCTATCTACCTTCCAGTACGTATGGGATGAAAATTCAAAGGTAAAGTATACCTAAATGTAATTATCCTTGAATTTTCATCCCACACAGCCTTAGTGCCATATTTTAGACTCAATTCTAAAGGACTGATGTAATTAGGTAGGTACTCCCAGTCGCCTTGCACAATAGGTACCTACTAATAGCCTGAAAATGTTTAATCGATTCCTACTTACGCAATACATGACGCTAGGTTTACTATATTTATTACAATTTCTGTATTTTTCTTATGTAATTCTCGAATCCGGTGTCCCATTAGTGTAAAACAAACTAATCGACGTCCATTCTTTACAGAAAGGACCTACACATTTTGATTAATGTTATCGTACAGCACACAGCTCAAGACTCAGAAAATCGACCACTTGTCTTAAATTAGCGGGCACATCGTAAATCTAGAGATTTGGGCCACGTTTCGCCATGAGAATACCGCACATATTTGTGAACTGCGTGTTTATTATAATCCAGTATACCTACACTATATACATAGCGCAAGCTCATTATTTGTAAGGTACGTAATTGCTTCATTTCTGTACTGTGTTGCTAAGATATTAGTCAAAATGTTCCAGAAATCTTGGTTTAAAGCTTTATGCAAGACGTTAAAGTACCTACTACCTATTAATAGTTCGAGTTAGGAGTAGGCAAAAAGGCAAATCAAATTCACAGTCCTTATAACTTTTAACTAAAGTCTTTATCGTTTGTCAGTAGGTAATTTAAGAAGTGGTAACTCATAGTTATCAAGGCATAAATTAAAGAGTTGGGTGCCGCAAGGTGGTCGACGACGAGGATGACCGAAGCAGTGATCGTGGGACGATTTGGACGCCTTTATAACAACTGGCCCAAGCTGGAAATTGAAGGGATGGTATTTGCCCAGCAGGTTGATGCACTAACAGTGTCACATTAATGGATATACTACTTATTTTATTTGAATCCTTAAACTCGTGAATAAAGTTCAATAAAGATTACGACTTCAAGACATTACACTGCCTTACAAAAACAGCCATTTAAGGAGACATTACTAGTAGGTAAGTAGTATGGTCACCTAACTGTAGGTACCACGGGAAAGAAGCTGTTTTTGCACATTTTTCGCACGCGGTTTGGCTTTTGTTTTTGGTCAAAAATGTGGTCTACCACACTGTGTGGGTCACGATTGCTAATCCGTTATCATCCCACTGCAGGGAAAGACCTCTTCCCATATTAAGAAGGCAAACAGAGACAACAGGATAAAAGCGCATTAGACTGTTTTGTTTTAGTCAATTCTATAACTTAACATTTTTGTCTGGTAGAGCAAGAGGTACTTATAAATCAAACCGGAATTATGGTTAATTTCGGTTTGGTGGGAAAAACGATGTCATTCCTATGAGGTTAATATCGATTATATTAGATGTTCACATCGTAATCCTAGCAGTTACAGATATTGAGATATCAGCGCGCAAAGTAACGTTTCGAGCGCGCGGCCACGTACTTTTAGTTTTGACTGATTCCGTCTGTTTAACTAAACTTTAGTAGTTTAATGGCTTTTGTCAGTTTTGATAACTTAAGACCTTTCTTCTTGTAATAGTTTTACTGTTTGAGGTCTTAAGTTTTAAAGAAATAATCAACAATAAAGAATCAATAAGTCACGATTGCGCAGCCATAACTTTCAAGGTTAATATTTCGTAAAATATTTATTTAGAGCTTCGAATTCTTTTTTTTTTTGACAAATTCAGTCTTTAATTGGCAAAAAGAATTATATTTGCAACTCAAGCAGTTGCTGAAATATCCATGGCCGCGCAATCGTTTACGTTACGTTTGTGCGGCCAACTTGAAATCCTTGTAACTTTTTTTGTTTGTACCTACCCCTCGTTTTTGACAAATTTTGTAAATTTTTTGGGCGAAGTATTTTTCTGTTTGGATAACATGGCGAGGCAATTGTAACTACCACCTTACGGTTGAGCTTCATTTCAATGTCACATCTCTTACACTCCGTTAGAAAAGTCAACTGTTCAATGACTAAGAAACGACTGTTTTGTTAGTTCTGCATATTTTAGACATCAGGTGTTATTTATCAACGTTTAGCCAAAACAAATCGTAAGAACTTCTTCATCATATTTTAAAACATCTTTCTTAAAAATGTTTATTTATAGTCAAAGTCGAAACCGAAAGAATTTTAAATGCACGTTCTGCCAAATTACATTATGTATTTTTTGTGCAGTTTTAAAACAAAAATTATCTTGTCTGGTGTGTTGCTATGCCAGTCGACTAAGAATAGAGGCATATAAAAGGAACTAGCTGCCCGTGGCGCGGTTTTTCCGCGTCTTTCCTTACTGCTCTGCTCCCGTCGCCAATAGCGTGATGGTACATAGCCTATAACCTTCCTTAAGGACTGGGCTATCATACCCAAAAAAATACGCAAATCCGACTGATAGTTCCATAGATAAGCGCGTTAAAGCAAACAAACAAACTTTTCCGCTTTATAATAGCATAGTATATATAGATAGACAAGACGCGAAAGTTTACGTAGTTCGTGCTTTTACATTTAGTTTAACTAGTTGTTCTACAAAATTGCAAGGAAAATTTAAGCTGGAAGCAATATTTAAAATAAGTACACAAGAATTACATTAAATGCGTTTATTAATTTTATACACAAGTTTTGGAAATACACTCATCATCCACACATACAAATAACAGGCAAACATTCTAAGACTTCAATAGAGCCATCCCTCTCACTCTTTAAAAAAAACATATAGGTATCGGTATAGGTATCTTTTATCTCTTTCTGACATCAGTGTTCGTCCAAAGCAGCATACACCCTCCTTAGCTTTTCCCTCTTATTTTTGTTCTTGTGTTTCTTCTCTTGCTTCCATGGTTTATCGAGAAAATGGACGCCCGCGGCCAGCGCTTGCTCAGAAGTAACTCTGCAACAAAATTTACACTATGTAACGCTGAATTTATAACAAATGCAGCGCATGATTTATTTTAAACTAGCTGCGCCCCATTGCTTCGCCCGCGCGTATAATATGTTTTGGATTCTTTTCGGAACCTAATCGATTTCCGGGATAAAAAGTAGCGTATGCTATGTCCGTTTCCGCACCAAATCTATCTACATAGGTACCAATATTTATTGAAATCGGTTCAGCCGCACACACACACACAAATAGACACACACACACACACACACACACACACGCACACGCACACGCACGCACGCACGCACGCACACACACACACACACACACACACACACGCACGCACGCACACACACACAAACAAACACGCACACGCACACACACACACAAACACGCACACGCACACACGCATACGCACACGCACACGCACACGCATGCGCACGCGCACACGCACAAGCACACGCACAAGCACAAGCACAAGCACACGCATACGCACACGCACACGCACACGCATACGCACAAGCATACGCACAAGCACACGCACAAGCACACGCACACGCACACGCACACGCACACGCACACACACACACACACACACACACACACACACACACACACCACACACACACACACACACACACACACACACACACACACACACATACACACACACACACACACACACACACACACACACACACACACACACATACACACAAACTTTGGGATAAAACTGTTATAGTGCCAACTTAAAACATCATTATTTTAAATCAAACCCACACATTCTATGATATAAATGTAAACTGCTACAGTTGCAAAGAAATATGAAAGGAAATATGATTAAATGATATAAAGTGATTGCAATATTACACGAGCGACTTCCATAAATAATGTCTAGTTAATTAAGTCGTCTGGTTTCAAAGTATTCATACTTTTTGCTTGTGTGCGCGACTGTACATCGTAATTATGGTGCCCATAATATTAATTGCTGGTTTATAGTTTAATAAAGTAATTTTGATCAAAACTATTTTTGCAATTAGTGAAAACTAATTTTAGGAGATGGACTGATATCAGTTTTATCGACATTCCTTCGACATTAGTCAGTTCGCATATTTTATTCAAGAATGACCATTATTTATTATTGTTTGTAGTTAAAGAAGTTAAATGAAGGATATATCGACGAATTCAAAAATGTCTACCTGTCTACAGTGACAGACCAGCCAATAGCCCACCTGATGGTAAGTGGGAACTGTCGCTCATGAATTTTTGCAATGCATTCTACGCAGCCGCTGCCTACCGTGATATTAATGCTCTTTGAACCTCGTTTGAAAATGTGATATTTGTCTTTTTTGTATAATAGTACCTACTATTAGTTTTATTGCCAACTGACAGGTAGACAATGTTCGTTCTAAATCATTATGATAAAATCTAAATTTTGTTCAGATTGAGGTAAAGAGAAGTTTCCTTATACTTAATAAAAAAGAGCAATATGATATAAATAGTAGTACTAGCCTATAAAAGATTTCAGTCAAACAATACTATTAAGGGAAATGCTGTAGTGGCAACAGAAGATATCAGGCTATAAGGATGGTTTTACCACTTCTGAAGTCCAGCAACCATTAACATTTAGCATCAGATCTCTTTTCTTTCTAGACATATCTTCATTACTGAAGGTCGTGTCCGCATTGATAGGTTTCTGGCAGTTTTATAATGGTTGTCCGCCAATTTTATGTCTCCGACTGTATGTAGAGCGGTGGTGACTGGTAGACTAGTTAGTGACTTTATTTGGTCACACCAATAGCAGAGGAGAGTAAAGGAGAAACTGATGCACGTCTTCATACTTAATTTTTATACATATATAACCTAACGATCATAGTTAGTTTAAACTATAATTACATGTTACTAGAGCAAAGAGGTTAGTGCTCATTTTATTTTTTTTATTTTTCGCTTTTGTATGTCGCCCCTAGGCAGTAAATAAATACATTTTCTTTCTATATTTAAAACAATCTTGCTCTAGTGTTCAGTACCTTTCAAATAGTACTTTACGAGAAGCCTTATTAAAGACATGATTCTCACATTCTCACGACACTTTAATAAGTGATTAAAAAAGGTTGGATAGTGCTCGCTCTTTTTAACATCGAACATGCCGAAATAGTGTGTTCTAGTCATGCTTTATAAATCTGGACAAATTCACATTTGGTTTTATCACCAGAGATCGTGGTCAAATACAAAACTTTTTGGACTTTGTTGGACGTGTGCGGTTAGATTAGCCAGATCACTATTTACAATGTCCTGGCAATATGAATGATGAGGAGACAAATAGGTTCGTGTAATATATTGCATCATTTATTACATTTGTTTTTTGTTTTCACGAAATACGACTCATTGAGGAACAACAGTGACACCTTTATAAATATACAACTAACGAACACAAACTACTTACACAATCGAAAATTATTTTCTTTTTTAAAGACAGCTTCCGCACGAGATAGCAAGCTACCGTGTCACGGGGTAAATTAAACTGAGACAAATTACATTTTAGACTCTTAAACTAATTTTATAGATTAAACTATGATTTTTCCCGCGTGTAAATCGAACGTACAATCTCTCACACAACAGTAATACACACTCCCACTAAATCAATGACACTGAACGACAAATATTTGTTGATCATGTTCATGGTAATCGTGTACACAATAACACAAATTATTCAAAAAATACTTAACCAATTTTTTGTGTCAAAACACTAATAACACACATAGTGTATGCAAAGGTATTGGTTACGAGCCTAGACCAATTTTCGCAACCGTTAACCGAACTCATAAAGATGCTATACTTTATGAATTACCACTTGGCTTGCATCCAGGGTGTATTTGCAAAGTTTATTTAGGTTTACCTTCTTGCTCTAATTGATTATAACGATAACTTTCATTTTTAAAACGTATTTTTTTAACGCACCTTATCGTTGGAGGTCAGATACAAAAATATATAGGTTACCATGCGAAAAATATTATATTTAGCTGTCTTTTTATTACACTCACGATTCAGACCTAGATAACAGTGAAGTAAATTTAGAAAGAAAGAAACATAATCAACCAACACAAATACTATCAATAAAAGTTATATATTGTAGATAGAGGTGTTTTGAAATACACCTCATTTGCCATTGAGGAAACAGCTGTTGCTAAGATGGAGTCTTTAAATTATATTACGTGATATTTCTAAAATTTTCTTAAATACTTAGATACATATTATTATGCATATAACAAGTTAAGAGGGTTTACACGCCATGAGCGGCAACGTCGCAATTTAGTATCATATTTCGTGGTTTCCATCATTTAATAGGGACTTTAATGTAAATATATGTTCTGTTAAAATGCTAGAATTAGGTGAAAGCTGTATAAAAAGTAATTAACATAGACAAGAACATAGACAAGTCAAAAAGAGACAGACACCCATTTGACATTTGACATTTTTATTTCGTAAATTTCGGATTTGGAACCTACACTTTACAGATAATCAATATTATTACACCACAGACACACCAAACAATTTATTCTCCTACTTGTTGGCACCTTCTTAGAATAAAACTGTTTCTCTTTTCTGGTTGTATGTTATCTTATAGCTATTGTCACTCTGTAACTTGTTTGTATTTATTGTTATTGTTTATTGTAATGCATATTTATTGTTTTTATTTGTTTATTTTAATAGTTTATTTTGATATATGTGACGTCACCCTTTTAGGTGCACAGCATAAAGTTGAGATGGCACCATTTCAGGCTGGCACACTAAAACACCTACATTAAGCTTATTTTTATGTCAATTTGTAAACCTTGTGCCTGTCTTGAATAAATGTTTTTTCTTTCTTTCTTCTTCTTTCTTAACCAGAATGCTTACAGTTATTTACTATGAAAACAACGTAACTTAAGTTTTAAATGTATTACGATTTGCATATAAATAGAACTGTAAACGCAATGACTTCTTACTTTTTATACAGCTTTCACCTAATTCTAGCATAGACAGAACATATTTTCACGAAATATGATACTAAATAGCAACGTTGCCACTCATGACGCGTAAACGCTCTTAATGTCAAAATATGTAAAAATAAAAGCTTACCCTAAGATAGGTTTTCCTTTCACGTGTGCAGTGCTTTTCTTCATAGCGAAGAAAGTGTTGTCAATCTCAGATGATTTATTTTGCCAACCCTATAGGTAAAGAAAATATTTATAAAAAAATATATACGGTTCAATTGAGAAACCTCTTCCTTTTTTTAAGTCGGTTAAAAATGAAATTTAATAGTCGACCCAGTCATGAACTGGATTAGTGTATAGTAGACCATAAAATTGTTTTACCACCTTTGGAGTAAATGTCGTTTGCATATCACAAAACCATAATGACTATTTTTGTTTGCAAGTTACCTCAGTACTGTTAGGATAATTTTCGCCACCAGTTGGCGCCACTTTCACTTTCACATTGGGTCAATCAGGGTTTACCTTTCTAAAATCGCTTGACAGCTAGACCTGGGGCCTAAGTTCTCTCTATCTTTATAGTAATCTCATATTGGTTACTTACAACCAATAATAGTGACAGAATGGTCGATCATGATCTCTTATTGGTTTATTCTGACAAGTTTCAACAAATAAGAGATCAATGATCGAGGATTCTGACACTATTGTGATAGCAGACTTAGGCCCCAGACCCGTCGGTGCTGCCACCTCGTTGGCGCCTTTTTAGAAAACCCTTTCAGCTATTTTCTTCTGTCTTTAAGCACTTGGATTATCCATTTTGTAAATAAAACATTAAAATTTTGAACACTGAAAAATATTTGTTTTGATAGTGTTGTCAAAGTGGCGCCAACTGATGGCAAAAAATTTTCTAAACACCCTTATTGCAACAGATTTTAAAATTGAGATATATTCTGTTTTATATCACTTTTACAAAGGGTTGAACTGCATCTGGCAGCATGAACCCGCACTTTCTATCGTTTTATCGCTCTAGTAAATAACAAGTCTAAGTGATAGAAAAGGATAGAAACAGGAAAATGCGGTTGTATTCAATACTTACTTCAACAGCCCTGGTTTCTCTCGGCGTAGGTTTTCTCTTCTCATTTCTAGTTTCCTTTAACATATCGTCTATAGGCTGTGGTCCGACAGATGGCGGTAGTTGTGCCCAACGTAATTTACCGCTCGCAGCTTCCTTTAGAAGTATACGCGCTGAACGAGATTGATCGGGCTGGCCGGCCGCCGTCATGAAGCCGCGGTTGACTAGGAATATACATGGACTTTATTAAATAAATATATATTTAGCTTTACGCCTTTTATCCGGAGGAGTAGGCAGAGGTGTTTAACCACTCACGTTTCGCCATTTTTATTTTGAGTCCCATGTAACAGGAGACCAGCCTCTTACATGTTATTAAATAAATGTATTGACTTCAATACGTCTATTACTGGTTAGAGATAATATTTGAGAAAAATTATAATAATGTTTTGTGTTTTTTTTTTGGTTTCAGATAAAAAATGTCTACTGCTATAAAAACTTTTCATTATATTTGAAACGTTAGACCATAATTACTACACTATGATTTGCGATTGCAGTGGTGGCAGTATTATCACAGAACGCAGTTGCCCGTCGTGAGTTGTAAGATTTTTCTGCCGTCTTCCACGCTGGTTTCAGCATGAATGAGACGGATCATCCGGGGAAGTACTACCCTCTCATAGAAGATCGACGTAAGAGTAGTAGTATCTGTACTACTGCGTTTCGTTCGGTGAGTGAGAGCGCCGGCGACCCAATTTCCCCCTTTCCTCTTCCCTCACCTCCCTCTTTCCCTTCTCCTAACCCCATTCCCAGCCGTCATAGTGGAGGCCACTATACCAGCAGTTTAAGACGATGGCTTTTGGTATAGTGGCTGCCACTTCTGGATTCCACTGACTGCTTACCATCAGGCAGGGTGGAGTCACTTTGGTAGGCTAATATATAAATAAAATAAAAAAAACATATATTATAATTCGCTAGTGCACTTCTCGATGCCCTTTTTCATCATAATCACCCCCAATTTTCGCCATCTTGGCCGATCGATCGCCGCCCTCATCCATTAGTTGCCCGCCACACGTAGGTACGCTAATTACGTTGTTTACTGTTTTATAATATTTTCTTAGTCCCTCGACACACAAGGGGCAGAAATGTGATGATTCAAAAAACCACACGGACAAAATAATTATGTATTATACTCACAGGCATGTGCAGTAAGTATCTGTTTATAATCTGGTTCTTTGGAGCCGTCGTTTGGTAGCAATAGCCCATACTTGTCTACAAACGTGTGCTTGCTTACAAGCTGGCATAAGCGAGCCATAGCTGCGTCGTGTGCACGCATCTACGCAAAATATAAAATAATAAAATGTAAAAGTAAATTAAATTTGTTTTATTTTTTCAGTTTTAAGATGAAGTCTTTTTAGACCTAAAGTAAGCATAATTATGTTATAGCTTAAGTGATATAGGTTTTAAATACGCACAAAAAAGTATTTAAATATGTATATTTACCATTGTACAATTTTGTGTATAAAGTTATAAATAAATAAATAAATAAATATATGCGTATATTTAGTTAATTATGCTTTATCTACATGTCACTCCGTCTGTTTGTCTGATACGCTTTCACGCCTAAATCACTGATCACTGAACCGATTTTCATTAATTTGTTATAAATAGAGATAAAATAGACATTGGGGAACAACATATGTTATCTTTTATCGCAAAAAAATGGCTGGAAGGGGTTTAAATAAGGATTGGCGATAACCGACATTAAAGCAAGAGGAGCTGCGGGCAACAGCTAGTTGTTACTATAACGCACTTTTATTCATTCAAATCAGGGGCAGATCGCAGTATAATGTAAATTCTACCAAAAACTACCACTCACCTGATCAATTGGCAATACAGCTGTCAACAACAAGTCGGGTGCTACGGCGTACGCTGGCAACACTAGGCCGGGGCAATCCAGCAGTTCGATTTGTTCATCCAATATTAATGATTGGATATGGCGAGTGTGACCAGGCATTGAGCTTACACTGACCTAGAAAATAAATTAGAGAAAGCTTTTATTCAGAAGAAAATTAAGACAGTGTCATAGCTTTGATTTCAGTAAGAAAAATTACCACCTTAAGTAAATTTTCCAGTTTAAATGGATTATTCCTAATCTGACTCGAAACCTAACCCGGTTGCGGGTTAGGTTAAGAACGAGCAAAAAAATATATTTATTCCTAATGCAACCCTCTTCCTATCCTGTGTTCAAAACTTCTATATACATAGGTTTACACAAATACAGAAAAAAATAGACAATACAAGCAAAAAAGTGTATGTCAGTAAGGTTCAAAATCGCATGCACTCATTTTTTAAACAAAGTCGTTAAAATTATATTTTACGACTCTTTCTTTTCCCGATATTTTTTTGTTTTTTTAAGACAGATTAACGTGATCACGGGCTCTTAAAGGGCAAATCCTTTCTTTATATCAACTCAAGTGGGTTACGTTAGGAATGATGAGTCGGGTAGGAAGAGGGTTACTCACGCTAGGAATAGAACCCGTAGCCGGGTTAGGTTTTCGGGCCAGGATAGGAATAATCCCCTATGATAATACTCAGTCTGTTCTTGTTATTTCTAAGTATTTTCGTGAATCTTCAGATTACATCTGGAAGTTGTTTGGAAACGTGGAATATTGAATTTTTTTTTGCGACGAACTATTAAACAAACATTTGCTTACCTTCTTTGTCTGCATCAAAACGTTGACAGTACTAGATTTCCCCACATTTGGATACCCAATCATACCAATGCTGAGTCGCGGCGGATTTTTCAACTTATCAACCTTAATCTGCTTCAATACTTCTAACAATCTTTCTCTATCAAATACTTCATGAGAATTTTGTACTTTATTCGCATTTTCTTCTAATTCTTGTGTCGGTTCGTCAGCTGTTCCATTTTCAAGATTTGTATAATCTTCTATAGGGTTCCCAAGTCTTAAACATTCAATAACTTTATCTAATGTATCTTGTATCTGGTTTATTTTATCCGCCGTATTACAAACAGCCTGATTGACTTCTCCCAATTGTCGTTTGAACAATTCTATATCTTCTTCTGTACTAGTTAAGGCTTCTTTTTCATCGACATTACTATCTGTTTCATCGTCACTGTCAGAGTTTGCTGATTCAGTTTCTGAATCATTTTCTTCATTAATTGGTTCATTGCTAGCTTCTGATAGTTTTCTTTCATTCGTAGCTTTTGCGGCCGAGAAGAAAATTATAGAAACATTCTGTAAAGAAAATGTATTGGTAAAATACTAGACTTCAAAATATTTGTAAAATTGATTTAAATAATAAATTATCTATTTATTTGCAATGATGAATTAACCAATAAGAAGTAGAATAGAACGAAAATTATTGTATAAAACGTGTAAAATAAGAAGTTTAAAATTAACATACATTTGCTTACAAACTGCTTGATGGAATAAAATTGTTTCAATTACATTAAAATGAAATAAATATTGCAATGTAACACAGGTCGATAAAAAACTACACGATTTAGCTTCTGAGTTTCACTGACTGCTTACCATCAGACACAGAAAACTCACTTTGATGGCTTAAAGCTATAATCAATATTAGCCGAAAGACTGCTGCTGGACATGCGCCCTCAAGTTCACCACTAGGGATTGCAATCCCGCGGGATTTCTAATTCCCGCGCGGGTTCACGCGGGATTCCGCATCTTGGAAATTTTGTTACAAAATCAAATTGAAACTACAGATTTTTTTGTGTAAAATCAACTTTTATTAAACAATAATCAGACCAAATCGACCAATCGGGAATCAGACCGATTTTCCGGATAAAAGTATTCGCCATCTTGGCCGGTCGTGATTTAGCTCATATTTATCTAAATTACTGCGGTTCTTTCCCAAGACCATCTACTAGGTGGTCTCAGGAGGTGGGCCGTAGAAAAGAACCGAATTATCGTAAGTATTATGAAAGCCTGAAGTTACCTCTTTAGTAAAATACTCCGCCCAACATTTTCTTTCGTATTCGTTGGTCAAATCTGCTTTATTCAATAGAAGAATACATTTGCAATTTTGTTCTGCGGCATATTGTTCTAAGTCAGCGCATCTATGAAAAACATATTACATCATCAGATAGAAATAAAGAATACTTTTTGTAATGATATTCAATTCTTGCTTTGGTTGGTTGTACTCCTGACACCTGGGAGCGCCGGTAGTCCAAAAACCGTTTCGGTTCTTCCCTATCCCTTTTCCTTTCTCATCCCCTTCTCCCTTTTTGCATTTTTCTGCACATAATACAAAATGTCCGTGCGTCGTTCAACATGCGAGATCGAGTGTGCAAACTGCGGAAGGGTCGGTGGACTGCACTACTTGCTTCAGCGTGCCATTGCATACAATGCATGCAAAATATTGTAATTTGATGATAAACAAATTAATATACTGGCATATAGACAATTAGTTAACTTCTTTAAACACACTGGGAACCATTAACTTCCTTTAAAAGCACTGGCAGGTATTGTTTACTTACTAGAACAGTCCCTACCTACAAAGTATTCCGTATTTAGTTTTAATTTGTGGTACTTTTCTTAAAAAGGCAGTAGTCTTTTTAGGCAGCTAGCTCAGTAACTTGTTTTGGAAATGTTTATGCAGTTAGTATACCTGCCATGTAAGTATAATAAAAACTGAACATACCTAAACAACAAAGGGTTTCTAGCATCTAAAAGTATGAGCACCACATCAGACTTTTCTAATGTTCTCCACAGCTGTTTCCATAGCTCAATATTACGTTCGTAAGGAGTGACTGCGGCACCAAGCTTAGCTTGTAACTCGTTCAAATGACGACGCCAATCCAGAAACGATTCTCTCTCGCGAGTCATTTGATCCTCTGCTGGTATACCTGGATGCCATAGTGGTCTGAAAAGAGAATTTCATAATTAGGTTGGAATCTATACCTATATTATTATTTAAAGCAGAAGAGGTTTGTTTGTTTGAACGCGCTGATCTCTGCAACTACCAGTCGAATTTATAAGAATTTATAAGGTTATAGGCTATGTAACATCACGCTACTAGCGACGGGAGCAGAGCAGCAACCAAAGATATAACTTAATGCAGAGGAAACTGAGTCGTGGCAGGTTAGTATGATGAATAAAGTAGCTGAAACTATGCACTTTTCCTGGCAAACTGATTACTTATTCCTATGAAATGCAGACCAACTATTGCTTCTATATTTAGTCTAACCTATTAGAAGAATAGTCAACAAAGCTAAAACGAGCTAATCTTTGAAACTCACAAAACCTTGCTTGGAAGCCAAATTGGTCACTGCAGTAAAGTGTACTAGTATACAGGTATCTGCTTGCCATTACCTGATATACCCTTAAGCGCTTCTTACAATACCCATGAACAAAGACGGGGTGGTTCCATATTCTAACCATGTCACTCACCTTCTAGGAACTGTTAATGGCTCATCAAAATTAGGTTGTGATGTAGCCGCTTCAACCTCACTAGGTATAAACTTGACATATTTCAAGTTAAGTTTCTCAGCGGTGAACTCTCTTTGTGCTAACTCTGCAGTAGAAAGGAACTCTTGTAGTGATGACTCTGCAGTCACTGACTGAAGGTTGAGGCGACCCCAATCGTAACCATCATTTACTTCTGTAGTATGCAACTAGAAAAAGTTTTTTGATTTTTACTTCATTGAACATCTAACAAGAAAAATTTAGTTATCTTATAGCTTTATTAATATTTATTTATTTATGAATTTCATAACATTGTAACATAGTAATAATGCAAAAACTGTAGAAAAATAAGTAAGGTTATCATGATTTTCTAGTTATGTATTTCTACCAAACAATAAGTCTAAAATAAATTTCATGCTATATAAGATTAGTAAGTAATAAAGTATTCTAGACTGATGGGTTAATTTTATTGTGAATGGTAAGCAAAGAAATAAGGTTTTTAAACATAAAACAAGGTAGTTTACCATAGTATTGTCCTCTACATGTTTTCTATGCCGATTTTTTGAAAATCTGTCCTTTATGAGAGCACGTCCCAAGGATTCTTTGCTTTTCTTTCCCATTGTTGTAATTAAATCTGTGTGTAATATGCGTTAAAAAACAAATTTTAAATGAACTGGCAAAAATAAACGTGCACTGGATACGACTGGATAAAATACGTTTTGTACGTCATGTCAAAATGAAATGACTTCAAGACAGACATGAGAGGCAACCAAAAACACATGTAAAGATACGTTTCATTTCAGTTATTTACTGAAAGTTGAAAGTTGCTGAAAAATAAAAAAATATCTCCATTTAGTCCCTACTACTACTTGTTTAGGTTTTTTTATACGATAATACAAATTAGGAGGTAACACATACGCTGGTAAAGTGTTTCAGATTTAAAATACATTATTAGTAGTATAATAATGGACAATCAATGGCACATAGCAAGTTATAAATTAAAAGTCGAATCCAAAGTTTAAGGGCCAAAGTCGATGAATAATATTAACTATTTTAGCCTGCGTTCTAACAAAATCTGAATCCTCGCAACGATTTTATTGAGAGAGAATGAAATGTAAAATCATTCAAATGTTTGACGTTTGGTTACACGCGCTTACAGTTTTGATAATCGATACATTTTTCAATCGCGATTGACTCAATCTCATCTTGTTTTGAAGGTAACGGAACGTATAAAAATGCGAGGCGAGCAAGCAAGCGATACTTCGATTTTTTGCGAGTGTTAATTTTAAATAATAAATTGTACCTAACGGGTGTATTCAATATCTTGACGAATAATTGATGTAGAAAATGTGTAGTTTGATATATTATGTGTTGTAAAAAGTGTTATTTAAGTTATAATGTCGGATTATTATTTTGAAAATTATCATCGTTGTGAGACACTAGCTGAGTTTAATTTTTACGTTGGTGATGATGATGAAGAGGATGTCGATGATGACGACAATTATATTTATTGTTTCTGCAGCAGAGTCTTCATAAAGTAAGTTTCCTGTGTTAGTAATTATATCGATTTAAAAAAAGTGAACCTATAGAAAATAGATTGTTAGATTTAAGATTTTGCAATGTATAGCATGGATAGTCTAACAAGATCTCTAAGGTTTCTTGCTACTAATATTTATCCCTTAGTCCCTCACATCTAAGATACACCCTTGTGACACCATTATAAGTTATCTTGTAATTGTGAATATTATTGACTTGTTGTTTGCTAACCTTTAAAATAAACATCTTTGCTATAGTGTTAATCTCATTTTTGTAGGTTGAATATAATTTTTTTTTAGCAATTGGAGACAGGTGTGAAGTTAATGTATGTTTGTATCCCTATATAGCTATATATAAGTACTTTATTATCCAATTTCTAAATGCTTTTCCTAAATATTTATTTTTAGCACAGCAGAATACTACTTAAGTAGGTACATAAATAATTTGTTCTGTGATATATGAACATATTAAAATTATATTTTCTTTTTTGTACTAGGGATGGGATTAAAACCTACTTTGTAGACAAGGAGTATGTGAGTGAAAGTGATGTTGAAGTACTAAGAGATTCACAGTCTCAAGATTGGGATGATCACTCTCACGTGCATTTCTCCTTGGACACCTCTTATAAGGTCAAATGTGAGGTAAGTGATCTGAAGTTAATATAAATGTTTTATTTATAAACAATAGGATATGAATATCTAATTAATCAGGCTCTATCCTAACTCTACAAATTATAAAAAAACTATTTTAATGTAGGTAATTAAACTTGTGTATACATTGTATTAACTTTTTAGAGAGATGAAGGTGCCAGCTGTTACTGCAGCGCTTCACACACAGAAAACTGCTGTTCAACAGATGAACATGACCCAGCCCATAACCATGGCACATCTTCTCATGCACTCCAGCCAAGTGACAGTGGGGCAGACCTCACATATCAAGACTACCACTCAGACACTCATGAAAAACCAGAAAAAATGGACCAAGACTTTGATACTACAGAAATAAATGAAAACTATCACTCTGAAGTCACTTGGGAGAAGTTCTGGGCTGTCAATGGAGAAAGACTAATCTGGGCATCATGGATCCAAAAGTACAGTGATTACATCAACCCAGCTTACCTAGATGAGAACAATGATCTCATTATGGATGAAAATAATATACCAAAACAACATTCCTTCGATCAAATTTGTACAAAACAATCAGATTTAAACCAAAAGGTGAATGATGATGAAATACGGGAGAGAAAGTTCTCATATGATTCTAAAGTCAATCCATATAAAAAGACTACTACTACTCAAAATCAACAGGAGAAAATTGATAGAATTAATCAATTAAATAAAGATGAGAATTGGCTGCCTATAGCTAGGCGACGATCATGTTCAGAACAGGAGAGAATTATGAGTCCTAGAACATTGGCAGGTACCGACTCAATGACTAATGTTACCAAACTAACTGTATCGAGCTATGACGTCACTTCTAGTCATGTAACGTCAGACTCGACGCCAACTGATGATTACAGTGTTATTTCTTCATCTTCTGATGACCCATCAAATGATCAAACTCGAATAGCAAACATAGATGATAAATTTGACAGCCTAGACCTTGTTCCATCAGAAGAACTAGATACTGAACAATACTGGCAGTTTTTATGGAAGAAACATTTCGGCGAGCAGTATGAGTTACATTTAGCTAAATATACTGAAGAACATACTCATAAAGAAATACCCGAAATTAATATAGAAGTTGTACCCAATCAGCCAAAGAAGGAAGAGAAAACATTGGAAATTGAGTGTGAAAACAGTGAAGGAAATTCTCAAGAAATGCCAACTGTTATAGAGATTCAAAATCAAGTTGATGAAATTACTTTGGAAGATAAAACAAAACCTGAGAAACCAAGAAAGAGAAATAAAAAAAATAGTAAAAAATATCTAACATCTGTAGGAGTGTTATTACAAACTTTGTTAACAGAAGGAAGTAAAAACGAAGAACCATTTGATGCAGGTGATAGTAATGCCAAAAGTGAAGACAAACCGATGCAAGATAACAATAGGTCAATGGCTTCGTCTAATAGCAATAAATCAACAAATAATAGTAATTTACATTCTTATAGCTATGATGGCGATGATGATCCTCCTGAGGAAAAATCAGTGTCTTTAAAAAGGAGGTGAGTGTTATTTTCTACTACAAAAAATAAAAAGGTGTTATGTAATTTTGTCCAGAATAAGATGAAATAGAACAAGCCTTAAAAATGGTGCTTGAAAATATATTTCTATGCTAACCAAAATTAACCATTTCATAAACTGTATAACATAATTATAAATTGTGGCAATTTTTTTTTTATTATATTATGTTATTTTTGGGATTGTTTTAGTTTAGTATTATTAATATTGTGGTTTTTGATAAATTGAATTTTCATAAATAATTCTGCATAGTTAAGAGTAGAGTGTTATCATCTCATTACACTAAAAAATATGATATATTTTTTAATTGTACTTACAAATTAAATTTACTCTATGGATGGGGATTTTCGCAAAGGTGACATTGACTATGTCAATTAATGAAAGTTATAAATAGTTTTGGTATCATTCATTTATTATTTCATAAATACTACTAATCCCTTGTTCTTTTTTAAAGAAGCCATTGTTTTAACAGCGGTATTTAGGTTGATATATAGTGACTGTATAAGTACTGTACTGAATAAGTATACAAAATGTCTTCACGCAAACGTAAACAGTGAGTAAATAGTTTCATTTCCACTATAACTAAAATGTAATAAAAGACTGTGTGGTTTAATATAACGTTTAGGTGCAGAATGTCCAAGTTGCAAAATGTCCAAGTTGCAAAATGTCCAGGTTGCAAACTACATATATTATACTTGTTGGACATAGACCTATGTTACTATATGTAATTTATTTAATTATATAATTTTTGTCCTGTTAATTAGCGCATTTTTAAGTTATTGCAATTCAAGTTTAGTCTTGAAAATAGTCTGGGGAAATTGGAATAATTTCAGCTGAGAGACATTCTACTAGCGTCCCATTTCTCATTCTCATCCATCGGTAGTATATAATCCTATATATTTCCTATATGGTAAAACGCAGATATGTTTTTAGCCATGAACTGGAGGACGACGAACAAGATAAAATAAAGAATACATTCGAAATGATGGGCTTTTGTGTATATGCTGGCAAAAAGCTGCCTAAAGGAGAGCTCATATATAGGAAACGTAATACAAAACTGCGACCACCGAGGCACAAGCGATACGCAGGCAGGAAGACTTATTTTGATGAGGATGGCAACCCTTATTCTACTGAACAGGTAAATTAATGTACCGTAAAGCTAACTAGAATATTATAGTCCCATTATAGGCAAAGAAGAAGGCAGCATTGTGCACTACAGTGTCTAAAGGCATGACTTAAAACATTAACTTAAGTCCATAACAAAATGTATGAAAGACTAAATAGTTTAATCTTACAATAGAGAAGTTACTTACATACATACATAACTTCACACCTGTCTTCCATTAATGGGGTAAGCAGAGACTATATAAAAGAAGTTACTTATTAGTTCTTATCATGATCATATTTGCCAGTGTGGAGACAGCAGGAAAATCGACTGATACAATTGTTAAAATAATGATAATAATAACAAATTTATGTAGGTACCTTACAGCAATAAGTTCCTTGGACTTTATCAATTTGAAGACAAGACTGGATCCCAAAAACAAAATTAATTAATATGAAAACAAACCTTAACAGTGCTCATAATAAAATTGTAAATAATTACCTACGTAGTAAACCATATTTTATTTTATAACATTGTTGTTTAATTTTAGCCATCAAAAGATTCTCAAGATGAGTGCGAAATGCACACAGATGATGACTGTACCGAAGTTAAGTCTGATATCGACAAAAGTGAACTAAAAGACAATGATATGAATGAATTGCACAAGTTGCCCTCTTTGGAGGATAGTAAGGTGGTGGAAGCAGCCAATGTGCCTTTGCCCGATGACGATGATGATAAAACTGAACAATCTGAGGATATGCCTGGTGAGTTCATAATTTCGCACCTTAGCCTAAAAAGGATATTTGTGGACAGTGTCTTTTCATGGACACTACTGTAAGAAAGAAAGAAGAAAGAAAGAGACGTTTACTGTCCCGGAAAGTGTTAAGTTGAGAATTTTCAGTATGCCTGTATTATATTATTATTATGTAAAGTGATATTGGGTTTAGCTGTAGAGTAACTCAGTATTAGCTCGAAGTCTGGAATTGTGTTTTTTAAATAGCAACAGAGTCGCATCAATGAGCCTAACATAGCTTACAAAACATCTTATACACCTCTGCCTAATCCTTCGGGCAAAAAAATCGTGAAGTCGTTTATTTCAATGTTGTTGAAATTTAGCTTACAAGTTTGCTTAGAAAATGTACAACAAACCTTTAGAAAGATCAAACATTGAAAATTTTAAAAGATTTATCAAAATGGTCTTTTAAGCGGGGCGTGAAATAGCATCTCACTAAGCCGCCATAGTGGAGGCCACCATACCAGTAGTTTGGCTTTTGGAATGGTGTCCGCCACTTCTGGATTTTACTGACTGCTTACCATCAGGCAGAGTGGAGTCACTTTGGTAGGCTAATATAAAAAAAAACTTTTATTTTTAGTGATTCAACCAGTGGAGGCCAAACGAAGAAGAAGGCCTAAAAGATACTCGAAGGTAGATAATTTTGATCCATCTACAATGCCGGCGGAGTTGAGAGATGATCCTAAGATGTATAAATATTGGAAGAAAAGACATTCATTGTTTCATAGGTAAGCTACTGAAATAATTACTAACTCATGTCTTCTTCTGTGTATAATTTTTTATTCTTAATAGGCATCTATTTATACTATTATATAAAGCGAATGAGTTTGTTTGTGGGTTTGTGTTTGTTTGAACGCGCTAATCTCTAGAACTACCAGTTGGATTTGAAAATTATTTTTGCTTATGATATTTACTTTTAAACTTTCGCGTTGCATGATATAAATTTATAATCATACGGGAATTAACGCGATCATGCATTAGGTATTTACATACCTTATTTTGCTTGACGTTTCGACCAGGTTACACCGGCCGTGGTCACAAGCAGACTTGTTGCTTATGAAAGCCCAGTTTTCGAGGAAGTTTATAGGCTATGTAACATCACGCTACTTTTTAAGGGAGCAAAACAGTAAGCAAAGACGCTGGTGAAAGCTAGTAATTAATAACGTACGACTTTTAAAATTTAAAATTTTAAAAAGTCGTAAGTAATAAAAGGCCAGCAAAAAAGTCTATAGTTCTTCTTTACACATTTCTAGTTCTTTTATCTTTCGGTCTAGAATTTACTCGTACCAACCTATTTCTTATGGATGTTATAAGAGGCGACTAAAGGATAAGTAGAAAGCTTCACTTTACAATAGCCACTAAACCACTTTGATGACTATTACACATACCTTGTTTTGGAATAGTAATGTACCTTCGAACCCCCAACCTCGTGTTTACGAAGCGGATGCCTTCACCAATGGACCATTACTTTTTTCTAAAAATTGTATACTTTCTATTTAAATTGATTGAGTAACCACGTGCAAAGCCGGGTCGGATAGCTAGTTTTTGCTGCTTGTTGCTTTTTAAAGGCTTTTAATTATCCCTTAGGTTCGACGACGGTATAAAGCTAGACCGTGAGAGTTGGTTCAGCGTGACCCCGCAGAGCGTGGCGGCGCACATCGCTAACAAGTACGTGTACGACGTCGTGTTGGACGCGTTCTGTGGCGCGGGAGGGAACACTATACAGTTCGCTAATACAAGTCAGAAAGGTACGATATAATATAAATAAATAAATAAATAAATAATATGTGGACACTATCACACACTGTCGTCTAGTCCCAAGCTAAGCTGAGCTTGTGTTATGGGTACTAGATAACTGAAATATAATACATATACATACTTTTTTTTTTTGTAAATACATACTTATAATACATAGGAAACACCCAGACTAAAGACAAATACAAATGTTCATCACACAAATATTTGCCTTCTGCGGGAATCGAACCCACGACACCCGGCGTCGCAGTCAGTTACACTAACCACTAGACCAATGGTGCAGTCAATATGTTTCTAGGGATCTACGATTTTTCCAACCCAAGAACCTAAAAGTGGGGCCTTACCCCCTCCCACTGATTGTGGGGCGAGCATCCTCATTCAGCTGATGATGAGCGTTAGGGGTGATATCTGGTCAGTCAGCTGATATGATGTTGGCACCCCTCTCTCCCTAAACCCCCAGCGCTCTCACTCACCGGACGAAATGCATAAGTATTTGTATTGATACTAATATTCTTACGTCGATCTTCAATGAGTACTACCCCAGTCGATCCGGCCTATTCATGGAATCAGCAAGGATCTACTACCATTAAATGTATGAACATTATTTACAAAATTGCTTACGTCATCAACTTTATTATAATTAATTATATCCACAGTAATAGCAATAGACATCGATCCTCAAAAAATTGAAATGGCCCGTCACAACGCTACGGTATACGGAGTAGCAGATCGCATCCAGTTTATAGTAGGGGACTTCTTCGAGCTAGCACCTACACTCAAAGCTGATATGGTGTTCCTAAGCCCGCCATGGGGTGGACCTAATTATACTGATGTAAGTTATATAATCTTTACTTATATATATATATAAAAAGCGGAAGAGTTTGTTTGTTTGAACGCGCTAATCTCTAGAACGTCGGTTTTGAATAATTCTTTTTGCGTTTGATAGCCCAGTTATTTAGGGACGTTATAAACTAACATTACGCTACTGGCGACGGGAGCGGACCAGTAACCATAGATGTAACTTAGCGCGGGTGATACCACGCGGATAACAAGTCTATACTAATAATTAGAATTTATAACCGGAGCCATTAAAATAATGTTTTTTTTTCTTACAGAATCATGAATACGATTTGGAAACGATGTTGGAGCCGCGACCAGCTACCGAATTAATGAAAGTAGCTCGTACTATAACACATAATATTACATTATACTTGCCTAGAAACTCTAGACCTGATCAGGTAAGACATATTTATTGACTATACTATTACATAGCTTCACGCTGTTTTTGTTATATTAGCCTACCAAAGTGAAGTACCCTGCCTGGTGGTAAGCAGTCAGTGGAATCCAGAAGTGGTGGCCACTATACCAAAAGCTATCGTCTTAAACTGCTGGTATGGTGCCCTCCACTATGACGGATGGGAATGGAGTAGGGGAAAGAAATGACGGAAGTGAAAAAAGAGGATAGGGGGAAAATTGGGTCTCCGGCGCTCTCACTCACCAAACGAAACTCAATAGTACGGATATTACTACTCTTAAGTCGATCTTTTATGAGAGGGTAGTACTTCCTAGGACGATCCGGCCCATTTATGCTGAAACCAGCGTGGATCAAAGTCAAAGTCAAAGTCAAAGCATTTATTTCATTTAGATCATAAAGTATGATGCTTATGAAAAGTCAACATTACATTTTGTCAGCCAATTGACCTACAGCCAGTTCGCTGACGAGGTAGAGCTGTGAGAAGAACTGGCAAGAAACTCACACCACTCTTTTCAATCGCCAGATAATTACAGTTATTTGAATGAGTTACAATTTAAACACTCAACGCAACCAAAGAACCATACAAAGTAATTATTACAAATTAACTAATTAATATAATACTAAGATTAAAGAAAGAAAACAAGGAATTCAATTATTTAGTTTCAACTAGTATGGTGATCTACTACCGTGCTGTTATCTCGGCAAGGTAGGTAGAAGTGTGTTGCTTAATATTTCGCCAGCTACTAGTATCCCATTTAGTAGATCATCTTGTATGACTCCCACAGAAGAAATGGTTTTTCAATTCTAATGGATATATTTTTAAGTATACTGCCTATGATAATGAGGGTGTTTAGGAAAATTTTCGCCACTAGTTGGCGCCACTTTCACATTGGGTCAATCAGGATTTAACTTTCTAAAAGCGCTTGAAAGCGTCTGACGCATCGGTGCTGCCACCTCGTGGGCGTCATTTTAGGAAACCCTTTCAACGATTTTCTTTTGTCCATAAGGACGTGCGTTATCTATTTTGTAAATTAAACATTAAAATTCACACCTGTCTCCTATAACGGGGTTAAGCAGAGACTATAGAACGCCATTTGCCTGATCCAAACATACCTCTTTTGTCTCTTCAACATTCATTAATCTTTTCATTCACACGTCGGTTACGAGTGCTTGTACTTGTGCCCTTTATCAACACATCACTTATTTGGTTCGCGTATATTCGTTTAGGGCGACCTCTATCAACTATCTCAGTCATTTTCGCTCCATAAATTAAATATCTTTTTCTTTAGCTATAATACTTATGTAAAAAAAGCGCCAGGTCCCACTATAGGTGCTATTATAAAAAAAAAAACTATAAAAAGTTTTCAGTGCCTCTAGCACTGAAAACTTTTTATAGTTTTTTTTTTTCTTTTATTATTATAACTATTTCTGTAGGTGCAATAAAAATTGATTTTCTTATTATATTTTTTTGCAGATTTTATCTTTAGCAAAAGAAGTTGGCGGTTCTGTAGAAGTAGAGCAGAGTTACCTCGATAGAAGATTTGTAGCTATAACCGCTTATTTCTACCAAAATTATTAATATACATTATAATGTACCTTTACGACAACATAGTAGTGTAAAACCTCTGTTAGTAATATAATAGATTGACAATGTACCGAAATACGAGTATAGTCAAATATGTACGCAACTATAATCCATACTAATGCGAATGTAACTCTGTCTGTCTGTTACGCTTTCACGCCTAAACCAATAAACCGATTTTGATGAAATTTAGTATAGGGTTAGAATAGACCTTGGAGAACAACATAGGCTATTTTTTATTGTGGTAAAATGTTTTGAAAGGGTAGAAATAAAGGATGAAAGTTTGTATGAAAAATACGATATAACAGGCATTCACGCGGGCGGAGCTGCGGGCAACAGCTAGTAATATATAAAAATATAATTTTAATATGTATAGTCTTAGTTACTGTACCATTGCAGGTCATATACGACTTCTCATACAAAGAAATTTATTGTATTAATGCTTAAGATTAATACAATAAATTTGTTGGCCCTCAAGCAAAGTTATCGCAATTAGATGTATATCACGCCGTTTTCCCGGAAAGGATAGGCAGAGATTATATTTAGGTCTAATGTCATGTTCATGTAATAAACGTATTATCTGTATCCTTAGCCGCCTTGTATCCACAGATAATAATGGTTATAGCAATCAAAATTATTTTCAAACTAGAACTTTTTTGTGATTCATGTTATTCAAAATAAAGTTCATGTGTGTATAATAATATGTAAGCAATCCAATAATTAAGCATAAGTTTAATAAGTACTGTTTAAACCTCTTAAAATCTAAAAGGAGAAAATGAAAAACGCAATAAACTTCGTTCATTTAGGCTAAGTTTAGTTGTTTAAGTTGCCCCTAGAGGCGCTTTCCGGTTCCAATAAAACGTTTGAAAAGAATTGTAACTATTTCGTTTATCAACTACAAACTACTTTTTAAGTTGTACTTGTCAGATAGGTATTTATTTTTGCTTTACTGTAACAGAGACACCAAACATAAACTAAAAATGGGAAAATGTGTCTAAAATGAGAACTGTTTAATAAGGTATTTGAATTTCTAAAGTTGAAAGGCGGCTTCTAGAAAAAGCTTTGGAAATCACAAGAAAATCTAAGGATGCACTTATCTGCATTTATTATTGTTACCCGCGTCTTTGCTTACTGCTGTGCGCCAGTAGTGTGATGTTACATAGCCTTTAACTTTCCTCGAGAACTGGCCTATCATACGCAAAAAGAATTTTTCAAAACCGACTGGTAGTTCTAGAGATTAGCGCGTTCAAACAAATAAACAAACTACCGCTTTAAATAATATTATTGTTATTACAAGATGTAATTGACTCGACATTATTTGTGTATCTTAGTATATAAATACTATGTAAACATTTTCGTTTACTTCAGCAATAAAACGTACAATTAAGTAATCAGCTCAAATTGCTATCTTTAAGATATAACGTATTTTTTTTGTTTATTACAGTAAACAAAAAAAATACAAGTTCCAAGTTATAGTTTTGTAAAACAATTTGAAATGTAATCGTAGGTTTTTAATCAGTAGTTAAGTAAGTGCCAATTTATAAATTTTATTTAATTTTACTGCATACCCGCAAAAATTGTTTCATTGGTGCATGAAGGCTTACTTCGTAAATCATCAGGTAGAACAAGTTAACTTACGCATTATAAAAGACATGAAGAAAACTTTTCATCCAATCTGGCTAACAGTAGTTGGAAGATACAGGTTGTCATAGGCTTGTTATATTAAGCACATATACGATTCCAAGGTTTTACAAATATTTTTTTCTGTGAAAATACGAGTTATATTAGTGGTTTGCATAATTATTATCACATTTGACACTAGGATATATTTTGGTGCTTTTTAATTCAATTTTGTAATATAAGTCCTTGAGTCTAGATGTGAAACTTACCTTATAATGGCTTCCATGTGTATGTGCCCTTACATTTTTGTAAGGAAGTCAAATAAAAATGTGCCCCAATTACTTACATATTTTAATAAACAATGCACTGTAGTTTAATAGAACGAGAAGTACCTATTTGGTTATTTGCAGCATCAGGTAACAAATGGAATGAAACGAAGATGTAATTTTAATTAATTCTTGATTTTGCCTAAGAGCCTAAAATTTTACTATTATGCGTAAATTTATTTTATTTTGCCAAAGATTGCTTTTAGCATCAAAAGATTAAAAACCCTTTCTTGGTTCAAAGTTAGATAAGGTGCGATTTTCAAACGCTTTCGATTATTTCAAGCTTTATTAGTAGTGTTTTTAACAATTTATCTACATACATAATGGCACGCAATAATTGACTTTGTAGACTTGTAATGTGTGTTTGTATAAATGTTGTGATCTGTAAATATCTGTTAAATAAAGAGAATATGAACTAATTTTATTGTTGTTTTTATTCAGATATATCTTCATTTACAACTATAATGTTACTGAGGTACAGCACTAAGGGTGCGTTTCCATTGACGCGGAGCTAGGCGAAGTGGACAGTGAATTGGCCAATCATAATGCTCAAAATCTCCACTACGCATCAGTGGAAATGCTGTCATCGGCTAATTCACGGCCCTGTCCACTTTGACTAGCTCCGCGTCAATTGAAACGCACCCTTACTTAATGATTTAGTGGTATGGTTGGGACCCAGCCTACTACCAGGGCCATGGTGGGTCTGACGAGACTTAGCATCAGGTGGACTGCATACTACCTCTTTGCACCCGAAGTTATATGAAAATAAAGAAAAATAGTGAGAAACTAGGAACTTGTGTTAAATTATTTTTGGGATTCACTGACAACTTAAAGCTTTAAATTTTATTGGAGCATCAACTTGTTGAGTGAGGTTACAGATAGTGCTGATCTCTTAGTAATGCTCAAGCTATTTCAGGCCATTCTTTGTAAAATTATTGATTTCATATCTTTAATTTGGTTCTTTTTTCTAAAAATCTTGTTTTTTTTTTGTGTGGATAATATATAAATAATTTGATGAAGCAGACCTCTATGTGGGGACTACCATTTAAATTCAGGTTGCTTAACATAAGAAAAAAATAATTACATGTTATTGAAATTAAAACAAAGTACATGTCCCTCAAACAGTTTATTTAGTTACTTAAAAGTCCTACACTTCAGAAAGCATACTTCTGAAATACACCATTCATATCTTGCCTTGCTAATTGTCTTTAATGCACATTACTTTGTTAAAACAGGCTTTATTTCTGAATGAAAAAAGAAGTTAAGTATTGAACATTTTTGAGTTTGACGTCAATACTTAGGTACAAGCTTACAAACACAAATAAATGCTTTTCTGTTTTAAGTTTGGTACAATCAACTAAATGTTCATGTTTGTATATGTGTGACAATTACCTTATAATATATTTAAGAATAATGTTACAGCTAATATTTAACTAGACTTATTATTATTCCTTCATTTCTCCTTCCTCATCTTCCTCTTCAGCCCCTCTTACATATAATACATTGTTGCACCTGATTAGTACTTCTCCAAGGTTACCTGACATAAGAATAATAAAAATAATATATAACATTGAACAATTTACTATATCATTTTGTTAGAGATGTAATACGCATTTTTTTCTACACTCATGCCGACCATATTGACTATTATCTACCAAGTAAGCTAACCTGTTGCTATTAAATTTATTAAGCACAATTTTATTCTAAACTGGTCTAATACTACGGATTACTTGACAGCAAAACACTATACAGATTTCTGTGGCAGTCCGCAAAAAGTACCATGGACCCGCTGAGGCAGCCAAGAAAGATAAATATGAGTGAATACTTTGTTGACAAAATTTGTAATCAAACTTAAAAACTAACCTGTACAAGTGCCGTCGACCATTTCTTCTGTATTTGCTAATTGAAGGTTCATATAGCCATCGGCAGACACAAGTAATCCTTTATATTCGTGACCCCACTTTAGCTTTACTAACACAGACTTTCCAGTTAAACTGTTGAGGAAAGGTTTAGGATTTATGGGCATAGCCGCTGCCATTTTGATAGATTTTCTAAAAAATATAATAATTATAGTTGCACGCTGAGTATTAAATACAATGTATGCCAAAATAATGGAAATATGAGTAGAAACTAACTTTTTATTATCCAATTAAAACGAAAAAATAACCTAAAATTATCGCCACTACTTTAAAGCCGCCAAAGCTTTATCATAGACAAAGCAAATTTAACACAATAAAAATAAACGTCAGATATTAGCCAGAGACAATAAAAATAAATCGATTGTCCTATTTTGAATTTTTCAGCCATTTTGATATGAAATTAATCATATTATTATATTTTACACTCCAGGTACTTGTTTAACAACATTATGTAGCCATTCGCCCTGACAGGAATTAGGATTTAACATAGTATTTAGGCACTAGGACTGGTAAGTAATTGCCTAATGACTAGTAATGACTGAATTGATACTTTTTGATAATCTAAGTATTCTGAGTATTAATTAATAAAATTAATACGTGTACACAGTTTTATAATAAAAAAATATTACAGTCAAATTAAACGTAATAAAACTACTAAAATACAACACGTCCGTAAAGTTTACGTCATCTGAAAACGTCAAGTGTTCCAAATTTCAAATGTCAGAATGTTTTGTACATGTACACTGAAGATTTGAAGATAATTTATTTGGTGATTTGGTGGAATTTATTAGACGATAAAACAATAATATTGTAATGCACAAACTGTGTCAAATCGATCAGAGAAAACCGTAAGCTAGAATGAGTTCCTTCTCGGGTTTTAGTGAAGAGGAATTAAAGCGTATCAAATCCGAAGAAACTGGCGCACAAAGCGGTAAATACATTTGGTGCTAATTTTATTATTTACGCAAAAAACTCATATAAAGAATTCATATAAATATGAGACGAAAAGTTACAAACATATCAGGAATGTAGTATGCCAAATTAATTTATAAATTTATTGAGTCAAGTAAGTTAAATCTCAGCATAATATCAAGGAAGAATCTTAATATTATTGTCGAGAAACATACCTTGTCTGAACTTGAATTAACATCTGATCTGTTATTTAAATTTTTAAATTTATTGAGCAACAATATATTTTTTTTAATTTGTTCATATATGAACTTGCAAATACATCTCTAGAATCAATAGCTAAAGTGGTGTTTTATTCCTACATCCTTTTTAATTAAGCTAAACAGCTTTTATTTCGATGTTGACGGGGCTTTGTCGAGCTCTTGCCATTGTAGAACTCTATGAGTGATAGTTACCACTATGGTAAATAGGCCATTGACTTGTCTGCTACTGTAGTAAATTAAAAAGAATAAAATATTTTACTGATAGCTGGTCTAGTGAAAGTCGATTCAACTGCTGTGCAGGAGATTGTAGAACAGATTTCAAGATCTGATCAGAAGTCAAAACTCTTAGTTGAGATATGCCTTGTCTCTGATAAATTGAAGGTTCATAAAGGTTTAAGTTTTAACACATGGCTTGGTCACTAGTCTAGAGATTTCCATTTTTTTTTAAATAAACTAGCTGCGCCCTGCGGCTTCACTCACACGGAAGATAGTATGTGTTTAATTAATGTAACTGGGGAACCAGACCCATTTTCAGAATAAAAAGTATCCTATGTCCGTTTTTAGCCCTGAATCTATTATTTTTAATTTTATATAGTATTCATTTCAATTGAAATCGGTTCAGCGGTTTAGGCTTGTTTAGTTTGTGTGTGTGAGTTTGTTATTACTCAGCAGTAGTACCAAACTCACACACACAAACTTTTACATTTATATTTAGTAGGATTATTACAAATTTCATCATCTTCTCTCACATCAGCCAAAAGACATCCACTGCTAGACATAGGCCTCCCTCAATTTTCATCACTTTGGCCAGTTGTGAGCCCTCCTTATTCATCAGTAGCCCGCTACTCTTATCCAGTTGTTGGTCCACCATGTCCACAATTATATTTTTGTTTTAATACTATAATTTGGAAGGCTGTTGACTATGTATTAACAGTTGATGGGGCATTTAACTCTTCATAGTTTTATTCCTTTAATGCTTTATTCAATAAGTAGCAATACATAGAAAGCATATGGATAATCTCATTATGTTGCAACCCATGTAATAAAGGATATCTATGCAAATTAAATTACTCAAGTAGTTATTTCATCATTATAGACTTTTTTTTGTGGATCTTAAACAGTTAAAATATTTAGCTATATTGTAGTCACTTTGATACCTGCCTGATTTTAAACTATCACCTTTATGTATAAAGTACCATACAATTAGATCATCAACACTTAATATTAGTTTACACCATACAATACTTAACTGTGTATACTAGAATTTAGGAAATCACCCTATTTATTCTTCCACTGTCCTGTGGCTGTTGTAAACATAGTAACAAACAGTAGGTATTGCGTGCTTTGTGTGCTTAATATTAATTTATTTTTTAATTTTATAAATAAACTACACACAACACCAGTTAGATCCAAAGTAAGCATATATTATAGCATGTGTTATGGGTTCTAGAATGCGGATAAACATACTTAAATACTTTTTTTGTAAATACATATTAAATAGACATATTCATGCAGGCAGTCCGTACACAGTATCCGAGTCACAAAGACGGTCAACATAATAGCACCTTACTGTACACCAATCAGTCAGCCAAGAGCCTAGACTATGGCAAACACGTCCCTTTAAGTGAGGCCTATGTCGATAAGTGGTATGTTTTCTCTATGTCGACTCCCTTTACATAGAGTCTGTGAATCTATTGTTTTAGAACAATATACTCTATTAAGTATTATCATGTTCGACACAAAGACTCAATGTAGGGGGACTCGATATACATGGAATATATCCAATAAGAACATCTTTAGGCTGTGTATGATTTAAAATAGATATATTATGTTATTCTCAGAATATTATAAAACTGATATGGTTTAAATCTTATCTTGGCATTAATCTAATTAGTAACACATACCCATTTAGCTGATTGCATGTTGTGATTTAATACCATTTATTCAGAAATAAAGCAAAGGATATGAAAGTATGTTTTAACTAAATCATTGTCAAAAAAAATACACAATAAAAAAAATTCTCTGTAATTCATATAGTTTAGTATAATTCTACTATGTACCTTTTGGTACAAGTCTTTTGTGTGGCAAAAGTCAAAATTTTTTAGACAATCCTTTTCCATGTCACTTAAGTTCTGTCAGTTGTTTACAGATCATCTTCCCATTGCATTGATCTTTGTCTGGTTCTTCCATGTATTAAATTTGCAGCATACAATGTGTATATGAATTATATTTTGTACGAGTTGTTGACAGCTCGTACAAAATATAATAAAGTTGACAGCTGCTGTTGCAGCGGCATTAGCCGCGCAGATGTATGTAACTCGTTAATATAATAAAACACACAATATCTTTATAAATTATAGTGTTTGTTTTGTTATCATATGAGCTATATTGTTGTAAAGTTTTAAGAGTAACAAACAAACTTTTGAATTTATAATAACGGGTGGCGCAAAAGTAAAGACCCTATTTGGTTCAGCTATAACATTTTTTCTAAATTAGAAAACTAGATTTAGATTTTTTTAAATGTATATTTGTGCCATTAAATTTCGTACCATTAGGATTTAAAGATGATGTCTTTTAAATGGTGACCTCCAGAGTTGATACACATTTGAGCCCTATTTATGACATTTTGCATAACTTGCCGTAACACTTCCTGCGATATGTTCGTTATTTCTTGACGAATGTTTTCTTTTAGAGCTGCGAGAGTCTGTGGCTTGTTCACATACACCCGAGATTTCAAAAAACCCCAAAGAAAGAAGTCTGGACTGGTCAGATCGGGTGATCTTGCAGGCCAAGGCAAATCGCCAAAACGAGAGATAACTCGGCCTGGAAAAGCGTCCCTCACTAAGTCCATAGTGTCGCGCGCTGTGTGTGCCGTAGCGCCGTCTTGTTGAAACCAGATGTGCTCCAGCCCCAATTCGTCCAAACTGGGTATCAAAAACTCACGTAACATGGTTCTGTAGCGTTCTCCAGTGACAGTAATCGCATTGCCTCCAGCGTCTTCGAAAAAATAGGGTCCGATCACTCTGTCAACACAGATGCCACACCATACAGTAACTTTTAGTGGGTGTAGAGGTGTTTCTTGAATAATGCGCGGATTATCAGTGCCCCAGAACCGAGTATTCTGCTTATTGACATGCCCTGAGAGATGGAAATGGAAACGCAGGAAGTGTTACGGCAAGTTATGCAAAATGTCATAAATAGGGCTCAAATGTGTATCAACTCTGGAGGTCACCATTTAAAAGACATCATCTTTAAAGCCTAATGGTACGAAATTTAATGGCACAAATATACTTTTAAAAAAATCTAAATCTAGTTTTCTAATTTAGAAAAAATGTTATAGCTGAACCAAATAGGGTCTTTACTTTTGCGCCACCCGTTATTAGTATGATTGTCTTGTATGTGCTATTGTTTACACCATACAATTTTTATTTTTCTCATCAAACCAAACAATGACATGCATTGTCTCGCAATCATTATTAATGCCTTTCAAAACTTATTATGTAAACAAAGCTTTACCCTGTGAGTACTGTTGTCCAAAAGTAAGTTGATAATACATAGAAATGAATATACACAGTATTCATTTCTATGTATTAAATAACTTTAATGAGTACCTAAACCAAGCTTAGTACTTATTATATATACTAGAGTAAATTTTGAAGCTGAGTAGTAATAGGCTTCTTAAAAATCAGAATTATAAAACTGATTTATGCCCTTTTGCCCAACTGCCGCAGTCAAGGAGGGTTTTTTGAGAGTATACATGTATGTATGTATTTAAGTATGTATGTCTATTTCTTTGGCATTCTCTACAGCCTAAACGTCTTAATGGATTTTAACATATGAGGTGTCATTAGATTCGTATTAATGGTGGGAGTGACATACTTAAGGGTACATAATATTTCAATGTAGCGTCAGCACGGGAAAAAAATATTTTCTTTATTTTTCACTTTATTTTAGGCAGGCGTGCTTTTTTTTAATAATATATTATATTGCTTATTATTTTTTTATTTTCTATAACTTATATTTCAGCTCAAATAAACACAACAAATAGTTACAAACAAGCTCACTTTGGAAAGTCGAGATATATAAAAAATGTCAATATGAAATTGAAAACAATAGGCAAGCAGACCTCCGACGAGGCGATAGATAATATAGATTTTGAGAAATGTAAACTTAGCATCAGATCTTCGACGCCTAAAACTCCAGTTGATACAGAAAATAATGGAAATAATAAAGAAAATTTTGATAAAAATCAAAATATACAATCTGATGAGAACAATATTAAAACTGCCGAAGAAGTTCATAATAATATAGAGATTGTAAATAAAACTGTTGAAAGAAAAGATAGTACGGACTTTGCGGCAGAGATTGTGAGAGCAATGGAGAATTATTCAGAAGATGAAGTAGTGAATCATCAAGCAAAGTTGGAAGAGTTGCAGTTAAGGCAGAAATTGATGGAAGAACAGAATAAGAAAAGAAAGGAGATGTTGGCCAAAGCACTAGCTGATAGGTAAGATCGTATTTCTTATAGATCATATTATGTACTAGTTTTCCGCGGCGCGGTTTCATCCGTGTCTTTGTTTACTGCTCTGCTCCCGTTGCCAGTAGCTTGATGTTACATAGCCTATAACCTTCCTTGAGAACTGCGCTATCATACGCAAAAAGAGTTTTTTAAATCTGCCTGGTATTTCCAGAGATTAGCGCGTTCAAACAAACACACTCTTCCGCTTTATATATTAAGTAGTATAGATGTATGAGATTTGAATTGACTGCATCGCGTATTTTAAACCATCGAACGAGATACCATGTAGTGTGTAATACCGAGTTTCGTGAAATTTCAGTCATTAGTTTAAAATAAATCGGCATTCAGGGTTTGTTTTGAAATTCTAGTCTGAAGTCGCAAAAGAGCGTTTAAAGGTTGAAATGATTTACAACAAAAATATTTGTATTTAAAAGTAGGTCATGCTGATAGATAACATAACTATAATACATAGCCAATCACAGAACAAGCTAAGTAGGAAGTGACTATCAATTTATTTATTAAATACAATATAGTAACATGGAATTAATGTATAATACATACTAATCCATCATAACATACACCATAATCTGTTGATTTCAATCCCGAAGTCCATCCAAAGGTTGTCTGGAAGAGATCGCTTTTAGCGATAAGACCGCCCATTGTACAACTTCTTTCTATCTTCTGTGTATGTCTCGTGTAATATTCTTTATTGTACACCAATTACAAGTTTACAGTAACACTGTAAACTTGTAATTGGTGTACAATAAAGAATATTCTATCTATCTATATTAATAGACTTTTGTATCATGTAATAAATTTATAAAAAAATCCTTAAGTAGGAACCTACGGAATTAATGAAACAGAGGGCCTAGTGCGAGTTTGTTTTACGTTACCACGATCGACACGTCTATGATGTTTAGTGCTCTGATTAGCCTGCTCCTAACTCTTATCCAATCAGGGAGCCAAACACGGTAAACGTTTCGATCGTGTTGTGTCGTAAAACTCGCACTAGGCCCTCTTTCAGTAAACCACTGACCTGTAAGATACAGTGTACAATAGAGGTCAGTGCAGTAAAAGTACATTTTACTCCCATCTCGCTCTTTTCCCCCTCTTTCTCAATCTCTGTCCTTTTTCTCCTCGGTGACAGCGTATAATGTAGTACAAAATTTAATTCTGAAAGGGGCACTGTTTATTTCGCATACAAATATTTTATGCTGGACTCCAAAACATACCGTTGAGGGAGACTTCAACCAATATAAATGCTAACAGAGGCAAGCAAACAAAAACAAACTATAAACTACCGCTCGTTATGTTGATGTAGGTACAGATTTAACCGTCGGGAGTAAAGAGATTATAAAAATAAAATTCTTATCATATCAGTTATCTTTGCACGAGTGCTCGTAAGATTATTATGTTTATGTAGTTTAGTGTGTTCTTTTCAAATGTCTGACGTTGATTATTTGTGCTACAGTAACAAATCCGTTTTTAATAATGGTTAATCTTAATAAGTTTCTTAATCTCGTCACGAAGACTATATGGTTAGTGTTAATCACTCATTTTGATGCGGATTTTGATTAAAAACTATTTTATACCTTTTCCCTATAGTTATAAGGTCGATATTGTTGAATCGTTTTGAGCATCTCGCCTAAGTTTGATTACTTCATAACTGTATTCTTTTTCTGTTTGCTCGTATGGCCTGATTACTAAACTAACATAATATGTACTTGTATACTTAAATATCGTAATCCGTGATTGATAACAATCCAGTCGATAACTGGAGTCAGTGTTGCCAATCTAGTACGTTTTTTACTAGTTTGGTAGTTTGATCCTTAGTTCGTGGCTAAATATTAAAGTGATTAATGATATAATATTACAAAATTTCGACAGGTAGTTAGGACATATATCTCGTACGACTTGAGTGAGACATAAAAACAACAAATACATCTTTCTCTCTCGCACGACTTCCAGCGTTCAACCTCTTTATACGCCCAAACAGTTTAGGTTGATTTATCAACTTCCACTTTATTATGAGCGTTTACTTTCTTATTTTTATACAGCTTTCACCTAATTAATGACTGGCCTGTTGGTCTAGTGGTTAGTGACCCTGACTGCTAAGCCAGAGGTCGTGGGTTCGATTCCCACCCAGGACAAAACTTTGTGTGATGAGCATGAATGTTTGTTCTGTGTCTGGGTGTAATTTATCTATATTATGTATGTATTTACAAAAAAAAATATATTTAAGTAGTATATCAGTTGTTTAGTACCCATAACACAAGCAAATATAATTGCTTAATTTGGGGCTAAATGGCGCTGTGTAAATGTGGTAGAATATTATTATTATTATTATTATTATTATTTTGTTTTTGTTTTTATTTTTCTCGGCTAGCCGGTAAAACTGATGGCACGGGCCTAAGCCAAGTGTACATCAGTATCACTAATGGTTTGTGTAGGATTAATGGGTATATCGTGTGGTGTTGGTGTGTTGTGTATGGGTGTGTTGTCGGCTGTGCACTGTAAAAATTTTCTAACTAATCTACACGTGTTCAGTATTACTGCTTTTTGTAGAAGGTGGTAGGTTTTAGGTGGAATGTTGAGAGTTTTGAGAGATTGGTGTAACTGTTTAGGTATAACTCCTGTTGCAGAGAGGACTATGGGAACGATTACTACTTTTTCAAGGTGCCAAAGTCGACTAATTTCATCTTTTAATTCTATGTATTTAGTTAATTTTTCTGCAATTGTTGTTTGAAGATTGTGTGTGTTTGGTACAGCAATATCTATAAGGTATCCGGTTTTATTTGTTTTGTTTACTAATGTAATGTCTGGTCTATTGTAATGAATTGTTCGATCTGTGAGGATGGCACGGTCAAAGTAAAGTTTTGTAGTGTGGTTCTCTAGAATAGTCTCTGGGTTATATTTATAATATGGTGGTGTAGGTGTGTCAATAAGTTTGAACTGTTGTGCAAGTTTTTGATGTATAACTTTAGCAACCTGGTCATGTCTATGTTTGTAATCGGTTTGGGCTATTGATTTGCATGCGCCTGTAATGTGCTGTATTGTTTCTGATGAACTATTACATTTTCTGCAGATATCTGTTGGTAAATTTTTAATAATATATTTTCTGTAGTTTTTGGTTTCAATTACTTGGTCTTGTATTGCTATCATAAAACCCTCAGTCTCTGGAAAAAGTTCACCTCGGTTTAGCCACGCGTTCGACGCCTCTTTGTCGACATTTAGGTTGCATAAATCTTGGCGATGTCTTCCATGTAGAGACTTTTGATTCCATTCGGTTAACTTAGTTTTATCATCTACAAGCGTTTCATTTTTCTGTTGTGTAGTATCTTTAAGGTTAAGTGGAGTGAGCTTATAATCGTTTTGTACTATTGATTTATGTAGTGTAGATGATTCAGTTTTGGTGTAGAAATATTGTCTAAGTGTAGTGATTTGCTTATTGTGTAGGTTTACAATGTCGATGAGTCCTCGACCTCCTTTATTATTATAATTCTAGCATTTAAAAATAACATATTTTTAAACTACATGACGCGTAAACCTTCATAAATTCAATTTTGTTTGATAACTCTAGGACAAAGCAAACAGCTGAAGAGGTGATGCGATTGGAGAAGATTAAGAAAGAGTTACAAGTATTAGACAGTCAGTTCTCTCAAGACGTAGCAGTACTGAGAGCGAGAATAGATCAGGCTTGCCTAAGTTATGCTGAAGCTGAGTAAGTTGAACTATATACACTTTTGTTTAGAAAACTTGATAATTGTTTTTACATACATTTTCAAACTAGCGATTATAGTGAATACTTACCTTTACTTAACCAGGTTACCAAACTACCCTAAATTTGCAAACTCGCGCTATATGCCTTATATGCATGTAATAAGTTGCTATATAATAACATATTGCTCCCTATATTTCAATATTTTTTTAAAGTTTTCTTAGACACTGAAAAATTATATACTAAAAAATAATAAAAACCTGACTTATAACAAAAGTAAAGCACAATCGATACCCCGACATTGATACATTAAAATAATTTATTATAACTTACATTGTCAATATATTTTGTTTCCAGAAAACATTACTTGAAAGTGGAAAAAGAGTTTCTACAAGCAAAAATTCACTTACAAAAAGAGAAAGAAAAGAAGGAGTTGTTAACAGAGCATTTATGCGCATTAATCACTCATAACGAAACACGAAAAGCGCAAAAATTAGAGACTTTAATGTTAGAGCTTGCCACAGATAAAAAACAAGAGAACTTATCACCTGTAGAAAATGAAAAGCCTGTGATTGTCGATGGTGTTGACGAAAGGACTGGTAAGATTGTTGAATTGCCGCCAGAGAGTTAGTCGAGTAAATAAAGGCATAACTAAAATACAAGAGATATCAAAAATATGCCTTATATTATTAGTCTTTAGACTCATTTTTTGAGACATTTTTCAATCCGATGTTTTAGGGCTCTAACACTGTAACATAGCTCATTCTTTGAAAACTTTATTTTTAAAAACTGTATTTATGTAATTGGTTGACAAAATTAACGTAATCTATTTTAAATCTAAATATACCTTTTTTAAAGGCAGCACAGCTGTTAATGTAATAATATGACAACGAATTTAATTAAGGCGGCTAATTGTAAAATTAATAAGTAACAAGATTGATGTATGTGCCTTATATTATGTACCTTCCACTGGGATATATTTTAGGTATTTGTGTAGTTAACATTGGTTTGGTTAGTAAAATTTGCATTTTATAAATCTAAAAGTTGTTTAAGCGGTTCGTCAGGTGAGAGAATCAATAGCGTTGTTACCTTAATTTAACTTTTATTTTCACTATTCAGAATAAAACTTTAAATGATCAATGAACTAATTCTGATAAAATTATTATAAATAAATGTTGTAAATTTTGGAACTTTCAAAAAAAGATGGCCGATTTTTAAGATATAAAAAAATTTATAGATGGTTAAATTGCCTGCATTTAGTATGTTGACTGTACATTTTAAGGCTTGTAAAATTTGTCTAGAACCCGTCTGTTTTATACAGAGTGTATGTATACGACGGTTTGATATTAAATGAAAAGGCAGCTGTTACTATAACGTCCGTAATAATTATCCGTATAATGATTTCAAATTAATCACAAAAATGATTTGACGAAAAACAAAAAAAAAAACAATTTCTAACAAAATAAATAATATTTTAGTAGTAACAAAGTAAAACACCATTTATTATGACAAGTTTACTGACCTGTAATGAGCGGCAACGTTTATCCTTCGATGTGGATTATAACCTAGGTCAGTGACCGTTTGACGTACTTACAGAGTGTTTAGAATTAAAGAAATTAAAAAAGTAGTCCTGTGTCTAAACTATTAAAGATATTTAGTTGATTTTTTTTTGTCTCGCCTTATTATGTCACATACTATACGTAATTGCATTTAATATCATACCGTCGTATACACTCTGTATACCTACTTACTCATGTCAGAATATCTAAACTATAATCCCAGCATTCTCTCTTTATTTTTAAATTAGCACTAGCTATATCTATTTAATTGTCGTGTAGAACATGACTGATATTTAAAAAAAAATCATACTTTGTATTTTGGTTGAACACTTAGCGGCCAGATAAAAAGCCAAAAAGAAGTAACTATATTTATACTATTTAAATTATATATTTTTATATTATAATTAAGTTAGTTTATAAAACATAGATATATTTTATTATAACATAATAATAAAACAAATAAGTATTATTCTATGTTGTTTATTTCATTATTTTAAGTAAAATTAAATAAAATAGCATTTGTACTTTATGCATTTTCAAATTGGAAGTATGGTTCAAATACTCTTTGAATGCATTTAATTATCTGTGCAAAAGTTTTAGTGAAAAAGTTGTTCTATTTACCATGATTTTAAAATGTTGAATTTTAATCACATTTTTTCAGTATTCAACAGAACAGAGCAAACTTAACATTTTAAATTCAAAATATTATTTCTATACACACATTCATAAGCTCATGAAATGACATGAATCTTAATCATAGTATGACTCGAATTCTTATTAATTCCTACGAAAATACTCCAACCGAT
This sequence comes from Parascotia fuliginaria, assembly GCA_963082885.1. Lineage (NCBI taxonomy): Eukaryota > Metazoa > Arthropoda > Insecta > Lepidoptera > Erebidae > Parascotia > Parascotia fuliginaria. The sequence goes on along the minus strand of OY720182.1, from coordinate 3,957,520 downwards.
CCGTAGTCACACCAAAATGCAACATTAGTGTGACTATGGTTCATTTTATTTATCCATAGTCACACTAGTTTAAACACGGATAAATAAAATGAACCATAGTCACACCGGTATGGCAATTTGGTGTGACTACCGATCCATTGAGGAGAATACTGATTTTATAAAGAAGAATGTTCATCTACGTTTATTGAAGAACATTCTTCTGGCTGTATGCTATCCCCAATTCCAATACGAGTACCTTTTATCTTGGTTTTTCAGAATGGTTCGAACATTTATATCGGCATTTTGAAGTTCTTTTCTTTTCTCCTTCTCAAGTTTGATAAGTTCTAAACCCCGTTTTGCCGCGCAGTGATATCTTTGACTGAGAGAGGCTTCTGATCCTTTGATGCGTGGTATGTGTCCTGTGTAGCCTGCGATTGGTGGGAATTCGGGTGATATTGTGTTTTCTGCAAATTTAAACAATTCGTCAATATTTTTATGTGAAAAAATAGAAGATTGTGCTAGTGTTATTGTTGATTGGATCGTAATAATAATAAAATAATGTCGTATTTCTGCAATCTTGGATGAGGGTAGTTCAGGATCAAGGTGGCGAAAGTTGCTATGCCCAGCAGTGGACGTCTTTCGGCTGATATGAAGATGGTGAGTGTTAAAATAATGATTAAGTATACAAGTACCTTTATATTTATTAATTTCTCTAAATCTGTTCAGATCACGTCGTATTTCGTCTCTTGTATGTATGGTCTCCATTTTAGGTGCACTTCTTGACCTTACGTAACTTTTGTTCAAGTCTGCTTTGCGTCGTAAGTCGCGTTGCCTCTCCGTGAAATTTGCCATGCAGTCGTCAGCTGTTCTCCCATATGATTTACCGTAACTGTGAAAAACGCACTGGATATAATGTAACCTGTAGGCGAAAGATTTCTCACTGAGAGCTTTCTTCTCACAGACATGACAGTGACACAACAGCAACACAAATATTACTGAATAGCTAAATAGCTTTCCTTGGCGCGGTTTCACCCGCGTCTGTGCTTGCTGCTCTGCTCTCGTCGCCACTTTGCCAGTAGCGTGATGTTCTATAGCCTATAACCTTCCTCGAGAACTGGACTATCATACGCAAAAAGAATTTTCCATATCCGACTGGTAGTTCTTGAGATTAGCGCGTTCAAACAAACAAACAAAATCACCCGCTTTATATATTAGTATAGATTATTAATAGTTATTTGAAATCTCGAAAATTACTTGATCTTTATAGGTAAAATTTGCCCGATGAGGATGAGTAAAAGACATTAACTTAAACTAATTTTACGATAATAGGGTCGAATTATATGCGTCTACTAGGCAAAACCGGGGGCGACTAGTTATATTTAAAGTTCTTTGCCAAATGGTTAAGTACTTCTAATCAGTAAAATGTCTTTATAATGATTTATTTTCCTATTTTTTTACGTAACAGTTGTGTATTGACCTTGTATAAAATCCTCATCAATTTACAAACAAGTTTCATAGGCAAAAAAATTTGTTGTTGCATGCGAATTTTGGTTCAATATTTATGTTAGAAATAAAAACATATTGCTAATAGTTACGCAGTTGAACAAACGAATTAGCATAAACCGAGAGTAAAATTTGAAGGTAGGTAGGTACAATTTTAGATTTGTTTTACCTATGTAGTGAATTCATCAGAAAATGCGAAGCGTTTGACAAGGAAGTTTGTTTTGTTCTGTAAAATCTACTTACCTACTAGGTATATTTACTGCATTACAGACTCAGTTTTGTTAATTATTACCAACTATTGACAAATATCACACTTTTTGCATCGTCTCTTCTCAAATCGTAGGTACCTAAGTACTATTCGCATAGTCTTAATTGCTTGTTGATGATCACGAACAGTACAATATTTTCTGGGCTACCTTCTAATAAGTAGGTACTCCACTGTAATCCACTGAAAAGTTCCACCGAACAAGGTAGGTTGGACCCTTTCGGGGAAGACAACTTACCTAAAGTTCATCCCGGGCACGTATCCAGTGTATCCAGTCATGTGAGCTGTCGGTCTGTTTGTGAGGCCGTCGTACACGTCTCTCTGAGGCAGCTCGTGCCGAGGAAGACGCTCGAGCTCGTAGTTGTCGCGTGGACGGTACTCAAGAGGTTTGCTGCGATGATAAAGAATTTTATAGGTATAGCCATTGATATCATTCATTCACACATAGACTGCCCTTATTTACTATCCTCTCATAACTTCATCACCCATTATAAACCTCGCAATCAATGGTGAGACACGTCCACCAAAGTCACGTGAAATAGGTTGGTGGTGTTTTATTTGCTATGTGTAAAGTAAATAATCAAGAGATATTGATTAAATAACTTAGGTATCTACCCAATTTTACTATTATTATTCCTTAAATACTTACCTATTTCAATATATAAGTATTTGGAAGTAAATATATAGATAGGTAGGTTACAAACCAGCCAGTATACAACTAACAAGATAAGTTATCCGTATTACGATAACAAAAGTCCTTAATTAGATGAGGATTTGTGGAGCATTATCTATAATTACTTTATTGTTTTCGGGATGTAAGCGTAGTATCCACGCACGTAATTTTTCTAATGAACTATCAAGTACGTATCTACTTGGCGTTGGAAAGTTTTTGTTTTCGCGGGTTATCAATGCTGTGACTACGATAGAGAACTATTGGAAAACAGAGACAGAGAGCCTAAAATAATGTAAATATGGGATAGACATAAGCTAACACTAACATTGTCGTTAGCTTATGTCAATTCTATACATTTTTTAATCTAGTCTATTCTGATCTACTATTATAATTATATTAATTATTATCAATGAGGGTTTTTAGGAAATTTTTCGCCACCAGTTGGCGCCACTTCAACTTTAACATTGGGCCAATCAGGGGTTAAAAAAAGCGCTTGACAGCTAAATCTTACGCTTCGGTGCTGCCACCTGGAGGCATCATTTTAGAAAACCCTCTCATCAATTTTATCCATTTTGTAAATTATACATTATAATTTCCGAAATGAGCACTGAAAAATATTTGTTTTGATAGCGCTGTCATAATGAAAGACCTTTTACCAAAGTGGCGCCAACTGGTGGCGAAAATTTTTCTAAACATCCTCATTACGCCACTTGTCTAGGCAAATAATTCCCGCTCGGATTCGAGAAGAGCGTTTCCGGAAGTTAGTTTCTAAAAAGACATTCTGGTCCAGAGTTTTCTAATATTAAAGTAGTTACTTAGCAGATGAAAGTTGTTATTACTTAGCTTACTTGAAAAGTCCCTTAGATCGTATTTCTCGTAGTATTTGTCGCGTGTTGTCTCCGTAGCATTTTCCGAATCGAAATTTCAACATAGGGCAGTGTCCAGTGTACCTGCAACGAGATTCAACCATAAGATTTTTTGTTCACGTTTGTAACACACGTGGTTCCATTTTTCACATGCAGACGCGCGCACGTAGCTTGGATATTTTACGTAGGTAAATTATTGGGTAAGAAAGGGAGTTATGTTCCTTCCAGGGTCATATTTTGGCGAAATCTATAATAATATAGACACCTCTATCTATTTAGGTACACGGCACGTGTTAGTGACCTGATTAACCACTTCTTGTACCTACGCACTAACGCTATTTTTTATGGTCAAACATTACCTATATAAAATTAGAAGTAAAATACCACTAAAACGCAATTTAAAAACAGCGTAATCATTTGAACATCAGTTTGCGCGCGAAAGCTTTGCGGACAATTGCGGAAGACTGTTTCTAAAATAGTTAACTAGGTACTTAGATAAATATCTAAAAATTAAAGTAAGCCGGTCACACACTCACGGTAAGTGTCCACTACGGGTATTTCCTTTATTATGTTTGTCTTGAAAATAGTTACGTTAACTGTTCCACAATTCACTGTACCTAATGCAAAGAATTGTGCCGTAATATTAATGCTACGATATTATATAATTATCAAATTTCCCACGGTGAACTGATTTTTGTTTTTGTATTTTAATGTTTGTGGCGCTCAATCAACTTCTAACCTACCTAGATATTGCTTTGATTTAATCGCTAATAAAGTAATTTCTATACCTATATACTTACAGCAAAGCCCTAAAAGGGTCCTGAGTTGCGATAATAGAAATATCTTGGTAAGTACGCCGGTTTCCTCTATTGAGACCATTGAGACTATGTACACTATAGAGTAACAAACATTCGAAAGTTGGCGAACATGATTGACCAGCATTATTTTGGCGAACGTTCGCCGAATAAGTATGTACCTACCTACCTAAGTACCAATTTAGGTACACATTCGGGGGAACGTTCGTCATTCTATATATACTATATACCTAAAGCTATGCTATAGTACCTAACATAAATAAATAAAAGTAACTAATAATAACAATAACATAAATAATATAATAATAATAATAAAATAAATAGTTAAAAGGTAAGTACTTACCTAACTTAAAAACCTAGTGTTATAAAGTAAAAGTTTCAATCCTTTGTGGTAGACTGGTATCTGTACTAGGATTCCCTGTCACGCAGATTACTAGTTTACCTAAATAGGAACAATATCTACCTACCTAAATAAATTATTCTAAACATTTTATTATCCATCTAGCTGTAGGTATACCTACGGAGTCGTATAAGTACTTATTATTTTACCAATTAGTCTAACCAACCACAACAGCTCTGCAGAAACTTTAAGTGTTTATTAAAACTTTGCAGTAAGTAAGTGGTATCAAAGGTAAACAGCTGTTAGAGAATCCAAACAAATGAGCTTTGATCACGAAGCTATGACCCGTTTAAGGCAATGAAATATAGGTGAAAAGGTGGTAAGTATAGGTATGTAAGTCAAGATATCAAAATGTGCCTGGTACGAAGCACGCGGCGTGCGACCTACCTACGTCGAACGCAGGTAGAACCAAGCACAATAATGCCTTTGTAAACTGATGCGTAATTTCGCAATCTTTAATTACCCACGCCAGTATCGCTTCGTGAATAAACACTTATAAACAGTTTAGGTGCCCAATCATTGAATTTCAGCCACACAACAGTAAATTCTGTTGAGAGTTGCATGGCACCGTGCCATATAACTTTGATTAAGTCCGCAAATAGTTTACTAAGGCCACAGAGTAACTATACTTTATAGGTAATAAGTACCTATATGGCATAATATATAGTTTCCGTGTTACTTATTTAGATTAACTTTTAGGGTAGGATCTTGGTAGGATAGACTACTTTATTATAATAAATCATATCAGTTTGTTTCTTCCAAGTCCGTACCTACCTAACAAATGGCATAGTCGAATTGTAAGTTGGAATATTTATTTATGTATTTATTTCCAAACTTACATCTATTTTTTATCTTTTTTTTTATATATTATGGGATATACTTACCTACTTAAAAAGTCAGTAGATAAAATGGATTATTCCCATCTGTTGAGTCAGTACCTAACTACTTAGGCAAATTCTCAAAAAAAATTGCGCTTCATTACGGAGCATTAGCATAGCAAGTAGAGTAAGATGTAACATTTCAACCGCGCGGCTAATTCATAAAATTTGATAAAACTTTGCCACGAAATAGTGGTAATTGTTACTATACATATCTCATTACCTGAATTTTTTGCAAAAAAAAGTAAGACAATATGACCAAAAATAGTTGGCCGCTAGCACCGCCACTTGCCGTAGTCAGCGCCCATAGTTACACAGAAACTAAATAATGCAATTATGCGAATGATGGCTTAAAAAAAAAGGTCTTAATTTGTTATATTTGTTGCATAAATAAAAAAAGACAAAACGTTAATAAACAAAAAGTTATGCGATATTTAGTTTCTGGTTATGGTTAGGCAGGTATCTCACCATTTAAAAACTTTTGAAGAATTAAGTAAATCTTCACAGTTTTCATTTAGTTTGTATGAATTTTAGATTTTAGGTGTGTTCGCCATTTATAATCAATGTAACTTATTCCTAATAGAAACCTACTTCACAAAAGTTTCTCCATTTATCCTTTCAACTGTGGAGCCTATAAATGTCAATTGCGCGCTTATTGGCATGTTTGAGTGTGATGACATTGCACTCTTTAATTTTAATCAAACAGCACAGCAAGGTGTTGTTTGATTAAAATTAAAGAGAATTTGCTATTATGTAGATAATATTATCTTTAATTCACATTGTACGTAGCTGTTCGTGCTTTATCCCTTCAGTTGAAGGTTATTACAATGTAATCGACTTGCTTGAATCAAATTGTTTTTCAAGGGCGATACGGTTCTGTCATGGGGTTGTGTCGCGACCGTCATCAAGGTATAGGATTCAATCAAGGAAATATTTTTTTTAGATTGTTGTAGTTGAAATTGAACTGCATTCGTCTATTTAGAGTTCCTTATAGGTACCTACCTCATAGAAATAGCCCTCATAGCATGTTTCGAATCGAACGTCGACGACCGGTAAATAATTGACGGTATTGTGGTTCTTTATAATTAAAAAAGGTGGCGATTTCAGCTGCACGCTGCACATATCATATGGTTTAAATTTAAAATGAACGTAACGGTACAAATTTGTTCTATAAATTTGATTCAAGTCATTCTTTGTTAGATATTTGTATAGAAACCTAGGTGTACCTAGGTAAGTATATACCTACTTATATTTATTTAATGTTCTAAAATGTATATGTATGACGTGAACAATATAAATTTACATTGCATTATCAATAATGATTTGATATGCTTAAACAGCTGTCAGCTGATGGTAAGGGCTTGTCAGGTCAGACCTAGGTCAGATTACTGCCCCTGACCCAATTTCACCCCTATGTGAATTAAAATGCCCTGGTTTTGTAGAGAAATCGTGTGATGTTATTTTTATGAGTATTGTACCTACCTATTATGTTTATTGTTTATGTAAGCTTGTAAAGTGAACTATCAAAGTGAATATTGAACATGAAACAAAATAATAAATAAAAGTACTTACCTACTTAAAGTGAATTTTGCCATTCTCTACCCAGCGGATATCTGTCTCGAACTTTACAAACAATAAATAGTAGGTACATATCTAAGTAGGCAGTGGTAGTTATACTGCTTTGTTTTTTTTCTTTTGCCTGCCCTGAACACACTTTTCTTTTGAATCAAAGGAAGTTTTTCACGGTAGTAGATCCACGCTGATTTCAGCATGAATGGGCCGGATCGTCCGGGGAAGTACTACCCTCTCATAGAAGATCGACTTAAGAGTAGTAGTATCCGTACTACTGCGTTTCGTTCGGTGAGTGAGAGCGCCGGAGGCCCAATTTCCCCCCTATCCTCTTTCCTCACCTCCCTCATTCCCTTCCCCTAACCCTATTCCCAGCCGCCATAGTGGAGGCCACTATACCAGCAGTTTAAGACGATGGCTTTTGGTATAGTGGCCGCCACTTCTGGACTCCACTGACTGCTTACCATCAGGCGGGGTGGAGTCACTTTGGTAGGCTATAATATAAAAAAAAAAAAAAAAAAAAAAAAGTGCACTTCGCACTATCCATTCCCTCCATCTTTTCTTTTTCCTCTCCCTTCTGCATTTCTTACATTTATTATAATACACTTGACTCTACCGGCTTCTTACTCTACCTCATGACATCATATTATGATAAGTATAGGTAAATACTTATGAATGCGCCGATACTGAGTGAGTGCGCCGATACTGTTAAACAAAAAGAATCGGCGTACCGCGCTTGGATCAGGGCCCGAGCACGGCGCGACCCTAGCTTGGATCGCCTAAAAGCAGCGTACAATAAAGCCACTAGGGAATGCAAGAGGGCTTACATCAGAGCGGATGCCCAGCGCATTGCACGGATTGGGCAAGAACTGATTTCGCATCCTACGGGTAGCCGTAGCTACTGGCGACTAGCCAAGGCCGTGCAATCCAACTTCTGCAAGCCTTCGCTGCCCCCCTTGAAATGTCCTGATGGATCGCTGGCCCACGAGCCGCAAGAGAAAGCAAACTTGCTTGTAGAACTCTTTGCGGCTAACTCCCGAATCGACGACCGTGACTTGCACCCGCCGACTATATCTGGCTGCGACTCCGTTATGCCTAATATCCGTATTAGGCATCGTGATGTCCGTGCGGAACTAAGGTCGCTCGATGTTCGGAAAGCCAGCGGACCGGATGGTATTCCAGCGGTGGTTCTTAAGAAATGCGCAGCGGAGTTGTCTCCTGCATTGACGTGCCTATACCGCCTATCTTATTCCTCGGGAATTGTGCCGGAGGCTTGGAGAGAGGCGAATGTTCAACCGATTCCCAAAAAAGGGGATAGGTCCGAGCCAGGCAACTATCGACCCATAGCTGTCACCTCAGTTCTCTGCAAGGTGCTTGAGCGGATAATAAACGCCCAACTAGTCCGCTACCTAGAGGGTCACTCGTTAATTAGTGACCGACAATATGGCTTCAGGTCAAAACGGTCTACGGGTGACCTTCTAGCATATATCACGCACCAATGGGGTGAAGCTATGGACAGGCATGGAGAGTCCTTGGCCATCAGCCTTGACATAACCAAAGCCTTCGATAGAGTCTGGCACCGTTCGCTTCTGTCCAAGCTTCCAGCATATGGTCTGCCACCCCAGCTGTGCAACTGGATTGCCACATTCCTGCGTGAGCGCCGCATTAGAGTCCTTTGTGACGGATCGGCCTCCGATTATTTGCAGGTCAACGCTGGGGTGCCTCAGGGGTCTGTCCTGTCGCCCACCCTGTATCTTCTGCATGTCAATGACATGTTGTCCCTTGGCAACATTCATTGCTATGCAGATGATAGTACAGTGCATGGGCGATATCTCGGACATCCTGCGGCTAAACAGACTGACATCGAGGCAAAACGCCTAGAACTTGTCGCTGAGCTCGACCAAGTATTATACCGCATTTCTAAATGGGGTTGTGAGAATTTGGTCGAGTTCAATGCCAAGAAAACACAGGTGTGCGCGTTCTCTGCAAAAAAATCTCCGTTCCTTCCCCTTCCCTCTTTTCAGAACACAGTGTTACCACTACAGGATAGCCTAAGTATCCTGGGTATGGACATCAGCCGAGATCTCAACCCCAAGAACTACATCGAGTGCGTCATTAAAACCGCCTCCTGTAAACTCGGTGTCCTGAACAGGGTGAGGCGGTACTTCACGCCCGAGCAGCTCTGTCTTCTTTATAAGACACAGGTTCGTTCCTGCGTGGAGTACTGCTCTCATCTTTGGGATGGCTCCGCACAGTACTTACTGGATGCACTCGATAGGTTGCAGCGGCGAGCAGTCCGTATCATCGGAAGCCCGGAGGCTACTAAGACCCTTGAGCCTTTACAGCTGCGAAGAGACATCGCCTCAATGGCCGTCTTCTATCGCCTTTACCATGGAGAGTGTTCTGAAGAGCTCTTTGAATTAATAACACCCTCTCCCTTTTTATCCAGAACGACACGTGCGGGACTAAAGTGCCACCCTTTCACAGTGGAATCTAAAGGGTCTCGAACCAAACGGTTCAGCACTTCATACTTTTGTCGCTCAATTAAAGCCTGGAACTCTTTGCCAGCGCATGTGTTCCCATCTAATTTTGATCCTGGGTCTTTTAAGCGGGGCGTGAAAAAGCATCTCACTAAGCCGCCATAGTGGAGGCCACCATACCAGTAGTTTGGCTTTTGGAATGGTGTCCGCCACTTCTGGATTCCACTTACTGCTTACCATCAGGCAAAGTGGAGTCACTTTGGTAGGCTAATATAAAAAAAAAAAAAAAAAAAAAAAAGAATCGCAAACAGCGTTGCTAGTTTTTTTTGCCAAGTCGGGATTTTGGAATTCTTTTAGTGAAAAAAAGCGGGACTTAGTAAAAAAACGTATTAAGTAATTCAAAAGTTATTTGAGTTCAAATTCGTTTTCGTGACAAAAGATAGCAAAAATATTATACCTATTTTAAATCAGATTTACTCTATCGTTAAATCTATTAGTTTATAAGTCTATTCATCTTCTGTACTAAAAAACAGAAATCGAAATCAAAAAGTTTTATTCATTAGTATAATATGGCGTTTCAAAACATAATCTAAGGAGTGAGTGTTACACAATAAGAGAATAATTATTTATAAGAATTACTAATTCATGATATTTCTATGAAGATTATCCCTGAAAAGCAGGACTATGAGCCTGTTCCGCACGGGACATTTAATTTATATTTAAAAGTCGGGATGTTTTGCCAAAATCGGGACGGCTGGCAACGCAGATCGCAAATTGTTTTGAGCGAGATTCAAACGCATAGTGTTAAGGTGACCAGTTGACTACGGGTACAGTACCTAACCCAAACATAATAACGTCATATTTATTTATTCCTGCTGTCTACTATTTGATCCATACCTAATGGATCTTCTAAATAAAAACATAGATGATCTCTACTAAGTATATTTTCTACATTATCACATGAAAAGAAAGTAAGTAGGTATGGTACCTTAATAAGTATATATATATTAATAGGTATAAATCACAGACATAATTATAAAAACGTATGAAGTATACCTACCTAATACCACAACAATCACACAACGTCATCTACACCCAAAGTAAGCTAATAATTTGTGTTATGGGTTCTAGAATGAGGATACCTAGGTAAACATACTTTTAAAGGTACTACTAGCTTTCAGCGGCGCGTGTCTTGTTTTCTGCTTTCGTCCTGTCGTTAGTAGCGTTATGTTACATAGCCTGTAACCTTTCTAGAGAACTGGGAATACGCAAATGAGACTACAAGACCACAGTCGCACCTTGCATCGATTTGTTTAGAAATTTTGTTTGCAGCGAATCAAGGCAATGCAAGGCGCCTCCCTATCTTGTTATGGATTCAAGAACTACATTTACCACTCGTCTGTTCATAGAAAAGTGTGATAAAAATTTCATTGTTTGTTAAGTCATTGTAAATTAGCTAAACACATCTCTGTTATACTTCAACAGCTAATTAGTTACGCGAGGCTTACCTACATCCTACATTACCACGAGCACGCTTTGCTCATTCCAATGAGTATAAAACCATCTATCGTCTTTGGCTCATTCAATTCATAGGTATGTAATATGAATATGTTATAGACCATAATCGCTTGCACCAGTCTCATTTATATTAACGAACCGTGTCGTGTTTTAACAGAAACTTTTCATGCGAATCGAGTCCGTGAGAACAATCGAATGGTTTCACTATCAATGTAATGACCAAAGTTGTAATATTTTAACGTTTGATACAGTTTAAGCCTTCTATAGAAGAACGACGTATCTACAACACAGGTTTTGGAAAAACGTCATTAAAGGTAAAGACATAAGCGCGCTTTTTCACTAAGAATAATGTTCAAGTTGCCGGGTTCATAAAGTAGAGTTAGGTGTCTATCACTTTCTCTAGGAGTTGCTATAGGTAAACTGCTGATCTACAGAAATAGGTAGGTACCTACCTCCTGCTTTATTCTTAGAAACAACAACAAACTTGACCTACGTAGTAAGTACCTAATGTAATCACGAGTATTCACGAGCAACATGTTAATTTACTTATTTACCTAATTTACTTGCTAGGTTCCTATATAAACATTTATTTTTGTTACCACAAAGTTTCATCGTTTACCCAACACAATGTAGGTATAATAAACTTTCTTATTCGTGTCTGTTTGGCTCAGTTTGTGCAAGAATAACTCAACTATTAAAATTACTTTAGGTACTTGTTTAGGGTTGTTAAATATTAATAGTTATATATAATATAAGTAACTTTATTAGTATGGTGGCAAGCACAGACATAGATCAAGATAGAGGCCCACCCTTAGTGGCAAGTAAGCAATCGTAGTGGTAACAATACTTATAAACTAAGTAGGTAGGTACCTATTATAAGCGAAAGAGTTTGATATTGAAACAAACGTTTGAATGCGCTAATTTCTGGAACTACCATTCGGATTTGAATAACTCTTTGCGTTTGATAGCCCAAGGGTGGTTAATAGGCTATAAAATCATCACGCTACGAGCGCGCGACGGACGCAGAGCAGTGTAACTTAGCGCAGGTGAAACCGCGTCGCGCAAAACTCGTTCGAATGTTCAACTAAGTAGGTATACCTACTAAATATAATATCTTATTCTACTCATATAACCTACCTACTTATATAAAAATAATATCTACATAGGTATGTATTTCCTAATTCCTACCATAAAAATAAACCACAGAAACTGCTAGCCCATACGAAAATTAGTGGAAGCGAACCGAGACGATAGCACTATCATATTTTCACATCAGACATTTCCATTTTCCGCTGACTAAGCATTACTTCACGAAAACGAACCGCATCAAGAAAATAACTCTGTTTTGTTGCTCACTTCATAAGTTAAAGTAATTTTAATAGCAAATCTTGAGAACTTAATCGCGGGTAGTTTGAACTTTCAAGTTAAACGTTCATAATTTGAATTTGATTAGGTTGACATTTAGTTACCGAAAGTTTTGAAGCTTAAACGGTCGGTGGCAAAAGTTTTGCTGAATACTTTATGTTCCGTAAAGAATTACGAAGTTTTTTATTACTTTACCTAATTTGCGAATGCCTATTTTTCTATACACTATTTTTGGGAATAAGTAGGAATTTTGCTTTAGGTACCTACATGCTTAAAGCTGACACTAAGCATTCCTCTTTTATAGTTCTATTGTACTAACTATAGTAAGATAAAGATAAATCTGGTAATCATACCATTGTTTATTTAAAAGATAGGTATTGAAACTCGAAAGAAGTGTCTTTGCTTTCTTCTCACCACTTTATTTTTTAAAAGTAAAGACAATGCCAGACCTGGAATCAAGTACTAGCGTGTCGTGGACAAATAGACACTTCGTCTTTATAAACCCTGACTCTTCAAACATTATGGACCTCGAGAGAAAATCAAACCCACCGTCCAAACGTACAGTTGAATTATTAAATACTTAATTATTATATAACTACTTACACCTGAAGAATTCAAATTACCATGATTGCTGTGGCTGAGTAGTCGCGTCGCATCAACCGGCGAATCGCGTTCGAGTTTCTCTATTTACTTAGGTAAGAAATTGTTTAACATAGAGCGTGCATGAAGTGAATCAATATTCTTGTTTGTTTTCTCTCACAGATTGAATATTCCAGTTCAAACACAAACTATTCTGCAGGCATATACTTAGAGTGCGCCACCACACAATGTTCTCTCGATAGTTTTACCCTGGTGTTTTAGGATCATTCCACTTAGAACCATAGTCTAGATCTAGGTAATTACCGTGGTTTAAATCTATTACGTCAACCTTATGTCTGCGTATAAAGATATATATAGTCGCACTAACACTACTTTAAGAATATGAGTAGGAGAATAGAGCTTCGTCACCTACCTACCTATATGCATCAACAATTCATCACACTAGCCTGTTATTCCACTGCAGGAAAGCCCTTTTCACTTGCCCAATGCTTATTCGCGATTTAAGTAATTTTTTCATCTGTATACCACCGAGGCTAGACTTATCAAAAGTAAGATAACGGTATGTGTTAATAGCTGTGGTATTTTTGTTACGTAAAGATTACTAAGGTAATTGCACCGGTAATAACACGGAATCTGTAAATTTAGTATTTAGCGGGAGGCACAATGTGCTCGTGGTATTGAAAAATAATAATATATTCGCGACTGTTGTTACTAAAATTATTTGTAAGGTAGGTTGTAGTAGTTTGCCTTTCAATTTATTATAGCTTTTTTAAAACTTGAATGATTTTTGTTCTTGGGTTAAGCATGAAATTAAGATAAAAACGCACTGTGCTAAAAATCCAGTGTGTTTTCATCTTATCTGTCCGTCACTGATGCAAAAAATTAAAGTTTTTACTTTTTAATAACATTAAAACCAATTGCAGTGTCCTGCATTAAATAGAGCAGAAATGTAGAAAAACATAGGATCTTCAATTTCCAATAAATATTGTTTGAAATTTTTGATTTGAATTGTATTGAAATTGAAATAATCACTGTTATTGATGAAATTGCTAAAGTGTCCATTACTAGGAGGTACCTGTCCTACGCAACTTTTATTAGCTTGGAGTTTTAGTAAAACAAACAAGGTTTTCCCTGCTATTTTGATATTTATTTCGCGTGATTAATTAACGTTAACTGTTACAAAGTTTTATGTTATTAATACAAAGTTTATAAAATAGCTTCATAAACACGGCCATTACAATTGTTCTACCTTGTTACATAATATATTAAATCAAGGTATGAAGGCATAGCATGACTCCAACAGAAATAATTCTACGAAGTAGTGTCTTCACTGTCGGAAAAACCCTTTGAAATCGCTTAAGGATTTCTCTAAGATAATGGACGCTGTAATACCATATATCACCTTAAAATATTAATTTAAATTGCTATTGCAAAAATACTTTGGTGGCAAAAATATTTCAAGCCGTTTCGCCGACCATATAGGGAAAACGGGGCAAGGAAGGGATAGGACAGAGCTCTTTGTTTTATAAAGAATCTTGCTTATTTCATATTTGGGCAGCTCTACTGACGAAGCTCCTCTCCCAAATCAGGTAAATGTGGATATATAATTCACAAGTATCTACCTAATCATTTCAAGAGCTTGGTGGTACTTAACCGTTAATTTATTATGTGTAGGTAAGTCTAGTCCCCCGAGAGAGGCCTTGCTCCCTCTTTAGAAGAGAGAGTTGAAAAATGGTGTTTCTCACAATGTCTCAACCATCAATTCGGTTGGATTATTTTGTCCTGTAAAAATTGTAAAGTACTTCCCCCCCTACCACCAGAAGTAATAATGAAAAAGACGTTGGTTTAGTGACAAAAATCTGTTAGTCTAACCGGGGCGTGCCCTAAAAGCCTTAAAACATAGGTTGTATTGCTTTTAAACATAGGTTGTACATATGTAATAATTTTCTTCACAAATATATCTATTAAGATTAGTGCTTTTTTTTATATTAGCCTACCAAAGTGTCTCCACTCCGCCTGATGGTAAGCAGGAATCAGTGGAATCCAGAACTGGTGGCCACCATACCTAAAGCCATAGTCTTAAACTGCTGGTATGGTGGCTTCCACTATGGCGGCTGGTAATGGGATTAGGGGAAAGGAATGAGGGAGGTAAGGAAAGGGGGGAAGTTGGGCCTCCGGGCGGCGCTCTCACTCACCGAGCGAAACGCAGTAGTACGGATACTACTACTCTTACGTCGATCTTCTATGAGAGGGTAGTACTTCCCCAGACGATCTGGCCCATTTATGCTGAAACCAGCGTGGATCTACTACCGTTACAATAAGTAAGTGTTTATAAGTGTTTATTAATTTAAACTGTTTAGCGCTTAAACCTTAAACCCTACAGATACAAAGCTATGAAAGCTCGACCAAGTCGTAGCCAGACGTGATAAAGAATAAGGGAATGAAGTAGAGGACCAAAAAGGACTAAATATTTTTAGAAGATTTACTATTTCTTCGTTTGGCCTTACATGCATTACCATGCGACAATACGTAGGTACTACTTGCTACCTACATATACGTACCTAAAGTAAAGGATATTTTACGATATTTTGCATTTACTAGATTATAAGTACCTAAGTATCAGTGGTAGGGCAAAATTGAAAGTCACGGGGTTGTACCAGTCATGAAACCCATTTATATTTTTACGAGCTCTAACCAGTTATACCTAACTGTCTAATCGGTAAATATCTACCCCTAGGTGAGTATTTGATTCTTGAAGTTCGACCTTTTAGAAAAGCGTTACGTAAGGTACCGTACCTTAGAAACTGTTGTTTGATATTTTTGTACGTTGAGAATTTGTAAAAATACTCAACATTACCTGTCCTCTTCAAAGAGTTTACAAAAGACGTCAATGTCAAAGGTGCAAACTCTTGACTGGACCAACTAATTACAAATTGCTATAGGTATTTAACGCCAATTTGAATTAAAAACTTGTATCAGAACCATCTTAAGCCGAAAGACGTTTATTGCTGGACATGTACCTATACTAATACCTACGCCTCCTCAAAAGCATCTCCAATTTGGCCACCGTTAATTAGGTAGGTAAGTACATTAACGTAGACCAAAATTAGAATTGCTGCAGTGGCACAGCCATAGCCTTATTGATGTAGTAAAGTGACTGTCACTTATAAAGATCCTGAGTTCTATCCTTGACTGGAGCCTATTATTGATGGATAGATGTATCATTTTGTCAAGAAAGGCTCTAAATTATCAGAATTTCATTTAATATCTAGATTTCAAGGTATGTGTAGGTGACAGCTGAAAATTGCTACAGTTTTCCTAAGTTTGACTTTTTTATTCCTCTACCTACCTAACGTTAAAACACCAAGTCATTTGTAAATTATTCAATGGAAGTTTTTATAGAGTTATTCGAGGCACGCAGTAGACTTTACATAACGATGAACAATAAATTTCTATTTTGTTTACTTAGTTTGTTGGAAGGACAATAAATGTTAGAAACTGTTTCTATGGTATACCAACCTAATAAATGACAGCTCACTACATGGTTATTGAAGCCTATGAATTTGATAGTTTTCTTACTCGACAGAATCGACAATAACTAAGCCGTTGCTGATCGTGAAGAAGAAGGCAATGAAGAACAAGTAGGAAAAGAAATAAGTAGGAGCGAAACACAACAGTAGGTAAGTATAGGAAAGGCACCAGTAATGGACACTTTAAGCGCAAATTTGTAGTATTTTTGCAATTTGATCAATAATAGTGATTGTTTCAATAAAATACATATTGAAAATTGAAGGCCCTGCGCTTTTTTCTACATTTTAGCTGTATTAAATGTAGGGCACTGCAATTTGTTTTAATGTTATTAACAAATAAAATCTTTAATTTTTTGCACCAGTGATGGACAGATAAGATGAAAACACACTATATTGTTAACACAGTGTGTTTTTATCTTAATTACATACATATCCCAAGCACAAAAACTCATTCTATTTGATTAAAGCTATAATAAATTGAAAGACAAACTTCTTCTTATCTATACATATAATAAAAATGTAACCGATCGCTGTCTGTACATGGAAGATATATGAGAAAAAAAACTATTGGGACCTTTATCAACGCAAATAGAACCCAAAACCATGATTGTTACAATTTTTGTCTGTTAGTCTGTTTGTCTGTGCGTTTGTTCACGCTAATCTCAGAAACGGCTTATCCGATTAAGATATGGTTCACTAATACATTGTGGTAAGCTTAACTTAACATTTAGTGTTTGTTTCATGTCAATCGGTTCATAAATAAAAAAGTTATGCCAATTTAAAGAATCACGTCGAACATTTGTTAATTTACTACGAAACCCGATAGAAACAGAGACTTAAACTAAACAGGTTACGGAATAGTTGATAGTGTTTTTATTTCTCGGATTCCTCTCATTCTAAACAATCTTCCGTTTAGTTTTCAAGAGTCCAGTTTCCAGTGAGCCTATGTTTCGCGATGACAATTAATAAAGCCCAAGGTCATACACTAAAAGTTGTGGGTCTGGATCTAAGTATTAGCTGTTTTTCGCACGGTCAGCTTTATGTGGCTCTATCACGTGTTAGCATTCCTAGCAGCCTGTATGCTTTGATCCCCGATGGCTATTCGTCTAATCCATACATCCATACATATTATATAAGGCTTTGTCCTGACTGACTGACAGACAACGCACAGCCTTAACCGCTGGTCGTGGTGACTTGAAATTTGGAGGGTGTGTTTGTCTTAATATCTAGAGGTGTCCTAAGAAAGGGTTTTTAAAATTTAATCCCTAAGTGTGTGAAAAGGAGTCAAAACGATTGTATCAAAGTTCTTCATTTTTTAACTTACAGTTTTGAAATTTTGCTTTGGAATACTTCTATTTAAATAAAAAATATTCTCATAATTTCATTTTAACAGGGGCGGATTTAGAGGGGTGAAATTAGGGATAAAATATTCAATGGAAAGATCTTTTGCTTTTGAAGTTAGCGGCTTAAAATTTGCAGAGAAGGGGAAGGGAGGGGTAGGAGGGAGGGAAAGAAGGAAGGGAGGAGAAAGTGAGAGGGAAGTGTAGGGGAAGTGAGGGGGAAATGAGGAGTAAGTACGGGAGAAGTGAGCGAAAAGTCAGGTAGAAGTCAGGGCGGAGTCAAGCGAAAGCCAGAGAGAAGCGAGAGAGAAGAGAAGAGAAAGTGAGGGGAATGTGAGAGGAAAGTGAGAGGAAAGTGAGGGAAGTGAGGGGTAAGAGACGGGGAAGTTAGGGGAAGTGAGGGAGAAGTAAGGTGGAAGTGGGGGAGAAGTGAGGGGGAAGTTTGGGGAAGTTAGAAGTGAGGGGAAGTGAGTGTAAGTGAGGGGAAAGTGAGGGTGAAGTGAGGGGGAAGTGAGGAGGAAGTGAGGAGGTGTGAAGGAAAAGTGAGGGATAAATAAGGAGGAAGTGAGAGGATGTAAAGGGGAAGTGAGGGAGATGGGAGAGGAAGGGAGGGGGAAGGGGGAAGGAAAGGAAGGAGCTCTCTAATGGAGGGAAAAGGGAAAGAAAGGGATAAGAAGTGATAAGAAGGGAGAAGAAAATGAGGGGAAGGAAGGAGAAGAAATGGTGAAGGGCTAGAGAAGAGAGGAGAAAGCGAGGAGGCAAGGTAGAGAGAAGTCGAGGAAAGGGCAAGAGATGCTCGAGGAGGGGCAAGGGATGCTGAAGGAGGTGAAGAGGAGAAGAGGGAGGTGAGAAGAGAAGCGGAAACTGTAAAGAGTGGAGAAAAAGGGCGATAGGGAAGGAGGGGAAGGGAAAAGTTATTGTAGTGAAAATTTGCCTTTGTGTATTGTATATTGTTTTTACGAGGGATATCTTTAGGTAGGTGAAAGAGGGTTTGTATGAATGGGAGATTAAAAATACTATGGAAAACAGTATTTTAACAATATAAAAATGTCTATTGGAAAAAACAATATTCACACGAGCGAGGCCGCGGGCAAAAGCTATCTATATACATAAAAGCAAAATTTCACTCACTCACTCATCACGAAATCTCAGAAACAACAAGTGCTAGGAATCTCAAACTTTGCATGATCATTCCTATTAGGATATAGGTGCTCACTTAGACGGGATTTTGCAAAATCCTTCCTCTAAGGGGTATAAAAGGGTGACAAAGTTTGTATGAAACTTCTATAGTTTTTATAGTAGAATTACCAAATTACTAGAAAATACTCTTTTTTTAATATTCAGAAACTACCCTTATTAAGTGGGCAAATAAGAGTCGAAGTTTGTGTGAAAGTGGTTCATCAGTTTTAGCGGTAGCGGGTTTAAATGGGATTCGCCATAGAGACGGATAATACAGATATTTATTACTGATACAATGTACGGTTGCCGTAAAATGAGGCAGGCAATATTCTCATAGAGGCACCTATCTGAATTTTCACGCGAACGAAGTCGCGGGCAACAGCTATTCACTAATAATTTTCGTAACACCAGCCGCGACAACGTCATCCATCGATAGCTCTATGACTGTGTGTGAAATGTTTTGTCAAATATTGTTAACTTATAAGAACTCATGTCTATATCTGGTTCCGTGTCCATTACTGGTGCAATTACTTTGTGGATAATTTGAACTAAGTATAAGTAATCAAGATAGATTTATCGAACGAAAGAAATTAAAATTATGTCAATAACTTCATAGAACTAGTACTAGCGTTCTGAAGAAAGTGATATAATTTTAGTTTACAAATTAATACGCTACTTAGCGTTAATTAAATTACCTACTACATAGGTAGCTACCTATTTTATAGTTTTAAGTGAACCATTGCTTTACCTAATGTTAAAATATTAAAAATCATTCTATAGATGACATTGTTGCTTGAGAATTGGACAAATAAAACCTGCTTTGAAACTCCATTGATATTATAATAAATTGTTATATTTTCAAGGTTGTAATAACTGAAAACTTCCTTATTGTGACCTCGGCAGACCTAGTCATCATTGCGTGCAAAGATTCATAACCAGAAAACGATTGTGCAAAGGAATTTTCTTTTATTGATACTCCTTTATTTTTTAACTTATTTATTTCAAACCTCGCATTCCTGTAACTGCATACTCTGCATAGTATCGTGTCGATCTTCATCCCAGCCTTTACATTCCCGCTGCAGGGTGCCTCTTCTTAGACAGGGAAGGCATGAGTGAACATTGATCACACACAACGCTTTGCCCAAGGCGCATTTAGCATTTGAGTAAGAGTCCAACTTTCCTAAAGTTACCTTATTACGCTGTAAACTGTTTACAACGAAAGTTAACTTGTTAGTTGTTGTGGGTAAAGTCCTAGCCTAGTTGTTAAGACACACTCGTAGTCCCACCAGTAGGACACTTAGCCCACCTTCTATAGGTAGGTACACAGGGTTCAAAACCCGGCAAATGTAGAATCCTACTTAAGTATATAAATTTTCTATTACGTAAGTATAGCAGCTTATATAGGTAGGTAAGTGAAAAATGTATTAATTATCTTTAAATGGTACCTACCTACATTGCATACCTATTTAGAAATTTTATCTTTTTTTTAATAATAAAGTAATAATGCTTAGAACACAACCAAGCCGTTGCCGACCACAGTGAAGGGGATGAGGATAGAAACCGAGAGTACCGAGGAGGTATTTGGGCGGCCGACACTCTCACTAACCGAGCGAAACACATTAGCATGCAAAAAAAAAATTCTTACTGAAACCAGCGTGGATCTACACTTACGTCTTCATCTTTACTTGTTTAAAAAGCGAAAGTTTGTTTATTTGTTTGTTTGTTTGAACGTGCTAATCTCTGGAACTATTAGTAGGATTTGAAAAATATATAGGCAGTTATAGGCTATGTAACATCACGCTACTGGGGACGGGAGCAAAGCAGTAAGCAAAAACGCAGGTGAAACCGTGCCACGGAAAGCTACTATTATTATTATTGGAATAAGTAAGTACATTGAATATTTAAAACAAGAAGGTAAACAACAACGTATGCAAGAAGAATAACGATATTTTGTTAGATAGTTCCAACCAACAAAGAAGTTCCAACCAACAAGCTCAGCGCGCTAACGTTGCGTCCGCGTCGTAGCGTGATTTTGACCACTACTAAATAGGTAGGTGTTAGTACCTAGGTACCTAACTTCCAAATTTCAACAGTTTCAGTCAGTTACTAAGTACATAATTTTTATTTGATTTATTTTAAGTACTTACCTTTATGTGTAATATGGAAATTGATATACATACTTAAACAAACTAACGAAAAAATTGTATATAATAATGTTAGGTATGTATGATATGTACCTAACATAAAAGATTTTAATAATTTATATAGGTACTAGAGAAGCTTACAATTTTACAAAACGGCATAAGTAAATAAAATAATAAATCATTAATTACCTACCTACTATAATGAAATTAAATTCTATTACTATTCCGTTGTATTTTTCTTACTTTGTAAGTACCTACTTACTTACAACTCTGGAAATTACGCCTCATCTACTTTTATATTTTTATCGCCCGCGTTTTGTATTCGATCCATAGGTACAACTTTCCCTCCAATGCTTTCTTAAATCCGAACAAATAACCGTGAAGACAACGAATGGTCACTCACCCAGGTATAAATGATCCATTTGGTTGCGTGATATAATTTTGTTTTTCACGCGCACTAACATCTACCCACATTGTTATTATTTATTTACGTTTACCGAAAATAAGCCATGGCGAATTTATCGCGGCGTTTGTCCGCGAAGCTATCACTGTCGTGACTACTGACTCTACTGAGTACTTAGTCGCGTTATGAATGAAAGTTGCTACGATACCGCCAAGGGTTTGTTGTGTTGTTAAATAAGTATGCGCGCGCAAAGGAATAGGTACCTACTCAAGATAGTTGAAGTGTGTAGGACTGTGGGAACCGACTGGAGTTAATGCGTTATAAATCTTCTTCCTTGAAATGTAAGGGGAATCTAGGGAACGCCTGTGATTAAAATATGAGCAAGATGGATTTTTACACAATAAGTAAAATGTGCCTGATCCTGATGTACAAAGAGTGTTGTTTTATTGCTGTTAATGTTTAGGTATACTAAATATTCACTTAAATTTTTACAATTTCTATAACAATAAACATAAACTGCAAATGACCTAATTATATAAAAAAATCTACACATATGAATATAGAAATCTATTAATCGACTTGCGACTGTTTTTCCATTTTCTTCTTGAGAGTTTACGCTTCGTGCATGGCACGCGACGTTGCCGGTTCGTATAGACAGCGAAATGGTGAGCATATGCGTTATAATAACCGCGTATGATGACCGTTATAACGCATCTAAAATAATGACTATCACAGCCAATTTTCTAATACCAATCGTATCGTAATAATACTCATAACAAAAGGTGTCTCTCCCTGACGCGTGTGCCTCACATGAAAACAGAAAGATGACAACAGGAACAGGAACCGCACGGAAATGACACGCGGACGATACGAAGATGGTATGGACGCTCCGGTCACTTACGTATACTGTCGTACGAGTATTATACGCGGATATTAAGCGGACGGCGAGTCCAGTCTAGTTGACATAGTACAGCGTATCGTGTTGCTTATGGTGTAGTGGGCAGACTCCTTTAGAAGTTTCACTATCTACCTATATCGCTTGCAGACATTGAACTAAGTACTTAGGTATAGTTTTTTTCTTATATTAGGCTAGGTACTTATCAAAATATTTCCATGCTGTCTGTTTGATTGTAAGCATAAGCAGTACGTAGGTACCTAGGGTCCGTAGTAGCCATCATGAAAACTTTTTTATTGATTTGCCTCATTTTGGCCGCTTTGTGAGGTACTTTTACGCTCTGGTAAAGAGTTCCATGTATTAAATTGAGCGATTTAGGTATGAAATACGGCACCAAGACCCTTCTGATTCCATTGTGAAAGGCTACTACCACAAATATGGCTTTTTGGGCTTCAGCCAGGGTCCTGTGGATTCCTTAGCTAAGTCAAATCAAAATCAAAAATAGACGATATTAAGGAAAAATACATAATTTTTATTAAATTAAACAGTTCTTAAGGTTTGCAGCCCTTCGAATCCTGCGATTAATCAAAACCATTCAATATAAATGAAATATGTAATTGTCTTATTTTTTTTCTATTGGACCCTGGTGAAAGGGCGACACTTCAGTCACGTACGTGCCGTCTCTATGGTAAAATGCCTACCTTTCTTGTCACGAAATCTTGCACTTAAGGATGGATAATGAAATTAAATACTTTAATTCGAATATAATTTACAAAAAAATCATAAAAAGTACATAATATTTATTCAAGTCGTCATTAATTCAACATTCAACTCTAAGTTATTATTCTCAGTAGGTATATGTGTATAACTTATGGTTATTCTTATTACATTTCTTCTGTTCAATAGCGCCATCTAGGAATGATTATGTAAAGCACCTAAAAACTTCTATTGTTTTAATTTTTGTTTCATGGCAACTCAATGGTTCAACTGTCACTAAGTTCAAAAACCTTTTCGGTTTTTTAATCTGTGGCATAAATTGTTGTGAGTCAGACGATTTATCGGCGGTTTATTTTGCTTTTTCTCTGCAATTTGGCTTCTTTAATTCTCCTAAAAGTTAATACAAATAATGTAAGATGGCTATAAATTTAGATAAACACAGAGAAGCATTAATCGCTGCATGGAAGGACGTATTAGACGAAAAAACTGACACCAACTGGTGAGTACAACATCTTCGTATCACCGACCTACTTGCTAGGGAAAATTAAAAGTAAACAGCCGTCGTAAGTTAATAAAATGATAAATTGGTTTCATTAGCTTGCCTGTTAAATGAGCCCATAAAAGTGGTAACAATGAGTGTCAAGTGTTGAAGAGTGCAGTAACATTAATTAAAATTTGTAATTGCATACCATTGACCAAAAGCAGTAAACAAAACTGAATTTAGATTATAATGTGCAAAATATCCGGTCGAAAAAGTTGTTAACTTCGTCGCTGTCCTGATTTTTTTTATTTGCAATTTATCTACAAATATATATTGAAACCACTCCTTGGATTTATTGTGCAGTGATTCATATAAGTTAAAAAATATTTATTTTACATAACTTTATGATAGTGCTTACAAACATGTTATTTTGTAAACTATGACTCATATAAAAGTTGAAGCAAATTTTAAGATTTATGAATGTGTTGTTGCAGGGCCTTATTTGGTTATGATGGGATGACAAATGATTTGAAATACATTGGCAATGGTGATGGAGGATTAACAGAGCTGATAGATGAGTTCAACAGTGGGAAAATACAGTATGCATTCCTCAAAGTGGATGTACCAATTGGAAGCATATCTAAATATGTTCTTATCAACTGGCAGGTAAGACTTAGACTTAGATAAGATAATTATTTCGTTGTTTGTTGATTAAGATCCTATTGTATTACTTCCTCTATGTATGATTTTGAAGAGTTTTAAGTTAAATAATACTCGTTTCATCATCATCATATCAGTCCGTTATTGTCCCACTCACTGCAAGGAAAGGCCTCTTTCCATTTAGAAAATAATCACCATGCTAACTAAACTAAACTGGTTTAATATTATATAACTGATTCTGCTAGAATGACATGTTGAAGTCTAGTTTCCATTCCTTTGGTCAGAACTTTTGGTATTGAATTAATCTGCTCAGAGTTAGTGACTGTAGGGTCTTGTATAGATGTTAATTTACCTCACTATTATAAATAATGATTAGTAGAGGTCACAATAACTTATTGTATTAATTAAGTTAAATATATGGGTGTTTGATTCTAATCAAACACAGGATAACAATTATAAAAAAAACCAAAATTTATATGTATACTAGCTGTTGCCTGCGACTTCGTTCGCATGAAAATTCAGATGGGTGCCTCTATGAGAATATTGCGTGCCTGATTTTATGGCAATCGTACATTGTATTAGTATTATCCGTCTCTATGGCGAATCCAGTTAAAACCCGCTACCGCTAAAACTGACAAACCACTTTCACACAAACTTGTGACTTTTATTTGCCCATTTAATAAGGGGGGTTGCTGAATAATAAAAAAAGAGTATTTTCTAGTAATTTGGTAATCCTACTATAAAAACTATAGAAATTTTGTACAAACTTTGCCACCCCTTTATACCCCCTTAGGGGATGGATTTCGCAAAATTCCGTCTAAGTGAGCACCTATATCCTAATAGGAACGACAATGCAAAGTTTGAGATTCCTAGCACTTGTTGTTTCTGAGATTTCGTGATAAGTGAGTGAGTGACCTTTTGCTTTTATGTATTTATATAGCATTTTTATACTATTTAAATACTGTTTTTCATACTATTTTTAATCTCCCATTCATACAAATCCTCTTTCACCTACCTAAAGATATCCCTCGTAAAAACAATATACAATACACTAAGGCAAATTTTCACTACAATAACTTTCCCCTTCCCCTTCTTCCCTATTGCACTTTTTCTCCATTCTCCACAGTTTCCTCCTTCCTCTCCTCCCCACCTCCTTCAGCATCCCTTGCCCCTCCTCCAGCATCTCTTGCCCTTTCCTCCACTTCCCTCTACCTTGCTGTAGGTTAATTTGCTGACATTTTGTAAACTTTGACGTTCATAAGTGTTAATTTAATTAACCTATGTGAATAAATAAATTTTCATTTTCATTTTCATTTTTGCATCCTCGTTTTCCCCTCTCTTCTCCCTTCCTTATCCTTTCTTTTCCTCCTTTCCTCTCCCTTTCTATCGCTTCCTATCCCTTCTCCTCCCTTTTTCCACCATTTGAGAACTCCTTTTTTCCGCGTTCCTTTTCCCTCCCTTCCCCCTCCCTTCCTCTACTGTCTCCCTCACTTCCCCTTCACTTTCCTCTCATTTTCCTCTTTATGAACCGATTGACATGAAACAAACACTAAATGTTAAGTGAAGCTTACCACAATGTATTAGTGAAAACCATATCTATATCGGATAAGCCGTTTCTGAGATTAGCGTGAACAAACGCACAGACAAACAGACAAACAGACAAAAATTGTAACAATAATTGTTTTGGGTTCTATTTGCGTTGATAAAGGCCCCAGTAATTTTTTTTCTCATATATCTTCCATGTACAGACAGCGATCGGTTACATTTTTATTATATGTATAGATAGATGTCTCTACCAGTTTTGACAAAATTTTCTGTGACATCTAATTATCACTAAGGTTGACTTTTCTAACAGAGTGTTAGAGAAATTAACCTTGTTATTTCATGACGTTCATATTAAGTGCAACCAGAGGGTGGTAGCAACCGTACTTTGTCATCAGACTAAAGATTGCTGGACCTCTGGATGCTAACCTCCTTACTTGTTACTTGTTACTTGTTGGTGGGCTCGTTGTCCGCATTTAGACCTCTTGGTCTTTTGTTGCGTCCGGTTTGGCTGGATTACTTCATCCAGCCCAACTCCGCCCAGAAGCGCAGAAGCTTCCTGGGATCTTCGCAGGCTTCGCGGAGAGACCTCGGGTTGCCGAGGATTTGTGCCCGATGTGTCATCACTCCCTCGCATTCCAGGACTACGTGGGCGACGGTTTCATCGTGCTCTATGCATGCTCTGCACAGAGGACTGTCGGTAATGCCTAAAACATATAGGTGTTTATTAAGAGGGCAGTGGCCTGTGATAGTGCCCACCATTATGCGCAGGTCATCCCTTCTTAGGTTGATTAAGTGTATACTTAGCTTTGGCGATGGTTGTGGCAGAGCTTCTTTTGACTGTCTACAGTCGTTAGAACTTGCCCACTGCATCTGGTGTTGTTCTCGGGCCCATTCTCTAATCCACGAGCGGAGTAGACTCGCAGTGATGGGTAACATTGGTTCGGGTCCGATTGGTGGGTTGTTGGACCCTCGCCTTGCAAGCTCATCCGCTGCATCATTCCCGAGAGATCCGCTATGCCCCTTCATCCACTGGAGTGTCACCTTGTTGCTTACTGCAACTTTTTCCAGTGTTGAGTGACATTCATATATGAGCCCTGAGTTTATTACGTTACTTACAAGAGCCCGAAGTACTGCTGCGCTGTCAGAGAGTATTCTGATGTCGAAATTGGTTATCTTTCGACGCAGCACCGTTTCTGCCGCTTTAGTTATAGCTACGCATTCACATTGGAAAATCGAGCTATTTGTCCCTAGAGCTGTTGATAAACTGATATTTAGGTCCATCGAGAATATTCCTGCACCGGTACCTGATTTGGTCTTAGAGCCATCCGTGTAGATACGCACCTCATTTACACCCGAATAGTCTGTTGTCGATTCTTGCAGTTGAACATAGTAACTACGTTCAAATACCTGTTTTTTGGGGATCCTATCATGGGGCGCCTCGATTAGTGGTTGGTGCGCAATTGCCCTGCTCAGTATCTTAGTGTGTGGTCCCCGGTCCTCGTGCCACAGTCCTGCATGTTTGAGCCTTATCGAGGAGGCTTTTGCCTCTTGTTGTACGTACAAATCAAGAGGCAAAAGTCCCAGCAAGACTTCAAGGGCTGCGGTCGGTGTGGTGCGCATGCTTCCTGTTATAGCCATGCAAGCATGTCTTTGGAATTGTCGCATCTGGGTTTTTACAGTGCAGAGATCTGTTCTAGGCCACCAGATCACTGCACCATAGGTGATAATAGGTCTAATTACGGCAGTATAAAGCCACATTGCAATCCTGGGGGAAAGTCCCCAGGTTTTGCCTATGAGGCGTTTGCACTGCCAAAATATGATACAAGCCTTGGTTAACTTTTGTTCTATATGAGTGTTCCAGAGCAGTTTGGAGTCAATAATTACACCTAGATATTTGACCTCATGTGCTCTGGTCAACTGGGTGCCCAAAAGTTCCGGTAGATTAAGGATTGGTATTTTCCTTTTGTTGGTAAACAGAACCAGTTCCGTTTTCGATGGATTAACCGAGAGTTCATGTTCTGTGCACCATTTTTCTACGATCTTCAAAGCGGATCGCATTAGGTTGCATAGCACTCCCTCAAATGGCCCATTCAAAAGAATGGCAATATCGTCCGCATAGCCTACGGTGTAATACCCACCGTCGTTTAGACGACACAAAAGTTCGTCCACTACGATATTCCAGAGCAGTGGTGAGAGAACTCCTCCTTGCGGACAGCCCCTCGATACCACTCCTCTGGTAGTGGTATTCACCGTGTACCTTACAGCTCTGAGTTTTAGCATGTTGTCGATCCATCCACTAATGGTGTCATCTACCCCATGCTTTCTCAGAGCTCGACTTATGCTCGTGAAGTTTGTTTTATCAAAAGCACCTTCTACATCGATGAAAACACCAATAGTAGATTGCTTCGCTGATAGAGAGCTTTCAATGCGTGTTACTACATCATGAAGAGCTGACTCCGTTGATTTACCTGGGCTATATGCATGTTGTTGCTTATGCAGAGGACAACGTTTCAGGGCGACATTCCTTATTTCCCAGTCGCATAGCCTCTCCAGAGTTTTGAGCAAAAACGAGGTAAGGCTGATGGGTCTGTAGGATTTGGCCTGAGTGTAGTCGCTCTTTCCAGGTTTGGGTATGAAGACAACTTTGACTTCTCTCCACTGCTTCGGCGTGTATCTGTATGCTAAGCACGCCCGATACAGCTGTACAAGATGTGGTGTTACATCTTGGCAGCTCCACCTTAGCAGTCCAGGAAAGAGTCCGTCTATGCCTGGTGATTTAAACGTTTGGAAGCTGTTTAGCGCCCACGCTACTTTGTCGTTTGTAACGACCGTTTGGGCGGTGGTCCAGTCACACTGTTTTGAAACATGTTCAGTTTCTTCCCATTCTGCTTCATCCCTGGTGGCGAAACCTGGAAAATGGGTGCTCAGCAATACTTCACATGTTTCAGTGTCGGATTTGGTGAATGTGTTATCCGGTTTTTTGAGCGATCCAAGTGTGTGGTTGTCCTTGGCCAAAATAGCCTTGACCCTGATCGCTTGATGATTTGATTCGATGTTGCTACAGAAACGTTTCCAGGCTTCACTTTTACGCGCACGTATACGTTTTTTATAGTGATATTGGAGCGTTTTGTAGTTGTCCCAGTCTTCCTCTTTCCTGGTGTTCATTGCCCTATTAAAGAGCCTTCTTAGTTTTTGTCTAAGTTTTTCTAGCTCTGAACCCCACCAGCGTTGATTCTGCTGGTGTGGTTTAGGAATGGTTAAAGGGCAGGTTTGTTCGAACGAGTTAGTAAGAATTGAAGTTAATTTACTTACATATTCTTCGATGTCTGATGTGCCGCTGAAACTGTGCTTGATACCCAGTTCTCGCAGCTGCATCTCAGTGATTTCTCTAAACTTGACTATGTTGGTCTTACGTGGGTTGCGTTTAGGTTCGATAATTTTTAGTTCCTTTGCTAGTTTATAACATAGGTACCTATGGTCTGAGGAGGAGGGCTCTTTTGAAACATGCCAGTTCGACACGTAGGAAGCTATCCCCTCTGATACTAGTGTTATGTCGATTATAGATTGGGCCCGAGACGTTACAAAAGTAGGTTCTGCCCCTCGATTCAATATTTGGAGATTAGTAGTAAATAGATAACTTACCAGGTCCTCTCCTCTTCGATTTGATGTGGAACATCCCCACAGTGAGTGATGCGAGTTGGAGTCCACTGCGATGATCAGCTCCTGCTTGTTTCGTTCGCAGTGCTGGATGAGTCCCATTAGTTCTTGCGACGGTACCTCCTCATCGATCGGTAGGTAGGCTGAAGCCAATACCAGCTCAGGTGAGTCTGTACATAGACTGCTCGGGAGCCTGACTGCCGTCAAGTTTCTAGAGCAGAATTCGTTCATAAGTACTGTCGGTATGTTGATAGGAACCAAAATGCATGTACGCGGGTTACTTACGGTGGTGTCAAGAATTAACTTCTTGTTCGGATTATTGAGTCCGCATATGCGGTTGCCATTGATCCACGGCTCCTGGATCAAGGCCACGGACTCGGTAGTAGTCTCCAGCATTCGTCGCAGGGTAGCCGTTGCGGTTTTGCTATGTTGGAGATTGATTTGGACGATACTTATACCAGCATCATCCGCAGCCGTTGGTTTCGGTCCAGTTCCACTAGAGGGGATGACTTTCCAAGTCATCCCCCTCCGTAGTGTTGCCACTCGAGCTACCAACGTTGCTAGTTGTTGACTTCGCCTGTGACGACCCAGCATACCCTCTCGAGGTGGAAGGCACTGCACCGTCTTTGGCGAAGTACTTACCCTGGTTGCCGGCTGGACTTAGCTTTTCAACCGAGTCCAATTGGCTAGACCAGGGTCGTTTGGGGTCTGGTTTAGTGGTCAGACTCAGCTTTTCAGCCGAATTCAGCCTTCCAGACCGAGATTTTTGCAGATCTGACCCCGCATTGCTCTTAACGGTCTCCTGCAGCCTTTCGGCCGCAGGTTTCCCGTCTGAAGCTTGCGCTGGGCCAGAGCATTGCTTGCTGGGTTCAGGCAACTCATTTTGCAGAGCACCACCTGAATCCCCGAAGTACCTTACATAGACCGACCCTAGCATATAGCTCATACGTCGGTCTCTGGCGGTGATCTTGGGAATGTCGGTTATGGGTATGCCCAAAATTAGGAACGTACCCATGTTTCCATTCCCATCGACTTGTCTCTCCGCATGGTACAGAGACCAATTCAGCACGTCCACCCAGTTGTTTTGGCAGGCCAGAATCATGCTAAGTGTTTCTGACACTCCCTCATACTCCGGGATGAACAGCGCCGCCTTGGCTCTGCGAGGTATGTCCACCTGCCGTTTGACCACAAGCTTGGTCCCCTGATGAGGCGACAGCATTTCTGCCGTCGTCTCGCGGAGCCAGTCCAGAGCTCTTTGGTCTTCACACCACAGCTTGAGGACGCCCTCCCCATGGTGAGCTTTGCCCCTGAATCCAGGAGCGTACGGTGCGACCGCATTCGGGTCGAAGGGTTCGGCTAAGGCCTTGGTGACGGTTTCCATCACTTTCCCCTCCAACGCCTTCATGATGCCGCCCGCCTGCTCTGGACTCAGGTCGGTAAATGGTTCGGTCATTACCGCGACGCAAAGGTCATTGGCCTTCATTACGTCTGAGTAACTGACCGGACCAGCTGTGCGACCAGGAGTTTGGCTGGGTTTTGGCTTCTTGCTAAACCCGCGCGGCGATAGGGAATCATCCGCGCGAGGCCTCTTAACCGGGTTGGTCTTGCTAGGCGCTCCACCCGAGTTGAGAATCAGCTTCTTCCCTGCCTTGCCTGGTCCTTGATGTTTTGGTTGGTTGGCAGCCACGCCTTTGAGAATGGTGGACGTCTCAGTTGGTTTCTTTGCCGTCACGAGGTTTGTGCTTTCGCACTCACTCGCAGGCACCAACTGCCTGGCTGCCTTCCTTTCCTGTCGAGCCTTGGCTTTCGCCGCTGCTCGATTGGTTTTAGCCTTTTTAGGTACGGTTCCCCCTTCGGCATCAGGGATGCCTTTAGGGAGTGCAGGGGTCGACGACCCTTCAGCCGGGACTAGCTTCGCACTTTCGCACGGGACTGCAGGGAGTCTTACAGCCGGTCCTAGCTTCTTATCCGTGCCGTTACGTCGAAGTTCAGCTCGTGCCGCGCTTCGTCGCACCTTGGCTGGTTTTTTATGTTTGTTGGCTTCCTTCACTACCACATTCCATCCCTTTGCTGCCCTTGCGAACGGCGTTGGGATGGCCTCTAGTAGCTGCCGCATGTCCAACGGCGATCTTTCAGCCGATGAAGTTGCGGGTGGAGCCGATTTTTGGTCGGTGTTTGTAACAGCACTTTCGCACTGTACGGTCGGTTGTTGTGTGTTTTTTCCCTTATCCATAAAGGTGGTTTCAAACTTTCGTCCTCGGTAGCGTTCCACCCTCCTTGGAGCCCGCAGTAGGGGGTGCCATGTTGACACCAGAACTACTACTGAGGATATAGGGTCCGTGGTTACAGAAGAGTCGAGCCAAGAAACGCGAAGGGGTTCTTGGGCTGCCCCTGGCCGGGAATAACCAGAAGCTCACCCTAGGCCCCGCACGCTCCGACTGACTCCCCATTAACCCGCAACCCTAGCCTGGTGGTCCTCTGACGGAACACCTCAGCCGATTGATCGTGCCTGGCTAGGACACAACCTCCCGTTTAGAACAAATCCCGGCCCAAAGAGGTGTGTTGTCCAGTGGCAGTGAACTACTCCGCACCACCACCAGACTCAACCTCCAGGATTCCTTCATCGTCCTTACACGGGTTTCCACGCACGGCACAAACACGCGGGTGGCTATGAGCTTTTCAGCCCTCCCTAACCTCCTGTTTCTTTCGGAGATTAGGTCCGTGAAGTACAGCCACAAACCTTCACAGCTGATTTGAAGGGAAATAAGGATAGGATAGGTTATTAGGATGCTTCTGGAGGAGCGGCTGGTTCTTCTAGTTGTGCACATCATGTCGGCATGATGTGTACATAACAGGCAGCAACCACATGAAGGAAAAGTAACCAGTCTTACCTAGGGGATCATGGCAATTGTATGCTCCTACCTAGGTCATTCGCCATCTTGATCACCGGACAGGTAACCAAGATAGAGACGAACCTATCTAAACTAGCGACCGGTCGCAAATTTATGTTGAGTTTGGCCCGCCTCCGCCCAAATGCTAACCTCCATTATCATCATTATCTTGACCAGCTGAGCCACTTATTAGGAACATTGGATCACAATGAATTTTCTTGTAGTAGTTGTTTCTCCCAACTATATCCCAAAAATTCCAATTACGTATGAGTTATGTTTTTAACCACATTTTTTATTTATTTACTAATCATAAAAAATAAAAATAAAAATAAAAGCTTTTTATTGTTCCATTTGGCAACTACATTAATATAGATGTTAATGGTGTGGACACTGTTAGTTCAATAATGCCATCTGGACCCCTCTTTGGGTGAAGGCCTCCTCCAGAGATTGCCACTTGTCACGCTTCCTTGCAAGGTTGGGCCAATTTCGTGTTCCGATGGTCTCTATCTCGTCCTTCCACCTTGCCTTTGGTCTTCCTCTGCTTCTGTACCCATGAGGTCCTTTCCACATAGTCACGGTCTTCGTCCATCTGTTGTCAGTGTAGCGTGACACGTGACCTGCCCACCTCCACTTCAAACTTAAACTTACTAATCATAAACATACATCTTACTTTATAAAATTATAACTATTTCAAATCAAGAATGATTTGATTAAAAATCACATTACTTGTACATGGCATTTTTTATAGAAAAATTCCAATTATTGTGACAAAATTCTTCAATGTCTGCAACTAAGTTCTAAAATGACACCATTATAAATAAGATTCTTCTCTTTGAACTGTTTACTGTCTTCACAATTGATATTTCAGAATCTGCATATTCTGCGAAGATTTTAGAACAATACGCATTCTTTAGATAAATACCAGTAAATATAGCTATGTAATGATCTCGAGACTAGAATATAGGTATAGGAATTAAGTTTTAGCCGCATTTTCCAATTTTAAGCTCCAGCTTTTTGCTAGTCCGTGTTGCCAAAAATCACATTACTTTTGGTTGAAAGATAGTTATTTAAAAATATTTATATTAATCAATACAATTATAAAAGCGGAAGAGTTTGTTTGTTTGTTTGAACATACTAATCTTAGGAACTACCAGTCGGATTTCAATAATCTTTGTTTTCGTTTGATAGTACAGTTCTTGAGGAAGGTTATAGGGTATGTACATCACACTACTGGCGACGGGAGCAGAGCAGTAACCAAAGATGTAAGTGATGTAACTTAACGCGGGTGAATCCGCGCTGCGGCAAGCTAGCGTTAAAAGGTCACGGCTAGTTACAAAGCGTTCCCTAAATTTAATTATTTAATAATTTAATTATTAACCTAATTATAATTATTTATATCTTTATAAAGATAATAAACTCTTTACTCTATATAGACGGATTGGCAATCTCAGTAGCGTAAGTCTCCTAAGACCTAGACCTGGATTCTATATATATTCTATCGTTACTTAAACATGAAATGCCAAAGCACTTCCTTCTAAGTATAGAAGGAGTGAAAGAAGTAAGGAGATTTGAATGCTTCTCATGACTGAATGTTTGGAGCCGGACTGCTGTCTCCGAATCCAGGAAGGGAGAAGGAGTTGTCCCTTTCCTCTCCCTTAGTTCAGCAGTGATAACATGAAGATACAAGAATAACTGCCTCCGTGGTGCAGTGGAAGCGCAAGCGACTGCTGTGCACGAGGTTGTAGCTTCGATTCCCACGCGGAACAAATTTTTTTGTGATCCATAAATATTTGTTCGGTGTCTGGGTGTAATTTGTGACCTTTGTGTTTGTAAAGTTCCCCGCGACACAGGGCTAGTGCGGAAGTTGTCTTTTTAAAAGAAAAAAAATAATAATAATGCTAAACATGCTGCTAGACAATTAATAATGATAACATTCCATTTTGTAGATTTCTGTTCCGACATGCGTTTCATATTGTTGATTGAACTTGAAAGGTTATTCTTTGCATTCCAAACTCGTTATGACCGGAATGACCTAAACAAAAAAGTAAAAATGGTATAAATATAATAGTGCAGAAGGAGTGTGAGGATGTCGGACGGATATTAATGGCGGGCCGATGTGTCAGGAGCAGAACTGCTTCTAATGCCCTTGAGGTTTATGAGCGGCAGATACCACTTGACATCTGGTGGGCTGCTTACTGCTGGGCTAAGGTACTACTGATAGTAGGTACTCTGAAATCTGGCCTTTAATTCTTGCGTATATTGCTCCCGTTACTCGTAAACTCATAATGTCCTGTATTTTGTCCCAAACTGACGTACAACACAACTTTAGGGATCAAGGAAGTCGTGTGGTGCAAAATCTCTAACTACTCTTGGTCATTTCATATTGTGCAATATTCTCGTACTATGTTACATCAATGTTATAGTATCATCTCATCATACATACCATATGAGTTACAATTATATCATTATATGATATCGCTAGCTAAACGAACTTATACATGTATGCATGAGACGCGATTAAAAACAAATTACAGTGCTACTGAGCTATACTCGTGTATGTAATATCTATTTATTTATTATTTGCGACTTATAATTTCGTAAAAATTGTTAGGTATTGTTATTGAGACAAAGTACACAATAGAAGGAAACTATATTATTAAATTAGTAAAACATTATTATTTATGGGCTATTACTTATTATTTCTATTTATGTTTACATAAGCTATGGTAACTCCTTTTTGGGTAAGAACCGTAATTAGAAATATAACAACAATTTTAAACTGAATCATCTTATTTATTTAAAGCGAAATGTCATAGGACACTAATACTGTTTGATGTCCTTGTGCTGTTGGATAGGTTTGTTAAGTTACTATGAAAGTAGTGCCTGGCTCAGATATGGCTAATGCGCAATCCCGATTCTAGGAAGCCGCTATGACCGGCTACTTTCACAGAAGTAGATTGTTGCTGATTTCAGAATTAATGAGCTGGATCGACCTAAAGATATCCACTCATAGTATCTTTCACATTTTAGTTCTTATAAGTCTGCATGATGGTTTATATGGTCCAGTACCTATAGACGCTGGCTCAATATAGCAGCTTAGTACAGGTATTTGAAGATTGTTATTATTGAAAATGTTTTATTTATTGATTTTAGAAATAAATTACTAACATAGTATGTAAGTTGCTGTAATACTAACAAATATATGGATCTTAGTCTGAAATAAAAATAATTTAATTTAATTTTAATTTTAATTAATGGATTCTGTATTTAAATAACTAGCTTTCCGCGGCGCGGTTTCGGGCAGCAGCCTGCCAGGCACGATCACCTAGCCTAGTCGGAGAATCCTCCCTTTGGTTGGAGATATATGGTGTGATACCTCCACAATTTATTATTTAACTTAGTATAGGTAGCATTCTCTACCAGTCAACCTTAGAGGGTGATAATGATCTTAGTCCTCGCTGGTTTTAGCTATTTTAAAAAAATATGTTTGCGTTAACGTACCTATAAATAACTACGATGTGTATAGCTCTCAGTGTTATTGCTCCCATTAGGTGACGAAGTTCCTGCCAGTTAGCAAGGGATAACAGTGTTGATAAATAAGTTAATTGACATTGAGCGTAAATATAAAACAACATGATAATGTCACAATAGATACCTACCTACTTACTACACACTGTATCATAGTAGCCCCGTTTGTGAAAGAGGGTAAGCAGAGCTGTATGCTGTAATGGCCTGATACTCTACATTTTTAATTAAATTAACTCTTTGTCTAAAACTGGATACATACATTAACAATTTCCGGGACAGTAAACATATATATGGCCGCGATGACAATAAAGCATCTATTGTGTCTACAGTAGTGTGAAAAAGAACGAATAACACGCTTTGGAAAAACACATCTATGACATATATTTTTAGATTGCTTTTCCTAAACTTGTTTCATGTATTTGATCTTAGAAGGGCAACATAAAAACTGCTTTAGAGATACGTTACCTCTGGACCTATTTTAATAAATACCTCATCACCATCATAATCATATCAGCCTAAAGACGTCTAGTGTTGGACAGAGGCCTCAAATTTTCTCCACCTAAAAATTTGGATGTAATAAATTTTCTAATACGTAAAACTTTACTGTCTTTCTAGGGGGAAGGAGCACCAACAGTTCGCAAAGGGACCTGTGCGAATCATATCAAACACGTCGCGAACCTTTTTCACGGGTTTCATTTAACCATGCACGCGCGGACAGAAGACGATCTTGACGAGAAAGTTATCTTGGATAAACTGGCGAAAGCCGGTTCAGCGTTCAACTTCAAAACGAATCGACCGGAGGAAATACCACCTAGCGGACCCGTTGGAACTGTTTATCAGAAAGTTAATCCAGGTATGTCTTGATTTTGGCTGTCTGTTCATGGTGCGGAGTGGTCTTTGGAACGGAGAGATATTGACCAGTGGTGTCCAGTGAAAAGGAGCAAAAATTTTATGTAATTCTATTGGTTATTATTTCAGTCTCGCTCCGTTTCTATGGAGAGACAGCTCTAGTTCTTAGTAGTTACTGTGTAACGGACTAACACATAAAGGTTTCGGGTTCTCGGTCGGGTAAAGTGTCCTAAGACTGGAATTGTGCTCGGTACTCGGTAGTGTGTTGTGGTGCTACTTGGGCAGACATATCTCAAGCAGTGGACGTTTTTCGTCTGGAAATGATAAAATAGCTGGTTGAAAAAGTTCCTCTTTTTGATGGAGGTGTGTACTTCCACGTCCTATATAAATACTATGTTGTTGTATGCACATAACGTCTTTAAAACTAAATTAAATACCAAGAATATTGCGTACGTTATACTAACAAATTATACTAATGTGTAAGTGATTGAAAGTTTCCACAATTTATTATAATAATATAATGATAATAATAATATCTGAAAATCTCAAGGAAAAGAAATTTAATATAAATGGATTTCGCCAAACTGCGATCTTACGGAAACGGTACTGCGGAAAATTATTGCTATACGTCCGGCATAAGTACTGACTGTAAACTATACTAGGCGTTTAACCATTTCTCAACCGGAAAACCAATACATCGTGCTTTTTTAATGAAGCCAAATAATAATATTTTGACGGGAACAATGCGTACTTAGAGGTAATAGTTCAAAAACCTCGTTGTTTACTATCTACAGTTGATGATTTATTGTTTGAATTCTGTTTGAAAACTGATAGTTATTGGTAAATATACGATTGCCTATTGTGAAATGAATTACGTATATTAATAGGATTTAATAAGATCCAGTCCATTTTTGAATTCTGTGGTAGAAACTCGGTAATCAATCTAAGTGAATAAAAGAATCTAAGAAAATTTTAAAGGAGTTAAAAGGTTTTTAACAGGGTCGGCACCGCGCTCCTGGTGTTGCAAGCGTCCATAGGCTACGGTAACTGCTTACCATCAGGCGGGCCGTATGCTTGTTTGTCACCTTAGTCGTATAAAGTAAAAAAAAATTTCAATTTGATTTAAGAAATTCTTTCGCTCATCGAAGGCTGGCCGGCCTATTATTGTGTAACATAAGTATTTACCAACATATTATAAAATTGAGAAAGCTTAATTAGTGGTATTATTTGTTATTTATGTGTTACTCAACATATTATTATGTAAGTGTTTATTATTTTATTTGGATGAAGATATTTTAAGAGATGCGAGTTAAAGCAGTATGTTTTTTTGTTTATCTTTGAAGGAAGAGTTTGTGATAAATTCTGGGTTAGAGCAAAAAGTAATAGCGTCAACGATTCCACGGTTCAAAGTATTCTTACTTATAGGAACCGCATCCACCATAAGATCAGTTATGAATATCATTTTTATTAAGTGAAGGCAAATGCCTATCTCGCTTTGCATCGGCTCAAAACTTGCGGTTTCCCGGCGTGGTTCACTATTATCGTATACGACTACTATTGTATATGTAACGGTGACTTTTTTTATACTATGTATATGTAGATATATTCTCAAAAGTACTGCAAGAGGCGCCGGCGCTGTCCATTCACATTTCAGTTAGCCGGTAATTAAAATATTAATAATCTCATTTGTGGAACTTGGAACTGATCCTACGTGAATATAAATTATGGTATAAATGAGTAGTCGCGTTGCCAGCTAATCATATAAACATTGTTTACAATGATTACAATAGCAAGTTTATAAGACAAAGATTTTATTTACAGTTTAAATCAGTTTTAAATTGTAAACATCAACATGAGTGTTTATTGAAACTAGACAGTGTGATGTGAGCTTGTGACATACCTTGTTGTATTATGGAGTATTATTAAATGTGACAATGTGAAAATGGTCGGTGCCATCATGGGACAATGTTACGAGTTATTTATGTCGCAGCAAGTTGCGGAAGAAATTAAAAAAAGAAAAGAAAGTTTGCGCAGAGGTACTTTTTTGTTTTATGTATAGTCGACTACATATTTGCTTTACCACATTTGACAAAAATATCCATCAAAATTAATATTGCCTGGGAAAGTTGGTAGGGTCGCTCTAGACGGACATATTTTATATGAACCAAATAGCAAAATTACAAGCACCCGTAACCGACGTGTGTGTATGAAAAGATTAATTAATGTTGAAGAGGCAAAAGAGGTATGTTTAAATCGTAGAAAATGGGGTTCTATATTCTCTGCTTACCCTATTAATGGGGGACAGGCGCGAAGTTATGTATGTGTGTATGTATTAAACTTCAATAAGACTCAATATGACAGTGACAACTATCAATGTACTGAGGTAACTTGCAAGCAAATATAGACATTATTGTTTTGTGAAATGCAAACGAGATTTACTATAAGGATGGTAAAGCAATTTTATAGTCGACTATACCTACACTTTCTAATCGTGTTTTGTTTAAAAGTATTCTTCTTCTTATCAAGTAGTTACTGGTCGACCTGTAAGTATTTGAATATAGTAACAGCGTTTTGCATATACCTAAAATAGTTATAAATCTACATTTGTTTTATAGAAATGAAGTCATCCCTAATGTAGCTTCAATAGGTAGGTAGTAACTTTGCGTTTAAGATCTATAAATATTTTTTATATATATAAACTTACTCACCTATACAATTTTGTATTAAGTACTTTATACTAATTAATGATAATTTATAATTTTAATTTTTGTCTGTTGCAATAGTGAACTGACAAAACTAATTGTTATCTATTTCTTGTTTTTATAAAAAAATCATAAACAAATAAAAAGAATATAAATATATTATGTGCATACAACAACTAGTAAATAATATATACAGCTTTAAGTTACCAATGATTTTAAATATCATTTTCATGTCACGAAGAACACCTGTCTTAGAAATGTTGTAAGTTAGTTCTAGTCAACATTGTCTTTATTTTTTTACTAATAATGTTTAACACAAGATCATTTTTATACGACAAAATGGGTCATGATCCAGTTGGTTCGATAGTACATAATTAGTTTTATTTCTTTAATTTCAGTTCAAGAAATAAACTCTAAGGAAAGAGATCAATTTTGGTTGAAAGAAGAAAAAGAAGAAAAGAAACGTGTAGAAAATGAAAGAAAACGAAGAGAAGAGGTTAGTACATGCAGTTTGGTTTTATTTGTCACTTTTTCTTTGAGAATCGATAGAGGATGCTATTGTTACCAGTGCCGTAAATAACCTTTTTTGCGCCCTGTGCGAGCTTCTATAATTGCGCCCCTGTTTTTTTAGATATTATACGTACCCTAGAGCAATGCTATGTATAGGCCTACTTTATTTCATTCAGGGTGATAAAATAAAGCACAAGGAACTTGGTGTTGGTGGACCAATTATCTAATATTTTGGAAGAAAAAACTTTTTTTTTTAAAGAACTGATGTGGGCAAACAAGCAGACGAGCCATCTGATGTTAAGTGGACCCTTCGCCTATT
Organism: Parascotia fuliginaria; assembly: GCA_963082885.1. Classification (NCBI taxonomy): domain Eukaryota; kingdom Metazoa; phylum Arthropoda; class Insecta; order Lepidoptera; family Erebidae; genus Parascotia; species Parascotia fuliginaria. The sequence continues at coordinate 3,917,259 of OY720182.1, read as the reverse complement.
ATACCACCCACTGTGTCTCACTCACTAAAACTCAATCGCAAGTTCACTAGTGCAAATGCGTTGCCCACCCTGATGCTTATGATTTAATTTTTGGGCCACTATGGTTTTCATACTTTTATAATAAAATAACACCCTGCAAAGTTTCAGTAAACTGTAAATTAATTTAATTTTAAGTACTTGGTATGGTAGAGTTTTGAATAAGGAAGGTAGCATAATATAAATTGCGTTTAAGTATGAATTGGTGAAAAACGTTTATTCGAAAATATTTGCAAGATTATTCACAACTACATAATACACAAATAAATGAGACCACAAATGAATGAGTTCAGATAGTAAAGATTTATTAAAGCAAGCCATAAACTTTTTTAAAGATTTACTTTTCGCGCTTTCTTCACTGCGAAATCGTTGATAACCTTTTCATATGACAGACACCGTCCTATGTCGCGTTCAATCGACAAAATCGCAAAGCCCGTCAACCTTTCTTGGCCAATCGTCGAGCGCAAGTAAGTTTTCATTAATTTTAGCTTACTGAATGATCTTTCGCAGGAAGCTACAGTCACTGGCATTGTTAAAAAAATCTTTATAGCGCCCGCCCGTACCCGCCCGCCGCTTAGTCTCCGACCGACCGTGTAGCCGGCCGGCGCGGCTTAACTCCGATAAACACTAAACACAAGTACGCTCGTGCACTGCCAAAAAAATGAGCGCGATGTTTTGTCTAATTTAATAGACGTTTTTGATGATACTGGCATGTAGGTACGTATGTGTTGGAATCGAGCACTAGGGGCGCAGCGGGAACTTATTAGGAGCAAACCGAAAAAATAATAGTCCTGCCTGGTCTGGCCATTCTTGCGCCCCCCAGAGTCTACGCCCTGTGCCTGGGCACCGGTGGCACCGCCCTATTTACGGCACTGATTGTTACATATAGCTATCTATAATCTCGAATGAGACCAATCGCGAATTAGACCAATCGCAAATAAGGTGAATTAGGCCAATCGCGAATTGGACCAATCGCAAATAAGGTGAATTAGGCCAATCGCGAATTGGACCAATCGGAAATAAGGTGAATTAGGCCAATCGCGAATTGGACCAATCGCAAATAAGGTGAATTACGCCAATCGCGAATTGGACCAATCGGAAATAAGGTGAATTAGGCCAATCGCGAATTGGACCAATCGCAAATTAGGTGAATTAGGCCAATCGCGAATTGGACCAATCGCGTCTGAAGGATTAAAATTTGTAACGTGTGTGTTGACGTCTCGTAGGACTCGCGCTGATATTAGTCTTTCTAGTATGATGGAGATGATTTTTATTTTGTTCATGTTTTCAGGAAAAGAGAAAAGCCGAAGAATTAGCAAGAAAAAGAGATGAATTGGAAGCCGAGAGAAGAGCCAAAGCAGAACAGGAAAAGTACGTATTATTTTAAGCATTGCTGCAGTTTATACGTCGGGGTCGGGGTGTGGGAAAATGGATTTTCTTACAAGGTGACTTAGAGGGTAATAAAAGAGACCCCTGCGGGATGTATTGGGCCTTTTTAGCCTGACTGCACATGCACACGTACGGTTTCAGAATCAGGAAATTGTGATTCGGGCACGTTCGGTAATTGCTGACATCGTGAATTCATTCTAATCTAATTTCTTCATTCTGTAACCGTACGTGCGTGACGAGTCTTAGGGTTGAACTACAACAACATGGAATCGCACTTTGTTATGTTTTTATCTTTTTCTGTCAATTATTGGTACAGTTGAGGATGTTGCGACGGTAGAGGCCGCAATTATGGTGCGGGTGCGACTGCTTCGAGCACAATGTTTGACAATCGTATTGTGTACTCAGGAGTGCGACATGGGAGGCGGGCGCGGCGGGCGAGAGCGCGAGCGAGGCGCTGCGGCGCCAGCGCTCGACGGAAGCGCGCCAGCTCATCGGCGCGTCCACCGCCGCCGCGCGCGCCATGTTCCAGCAGAACCTCGCGCAGGGACAACTCAACACCGCCAGGTGAGTGATACAGGCCATACACAGACTGAACCGACCAGTCGTGTGCTGTGCGTACAGTGGGCTCTCGCTCGATGCGGCTCAAGTACGTCCCGTGACGACACCGATAAGTACCTGAGTCAGTCCATCGTGATATACCCTAGAGCATACCCATACCATTGCATTGGCATTGATCTCGATAAAGCACCCGGTCGAATTGAACGACAAGTTTTCATTCAATTTCTGCCTGTAATTTGAAAGGCCTTTAAAGACAGCGCGTTGTAGATCTGATTCCCCAGTGCGGCTGTTTAAAAAAACCCGGCAAATTTCGAACCTGACTTGTACCAAGACTTTCGTAAAAAACTTGATAAGACATTTTACTTAGGTATTTAAAAAATCGAGCCTCAATGATTTTGACTTGAAGATTGAACTTGATTAAGACTGAAGAAAAACAAATTTACCTTTACAGTTCAAAAAATATTTTTTCGTACATTAATGTATGTATGAGTCGATGTGCCAATTGCAAATTTAAGCCTGTAATATCATAATAAATACATTTTACATCTCTCATATTCGGTAAGTAGGTCCTTATTACCCCCAAATGGGGCTTGTAGGTGACCAATTAGTGCTCTAGGGTAATAATATAGCTAGAAAAGCCCTAGGGCGGTAAGTAATTAAAAAAAAACACTTCACTCTTTCAAAAAGTTCGCGTACATCTAACCATCATACTGGCAATAGACATCATGCATTCAGCCCAATGACAAAAGAGGTCGCTTCGCTATTCAGCCTTGTCTTAGTATGAGTATAATAGTCATCATTTTTAAATATCGAACGGCGAAGCTCAATTTCGTTTTTAAAAAATCAAAAAAATAAAAAGATGAAAAAAGGCGGGAATAATAATAATAATAATAATATTTCAACAACTACACACAACGCCATCTAGACCCAAAGTAAGCATATTATATGCTTGTGTTATGGGTTCTAGAATGCGGATATACATACTTAAATACTTTTTTTTTGTAAATACATACATATTATACATAGAAACACCCAGACCAATGCAAATAGAGATGTTCATGCACACAAATATTTGCACTGAGCGGGAATCGAACCCGCGACCTCTGCGTGGCAGTCCATACATAGTACCACCGAACCAGAGAGGCAGTCAAAACTTTTATTCTTGTAATGCCAGTTTTTTTCTACTTACCTCACAATCGAGATGTAAAGCAGAGTAGTTAGCTCGGCTGTAAGCATCATAATTAAAATAATAAATAATAATCTTTATTTAGCAGAAATACATTGTAGTACATTACATTGACAAGCATATTATAGTTCAATAAAAGTACAATTTACTACAAGTTATTATTGTGGGTGTCAATGTGTTATCCTAGCACCCTCGAACTATAGCCGCCCTCGCTGCGCTCGTGCGCCTAAATATCTCGGGCTGCAATTGATGCCTTACAGCCCTTGGCTACTAATCTACTATTCGTGATTTTCGTTCGATCTTTATATCTCGTGACATAACAGTTTGAATCGACGTGATTACGTGATTGCCCTTAAAGATCGCTTTCGCTAAACACATGTTTTTTTTATAATTACGTATCAATAAACAATAGTATAATTGTTTTCTTAGCTCATGAAAACAGTTTTCTAATACTAAATAAATTTAATTTTTATGAGAATAAGTATAATGTAGGTAGTATTATAGACTCGAATCCGGGCAAGTACCAATGTGATTTTTCACATTGGTACATAACATATGTACTTTCTTAGTTTATCTGGACATTTCTGACTGACGGTGAAGGAAAACATCGTGAGGAAACTGAACTGAACTTAAAAGTCTGAAATTGCCAATCCGCCTTGAGTAAGCATGGTGATTAATGCTCATGCCTTCTCTATATGAGAAGAGGCTTTTGCTCTGCAGTGGGACAGTAAACAGGCTGGTATTATTATTATTAAAGACTCTAAAAATTGTGTTCTTTCTTGTGTTTTGGTATATATTTTTTGCCTGGAAATCGTGTAAAATACCCATTATTTTGTTTCCAACTTGCGCGCGAAGCATGTTGACTGTGGCACATGCCATCCAACTTTGAAAGAGGTCTATCCCTAGCTAGAGGCTAGAGCCTAGGCATAGAATAATAATACAATTAATTCATCTGTACTGAATGAAATGTGTAGTTTACTTACAATTTACTTTTTTATTTTTGAGTGTTATATGAAAACATGAGGTCACAGCCCTCGTAACATGTTCTAGTTTATGTTACTTTTACTATTTGTTAAATTTATAAAGTAAAATTATATGACTGATAATGATACCGACGGACGCTAACAATTTATTTTTATTTATTTACATATTTTTAATTAAGCTATTTTATCAATGGCATGATAACTGGTGTCCTTGGGTGTTTCCTATGTATTTTAAGTATGTATTTACAAAAAAAAAGTATGTATATGTATTATATTTCAGTTATCTAGTACCCATAAAGTGCCCCGGGGCAAATGCAACTAGAAAAAATAAGGTTCCAACTTTGATTTTGTGCAGTTTCATTTTTATTATAAATTTACTTTATTTGATTAATCTACACGATTAACAATTTCATTAATATTTTATTTAACCTAGTTCTGAAAAGAAAGTCCCTTAGGAATTGATATAATTAAACGATTTTCTCGTAGAGGTAGAAAAAGTTGCAATTACCCCGATAAGGGGCAAATGCAACTAATGACAATCATAGTGTTTCTGTTGGTCTTAAAATTATGATATAAAAAAGTTATTCAACGCTATGTGATAACGTAGGCGAATTTGAAACGTAAGTTCACGTACCTAAGCTCAGTTTGGAGTAAAATAAATATTTCCTAACTTCAGGGGCAATTGCAACTATTTCGTTAATAGTTAGTGTTGTGAATTTACTTTTCACTTTTGTCGATAATCGAATTTTATTGAATGTTTGATACGAGGAAAATAAAAATAACAGCAGGATATAAGGCACAGTGTTTGAATAGGAAAAGAAAGAAACTTACGAGTTGTCAGTCTTTATAATTGAGAAGTAACATTTTAACAATCACAGTAAAAAATCACACAAACATAGAAATTTCTTAATTTCTTCATCTTCTAGAGCTTTTAACAAGTTTTTCTGGGTATATTTGTTTTCTGTTTTTCGTTTATAATTCCGGACCATCTAAAACAATAGATTAAATTTATTTATGAAGCGAATGCGCTAAATTGGCCAGTCTTTATCACATCATAATTATCAATACCTAATCCAGTAATGTACACAACTACACAATATCAATAAAAATAAATATTTCACAGAATTAAAACAACAATAGTGATGGGCCATGTGCCCATCACTATTGTTTCATGGTTTCATACAAACCAAAACGGGGGAAATGCAACTAACCTCAAAGTTACAATTACCCCATTTTAGGTTATTATCTGGGAAAATGTAACTAAAGACATATCTTGTTAATGCTTTAACGAATCTTTAAGCAAAAAACTATCATAGCTACTTACGGTTGTCAACAATACACTCCACTTGAAACACCAGCAATAAAACACTCTAAAACATATTTTTTCTAGATTTCAATCACCACGTGCGTTCGAACAAAATTGTTTCAAAATGGCGATTTGACAAATCAACCTGTTTTACCTTCATTTTTAGCTTCAGTGTGCCACCTGTTATTTTTATGTAACGACAATGGTATGCTCAGTAATCTAGAGATGGCGTTATATTTAAAAATGTAATATTTTATAGAGATATTTAATTTAGTTACAATTGCTTTAGCCCCGGGGCACCTTATCACAAGTTCTGCTTAGCTTGGGACTAGATAACGGTGTGTCATAGTGTCTACATATTATTATTATATTAATAATTGCAACAATTTCACAGATCGAATACCAACACCCCAGAAAAGCCGGTTCGCAGTTCTGTCATCGCGCAACGTATCAACACGTTCACACAAGACCAAACACAACCTATATCGCCGATTAAATCTCCGATCAGACTTATACCCGAAGTCACTCCGGAACCCATTCCAGAACATACCAAACCCGCGACTCCAGAAAATATAACCATTCCAGAAGTAATTGAAAAACAACTAAAAACTAGTCCTTTAAAAAATATCGATAAAATAAAAATGAGTTTGGAAACCCCTTCGCAGATCCAATATGAACCTATAATAGATCCCTCAGTTGATCTAAGTCCTAGTACAGAAACTGAGCCGTCATCGTTTAGTGCGGTGACCTATACTGAATATCAAGGGGAGAATAATTACAGAGATATAGAACCGTTGAAGCAAAGCGAGCCGATGATAAAACAGAACATTCTAGAGAACGATATGTTTGACGCTTCGTATTCAAGTTCAAATGAAAACGACGACGATGATAGCGATAATAAGTTTAGTACGATAAAACGGTCGCCGTACAGTAAGAACAATATCACGGATGAAAATGAACGGTGCGAGTTGAGTCGACAGAACACTGTTATAGAAAATGTTAATTATAAAAATGAACAAAATGGGACTTCACTTGATGGTGAGTTTTGTAATCTAGTATTAATTATTTATCTCCTTAGCATGGAACTACATTTGGCAGCATTGTACCGCACTTTTTTATGCTTTTATCTTTTTTTGTCATTTAGTAGAGAACGCTACAACACGCAGCGCGTGGCAGCGTGTTGTCGCGTTCCATCGCCTTTTCTTGCTTTATTAATGACATATCTCAGTGAAAGAATAGAAGCTTCTAGGACAGTGCGGATAGTGCTACCAGATGTGGTTTAACCCTTAGTTGTTAAGGCACTTTACACACGCATGTGATTAATAGTTCGTTATTATCTTACTATATGGCAAAAGCCCCTTCTCATTAAGAGAAGATATTAGTACTAATCACGCTTGTTCTAAGTAACTGTATATTGTAGACGTATCGCCCGAGGCGTTGGAAGAAGAGGTGATATACGAAGACCTGGATGATGATCCAGGACTCACCGCTAGAGCTTTGTATGATTATCAAGCTGGTAAGAACCCTCATTAACTCTTAGCCCTGAATGTCATTGATTGCTTTTAAACATAAAATTTCGAGCATTTAATTAGGGATATGTCTTCTACTGTTTGTCGTAATGAAATGTGTTTACCCAAATTTGAACCGAAAATTTATTAGTCGTAAACTCGAAATTCAAAATTGACAGTTTTATACGTAATCAAGGCCCCTTGTAATTTGCCAGAAGAGAGTTTTAAAGTGTTTTTAAACTTTACAAAAGTTTGAGAAAATAGTAGCGGTTCACTAAAGAGTCATAAATTAATTTCGACGTCGTGTGTAGCGGACGAGTCCGAGATCACATTCGACCCGGGCGACATGATCACTCACATCGAGCAGATCGACGCGGGCTGGTGGCAGGGGCTGGGGCCCCGCGGCGTCTTCGGACTGTTCCCCGCCAACTACGTCGAGCTGCTGCCGCCCCCGCGCTGAACCTGCACTATGCTGCGTATCACTACTGACAGATTATTTGTTACAATACAGGCCCAATTTTCCACCTTTCCTTTTATCCACACCTCCCTCAATCCTTTTACCTACCTCACTCCCTTCACAGTAGGCAGAGGTTTCGCTGCAATGCTAGGGACTCTTACCATCACGTGGGCTGTTTGTTCGTCTGCAACAGACGGCAATATAAAAAAAAACCCTCACCCACCACCCAACCATTCATTACAAACTACGTCCTATTATTATAAGGTTTCTTTTTCAATGACAATTTATTTGGTCCTGGTGATACCAGTACGGTTGGTCAAGAATGTGGTCTACCATCCTACGGTTGAGCTTTATTTGAACGTTATGAAACAATAAGGTCGATATCTGTTACACTCCGTTAGAAAAGTCAACATTAGCGATAATTAGACCGCACAGAAACTTTGCCAAAACTAGTAGACCACATTTTTAACCGACCGTACGGTTGGCCATTGTTTTAACCTAAATACATCTTTCTAATAGAGGTAATTTGAACTCTATGTCCTAACAAATAGAGATTGTCAGTTCTCATCATCTATCATCCCTTACATATTTTAAGTTCTAAGCACAAAGTATTTTTAAAACTCAAAGTGTATTTTTTATGAGTAGCAAAAACATTAAATTTACAGAATTCTATCAAAATTAATTAAATGAAAAAAGCTTCTATTATCAACAGTGATATACCCGTATACACTAAAATGTAATCTGTGAAAACCGAATGAATGTGGTTAAGCTACTATTTATAAGTGTAAGCATTGATGCATATTTATGTAAATCAATAAATAAATACGCATCTAAAAGGTCATGTAACGCGATATGGTATCTACAAAACCTGCAGCGTGTTATAAACTTTAAGTTTACTACACATTGGCTAATATCGCTTGGGTGACTAAAGTATTTGATTTCTAGCTTCAACATTTTCGAAGATGATTTTCTTTGTGTGATGCTATAATAACATAAGCAGTGACATCCAAAATATAAATGTTAAAAGTATCTTAAGTAACTTTTAAACTATATTATAGAGGCCACTATATTAGCCAATGTATAATAAGCCATTAAGGTCGATCTATTATAGAAAGACATTTGAACGGATAAGGACCCTGTTAGGTAGTTGGTAGTTGAGTGAAATAACACTGGGATGTGAATGTGATCAATTTGGCCAAGAATGTTTCAAATAATGTCATGAAGGCTTAGATGTCCCAGTGTATGTAATAAACATGTTATGTAGAATCGTGTGTCTGCATGTACATTTCTAATCTGTGTGACCTAACTGAACATTTTTCAAAAACTTATCATATTGTCTTTGTCTAAAATTAAAAAAGTAGATATTATAATCAATTCAAAATAATTTTGATAGTTCCAAAAATATATATTACAAATTAGCTAACTGAAATAGTCCAATTCGTATTCTAAAATATTTTTTGTATATGGCAATACTAAACAGTAGAGTTGTCAAAAAGCAATTTTAGACTGTGATGCGAAAGAATTTTTAGTCGAATTCAGGTTTACAAATTTTGAATCCATGAATTTTATAGGATTAGATTTTTGAATATTAAACTACATTAAATATAGAATTGTCACGAACTGCTGATCCAGAGACCTTTAGTATCATCAAGAATTTCATTTTACATGAAATTCTTACTAAATAAAATGTAAGGATCTTCACTAACAAATAAGTATTTTGTCTTAGGTGAGACTGACCCGAGAAAATTTAGATTTAGAAATAACAAGGCCTAACAGCCGTCATTAATTTCCATGATTTTAGATTACAGTTTGGACCAAACATTTAAAAATATGATCATGGAAATACTTTTTCATAACTACAACTTTCCTTAAGCTTGACTTGGTTAGGAAATGATCTCTAGCAACTTACTATATAGTATACTTTTACTATTCAGGTGTATCTAAATAGTGAATTTTCAGATTATATTGTTTTAAGTATATAGCTTTCATGCTTATTAAAAAAGCTTAAACATATGAATTAGTTAACAAATAATTAAATGTTTATCTTGGTATTTCGGATGCTTTGAGGGTTTATTTCTTTAAACATTACGAAGCAATGAGTTGATTTATATGCTTTATATAGGGCTCGCATAAACTAGTTAGGTTTAAATAAGTTTTCTAGGAAATTATTTTATTCTAATATAACGAGTCATTTTGACTGCCATTTATTTATGATTTTAGACATTATTGTTATTTCAAAAGACTATTAAATTTCATTTTATAAGCTTTCGCTAATTTATTAATTGGCAACACTAAAATTGTGAGACGGGAGTAGCCAACATTTCGGCCAAAGTAAAAAGAAAATGATTGAATGTATTTTTATAGTGTAGTAGATTTGTATTTATTTGACTTTTTTATAGTTTTGACTGCATTTTATAAAGCTTATATATAGGTGTACTTAGTTTAAAAAAAATCTATGTTGACAAATGTGAAGGAGCTGTTGAATGTTTTAGATATCGAAGGTTTCGCAAAGAGTTATAATTAGAAGTCAAAATAAAAGTGATTTTTGTACTTCTTGAATTTCGCAATCGTCCATAAACCTAGTAATTACCATAATGTTGGAAGTAAATAAAAAAGTAAATAAATAAAACTTCTGATTTTTGCGCAGTGTTTTACATAAAGTTCTAGCGTTAACTGGAGATAATAAAATCGTGAGTTCTTAGAGTCATGTTGTTATTAAATCTCTGCGAGACTTTTTATATATGTTAATCGAGTAATCGTATTCTGTTTTGTAATGTGTTAATAGAGTATGTAGTGCCAAAATAAACTAATATTTTTCGAACAATGGTCACACTAAGTCACAAATTAAAGCACCAAACGGTTTTAAGTCACTTTTTGCGTTTTGTTAGTTGCCCGATAAGTTTTTAGATTATTCCTGTTATTTTTATTATTGTGTACAGTTCACATACTACTTTTGATTGTACAGTAACAATAGATTATGACGTCACAATACACTACTGACAATTAATTAGTTTTTTAATAAAACAGCGCAGCGGGCTGGCAACGTCGCATAACAATTTATTTAGATGTCTGAAATATGAGTAGGATTTTATTTATCTAATAAATAGAAACAGGTATAATTTTTAAATGTAATTACTTGATCAACTATTGTACTATGAAATAATTTTATAGAGGACCTTTCTATAAGTGTAACGTTGTCAGTTCACATGTTTTCTCAACAGACGAGAAAATTTTCAAAACCGTGTATCGGCGCTTTTTGAGCTGCCGAATGATTTCGGAAATTCAGACGCTAGTATTGTATCGCTTATTATGATTTGCATAGATGTTTATCTGTTTGAAGTTTTCTCGTCTGCCCTCAGCCTTGCAATATTATATAATTGTAGTCTATGTGCCCCAAATAAGAGATTAACTAAGACTTAAGCTTCGCCTTTATCTCTTCTATACATAATAGTAGTAAGTCATGTAAGTGAGATGTATTTTTCGTATTATGTTGACACAGTGTATTGTATGTTATCAGTACCTATATTATTGCAATATAATTTTATGTGTATGGTGCTCCATTGTATTGTAATTTGTAACATAGGTTTACATTTGTATCCTAATATTTTCAAAATAAACAAGTCCTAGATTCCGAATGTGGCATTTTTATTTCTGGTTTGATTTCCTATCGATCTGTTGAGTGACACGAATGCTGTGTGTACGCCACTGCAACTTTTCTTAAAATAGGCCTTGAACATTACCTCCTGCGATAGTTAAATGTCAAAAATAAAAGTACTAGGGTAGCAGAATCTTGTAAGAGGTTGCATTGAAATAAAATTATTATTAGTAATCTACCCTCGAGATTTTTTTTAATACAGTTGTAACAATCTCGTACGTTAAGTAGTTAAATGTCAAAAGTACTAGGGTAGCAGAATCTTGCAAGAGGTAACTAAGAAATTAAAATTATTTGTAACCTACCCTCAGATTATTTTTAAGCAATTTGTAGCAATCTCCTACGATAGTTGAATGTCAAAAGATAAAAGTACTAGGGTAGCAGAATCTTGCAAGAGGTTACTAAGAAATTAAAATTATTTGTAACCTACCCTCAGATTATTTTTAAGCAATTTGTAGCAATTTCTTAAGATAGTTAAATGTCAAAAAATAAAAGTACTAGGGTAGCAGAATCTTGTAAGAGGTTGAATTGAAATAAAATTATTATTAGTAATCTACCCTCGAGATTTTTTTTAATACAGTTTCAACAATCTCGTACGTTAATTAAGTAGTTAAATGTCAAAAGTACTAGGGTAACAGAATCTTGCAAGAGGTTACTAAGAAATTAAAACTATTTGTAACCTACCCTCAAATTATTTTTAAGCAATTTGTAGCAATTTCTTAAGATAGTTAAATGTCAAAAAATAAAAGTACTAGGGTAGCAGAATCTTGTAAGAGGTTGCATTGAAATAAAATTATTATTAGTAATCTACCCTCGAGATTTTTTTTAATACAATTGTAACAATCTCGTATGTTACGTAGTTAAATGTCAAAGTACTAGGATAGCGGCATCTTGTACGAGGTTACGGAGAAATTAAAATTATTTGTAACCTACCCTCAGATTGTTTTAATACAATAGTAGCAATTTATGTAGTTAAATGTCAAAAAATAGAAATACTAGGATAGCAGAATCTTGCAAGAGGTTACTAAGAAATTAAAATTATTTGTAACCTACCCTCAGATTATTTTTAAGCAGTTTGTAGCAATCTCCTAGGATAGAGTTGAAGGCCAAAAAATAAAAGAACTAAGTTGGCAGAATCGTGTATGTTGCAATGAAATTAAAACTATTTTTGTGTCCTACCCTAAAGTTCAAGAGAAGATCCAATAAATGAAACAATAAATAAAACTCTTAAAATTTAATAATGTCAACTCAAAATCGATAACACTAAATTCATACATCAACTTAAGTTATTAATGAACAATACTGATTAGCCTTGAACCGTATTTTCTCTAATGATGTCAGAAAACACGCCGCGTCGAGGCATCGCGATATTGTTCACTATATCGGGAATAACCTGAAACAAAATGAAAAAAAAAGCATATATCATAAACTAGCTGACCCGGCGAACTTCGTTCCGCCTAACAGTCAATCAACATTACTTTATTTTTCTAAAATAAACGTAGCCTAAGTTACTCCTTATTACATTAGCTACCTGCCAATAAAAGTCCCGTTAAATCGGTCCAGCCATTTCAGAGATTAGCAGGAACAAACAGACAGACTGACAAAATTGTAAAAAATAATTATTTTGGTGTATGTACTGTATATATATTCATATACATGTAGTAAAAAACGGTTATTACAGACACTCCAATTTTATTATATGTATAGATAAGCTTCTCAAGATTTTTTTTTTTTTGAGAAAAGTCCCTGCCTTTATTAGGTAAGGTAGGTTGAGAGATCGTGATATTCATAATTATGATGATATCTTTCGGCCACATAACAATATGCAGATAATTTGTAATAATAATATTATAAATGCGAAAGTAACTCTGTCTGTCTGTTACGCTTTCACGCCTAAACCACTGAACTTTTTGATAAAATTTGGTATAGAGATATATTAGACCTCAGGGAATAACATAGGCTATCTTTATCACGTATAATTGAAATTCACGCGAACGGAACTGCGGGCAACAGCTAGTTGTTTTATATGTTAGAAACAGATAAAACTTTTCTTAGAACCATAATTAATGTTTAGGCAAGTCGCTTTGACTGATTGGTGAAAGAATCGCGTCCACAGCAGAGCATTCAGCAGAATACTGACAAGGTAGCCACTTAAACTACTGCTCGACATTTTATACATACATACAATTAACATAACATCAATACATTATTCATAGTTGCACACAATCCCCACTATCAGAGATCATAAAGTATGGAAGCCTTGTAATCTGTCTGACAGAATTTTCTTAGTACGGATACCAGTCTCTCACAAAAGTGCTCTTTAAGTTTAAATGTAATGCAATGTATTGTTATAGAATTGTAAGTAACATTTGTGAAAGATAAATAAATACATTTATTATTATTACTACTACTAAATATTGTAGCGCTAGAGGCACTACAATATTTAGTTCTAGAATTAAGGCTGATTTGTCGGTCTGCCCCGGTTTCGCTCATGTACTAATTATCATTAGATATAAATTGTATGTATTCTACAAATAAACCTTCAGACTGAAATTTTCTGAATAATAATGAAAACCTCATCAAACTCCGTTGAGTAGTTTAGATCTAAACGTACATACAGCAGGACAGACTGGTATCATACTATGTATAGATTTACCTTTACTCTAACTTCTCTAGGCATAAACTCGTGAAAGAACTCATAGAATTCAAAGTGCGTCTTCACAATATCGAGCCTGGCCATCTCATGTTTAAGCATTTCGACCGCGTCCGGTGAAGCGACGTCGTGTCGTCGCAGCTCCTTCACGAAGAAGAATATCGTCTCCATAAGCTTTTCTGCTCTTACACGTGCTTTATAGTCGTATCTAAAAGATGGTTATAAATTTTAGAACATTATTTCAAGAAAAAAAATTCTAGATATCTTTTGTTTTTGTAGTAAAAGACGCGTTCGGTTCGGATATATATTATGCCTACTACACACATAAGAGTGACAATGTCGCAGTTTAGTATGAAAAATACAATATTTTACTATGTAAATAACGCCATGCATGTTTCCAATGTATTATTTGCATATAAATAGAACTGTAAGCATTATGGTAACTTACTTTTATACAGCTTTCACGCAATTCTAGAAAGTGTTCTGAAAACATTTTTGAATTACAGCTCCGAATAAATGATAAAAATTGAAAAACACGAATATATGATACTAAATTGCGACGTGCCCCCCTTGTGTGAACGCTCTTAGGATTTTAATTGTGCTTCAAAGGCACACTATAGCTATGCAAAAAGCCCGCTTTTAATAAGCTCTATTATATGGTGAACATCATCAAACTCAACTGTAGTAATATTGTTACATCTTGTTAAAAAAACAGGGCGTTAGTTTTAAGTATTGTATAATAAAAACAAATGAAAATAATCTTTGAATTAATAGATTTAAGCTCAGCAGTGTGTTAGAAATTAGTGAGGATCTTGTTACAAGATGATTGAGAAATAAGTTTACTCGTAAATGAAAGAGACATGAGAGGGTAAACATATTGGGTATCATTAAAGGCGCATTTTTTCTGTAAATAAACAAATACTTACTTTGGTTCCAATTTCTTTTCTAAATGCTTGTATAATCTTTTAGTGATCCACGATGCTTTTGTCGGCTGGAACCGTTTGGGCGGCTTATACTTCATATCTTCAATAACTTCGGTTGGTAATTCTCCTTGAAATATATTCGGTATAGCTTTCTTTGTTTTATTTGAAGACGTTCTTGGTTTGCGCATCGGTTTTGCTGGCACTTTGAATAAATTAAGTGGGTCTCTAGACGGCGGTGCTTTTAAGGAATTTCTTATTGCTTCTTCCTATAAAAAAAAACAAATAATAATAATAATAATAATAATATGTGGACACAATCACACACCATTACTAGTCCCAAGCTAAGCAGAGCTTGTGTTATGGGTCTAGTACCCATGGGTATGGGTCTAGTACCCATAACACAAGCTAAAACACCCAGACAAGACAAATACAAATGTTCATCACACAAATATTTGCCTTCCGCGGGAATCGAACCCACCACACGCGGCGTCGCAGTCAGTTACACTAACCACTAGACCAACGATGCAGTCAAATATTAAAACAAGTATATATTATTAAGTTTATCAATACTGCTGTGTGGGATAGGATTGACTATACACTTAACTGACTGCATACTATAAGAATGAAATCATTTTGGTTGCGTAAAATATAATTAAAAAAAGATATTATGTAGTAATAAGTGAACAGAAATTACTTATAATACGAAATTTTGAAAGACATATTTACGCTATCCCTGTTTTACTCGTCGACAAAAAGAAAGGCGCTTTTTGTCTTTTACGGCTGAAAAAGAACTATAAATGTTACAAGGAACTTACCATCTTCATTTTCTTCTCCATATTATCTTGTTTGATTTTCTGCAGGTACGTTTCTAATGTTGTTTGTCGAGTCCTTCTAGAAACTTCGTGATCAGACTCGATTGTTACATTATCTTCACGATTAGAATATTCTGGCAATTCTGTCGAATTAGCTTGAGGGGGTTTCACCGTATCATTATTTAACGTTTCCATGTGTACGGTTTGTTTAGCAGCTTTTTCCATAACTAGCGCTCTTAAAGACTTTCTTGGAGTAAAATCTTTGCCGAAGGTTTGTCGTAAAGTTTTTCTTGTGGTCCTGTGCGAGTCCCAGCCAGATCCTTCTGCGCTAGAATCGCCTGTACCTTCAGAAAGACTTAGACTATTCCTTTCCGGTGCTAAGCTTGGCCTAATATTAAGATCTTTGTACATGCTTTTAGTATTTCTGATACTAGTATTACGGCCTTTGGCTATAAAAGAATCAAGCATTTTGGTTTTATCGTGAAGAATTACTTCTGGTGATTTGACTTTTTTTCTATTCCTACCAGTAGTGTCATGAGTTACGTTTGGAAATTCTTCAATTACTTCTTCACTGTTTATGGCATTTTCTTTGTAGCTTTCTTCACTTTCTTCGTCTACCTCCATTTCTTCTTGTTCTTCTTCAGACATTGCGTCTGAAGCGATAACTCTGTCGTCAGCGCTATCGTCCATATCCTGATCTTCTTCACTTAAATTATCATTTTCAACTTCTTGACTTTCGTTGCCTTCATCTTCTTCATCATCAACTTCATTTTCACTTTCTTGGCTTTCATTAGCCACTTCTTCAATTTCTTGGCTAGTATTATTTGTCTGTTCTACTTCTTCGCTTTCATCAACATTGTCCTCATCATCATTTTCTACTTCTGTACTTTGATTCACTGATTCATCTTCACTTTCATTCTCTTGACTCTCATGGACCTCGTCATCTTGTTGACTAACATTTTTATCATCAACTTTATCGCTATCATTAGCTTCTTCATCTTCTTGAGTTTCTTCTTCTTCTTCATCGACGTTCTCCTCTACGTCCTCTATATGACTTTCATTTACAATATCTTGTCGGGTGACATTATCTTTTTCTTCACTTTCATTTCCAACATTATTTTGTTGTGTTCCACTCATTTCTTGATTGTCATTTTTACCAGCTTCTATTTCTTTACTTTCACCTATCTCATCAGTTGTATCTTCTCTCTCTTGATCGACTTTTATTGGATTATCATTTTCTATATCAGCTTGTGTTTTATTTTCATTATTATCCTTAGCCTCTTTTACTAAAGGCGCTTTAGATTGATTTTGTTTCTGTCCTTTTTCCTTAATTTCTTTATTCTCTATTGTGGTTTTATTTATAACAGTACCATTGTTGTGACTTTTGTTTTGGGCAATCTGATCAATTTCTTCGTCGACTATTTGTTCATCTTCCTCATATTCCAGGGTTAAGTTCTGTTCATTATCTTCATTATTTACATTTTCATTTTCAGGTACAGTTTTATCTCCTATAAAAGACACGTTGGATTTGTTACGTGGCGAAGTTTTTGATTTCATAGACTTCGACAATTCATCAGGTTGGTTTGTTATATTAGCTTCAGTTTCTTTGGCATCTACATGCTTACTGAGTATAGCTTGTGTTACTTCTGGAGGAGATATAGATTTCTTTGATGGCTTTGATTTATTGACAGATGTAGAAACATTAATTTCTGCTTCAAGTTTTTCATTGTCTAATTGTTTGCTGAGACTAGCTCGCGTTACTGGTGTAGTAGAAAAGGATTTATTTGTTAGTTTTGATTTATCAACAGTCATAGAAATGTTATTTTCAGCTTCAGATTCTTTATTATCTAATATCTTGCTGAGTCTAGCTCGTGTTACTGGTGCAGAAGGTAAAGATTTATTTAGTTGCTCGGTCTTATCAGCTGTTGTAGAAATATGAGTTTCTTTTTCAGATTCAGATTCCTTATCATCTAATTGCTTGCTGAGTCTAGTTCGCGTTACTGGTGTAGGAGGTAAAGATTTATTTGGTTGCTTGGTCTTATCTTTTGTAGTAGAAATATTGGTTTCTTTTTCAGATCCTTTATCATCTAATTGCTTGCTGAGTCTAGCTTGCGTTGCTGGTGTAGGTAAAGATTTATTTGGTTGTTTGGTCTTATCAGCTGTTGTAGAAATATTGGTTTCTTTTTCAGATTCCTTATCATCTAACTGCTTGCTGAGCCTAGCTCGTGTTACTGGTGTAGGAGGTGAACATTTATTTGGTTTCACGGTCTTATCAGCTGTTGTAGAAATATTGGTCTCTTTTTTAGATTCTTTGTCATCTAATTGCTTGCTGAGTCTAGCTCGCGTTACTGGTGTATGTGAAGTTTTGTTTGATTGCTTAGACTTTTCTACCAAGTCAGGTTCTGTATCATTTAACTTTGGGCTTAGATTTGCTTGTATTACTGGTGAAGGTAAAGATTTCTTAGATTGCTTTGTCTCATTAATAGTTGTAATAATATTCACTTCGTCTTCAGATTCCTTATTTGTTTTATCTGCAGTTGTAATAGTACCTTGTTCCGATTCAGCTTCTAATTGTTTGCTGAGCCTAGTTCGCTTTACAGGTGGTGAAGAATTATTCGATTGCTTTGTTTTATCAATAGTTGTGTAATAAGTACCTGCCTCCGATTCCTTAGCTTCTGATAGTTTGCTGAGTCTAGCGCGTTTTATTGGCGTTACTGCTACCATTTCATCAAGTTGATGTTCAACCATTGTTGATGATGGCAATAGTTTCCATTCATCTAATTCCATATCAGTAGTTATACTTGATGCAGGTGAATGTTCTCTGCCCTTGCCAACGGAACTGGTTTGTTGACTTTTCTTTTGAAACCCAAACACTTTAGGTTGAATATCAGAGATTTCATCTTCACTTTCTGATACTATAAAGTCCGCAAATATGTTCTTACGCTTATTAGCTGGTCTACTGCCAAAGATATTTCTAACAGGTGCTTTTGCTGCTGCTGCTATAATTTCTTTAGTTTTATCAGCTACTGTCTTGTCGGGCGATATGTTTAGTAGAGCAGCAGGAAATACTGGTCTTGATCTTTTGTTTCTTTGGAATAGGTCCTTAGTGCCTGCATTGATTGTTTTATCATTCTGTGTCTTGTGAAGTTTGGCCAATGTGTCTCTTGCGCCCACTAGCTCTCCAAACTTCTTTTGTGGTTTATTTTCTTTGAGAGTAAATAGTTTTCGTTGTGGAAGTACGATGCTGTTAATAGATTCATTGTCACTGCTTTCTGGTAGGTCAAGAGTGTAATTTTTATTTTCTTGACTGAAAATAAGTAGGATAAAATTAGTTATTTTTTTCAATTCAAGTACATCATCATACAAAGAATTTATAGATTACACATAGTATACAATAAATTTGATGATTTACCTTAAAATTTCAATGTCTACAATATCTTCTATAGCATTAACAGCTTCAGTAGCTTTATCATCTAACACCTCCATGACATCCCTTGAATTCTCATTCAAATTTTTCCACCAGCTTTTACCTAAAAGGAAGAACCAAAAGCTTATTTTTATTGACTATCCTTAATACTTAGTAGTCTGTACACTGAATATGTAAAGGCTATAGAATAGTGCTTTTTATTGTGTACGCTGGCAAATTAGCTTCTAGTCCAACCAACAGATATAGATGATAATCAATTACTGAGTCAACTGAGACTCTGCTTAGTGTTGTTAATGGTCTATTCGAAGATCAACATGTAAAGCACCTAGTAAATACTATACACACAACAATTGACTCAAAATTTATATGATAAATAAAAATAATTCTATATAAATTTTATATTAAAATCTTTTATAATTATATAGGAAAAAAAGTTTAGTTCTGACTCAATAACAATTGACTGAGAATTTAACATGTTAACAGTCCTTAATATAAAAGGTTCAAACCTTCCCATTAGCCCACAGGCATATTCATAAAAATGGTCATAAGTTAATACAAATATCACAAGTAAATTAATCACAAAAGAAATGAATAAATTGTTAAAACATATTATGAGTAGCACTTAGTTTCAAAATCTTATATTTCTCAGTTGACTATATAATAGAGTAGCATATTTTAGTCCTTTTTTATGACTCACAATATTATATTGTAAGAACTAAAATGATGGCAAAAATACAGTAGTGACCCTTTTTATTTTTATTGGCGAAAGTGGCAGATGAACAAACAGCCCATGTATATACAGTAACTATCGCTCATGTTTGAATTGTAAAGTAGAATAAGATGATGCTATGCATTGTAACTTGTGGTTATTCATGACACAGAGTGAAGATGAATATAATTCTTTCATTTCTGAAGTTATAAAAAGCTGTTTAATTTGCTTAGAACAGTAATTGCTGTTTCAAAGTGTGTGTTTTGAAGACACCAAAAAATCTTTTTGGTTTTTATTCAGCCAGTAATAGACTAAGGCCAACCATTGTAAGTTCACAAAGTATGCAGAGTAACGGGTCAGATTATTTCAAAGGTCATACACATCTCTAGAAAACAATACTCTATATTTTTACATTGTCTCTGTGTGCACTAACACCTGCATGTAGGCAGACTTAATGGCCACTCCTGACAACTGTGAAGTAGGTATGTGTGGCCGCTTTCTACACCAGCACTATATGATTTATGATTTATTGAAACGCAAATAAGAAAGTTAAGACACTTACGTCTTGGTTCTTCAATATCAGTATTATCTGTTAACACAGACCGTCTGGTAGTCACCGGAGTTAACTCAAATTCTAGATTATTCTCTTTAAACTGATCGATTACCGACGTTAGCCTGCCAGAGGCGATAGAATGCGCGGGAGAGCACAAACTGCGACTTGCACGAGATTTGTGCCGCCGAGGCGTGATAGCACCCAGGGATCTAGCCGGAGAAGGTATTCTTGACTTCGGCATCCTTAAGCAGTTTCACACCTGTTTAAATGGAAAGGTTATTTTAGGAAGTTGGTTTTAATACCTTTACACGTTAATCTATGATGTTATGTAGAATAAATACATACAAACCAATAAGTACATGAAGTAAAATATTAAGTATTTCGACTACGGCTTATTAAAGAATTTAAGAATGTCTTCAAAACTGCCAATAGATGCAGGCTTGTTGACGATTCCACCCAACATTATCTCCTTCAAACATTTGAAAGTCTTTTTTTAGAATAACATTATTGAGATGTGTATAGTTACAGCAAATACACATATTACATAGCTTCAATAATGTATTCAGAAAAATAATCAGACAATTTTTTTGATAGTAAAAATATTAATAAGCATTGAAAAAGTTCTATCGTGCTTTACTAATGGTGGCGTGTTTTAAGTTTGATGCGTTCTGCGTTACCTTGTAAACATGGTTAAAGTCTTTTTTATATTATCACAGACCACACAGATCGAAATAACTATAATTCACTCAATAATAACCACCACTCACAATAAAAACAAAACCAAATCAAACTCAAACAAAAAACAAAAATAGAACCGTTGTATTTTGAAAGATTTGACTTTTTGAATTTTGTTAATTGTTAGGATTACGTTTCGTTCCACAAAATTATGTTGACAGAAGCCTTTTGGACTTTTGAATCCAAAATAAGTAGGTAGGTACCTACTATGTGTAGGTACTGTGTTTTATAATGTGATTTAAAATTTTCTTTCGATTAATAATATTATATAGACTCCATAAAGAGTTATGTTATTAAGGTAATAGGTAATTTTGTTAAGGTTGATTTTAACAAGTTTACAGTTACTGTTTGAGTTTTATAATTGACCTCTAATATACATACAACAATAATGGATTGAATTATCGTTAAAAATGCGGTATCTGTCAAGCAGTATCGTTACTAACTAATTAACATTACAAAAAAAAAATAACGAACTTTCAGACAATTTTATCGTTAAATTGGTATAACGTTAATGTCCATATTACCGGTATTTTTAGCGATAAGAGCACATGAGTAGAGAAATCGTACAGAGCTTCAGCTTCATTATGAAAGTGCAAAATTGATACCTATTTTGGTAGGGTTGTCACAATAGGTTAATACAAATTAAACAAGACATTTGCTAGATAGTTTATTTATGTACCCACTGATTTTGATACTTATTCGATATAATCTAAACGAATAGGGTTAACTTATTGAATAAAAAAAGGCATTTTGCCTTTTTTAAATAGCTAAATTCGACATATTTAAGTGTTCTAAGCTGATAATATTAAAAAGAAATTGTTGCCAATGTGATTTTATAAACTTTTTTACTCTTGTATTTTTGAAGTAGGTAGGTAGGTACCTAAAAACTTTAAGAGAATTTAATGAACCTGTTACAGTATGAAGTGAAGTTCACTGAGTTAAACTTAGAACGCGATACGTGCGTTTACGCGTCATGAGTGGCAACGGCAATTTAGTATATTATTTAAAATTTTATAATTTAATCGGAGCTATATTTAAAAATATGTTCTGTCAACATGCTAGAATATGGTATTTTACTCTATAGAAGAAATAATATAAATAAATTTCAATTCAAAGGTTTCAGCTTTTTAAATCCAACACTTGTATTATTAGTCGTCATGTGTGTCAACTGTCAACCATCGCGTCCAGCGTTTTCGCTAAAATAAGCGCGAAATTTGAAAATGCAAAATTTAAATGCATTTGATTGAATAAAAATTTTGTGAACTTGAATTTTGTACATAAGATGTTTTTTTACATAAGAAAAAACCTAAAAATTGGTTGAAAACATCATGTCTAAGTATATTAAGTAAATTATTAACAATTAAAATCGTAAAAACGAATAATTACAAAATAAAAAAAAATCGCACAAAAAATACAATAAATAAAGAAAAGTATTGAGTCATCAGTCATCACAGACAGTCAGAGTTACTTTCACATTTATAATATTAATATCAAAATCGGTTCGGTGGTTTAGGCGCGAAAGCTTGACAGAAAGACAGACATAGTTACTTTCTCATTTATTATTAGCAGATACGGATTATGTCATTTAAGTAGATATTTTTTGTACGTTATATCTAGGGTTGCCAACTTTTTTTTGACAAAAAAAACATAAAATGGTTTGGATAGGCAAAAATAAAGTATTTGGAAGAAAAAAAAAGTATTTTCAAATTTTATGTTTTTATTGCTTTAAAAACGTATTTTTTCTTTAGCATACTTAAAGCACTTGAATTGATGCACCTAGGTGAATTAAGTAAACTATAAGTACATTTAAACACTCACACACACTTACACTCACTCACACACACACACACCCACACACAAACACACACACACGTACACGCACACACACACACACACACATCCATACTTTTTTTTATTTTTATTTTATTTTATTTTTTATGTTTTGCACTACTTTAATAAACAGTAGATGTAATATTTTGTGACTCTCAATCTTTAGTTTGTTATAATTATTTTTTGTTTCTATGATTTCTTAACTTAATCAGATTAAATTATTGTTAATCTAATGAAAGGAGCGGAGATTTCAACCACAAGCAAGCTTTTGCTTAAATGAAAACTCCAATACATGTAATAGCTTATACTTTAAGTTGAAGAAATAAACATTTTTCATTTTTTTCATTTTTTCATTTAATACACTTTCAGAATTAAAATAGTATTTTTGTGTCCTTTAGCACATGCTAACAATTTTTTGCCATCTTTAAATGTTTCAACGCTTCTTTGACAATCAAAATTTAAATTTAAATAAATAAACAATTCGTTTTTAATTAAATTTATTGACGCTCTTATTTCTTTTTCTTGGTCACTTAGGTTTTATTACTGAAAAAACTCTTTCAGCAAAGCTGAAGTGGCGTGAACGGAGAGAAAATACTTAACTTATATTTTTTTTATATTTAGTAAGCTACCAGACCACCACGACCACCTTTACGCGTTATGAGTGGCAACGTCGCAATTTAGTGTCATATTTCGTGGTTCTCAATTTATATCATATCTCCTTACCTTAAAAAAATTCTGCTAACATGATAGAATTAGGTGAAAGCTGTAGTAAGAAACCATTGCGTTTACAGTTTCATTTATATGCAAATAATAGGTAAGTACATTTGTAACTTGAGTTGCGTTTTTTTTTCATAGTAAAATAACTATAAACATTATGGTTACTTATTTTTTATACAGTTTTCACTTAATTTTAGCACGTTATGAGAATATATTTTTAAAATATACTTAGCTAAGATTAAATAAAAAATTGAAAATCCTAAAATATGACACTAAATTGCTGCGTTGTCACTAATGAGGCGTAAACGTTCTTAATATTTACATAATAGATTCTTCAATTAAAAACAAAACCAAAGGACAATTTTCGTACAATTTGGTCGTTATTAACATCTGTGACAAATGTTAAAATGTCACCTGTCCTGTAGATCGATAGTACTTGTTCTGTGCTGTAGATCCACAAATCCACAACACCACATCTGACATCAAACATTTCGTTCAGTAAGTAATTTTAAATCGTTTCCATCATCCGTTTTAACTTAAGTGTACCGTTAAATAGTTAAGTACCCATAATGAGCGTTTTGTTTTACGCATCAGACTAAAGGTTGGAAACAAAGTATTTTGACATACTTTATTTGTATGCAAAAATATAAAGTATAATTACCAAAAATAAAGTAGGATACGTTATTATAAAGTATGGTTGGCAACCCTAGTTATATCCCTCATTCGCTGTCCAAAGAGACACTATAGAAATTCAATTGATAGGAATCTTATATCATACATGGAACAGGGAACCTGTTAATAATAACTGTAAAGAAGAGGATCTCTATAAATTTTCTTTTATCAGATTATTTTTATTATTTTAAATAGCGGAAGAGTTTGTTTGTTTGTATGAACTCGCAAATCTCTCAGTTTTTGTGGAAGGTTATACCTACCTATAGGGTATGTAACAACACGCTACTGGCGACGGGAGCAGAGCAGTAACCAAGATTGCGGGTGAAACTGCGCTGCGGGAAGCTAAATTAATTAGAAATGTAACAGAAAGACCACTTAATGCAATTTTATTTGTGTCCTGTCTTGGCCATCATGCTATACCACCACAATACGTTGTGAAACCATAATTACTAGGATAGGTATATCTAGTAGATAATTAAAAAAATATGTATTTTAATAATTATGTAGTTTTTAGTCTTTAAGCGTAACACATTTTTTTTTCTTTTTTTTTGGCAACAATCAGTTATTTATATACAGATATAATGCTTACACATATTCCTATGAAGACAAACCTAAAGAAACACCTTTTTATATAGCAATAATAATGTGCAAAATTGTGTAATGTGATTTGTCTCCTCTTTTAAAACGTAGCTAAGCAGGTGCCTATTTAAGCGTAATTAATTAATTATGTATTCGTCAATCAAAAAAAAAAAAAAAATTACTAACAGGATAAATATCAGTCCTCCAATAATACATCGGAAATACAATCAGTTTTGTGACGTTTCCTGTCGGAAACATTATTGGCCCTCGGAGGTCTCGCCCCGTGATTCGATTCTACTAAGTAAATGCCCACCGAAAGGTCGCTGTCGAATTAACTTTAATGTCCATTTGGAGGGAATACCTATCGTGTAAACACGAAGCTAACAGTTTAACAAAGGAACATAAAAGTTAGTTGTTTAGTTAAGTATAGTCGTATTTTCATTAATAGTTTCAATTAAGGTTGAGGGGCGTAGTTTTGAAGATAGCTGTCTAACTATATACGTAAGTAGGTATCTCGAGTACCTAAGTGTATAGCAAAATGCGCCACTGTTGTAGGTATCTACTTTAAAATAAGAATTTATGTTTGGTTGGTAATGTGGTTTGGTACCTACATACGGCAAAAAAGTTAGGTTGGCAACCTGCCAACGAGTTTGTAGTCAGATCTGCCAGTCTAACTCATTTTCCGTGTATTGTACGTACGGTATACAGTAACGTTATAGGTATAACGTTCGAGAGATTCATATAAATCACACAAACGTACCTACGCTGTCCCACGAGCTGACAAATAACTCGGTTTATGTGACTGGATCAAAGCGCATATTCGGCCATTGTTTGTAGTAGGTACTGACAATGCGGGCTACGTGATTATTTTTGGTAAAATCTTTAGTTTACAAGCTACGTTATAAGTTTAATACGGTAGTAGATCCACGCTGATTTCAGCATGAATGGGTCGGATCGTCCGGGGAAGTACTACCCTCTCATAGAAGATCGACTTAAGAGTAGTAGTATCCGTACTACTGCGTTTCGTTCGGTGAGTGAGAGCGCCGGAGGCCCAATTTCCTACCCTTCCTCTTTCCTCATTCCCTTCCCCTAACCCCATTCCCAGCCGCCATAGTGAAGGCCACCATACCAGCAGTTTAAGACGATGGCTTTCAGTATAGTGGCCGCCACTTCTGGATTCCACTGACTGCTTACCATCAGGCGGGGTGGAGTCACTTTGGTAGGCTATAATATAAAAAAAAATGCAATTTAGATATTTTTAACATAAAATAAATCTACCTAAATAGTTGCCACTAGTTCAGTTGTTAGTCCGTATAACCGAACTAGTGAAACTTTTAGTAGCAAAAGTCCAGTTAGAACTAAACACCGCTCAGATAGAGGTCAACATTTATTTTATTGGCATTATAAACTGACTCACTTTGATATGGTCTATTCCAAATGTTGTCCTATTTAAGTACTGCAGGGCAAAAACATCTCTTTTCATTCGTAGAAGTCATAAACCACCTTCAATTTGAGATTTTAATACGCTACAAGCCATTTACTTGTAAGTAGATACTTACTTCTCCACAATTTTCCTTTTTCCTATTATCGGCTAATATTACTTAATACATCAGGTAATATCCAAGGTAAGTTTAAGACTAGTTAACCTATTATTTAACATGGCATAGTGCAATTAACGTTCGATTAACATACAATATTATACGAAGTAGGTCCGGCGGTAGGGACACTAAGTGCTTAGTTAAGGAGGAGATTTGCCAATACTAAATCATTACGAAGCGGGTCCGCTTATTGGGTGTCTAAGTATTAAGCAGTACAACTAGGTATACTTAATAAAAATAAATATGTATTATGACTAGGCCCAGGTAGAAAAGCTTGTAACAATATAAAATCTTACATTTTACAATATTTAGTGCGTATTTTACAAAGAAAAGTATTAGGTTCGATTGGTTACAATAGCGACAGCGTATTTTTAGGTAAGTAACTGGTAAAAACATATTCGCCTTTTAGTTTAAAACAATAGAAGAGAATCAGTGAATGCCCTTTACTACGAGATACGCTTAACATACCTAGGTAAGTATTGATAGTTTTTCTTGGAATAATTTAGGTAGGTATGGGTATTTATGACTGGATAAGCGTGTCTTATACTGTAGTATTTGTGTTAGGTATAGTATAAATAAGCCTACATCACTAATTGAGCGTTTAATCTGTGAAAATAAATATTTGTTTATTAGTCTTGAATCTTGATTACCACGCTGGCTCCAAACGTATTAGGAAGTTTCTAATTAATTTATTACCTATTCCTATATTACTTTTCCCGCCGAGGTTTTTCTTAACTGCTTTTTAGTAATTTTACACGTTTTAAATCCGTTATTATTTTCAAATATACCTACCTACCTTCAGTTTTCCGTCAGTTTAAAATAAAGTGTTTTTTTTTTAAATCTGTCTGAATTTCCAACTCTTCATATCAGCTGTTTTATTCTACCTATCATTCCTTTTCAGAACACAAAATACAGTGTAGTTTTGATCACAAAAAACACAAAAGAGGTCAGCCTCTTTTCATTAGCTATCAGAATCATGTTTCTACCTAGGTACCTACCTGCGTATAGAACAATATGCCATAATGCTTTTGTTTTTACTTTTATTATTATAGTAAAATTACTTTTGCCTGACGGATAAGATAATCTCATAATTATGTATTTAACAAAAAGTATTTACACATTTATTACCTACGGTCAGGTAGTTATGCTGTTTCGCGGTCTGTAAAAGTAATAGCATTATTTTATTTAAAAAATAAAAATGATTAATGTTTAACTGCAATATTAAAAAACAAAAAGCCCATCTGCGTAAAATAAACTGAAAAGAAAGAAAGCAATTATTTTTCGTGTCGCCATATTAAAATTTTATAAGCTCTATGGCACTCCCACAATCAAAACGAATCTAATAACACCTCTTAGGTTAAAATCTATCAAGCCATTTAGGCTGTAGAGCCAAGGAAATAGACATTCATACCCAACATACATACCTACTTACATACATATTAATAATTTACATACGTACATACGCTCGAAAAACATTAACCGTCCTTGACTTTAGCGGTCGGGTAAAAACAAGGTATCATTGAAATTTGTTCACTACCTACCTAATTTTAGGAATATGAGTGTTTAATGGTAATAAGTTCATATTCTATGCAGTTCAAATATTGTTATAAGCGTTTTATATCAATACGATGTTAGCATTGACCTGCCCCTGCTCCACATGTGCGTATATTATAATGTCATGATCGCAAACAGTTGTTAATCTCAGCTGTGAAAGGATACCATTTCACGTACTGTAGGCCAGGTGCCACTGTAAACACTGTAGGCTTTATTTGCTCCGTCTTGGTAAACAAATTGACATCGATTTCTTTGTTAAGTCTATAAAAATGATGTTTCAGATATTTTTAAATCCGGTATTTATTAGATTATTTTAACAATACATGTTTTAATTAATTCACTTGTTAATTGTAAGTGATTTATTTATTAACTGATAAACTGTAACTGAAAGTAATTGTAGCATCTACATAGGCATCCAACCCTATGCAATTATCCTACCTAAGTACAATTTACCAAATAAACCTGCGCTAAACAATAGATTAAATTTTTATAGTTATGCCTTTAGTGCAAATTTTATTTTATTTAATTTCAACTACTCAATCGTCTAAATACCTACCTAAGTACCTACCTACTCAGCTGTATTGTAAAAGTCTTGCAAAAATAACAATAGAATATTCTTTACAAAAGTTCTATTGTATTTTAAACTTTAAATTACAGACAATAGCGATCTTAGTTTAGAGGACGCCGCTTTTACGAGTTGGTAAAATAACACGTGCTTACATCCCTACCTTTTAAAGTGCTGCCATTATATAATAAAAGAGATAGGCATTTCTAAGTCAGTCTTGTTCTACACTCTGTCTGGTTCAGTTATTGGTTCAGTTGCAATCGAAGTTTGTAAATTCTCACCTAGTGTTGTTACTATTTGTAATTTGGTTACAATGAGTTGCTCTCTTACCATGGAAGACCTCCTGCGGCATAGGGAGGTTTATGCGTTTATAAAAAAACATTACGGTGATTTAATTCCTCCGCCTCTGTTTTCGGAAGAATGTGATAATATGACTACTTCGCCTCAGCGTGATACTGCTGGTACATCTGGTGCAGATGCCTGCAAATCTGCAGAGCCTGAAGCTGCATCAATACAGGACCCACCAAGCCATCCTGTGACACCAACGGAACAATTAGAAGAGAGCGAGACAGCTGCATCGCCTTCGCCTACTTATTCCTTTCCCTCCCTATCGGAGGATGAAACTGCATTGGCCTCTGCAGACTGTGACCTGCCTGATTCTGTACCGGAAGAAACGCCAGCAACAAATCCTGATCGAAACGAAAATGTAACAGCCAAGACTTACGCAGAATCAAGTTCGTCTTCCTCTGACGAGCATGCTCGTAACAAACGAGAGCGTCACCCAGCTTCTAAACTGCCACCTCTGATCATCAAAGACAAATACAAGTGGATACCAATAACTACTTGGTGCTGTGAGCGAAAAATTAAATACAAGACTGCTCGTTTAACACGTGAGGGAATCAAGGTCTCGATTAACACATTCCGGGACTACGATGCCTTTATTACACTGCTGAAAGAGAAAAACATCTACTTTTATCCTGGTGAGAAACGTCGACTGACTGTGGTATTAGGAAATGTTCCAAAGACACTTACTTGCGAAGAAATTAAAGAATATCTTATAAGTCAAAATTATCCTGTTCGCGCAGTTGACCGCATGGGACGTACTCACGGTCCTGCTCTCGATCACGACTCGGTTCTCGTTGCGCTCGACTGGAATGCAGCTGGTAAAGCAATTTTCAATCTTCAATCAATATGTGGTGTGCCTAATATAGATGTTAGGATGTCCGATCGAAGCGACAGGAAGCTATGTTCAAAGTGCCAGTTATATGGACATAATCATTTTAATTGCGTTGAGCCTGGTCCGGTTGTATCAACTCAGATTCATCAACGATATGCCCGAAATATTGTTAACTGGCGCGAATCTGCATTAAACGCGTTACTTTATAACCAGTCACATCATTCAAAGCCTGATGTCCCTGCACCTGAACAAAATTCAGCTAATTTAAACACTAAGGTACCAACTGTTGAACAAAATATTTCGAACGAACATGTTGAACCTTCAACAAGTCAAACTGACTGTGAACTTGCCCCAGTTGAAGAAAGTGATCATACAGAAACATCAACTTCTACATATACCCAGACAATGTCCGTTGTTGAAGAAACTAAGCCTAAAACAGAGGCGAAGGCAGTGCAGGTATCTCATACAGATAAAGAGCTTTTTGAACCACATAAAGTAGCTGAGGATTTAGCTTTAGTATTCCGGTTTGTTAAGTTAATTAATTATAAGGAGCTTCGTGATCTTAATAAACAGATTCAAGATAATCTAGGCAACACATTAGGATTAATACAAGTTGGGATGAAGTTTGGACCTATTATGGATCGGCTTATGAATTTCCGATAGTTTCCAGAAGAGACAGTACTTTATATTTTACATCAATTTGTAGTATATTTTGCAATAAGTATTATGCACTAATATTAGACAATTGTAAAATTCATAATAATTTGCATAGCAACATTACAGTTGTAATCTAAATAACATTTTGTAAAATTAGATATTTCTAATCAAATATGATTTGTACATGACATGACAACATTGAAAAATAAATATATTTTAAACAGCATAAAGATTTTTTTAATTTGATCGCAATCTGAATCTAAATTATCGTCTAAGTGACCTCAGTCCAGCAGTGATGTCAACAGGCTGGTTAATTGTTTGTTTTATAGATATATACTAATACTAGCTCCGCCCCACGGCTTTGCCCGCACGTAAAATATGTTTTGTTGTATCCCTCGGGAACCAGATCTATTTTCGGCATAAAATGTCCCTATGTCCGTCTCCGGCACGGAATCTATCTACATATTTACCAATTTTCATCGAAATCGGTTCAGCCGTTTGGGCGCTGACTGGTAACAAACACACATACAAACTTTCGCATTTATAATATTAATAATAGGATAGGATTATCAATAATAAATACAAAATTATAGTAAAAATATAACGCGTGTTGCGTTGTAAATGCTAAGTTTTAAGCTGTGATTAGATAACTAGATCACTCGCGACAACAATTTAAAGTTACTGAGTTAAATATGAAGTGGATATTGATTTTGTACTTGTCAAGTTTTTACTTCTTTTGGTGGTTTAGTGTAGTAAAGACCATTGTTGTTGACCACAAAGGGTACAGGGTGGTCTATCAGGAACTTAATACTTAAACTGCTCTTACGTAGGGTTTCTGTAATCTGTGATAGTAGGTACCTACTTACTATCTTTTTCGCACAAAAGATCCGAAGGAGATAAGGAATATATCACTCATGAGAATAAGTAATAAAAGTAACCATAATAATCTAAATCTTTATTTATAAGTCACATTTCAGTAAAAATAAATTATACATTATAAGTACGTAATCAACTAATCATAATTTGGCTGACGAGTTATTTTTGTCAAGAGCAGTTAAGTACTCGTAATTATCGTAACGCTCATCGGTATTGGTCATGTGTCATACTTAAATTAAGTGATTGATGACATTACGGAACATGGCCATTAATCTTAACAGCCGCGTATTCAGCTAAGATAATATTATTATTTATTTATTTAGGTGTAAAGTAAATAAAGCCTCTGATTTTTGCACTGTTTTTTTTTGTAAAGGAAGTATGCAAATTAATATCAGTTCTGATAGATTTAATAATAACACAACATAAAATAGTACAACACTTTTTATATTCAGTTCATAAAGCGAGTTAGTTGCCGTTTAGCGCGTGGTAAACTCCGGCGTTTGGAATTTTGATTGGTAAATGAAGTAACAGGACAAAGTTATGTCTTTTTTTGTTTGCTAGTTAACGATCATTTCTAATGTTCATTAAGTGGTAGATCAAATATAAACACAAACAAAAATTGAGTATATAAGTAAGGCCTTCAATGGAATCACGTGGCATATCTACAGAGCTTTAGATAAAACTAATTGGATTAATGATACCGTGCTAGATTACCCAATTAATAGCGTATGGAGCCTAAAGCTAAAGCAATTAATCAATTGGCGACTAATCGGTACGCAACATGAATCTTGTCGTTGATAAATAACTGTCTTTCTTCTCGGGAAAGATTGACGATTTTTAACTGCCGGCGCGGCGTAAAGATTGGCGTGAAGCGAGATATAATTTCAATATAGCAAAACGTCCTTTGAAGTTTATAGCTGTTTAGTGCTGGGTAAATAATGTGTTATTTTAGGATAGTTGTGTGATTGTATTAAAATAAAATAAAATATTTTTTTAATAAAAGTTTATCTGCCTTCATGGTTGGTATGAGGTATTGTGAGACGTCAGAGTAAAAGGTGTTATTTTATATATTTTAAGTTTTTACTGTGTAATCAGTGTAATTGACTGTAATTTTGTCGTTCTGATTATAAATTATGAATAAATAAATAAAAAAAATGGTTTAGTGTCGTATGAACTGCCACGCTGAGGTCGAGAGGTCAGGTAAAATAACACTGATATTTTCTATGACCATATTTTTATTTTACGTACTTATAGAACAAACAACAGAAACTTTGTGTGGTGTGTTATTTTTAAACATGAAATGACTTTATGTTCGTTATTTGCATATTAGTAAATACCTATAATTTACACCAGTTAGTCAAAAAACACGACGAATATTTTTTTTGTAAATTTAAAAGTTTATATAATGTAGTCGCTTCACCACAAATGACAAGCGAGTAAACCGCAATAAGGTAATAATATTTATAACGCAGGTAGCTATGCTGCTCGTGACTGGTATCATCTTAATCAATATTCCAACACTCAAAGAAAGAAATTAATAATAATAATAATATCAGCAAGTTTACTGTCCCACTGCAGGGCAAAGGCCTCTACTCTTATAGAGATGGCATGGACATTAATCACCACGCATGCTCAAGGCGGATTGGCAATTTTAGACTTATAAGTCCAGGTTTCCTTAGGATGTTTTTCTTCACCGTCGTCAGTCAGAAATGTCCAAGATAAACTTAGAAAGTACATATGATATGAAAAATCACATTTAGGTTCTTGCCCGGATTCGAACGCACTACCTCATGTTTACGAAGACGACTTGATTGATGAATTGATGACTCCTTATTCCAGACCGGGCAACCATCCATCACGGTAGGGGTCTGTTACCATTAGCAATAAAGAATAAAATAATATTTAAATCTAAAGTGAATTTTAAGGAGAAAATTTTTCCTCACAAACGTTTACTATAACAAAAAAAGACTAAGGAAAGTGCCTGTTAGGTATACAATTTAAATATTTTAATGGCTAAGTGATACGATGAACCAGTTAGTTTTGAATAAATTCATAACCATTTGCAATTTATAAGGTCGTCACAACAAGATTATACAGATTTCTCGTTAAACATGAATACTATGAATAAAATTATCTAAGGAAAAAATGCAACGGCTTTGATACTACACATTGTTTTATTAGTAGCAGAGTATTGTATAAATTATAAGTTATAATTTATACAATACTCCGCTACTTGGAAAATAATGGATATTGCAGACACTGGCGACGTATTTTTTTTATTATTTTATTTAATGCGGCTGTAGTGTCACTACGACTCTGATTGATCTATTGTGATCGCCGCTTTTATCAGGGTAGAGTTCACCATTAAACCCTGCAGCTACAATAAGTATATTGCAGAATTTACTTATTATTTTCCCTAAGTGCATAACACGTGTTTTCTGATACCTGTTCCTTTTGTGGCCTAATTCAAAACGGTACGAAATACGTAGAGTAGTTAAATATTGTAACACAAATCTAGTGCTCATTTAAACTAAATAACTTTGAACTCACGTTTACATTAGGTATGATGATAATACGTAACTAAGGTTGTGAGCGACATATTTGCATAAAACCTTCTTGAAACTGACATTAGATTATTATATTTAATATATAGATTTTAATAATATATAATTATTATATCACAACAACTACACACAACGCCATCTAGACTCAAAGTAAGCATATATTATATAGCTCGTATTATGGGTTCTAGAATGCTAACTTCATACTTAAATACTTTTTTTGTTAATACACACATATTATACATAGAAACAACAGAATATCAAAATTAAATTACCCAAGTACAGACCGTTGTATTGTTAACATCTAATTTTATTTCTGTAAATATCGTTTATTTTTCACCGCTGCGGCTTTTAATTTTCTATCTGAGGTTTTATTACTAACTTCTCAAAGGTAAATCTTTAATAAAGTGGGTATTAGGGAGGTAAAAAGCGTAATATCATTTTAATACAACGGTTATTTAAAATTATAACAACGTGTTCTATATCTATACAGATTGTGAATTATTTTTAGGAGACAGCTAAACGGTACTCATGACGCTTTTGAAATGCTTGCTAAATAATAAAAAATACTTTAAGTAGAAGTACCTTTTTTCATTGCCTACAGTGGCAGACAAGTCAACAGTCCACCTGATGGTAAGTGGTAACTGTCGCTGATAGACTTTGGTGCAGCCGCTGCCTACCGTGATAATAATGCTTTCTTTAAACCTTGTTTGAAGAAGGACATGTCATAGTGCTCGGGAAACACCGCAGCAGGTAGTTCTTTTCAGAGCCTATCTGTATGGGAGAAATGAACGCTGGCCTACAACTATTTATTAATTATACTTTACTATCATATTATAGCGACCGTACCGCACTTGGTACTAATATATTTTAGCGAGATGATTACAATCGTTCTCGGCTTTTCTCTACTATAAATTTGCATGCTATTAAGTATACACAATACATAATTAAACCTGTTGGAAAACAATCTCTAAGTCATACTAAAATCCGTATTAAAATTCGTTGCGTAATTTAGAAAAAGTTATCGTGAAAACAGACAGGAAAAATTAAAGACTATAGATAGGTCAGGGTTATTCCCAGAGGCCCACGATTCTTTCGTTCGTTGTTTCTCACCGGGTCCATGACAAATTAATATGTGTTTTAAAATGTCCTTACCTACTTACTTTCAATTTGCAAATACTTTATTTTATATCCATTATTAGGTATAAATATATATAAATTTTAAAACATCAAAATGTAATAGTAAAACTTATGAATTATTTATTGTTATATATTATGTAAACTTCTGGTAACGTAGTATATTTTCATACATACTTAAAGATAAGAATAAATATCTACCTATCTGCTTACAAGATTCCGTTTCATAGACATTAATAAAACAAGAGATAACGGAATAAAATGATATTCCACTTAATGCTCTATCCCGTGACACTCAACAAACTTTAATTCTTTTTCCTCTGGAGATTTGGGTATAACAATACATCTATCTATACATATAATAAAAATGTAACCAGTCGCTGTCTGTACATGGAAGATATATGAGAAAAAATATTATTGGGACCTTTATAAACGCAAATAGAACCCAAAACAATGATTGTTAAGATTTTTGTCTGTTTTCACTGATACATTGTGGTAAGCTTCACTTAACATTTAGTGTTTGTTTCATGTCAATCGGTTCATAAATAAAAAAAGGTTATGCCAATTTAAATAATCACTTCATGTATGTGGTATGTATTTAGCTTAGGTTAGTGTGTTTTTAAGTTAGGTTAACACGTCTTATTTTTTTATTAAAATGTAAATACTTTATCAGTTAAATTGTAAATAAAAGTTGGATTTATATTTTTCTGGGCTTATTTTATTTTTATTTTCTGTGATAAAAACATGTTTGTTAACACGTCTCATTACGGAATAGGTGGAATTAAAGTGAATTACGAAATAGTAGTAGTCGATTTACGCTTATTTCAGCATGAATGGGTCGGATCGATTAGGGAAGTACTACCCTCTCATAGAAGATCGTTGTAAGAGTAATAGTATCCATATTATTGCGATTCGTTCGGTAAGTGCGAGAGCCGGAGGCCCAACTGATGCAGAGATGACAATCCTCGCAGCATGTCTGGGACCAGCTGAGTATCCGTGGAGTATATTGTGTGGGTGGTGTGGGTCAACCCGCCGGCCAGGGAGACCCGTATAAACGGTGGTGCCGCTGGACGCCCGCGGCATTGTACAGGGGCCCAATTAGACCTAACAGTTGTATTACGGTAGTAGATCCTAGCTGGTTTCAGCATGAATGGGCCGGATCGACCAGGGAAGTACTACCCTCTCATAGAAGATCGACGAAAGAGTAGAAGTATTTGTACTACTGCGTTTCGTTCGGTGAGTGAGAGTGCCGGGGGCCCAATTTCCCCCTTTCCTCTTTCCTCACTTCCCTCACTCCCCTAACCCCATTCCCAGCCGCCATAGTGGAGGCCACCATACCCGTAGTTTGGCTTTTGGAATGGTGTCCACCACTTCTGGATTCCACTGACTGCTTACCATCAGGCAGAGTAGAGTCACTTTGGCAGGCTAATGTATTTTAAAAAACCTTATAGCGCTTTTATTCCTCGGATTCCTCTCATTCCAAACAATTTCCCGTTTAGTTTTAAACGAGTTCAGTTTCCAGTGAGCCTATGTTTCGCGATGACAATTAATAAAGCCTAAGGTAAGACACTAAATGTTGTGAGTGTGTATCTAAATATTAGCTGTTTTTCCATGGTCAACTTTATGTGGATTTGTCACGTGTAAGTAATCCTAGCAGCCTGTATGGCTTTGATCCCCGATGGCTATACGTCTAATATCGTATAAAGAGAAGCATTTACTGTAAAGATTTTCTTATTCACCTAAACGAAGATGTTTATAATTCAAAACAAACCAAAAGATATATCCAAAAAATGTTGCCCAAAATCACTATTCCACGCGGACAGTCGCGGGCACAGCTAGTTTCATAATATAAAAATAAAATATATGCCCAATAAACTTGTTACTTCTGAAGGACATAATAGAGACCTAGCGTATAATAAAAATACGCATAGTGAAGATGCTTTAAATAAACAGAAAAAACAAATTAGCTATAAATGAACCTAAAAGCCATCGTTGCGTAATAAAAAAACGGCAGCCGGTTTTACGGTAAAAGTCAAAGTAATTATTATGCATCAAACATGAAAGAGGCGGCGCCGGTGTGTGAAATTTTAAACAACTTTTTGATGCAATTATTTTAAAATATGTATATATTTGGTAGTTTTTGGGAGTAAATGTAAACTTAAAATTATTTTTCTTATTATGTTTATTTATTTGCACACAAAAAGATACATATCTACAAAGAAAATATATAAATAAAAGTTATTTGCAAAAGCGTGATTAACTCAGAACTGAGTTCTCTAACAGCATGCCTTAGAGTGGAAGAGCAAGTAACATTAGTGAGAGTATACGAACATACATATCTACTAAGAATACATAAATAATATAATTATTGATACATAAAGTTAAAGTACTAAAATACAGATAAATATTCAATTTTATATATACTTAAATCTATAATAATTACCTACAATATATATTATTTTAAAAGTTACTTATAAATAGACAAGAAATGCTCTTAAATATTTATAATGTATTACAAAAAAAATACATAGGTACTTATTGTCGGAGTTATCTATCCTTAATATTCTTATTGTGTACCTATTAGTCTATTAACTTCTCTTCTGTCTTATGGTAAGCAGTCGGTTGTGTCTATGGGTACAATCCCTGCAGATAACATGGCAAATTGGTATGGCGGATTCATTATTATTTGTTAATGGTATAAAACAGTAGGTAGGTATTTTTATGTAAATTTATGCATTTATATATAATATTATACTAGCTTTCCGCGGCATGGAAACTGATACTGCTTTGCTCTCGTCGCCAGCAGCGTGATGTTACATAGCCTATACCTTCTTCGAGAACTGGGCTATCATACGCAAGATTTTTTTTAAAACCGACTAGCAGTTCTAGAGATTAGCGCATTTAAACAAACAAACAAAGCACCTCTGCCGCTTTATATAATAGTAGGTATAGATTATATTATGCTTGGAGTATTAATATGTAAGTATATTTGTTCAAGTATAACACTAGGTATTCAATAAATCGATAGGTATATTTCATTTATTTTCCTTCCTGTCTGTTTATACACTTCATTTGTTTTCACACTTGATATTTTTCCTTTTCCACTCTGAGGTTTTCTGGAAGAAAACTCACTTTTGAGTTAAGCTCGCCTTTGTACATGATATTTCTTACCAATTATGTATATCTATTATGTTTTTTATGTGTATACAATAAATAATGTGAATGTGAACAGTGATTTTACCTACAATTCAGGAATTTTCTCAGTTGAAAGCTATCTTAAATGTTGACAGTGTCAGAACATTACTTACTTAATTCTTGAAGTAAATTTAATATCCTTGGATCCCGTCCAAAGTGCTGTCGATTGTTCGTGATTTTAAAAGAAACACTTAAAACTAACCGTGATTGGACACGATTTATTTTTCTACTTGGATTTCAACTAGATGTGAAAAGTTACTCTTAAATCCATTTCGAAGATTTTAGTGCTGGAGTTTTAGTTGCTGGGGTTCGTACTAGTTTGAAAGTAAATTTATTATCTATCGTTTTTTGCACACTATAGTTTAAGTTAAATTAAGAAAATATATTTCTGTATTACTAGCTATTCGCAGCGCGGTTTCATTCGCGTTAATATACGTCTTTCATTACTGCTTCGCTCTCGTGGCTGCTAGCTTAACGTTACATAGCCATCCTCAAGAATTGAGCTATGATATGCAAAAAGATTTTTAAATCCGACACTGGTAGTTCCAGAGATTAGCGCGTTCAAACAAACAAAGTCTTCCGCTTTATGTATGTGTTTTGTGTTTTTTAGACATCAGTTTAGTGTGCTATGTACGCTACCTAACTCTTAGTTTTAAGCAGGTGGCCTTTTTGTTTTTAAATTATTTATTTTGCTTGTTTTTAGATATACATTTTTTTTTCTATTGCTGTATGAAAAATTACCATATTTTGAACTACGAAGCTGTATTATAAGTATTATAACCTATACGTTGTACACAGAAAGTATAAGTAAAAATATGTTTTTTAGACAACGGGAATATTGGAAATCTCTAAAATGTTAGTCACATAATGCTTTGTACTTCAAAGCGGTTTGTTTCAAAAAGCACAATTACAAGCATTCATAACCAACGACGTGTGTGTGTGAAAAGTTTAATGAATGTTGAAGTAGAAAAGGCGGTATGTTTGGATCGCAGCATCATTAATGGGAGACAGGCGTGAAGTTACGTTAGCGCTTAAACTAATCCTTCTTGATACTTACATAATAAATCAACAGTTAATTATATCCAAGAAATTTTTGCAGGCAGTTGTGTATGATATTTAATACATTTATTTGTTGGATATTTCATTTGATTACACCGCGACAGGATATGGGAAATTTATTTGAAATTGTAAGTACCTATAAATCACATTACTTTGAAGTAATATATGAAAAATATACTTATATCTAATAAGTAACAAATAAATAATATGAATGTGTATATTGCTCATAAGTAAACTTCATTCTTATTACATTTTGTTTGCTTAATTTTATGCTAAGAGTAAAATGTTCATAAGGCGATATATCTGGTCGGTTCTCTCAAGCACGTCGGCGACGTAGTTGACATTTTAATTAGACCATAATGTGGTCATATTGTAAAAGGCTACCCGATTTACTGCACTTCTATCGTTTAAATTTCTTCCCCTAAACAGTTTTAGAACAACTTTTAATATATTTTTAGTGCGCTGATTGAGTAATAAGTACGTATTTTTTGAATCAACATAGCTTTAGTTTTTTTTCACGAAGAAGTAGACATAGGTGTATAAAGGTCAAGTTTTATCAGCTAATTAAATTTTACTTGTGGCTCGCGGATTGATCCCAAGACCTTATCGTAGCAGTCCGTACATATTACTACAAGATTACACGATGTACTCTACTAAACAGAAAGAAGTATTGACATTAGGAAAAAAATATATTTATTAATAAGTTTTCATCGCAAAAGCTATATAAACAAACGGGCTTTTATTTTTTTATTTTTTTTTTATTCGTAATACTGAGAAAACAAAGCGCCTCCGTTCGCATTGAGTTTATATTTAAGCTGTTTACTAAGCACTGCAGTATTTTCTAAGATTAAAAAATATAGGTAAACTTTCCAAGAGACGGAATTGAAAACACCTAGAATGATCTTCAGAATATTATGAAATAGCGAGGATAGCTTGCTAATTGGTTTTGTATTTGGTTCCAAGTTTAACTCACATCGAATAGAATATTCTAGTAATATTTTTTATTTCGAAAAGGTTCGTAAACAAGCAAAACAATGGTATGAAAAGTACATTAAGAAATACGGAAACGTTTCGAAGAGACGAAATTGAAAACTTCTCGAATGATCTTCGGAATAATTTCGAAGTAAATGACTAATTAGTTTTGCTATCTTATACGTCAAAGGCTTTTTATGTTTATTTGTTATTTGCGTTGTAAACCCACTGCAAGGAAAGACCTGAGGGCATAAATGCTAATAGAATAGATTAAAAATGTATAGGATTGACATAAGCTAACGACAATGATGGTGTTAACTTATGTTAATCCCATACATTTTTAATCTATTATATTATAATATCTCTGATTATATACAGAGACATAAGCATTGTTCTGCATTGATTGAGCTATAGGTGTATGTAATCTACGATTGTTAAAAGTCCAATAAAATAAATAAAGTAAAATGAATCACACACACACACAATAAAAATATCATTCTAAAATATTTTCTTTGTAAACAAACTGATGGTATTATAGTTTCTGCTTATTCCAGTAATGGGAGACAGGCGTGAAGTTATGAATGTATGTATTTACAAACTGATGATCCATCTGATTCTCACCAAAAATGTAATTATCTGGCGATTAAAATGAATTAATTTCTTGTTAATTTTTCACACCTCTACCACATGATGAAATTTCTTTGCTCATGACATTCATAAGTGCTTCTGCGTATCGCCTAGCTGAAAGGCTACCATTGCTGAACATAATCTCTCCTAAATATCGCCATTCGCATCTATTGGTTGCCAGCCACCGTTCGTATAAGCCATTTCAGAACTATTCTGCACCAACGGCAATCAGCTTTGTGAGCTATGTGTCTTGCCCATTGACACTTTAGTAAAGCAATTTTGCGAGCTATATAATCTCGCAGAAAGACAACATGCTTTGTAAGCATGAAACGTATTATAGAAATCATTTATTTCATCTATCTTTTCACAATTCCTCGCCATTTCGTTGTGAAATGCATACACTTAAATAACGCAGTCGTGGGAGAACTGAGATCGTAAATCATGATCTTTCTCTCGATAGCGTGGCTGCACTTAAGACGTGCAATGAATACTGTACTGTATTGTACAAGTAGTGATTGTTTTTCGTGATCAAGTTGCATCCACTCACGTAGTTTTCAATTTTACTGTTGATTTAAAGATGTATTTCTTTTTTGTCTAAAGAATGGGATATTGTCAATACCAAAGCAATAAGACGGGTTCTAGAATGCAGATATACCTACATACTTAAATACTTTTTTTGTTACCATTGCAAATAGACATGTTCATGCACACAAATATTTGCACTGAGCAGGAATCGAACCCGCGACCTCTGCGTGGCTGTCCGTACACAGTACCACCGAACCACACAGGTTGACAAATGGGTTTAGGGCTATATTTTTGTTAAAGAGCTAGTTGTCGCGATGTTTGCCTTTATTGCTATCCTATGCAAATTATGACTACTTCGGCGCTTTAGTTGTACTTTTACGGATGGTCATGCAGACCTCTGCGTGATACGAGTAAAGTAAAATGGCACTTTAAAAAAAAAATTAATGTAATTCTCAGTATTAGCCCGGAGTTTGGAGACTTGTGCCCGAATAAATCGTAACAGATGAGATGCCTCTATTTACCCCTTTGGTAAAAAGGCATAATTATTATTCTCACTGCCAAGTCATTTGAATCATCACGGCATTATTATTAAAATTTAATAAAATCAATAAAGTATTCTATTTGAAATATAAAATTCAACATCGTAATAAAACATCACTAAATTAGTTGCTATCTTATTGTGCACGCGAGTGTACAGGCGTCTCATTTGTACGTGACTGTGTTTATTTTACTCGTACAGTTAGGTACAAATGTGTTTTGTACAGTACAAATTATGTGTCTGTATATTTTATGTTATAGAACCGTTAGCGGTTGTAAGAAAGTGTTTAGTGTTAAACTGCCACTATCAGACTAACACACGTTTGTTGTTATCTTAATTACTACTAATTTATGGTAAAGGAAAACATCGCGAGGATACCTTGCCCTAAAAAAATGTGCCAACTCTGTAAAGAGGCTTTTATGCGGCAGTGGGAATAGTAAGCTGGGACGACGATTTTTAATCATTAACTCTACTTAGAATACTGAACAATTCAATACTAAATTTAGATTTGTGCGTATACTTTTAATAATAAAACGTTGAACCAAGTTTACGAGTACCAATTCGTATATTGGACCGACTGTAGAACATTCTACGAACAATAAGCTACACGCTTTGCTACGTCGTAGCCTCGTAGATGACGTAGCGTTTCTGATACTATACTAGGTGAGTCAAGATTGTCTAATGAAGCTACGAAATAGCTTTGACATTTATTTATCTTTGAATGGCAATACTCACCTCCACTAGACCAAATATATCCAAGCTCGTATATACTTCACTAATGTAATCTAGATTACTTTATTACATGAAATCTATTACGTTACAGAACATGTTAGCAACCTCAAAATAGCAAGTTCAGCAACCAGGATTAAGCTAAGGAAACCTGGTAACAATAGCAATCTTGTAGAAATTTCTTTATACTATTCCGTAGTTTCGGTTCTGATGTATATAGATCGATATCTACTCGTTTAAAATTAAAAAAATATATATCTTCCATACGATATTCTTACAAAAAAATCAATGGCTGTACGTACATAATAAATAGCGGTACTAAAAATCGTGAATTTCATTGGTAATAAATAGTAGTAAAGAAGCCATAATTATAAGCAGTACCGTACTGTTGCACTGAGCTGTTAATTAAAACTAGCGCACCTCTAATAGGGTTGTTACTTATAGGTACAAATACTTTTAATTTAAAATAGTTATTATCAGAGATGATAGATTACAGGTTTGCTTGGCCATATCGACTATCCTTTCATAGAATCCTAATAATATTATAAATGCGAAAGTTTGTGTGTGTGTGTTTGTTACCACTAAGCCTAAACGGCCAAACCGATTGATATCGGTGAAATCAAGTGTATCGTATGCTTATTTACAACTAGCAAAAAGAGCGCCGGAGACCCTCCTTTCCTCTTTTCTCACTTCCCCCATTCCCAGCCGCCATAGTAGAGGCCATCATACAAGCAGTTTAAGACGATGGCTTTTGGTACGGTAGCCGCCACTTCTGGATTCCACTGACTGCTTACCATCAGGCGGGGTGGAGTCATATTGGTAGGATAATATAAAAAAAAAATCTTTCTCTATTTCAGCCGAGAACTATCCACATAGACCTTGCAGCACAGCGCGAGGCTTAATGGTAAGAGGAGTGGTACTGGTTTTAAGAGTTTGGCAAACTACTCTCTATGAGAGATTCTTATGTCCTGCTCCAAATACTATGTATATAATACGTCGTCATAGTCGTAGAATAGTGAAGGATCTGACATTTATTAAACTTAAGAACAGATTAAAAATGTATAGGATTGACATAAGCTAACGACAACTCTGTCAATCCCATATATTTTATTATCTTTTCTATGAATAGAATAGAAATCTATGCCTCTTGTTTAGGCCCTCAGGGCAGCCATTTGAAAATAATAAGTTACTTTAAGCCCCTAAGAAAACTGTCAGCTTAACGACTGATAATTTGAAATCCAAAATACATGTATTTTTTTTATGTAGTAACAATATTTAGATATTATTGTAGCCAAATACGTTAAAAAGTGTTTTCATATTTTTATCAAAACCGTCATTATACTACGATCATGACGACGTATGCACAAATCCCTGTAAATAATTTTAAGTGTTACAACCCTGATTTAAGTACCTCTTGTGGTAAACAAGAGCGTGCGAAGTAAATTAACTCATTATTTCCTTCTACTGTAGCTTAAATTAAATACCTGCAACAGTTAAAGTTTACATTGTTGCTCTGTAACAGCGCGATAATAATTTAAAAGGATTTATTTTATACGGTAAAGTTTAATTGATGATTTATTAATTTAAAACTTTACTTTTATGCAACTAATTTTGCTTCTATATATTTTATTTTCTTTCCTTTCTTCTGTTAATTAACATTAGGAAATCTATTCGTAGCTAATTAATGTACAAGTTAAGTTTAGAAAGTTTTTTTATTGCCGAAAATGGCAGACGAGCAACCAGCCCACGTGATGGTAAGTGGTAACTGACGCAGAGTACTGACATTACTCCTGCAATGCCAAGAACTTTGCGAAGCCGCTGCCTACCGTGAAGGGAGTGGGATAAGTGAAGAGATTGAGGAAGGAAAAAAGAAAGGAGAGTGCCTACCATAGTGACTTCACTCTGCCTGATGGTAAGAAGTCAGTGGAAGTGTGTGTGAAATGGTCACACTAATGCTGTGTGTCGATAAACATTAAATTACCACCTATAAATTCTTGCTTGTATTACAGGTATTTTCTCCGAAGAATTCTCGTTTCGCCAGCTCAACACAGACTCGAAACATTTTTTTATCGGTCACAGAAAGTTATTTATGTTTCGCGTGGAAATCGAATCCACAAACTCTTAGACAGCAATTACATGCACTCCTTCTGCATCAAGCCAGTCAAAATCAATTTCATAAGTTGCATGTTTTATTTTGAACAACAACATTCATGTAAACAAATAGCAGACGCATCGTAATTCTGTCTGAATGATGTCTATTTTTGTTTATAAATCATTATTCGGTCGTGACTTGACATTCAAAAAGCTATGTCCGACATTAATCAATCAAAAATACGTGCCAAGTCGGTCACAGAGCGACATTCTCTGTTCCTAATGTTTATGGGTTATTAT
This sequence comes from Parascotia fuliginaria, assembly GCA_963082885.1. Taxonomy (NCBI): domain Eukaryota; kingdom Metazoa; phylum Arthropoda; class Insecta; order Lepidoptera; family Erebidae; genus Parascotia; species Parascotia fuliginaria. The sequence goes on along the minus strand of OY720182.1, from coordinate 3,872,413 downwards.
GAGTACTCAATATATCAGGTGTAATACGTGACTTATTTCGGCTGGATTTGCTGATAAGTGAAATATTTGTGGCTGGAGAAGCTTTGCGGAGTCAGATGATTCAGGCTAGAGATATACATCTCTTTTTCAGGTAAGTTGGCAAACAAGCAAAAAATCATACGATATGGTTCATGCGATGGCAAGCGGTTATTAAAATCTATGAACATTATTGTGTTCACAAAACATTTCAAAAATATTTCTTTTTTCCCATGGTACTTTATAATTCTTGTATTTTGAGGTCTACGGCCGACACTTAACATCAAGTAGCGTTTTCTATATGGGCAATACAAAAAATGTTAGTGCGTTAATGAAGTTTAGGCGGTTCTTCGAATCTTCTATTTTGCTTAGCCATCGCCTCGTGCCGGCGCAGATTACTTAGATATTTCTTCTGACTGTAATTAACACACTGATCTGCAATTAATCAAAGAGAGTGGTCACTTTAGCTTCTAATGTAGAACGGGCTGATTGTTTTTTAAATTTATTTGAATGGATTAAGTATAGCGTTTATCATCATAAATATCATATTTTCTCTGCAGGAGAAGCGCCGAGACAATACTAGACCGATAAAACTAATATACCTTCGCAACTTGCATTCGTGTCAGCAACAACTAAGGCGACAAAATTTTGTATTAACTGACGAAGAAGAACGGATTTGCAAGACATGGGGTTCCGTAACTTATGGTCACTTAAAACGTCCAAGCTTGACATTTGGAATGTAGTACATTGATACCCTGAGATGTGGGGTTGAGTTGGGTTGGGTTGCACTTAATGCCAGAGTACCCATTTCAATATTACACCCTATTACTTATTATGAAAATAATACTGATGATCATTTTGAAACATTTCTAAACTGGTACTTGTACCGTCCGGTACAAAGTGATGATTAAATTCATCACTCATACTAAACTAATAATTATTAATGTATTTGCCTTTTACTATTATTTAATGTCCGAATGTATAATAATGTTGCGATCATTTATCAACTCAGGCGGTCATAGAAATTAAAGCTCCTCAGTTAGCTTTGTACAGAGTTTAAAATAAAAGAAAAGCAAGACAATTACCTATAAATATACTTGACATACAAAGGGAGGTAGAAAATAGTGTAGTCAAATATAACTAAATAAAATAATCTAGAAATAAATTGTTTCCACGATAATCTTAACAAGTCCCGAGTCTGCAATGCTAGTACCTAGTAAATATTCTGTAAAACTTTTGTATTTGTTTTTATTATTGTCCAGAGAGTAGTCTAGACCCAAGGTCTTGATTATAATAATACTCGTATGATTATAAATAACTTAAACGAGTTAAAACAAAACTGCTAAGAGATTTAAGAATTTTACAAAAGTGTGCGTATTTTTAGCTGTATATATAAAATATTTATAAGGTCTACTTGTTTATTTTATTAGCAATGACTATTGAGCATTACCAAAGTTGGATACAAATTAAATTTGGTAAAGTTTGTAATATATATACTAACGCAGTGACAGGTACTCCCCATGTAGTTGTTAGAAGAGCCGATCTTGAACACAAGCTAAATAATCATGTGTTTTTTGTTTAAAACTGTCAAATAAATAAAAGATCTCATAACTGGTCCTCCACCTTCTTCTTCTTAGCGTGTTGATAGTAAACCAATTTTATTTTGTGCTGACCCAGAAAGCGCCCACATTAACGGTCTTGTCAGAAACTGCCATCAAGTCCTCCAGCGTGCAAATATGTTAAGTTCACACTGCAGATTTATATATTATATAGGTACGGTTCACAAGACGACTTTTCGTCTATCCGTATAGTATCCGTACTATTGCGTTTCGTTCGGTGAATGAGAGTGCCGGAGGTTCAAATTTCCCCTTTCCTTTTCCTCACCTCCCTCGATCCCTTTACCTATCCCACTTCCTATAAGGTAGGCAGGGGCTTCGCAGAGTCCCTAGCATTACAGGAGCAATGCTAGAGACTCTGAGTCGTCCATGAGCGACAGTTACCACTTACCATCACGTGGACTGTTTTCTCGTCTGCCACTAAAAAAAAAGATATAAATATGTAAGAAGATGGTTTCAATTTGCATTTTATCAGATTCTACTTTAAGACTAATTTACTGTAATCCAGTACCCCTCTAGCTTATTTATCTTGAATAGAAACGTCAAGCAGGAAAATAAGGTCAACGAAAGGTTTTGTAGGTAACAAAACACAACATTATGTAATTCTAAAAGTTTTGGATAATTAGTAAATAAATAAGATGTTTCGTCGAGACTATCAAAGACTAGCACCTTTACTATAAGTTAACGTGCATTTTTCTCACCGGTAATAGCGTACAATATTTGTATAAGAAATTAATAGCGCTCCTAGTATATTTTCTAAGAATTAAATTTTGGCTTGACGTTTGGACAATAGCTCAAGACGTCAAATTTCGGGATTTTAAATAGCATTTGTATATAGCACTATTCTCTTGTATTTGAAAAAAAGCCGTTCCGGTTATGAATAAAATATTAAGACCAACTTTCATTGTTCATATAAATGTTTTATGCTGCTACCGCTACAAAGCTACACAAGAAAAACACTGTCCTTGTAGTGCTTTGACTAACAACTTTAAACTTAAGTAGTAAAACGGGGTGAATAGGGACGATTTTTGACGTAGATTTCACGAGAAAAACTGAAAAATGTGGTTTATTTCTAGTCATTTCGTGGTTAGGGTCAATAGTGACAGAAGAGGGATGAAAAATAATTCAGCTAGGGCTGGCTCTTAATTGACTTTTATCCGACATAAATAACAATAACACAAAGTAAGTTAGGTATTGTCATCATATAAAAGTACCTACCTTGCCTGATATCCGATAATCAGCATAAATAAGTAGATACCTACAATTTTGAAAGATTTTCGTTTCTTGGCGTTGTACTTTCGTGCATGAAGTTCAATAAATAAATAAAATACCAGTGAATTCAATAAATTCCCGAGTTTGTCTCTATTCACTCCTGCATCCCTATTCACCCCGTTTTACCCGGTACGTAACTTTAGTGTAATGTACACTAGAGCTTTATTGCTATATCATAGCAGTTATGAATACGATCTTGTGGCAATCCCTACCGAAAGCGACGAAACAACTTTAAGTTAGATTTATGATTTAAATAGCTGTATGTTGACCCCGTGTTCTTGTGACGAGGGTCGGGTATCTTACCGTGGTCATAATATCTTAGTGAAAGTTGGTATTCCTAGATTGGGATAGGTAAGTTTTAAGAACAATAGTTTACCAGTTTTGTCTTAAAAGCATCTTATGCGAAACACTAGCTGCGCCTCACGGCTTCGCCCGCGCCTGAAATGTGTTCTGTCTCGTTCGCGAACTAGACCGATTTTCGGTATAAAAAGTAGCCTATATAATCTTTATATCCGTCTCCGGCATCAAATCTATGTACATACCAATTTTCATCGAAATTGGTTCACACGTTTGGGCACTGAGTGGTAACAACACACACACACACACACACACACACACACACACACACACACACACACACACACACACACACACACACACACACACATACATACATAGTTACACACAAACTTTCGCATTTATAATATAATATTATAAATGCGAAAGTTGTGTAGGAGATCATGAAATCAATCACGATACTATTACTATTTTTACGGTAGTAGGTCCACGTTGGTTTCAGCATGGATGGGCCGGATCGACAGTGGAAGTACTAGCCTCTTATAGAAGATCGACGTAAGAGTAATAGTATTCGTACTATTACGTTTCGTTCCGTGAAAAGAGTGCTGGAAGTACAATTTAACCCTTTCCTTTTTCCTCATCTCCGTCAATCTCTACACGGTAGGCAGCGGCTTCGCAGGATTCCTGGTATTACAGGAGATATACTAGAGACTCTGAGTCATCCATGAGCGAAAGTTACCACTTAGGCACCATCACGTGGGCTGTTTGCTCGTATCCGCTGAGACCAAAAAAAAACTAGGCAGCTCTTATGAGGTGATTAAATGATTTTGAGTTGCATAATAAACCTTACGGCAAATGTTATTAAACAATTTTAAACCTTTTATTGTACAATAACAGGTTAAAATACCAAAAAGAGGCATCGACTATTGCGTCATATATTTATTTATTTATTTATTGCCAAACTTATATTATTATTGCTCTATGCGATTTGCATACATTCATTGCACGGTCAAATGAATAGCTTTATATTATTAAACAATTGATGGTTTGTTTGCAAACGATTGATACTACGTTATTCAAATCAGTCAAATATACCCTGGTACTGCCATGCATTGTGGTTCTCAATGCGTTGAAACAAAGGACTGTCCGATACACGAAACATGTAATAATTTATAGATATTGTGCTTGTATGTTCGAGTTAACGATTGTAGATATGATTATCTGTAATTATATAATTATGTAGATGCAAATACAATATACTTTATTTTCATAATAAAACTACATAAATGGGTACCGATACGAAAATAACATAGGCTATCGTTTATCGCGAAAAAAATACTCAAAAGGGGGTTGAAATAGAGGATGAAAGTTTGTATAAAACAAGAGACATGTTCATGATTAGTAAAAATACAATTATTATGCGGTAAACGACATTCACACGGGCAAAGCTGCGGCCAACAGCAATATAATATCACTGTTAATCTGATAGCTAATATACTCAAGTATATATTAAAACTAGTATAAGCTCATCAAGAAATGAGGCAAATATTTCACGCCCAAAGTAAAGAGGCCTAAACGAAATACATCTGTTTGGTAATTTTCATCTTACAGGCATTTGTTTAAGGTTAAATATTGCTTTAAGCTCTCAACTTCGGCCCTTTTGCTACTGATAGTATGTTTTGTACGTACATTTATGTAGCCAGGCATGAAACCTGGTACAAACAAGCAACTTATAAATACTGAATGTGGATAAATTGCGGCAAACTTATGTGATTTGTAGCTTCATCTATTATTTATGAAGAATTATTAGATAAAAAAGAACTTTATGTTGTTTGTCATAAGTTATCATGTAGATCTGATGTTATAAAAGATACATCGGTAATGTTAAGCTTATACCTATATTTTAACTATTTACTAGCTGTTTGCAGTGCGGTTTTACCCGCGTTAATATACCTATGTGTATATATTCTTGCGTGATGTTATGTAGTCTATATTAGTCTTTTTCAAGAATTGGACTATCAAATACAAAAGAAAATATAAAATCCGACTGGTAGTAAGTACCAGACATTACCGCCAGCGATCAGCGATCAGCTGTATTGCTCAGTAAGCAAAGGGAAACCAGTAAATAGGTTTTAGGTATATCTGTATTACCAAAGAGGTGTGAAACTAAACCCTCGTGCGAACACCCAGCAAAAATAAACGTATTTCACCAAAATTATTTTATCGATGTGATTCGAAACGTGATTCGCGACCACGTCACGTTTCTCAATAAATCCGCATCAAATATTTTTCTCTCCAGCCAACCTAGGCCAATATTTTTGTTTTCGAACGACAGAGGCACATAGAAAAAGTTACTTTGAAAATGGAACAGACAATTTTTTATGTCTATTTTTCAAATTTGGTGGTTGTTAGCCAGTATTGAATTTTAAACGTGTTTCTTCGGCTTTTGCAAAGGAGCCAGACTGATTTAATTACAGAGATTTAAGGATAACCTAAAAATATTTATAATAAAGGTTAGTAAGGCCACCTTTAGAGAATATCAAAATAATCAAATTGCATTTTAAATATAAATATGTACACATAATTCTGCAGTTTCACTCTTTTTTCATACTTTGCACGCATTTCACCGCGACACCGAGACAGTCTATAACAATTACCTAACTTATTATTCAACAAAACGTAAGTTTACAGTCATATTGTAATATTTAATAATTATACAGTTTAAAACCTTAAAATTTAACCGTCAGTGGTTCAAGATCAACTAATTACTAAATATTCTCGTCCACGACAAACAAAGAATGTGTACGAGGTTGTGAGGTAGGTATAATTAATTTTATCTCTCGTGATCAATAGTGTGATTAACGATGTAGGCGAAGGGAGGTTAATTACGTGTTTTGGATCATTGTGTACGAATTATTTTACGTGTGTCTGTAATTTACTGAACTGTTTATATAACCCTTTATTTCTCGTGTAGTAATTGGGTACAATGAAAAAAAAAACCACAACAACCACACAACGCCATTTAGATCAAAGTAAGCATATATTAATAAAATAAAGCTTGTGATATGGGTTCTAGAATGCTGATAAAATACTTATAAGCTTTTTTCTTGTAAATACGTACATATTATACATAGAAAACACCCAGACTAATGCAAATAGCTGTGTTCATGTACACAAAATTTGCATTGAGCGGGAAACGAGCCCGTGACCTCAGCGTGCCAGTTCGTACATAGTATCACCGAAACACAGAGGTTGTCAAGGTAAGGTTTCTTTTTTTTATGATTCTACCAAAATGATTTTACTCTGCCTGATGGTAAGTTGTCAGTGGAATTCATTAGAAGTGCTGGACACTATTTTAAAACGCAACGCGACAAATTGCTGGCTAGAATTTTAAAACACGAGAATTGTTACAACCGGTTCAGTTTGCAAAATGGTGGATGTACAAAGCGACTAAGGATGAAATTTGGTAATATACTAGTTTTTAGAAATTGTGTACGGAATACATCGCTTCTTATTACATAAGAAAAGTCCTAAAGATATAGGTAGCGAAATCTATATGTAAATCTCTACCTATTCCTTTTATAATAGCGGCGCCGGCGTGATGTATTATATTAAAATGTAAATTAAAATTTCTTAATTCAAATTCGGAATATACAGTCATAAAACATGATATAAAGCAACGAAAGTAAACAAAAGAAAGTAAAATGAAAACAATATTCAAAGCAGGTCGAATGACAAAGATTTATGAGGATGACACCATGGAATCAAATGATTAATGGTAGCAAATGTTTACGCAAATGTAATACATAGTGATGTAACCGGTTCGTTTTATAATTATGTAAAATATTGGTATTATATTGTGTTTAAGTAAACTGGTCTATATAAAGCAATGCTCGCTTGCAAACTGAATAGAAAATATTTGGTTTATTTTTCCAAAGGAAAAATGGAAAACTTTTTTTTCATTTACTTATTCTAAAAATATACTTTATCAGGTACCTTACCATATAGTGCTAATAATGCAAGTCCTCATAATTTTTCAGGTAATTTAGTTCTTCTAGCAGCAACGTAAAATAATGTTTAAGACCATGTTCGAACATGGTATTGCCTGCGTCACTTTGCATGCTACTTGAAACTGTAACTTACAAAAATTGTAATAACCTGGCGATTAAAAAGAGTGGCCTGAGCTTCTTGCCAATTCTTCTCATGGCTCTACTTTATCAGCGAACTGGCTGTAGGTTAATTTGCTGACATTTTGTAAACTTTAACGTTCATAAGTGTTAATTTAATTAACCTATATGAATAAACATATTTCATTTCATTTCATTAACAAAAAAGGGGCTCTGGGTCTGGCTCAGAGAATTAAGTTAAACATAAAGAAAAGCAGGTCTATACCCAGCATTGAGTGAATTCAGGTTTTGGATATGTTTGATGTTTGACATACTAATTAAACTAAATAAAAAAATGTATTTTAGATTAAACAAACTAACGTACAATATAGACTGAAAATTTTAGCATTTTATTATTTATTGTCTTTTGCCACACCAAACAAAAACGAACAGTGCTCCAATTTTAAACGGATATAAACACGTTCAGAATAAACCAGACTTTAAAGAACGTGTTTCATAAACCGGACTAAACTACAGTAAATAAAATACCACATAAGCTTTGCAAATTCTTCTTTACCAGTCTTTCCGATTTTTTCATTATCATTTAAATTGAAAGTAAATTTTACTTTTAAGAAGAGTTTTTAGGACCCTTTTTGAATTTTAAGTTTAATACCCGATTTAAGCTTTTGGGCGGTAAAAATATTCAGTTGTTATCTTTTGTACTTATATTTCAACCCATTAGTACCGTTGCGTTGGGTATAGTTACGAGAAAATTGTCAAGATAAGTCTGTTATACGGTAATATCTGACATTTCATTCGAATATTGTGCAAAAAATTGCTAAGTTTTGGATAAAAATTAAGGCACCGAAATCACATTACAGATTATAAAGGTAAAAAATTATTTGCAATGTGGCATTAGGTAGGATAAATAGCTCAAGGTACTAAAGATATAATTGAAACCAAGCTTAATAGCATTTTTTTTTTAAATCTGTCGGTGCGGACGAAGTCAAAAATGGATGACATTTTTAGACAAAGGCTAGGTAAAATAAAGGGGGCTTTAAGATTATTGAGATCTCTGTATTATATACATTGCATAAAGGTTTTATCTTTAAATAAACCTTACCTTACAATACCTGAACATATAAAAACTAGCTTTTGCCCACGGCTTCGCTCGCGTGGATATCGATTTTCCCATAGATATTTTATATTCTTTTTTCTTTCCGGGGCAACTAAAATAATTACTGAAGATTTTCACTCACCCCTATAGCCATCCCGGTCAAAAATATTTAAAACACCATAACTTTTCTTAACTATAACTAACTGTCTATTATTTCACCCTCTGAATATACCCCTATCAAAAATATTAAAAACAAAAATTTATGTAATCTAATACTAATTTGCACAAATATAACGTTTAAACGTTTTTCCCCAATTCATCCTTCTAAAGCTACCTCTGTCAAAATAATTGATGAGAGTATTTTTTATTTTAGCCTACCAAAGTGACTACACCTTGCCTGATGGTAAGCAGTCAGTGGAATCCAGAAGTGGCGACGACTATACCAAAAGCCATCGTCTTAAACTGCTGGTATGGTGGCCTCCACTATGGTGGCTGGGAATGGGGTTAGGGGAAGGGAATGAGAAAGGTGAGGAAAGAGGAAAGGGGGGAAATTGGGCCTCCGGCGCTCTCACTCACCGAACGAAACGCAGTAGTACGGATACTACTACTCTTAAGTTGATCTTCTATGAGAGGGTAGTACTTCCCCGGACGTTCCGGCCCATTCATGCTGAAATCAGCTTGGATCTACTACGGTAAGTACATTATAATAATAATAATAATATTCTACCACATTCACACAGCGCCATCTAGTCCCAAATTAAGCAATTATATTTGCTTGTGTTATGGGTACTAAACAACTGATATACTACTTATATACATTTTCTTTTTGTAAATACATACATATTATAGATAAATTACACCCAGACACAGAACAAACAATCATGCTCATCACACAAAGGTTTGTCCTGGGTGGGAATCGAACCCACGAACTCCGGCTTAGCAGTCAGGGTCACTAACCACTAGACCAACAGGCCAGTCAAAACATTAAGACAAACACATCCTCCAAATTTCAAGTCGCTAACCTAAAAAACAAAGATCTTTCCATACAATGTTTTATACTTAATTTCACTCTTCTAAAGCTAACCCGGTCAAAACCGTTGATGAAAATATTTTTTATTTTGATAGTGTACCCAAAAACAAATTTTCTAAACTCTCAATTAAAAAACAAAGAAGTTGTATAAGTAAAATAGCTTTCATCTCTTTTTATTCACTTAGGGATTAAATTTAAAAATAAACTCTTTCTTAGTACACCTCTAGACATTATGTCAAACACACCCCCCAAATTTTAGTTCCTTTCAGTTTCGCTAGGACCAGCCATTTAGGATGTACGTTGTCTGTCAGTCAGTCAGTCAGGACAGAAACAGACAAGCCTTTTTTATGTATGGATGTATAAAAGATACAACAGGAAACACATAAAACAATATCACTAACAATTTATAGACCGCATAAATGTCATAATAACACATTTGAAACTATCCAGAATGTTCGATAAAAGAAGATCAGAGAAATGAACGACTTATACAACGTGTTTGTACACAAATCAGTAAGAAAATAAAAAAATAGGTAGCATTTTTGTGTACATAAACTATTTGTTTTATTAACTGAATATATCTAATGGTTTGTTTCTTAAAGATATTGATATTTTCCTTATTTTTATGTTTGTATTCTTCACAATATACTAATATTGTTGAAGTTTTGTTTGGTCGAGAAAACTTCTTATTTAGTAATAATGTTTACTAGGAACTAATTATGAACTTGCCAAAATAGAAAATCTAAATAAGAAATTCAATTAATCATTGCTCTACAAATTTAGAGAAATATATTTTTTTTGATCTGTCAGCCTATTATTTAACGTTTGACTAAATTTATAGTTACACTCGTAACATTTGGTAAATTAATGCCGCTTACTGACTCCATAAACATTTAATGTGTAGGTAAGTATGATTTATTTTGATTGTCTTAATGCCACTACGCCTTGGGGTCTTAATGTTACATAATAATGTATCCATTGCATAATATTACTTAAAATATTTGTTTGTCTAAACTTGTATTTCCAGTTGACAAATTGAACATAAATAACGTGGATCGATGCACATATAAAAACATTTTTAAAACTGCAATGTTAAATTTGCCTTTTTGTTATAGCTTCGAACTCAAAAAACGGGTGAATATTTTTGAGACTTCATTCTGTTGATATATTCGAACTGTTTATACAAGTTTAAACGAAAACTAGACTCGGACTTGGCCTGTTTTATAAACATTAGATGCTTAAGAGCAAATAGAAATGATGAAAAGAAATACCTACACTTGCTTGACAATGTTTAAATGTTTTTTTTACCTGTGTATCAAATCCCAAAGTACATTTTTTTTATAACAGTAGCCCTTCTTATTATTTTCGATGCTTTCCATTGATGGGTACAAAATGTCACTCAGTAAACAGTGCGTGAGGGTTAAGAGATGTCTTTGGTTCTGCAAACGTGTATAAACTATGACACGTACGTTTGTTTGCTAAAAACATTTAAGTTTATTTTTTCAAGTGAGTAGTTTGTCAACAAAATGATACCTACTATTTTGTTTGTCTCTGAAATTGTTTATTTTGTTTTTCTTTATGGTAGTATGAATCTACCATATAGAAAAACAAAATAAACAATTTCTACGCGAAATTGGTGTAGCAGTATTAATACTGCTGATGTAGTATCAATAGGTACACACCTCGTAATAACGGATGTGCTTAATGAATTACGCTCACAAAGAAAAAAAGAGATGAGTAGTTGTATTCTTTTAAATAATACCTAATATCAATACTATTAAGGTGGTTTAGCCGCATACAAAAGCGCCCAGAGAATCATTATGGAAAACTTGCCCTAGATTTGCTAACAAAGAAGCGTACGCGTGGACGACTACCCGCCACCTGGTTGACGACGAACCAAAAAGACCAAAGTAAGCTCAGTTATCAAATGACGTAGCACAAAACCGTGTTAAATGGAAAATGAGGACAAGGAAGGCCGATCCCAAGTAAATGGAATCAGGTCAAAGCAGAAGAAGAAAACCAAATAGCAATACTACTGCATTTACTTAACTTTAAGCGAATTTAAAAACCATTTCGTTCTTGGTTGACGTTTTACCATTTTGACAATTCACCGCCTGTAGTACATAACTACCTACTGTTTACCTGTAGACTAGATACTTTGACGGCGATAAAACCCACTGAAATTATACATAAGTTCGGCTTTTATAGTCCACCGTTCGAGAGACAAGCACCAGGTAGGTATACTAAAATCCGAGTTGAAAGGTTCTATTTCTGTTCTCGTATTTTCTACAACGGTATTATCGGTAAGCTGGCTATAGAAAATATTTATTTTGTTAAAGCCTAGCGCGATATTTTTATAATATTACTTTTTCGTCAATGAATTTTGATTAAGGTGGCTTTATTTTTGACTGAATAAGGTCGGTATATAAATAAGTTTCATAAAATTAATTTCGTATCTATTTTAGAGTATGGAGGGTGACCTAAGACGTAACTCAACAAACCGAGCGTGATAATCACCTGCTTTTGGGGGAAGCTGATGATGATACAGATTTTTAATGACTCCATCACATACCTATGAAACTGAAATTAATAGGTAGGTATGTATACTGTTTAGGTATGTGGCAGTTAAACTATTGCAACCGGGTCGGATTAAAAATACTAACTAAAAATACAGTAGGTATTCTCAATACCTACACTGTTTGTGCTTTTGTTAATAACAATACTTATAATGTCTAATATCTGTTGCATATATGTGAATATTCTTACTTTCAACATACAACACTGCGGTATTTTTAATATTCGTTTGCAGAAATTCACCTCCAGTAACATAAATACAACTAGTAGGTACACTGTTGTAGTCAGAACTGAGTGACACCGCGGCCATCTTGTGTACTTCCAACGTCGAAATGGCGGGCACAAAAGCGTGTAATAGAAGGTGTACTGTAGTTGTGACGATTTTAATATAGTTTTGCTGTACTATTTTTGAGATTAATATAGGTAATGTAAAAAAAAGCTTTTATTAATTTGTTCTGCAATGGTGCTATGTTACAGAAACTACTGAATGAATAAGAAACTAAATATGTAAAAATATAGCGAAGTGGTATTCTAAGATTTTTTTTAATTACTTCTAATATTTGCTGTTGAAAGACTTTCCTCGTTTATAATCATATTATAAACGAGGAAAGTCTTTTCCCTAAATACCGATAATTATACCAGAGAAGACTTGCCTTAGTCTAAAGTCTTAAGTATGGCTACGACTAAATACTTCTCTACCAGAATACGGCAATTGTAGGTATACTACAAGTCATAGAAAAACACGAGAATACTTTTAAATCTTGGAAATGTTTGCTTCTAAGGTTTGTTTCATACTATTGCGTCATTTGTCGTAAAGGCTGAGTCGTAGTAACGTCTGAATATATTCCGCGAATGATCAACAATAAACAATAGGGATAAAGATGCTTCCTGATGACAAATAAAGGCGGTTACCATGACAACGGCCCTTGACATTATACATCTATTCGGATCTTCTGCCGAATATTGTTCGTTGTGTTTTTGTTTGAATGAGTTAAGAGAAATTATTTGTGTTTGTGGCTTTAATCGATCTGTCTTTACCCCACCTGAAAGAAGATTAACTTTTAATTGACGGAAAGTTTTAAAGTGATTATTATTTATGTATTTGCTTATTTTAGGCGTAATGGAGAAGTCTAATTTTGATGTGCCCTAAATTAGCTGTTTGTTTTTTATTTATTCAATTAAATTTCATATAATTGTCTATTACAGAAATATAGCGGTTGTGAGACGGCTACCATAAACCGCAGTCAACAAAATGAATAAAAACTTAAACAGAACGATATCAAAACAATATCATTCACAAAGTAGGTATATAACCACGCAATATCTACGGCAGGAAAGTAGTTTGTCTCTATTTCCGCAGAACGGTGACAGGCGACAACTTCTACAATAGAATGTCGGTGCTAACCCGAGCGCTTATTGTATTTTCGATAGCGAGTATAGCTACTATATACTAACTAGTTAGGGTAGACAAACTAGTTTCGCTTTCGAATTGCGGCGCGAATTTAATTTGTGTTTGGAGTTTCGTTGTTTAAAATTGGATGTAGTGTTTTGTTTTGATGTTGGGTTGGTAATTTTAATAATCTGTGTTTTAGTATGTGCTATGTGCATTGATAGGGTAGTAAATAATTACTACTTGTGGTGTACAGGACTCCAGTTTGGACCTGAACCCTATTTAAAGAATCTCCAAAAATATGTTTCTTCATTCTCGCTACATGTTTAAAAAAACAAGGTGATTGACGACTATCAGGCGAATTCATAAAGACAAGGAGTCAATTGTAATAAATACTGTATGCAATCGAAATAAAAAAATTTATACCGCTTTCAGAAACCACTGCAAATAGTATTAAGTTGTGCATCAAGTAGTTCAAAGGCTTTTGCAGTTGCTTACTCAGAAGCGGTCAATACCTTTAAAGCGTTAGTTTTCTTTGAGATGTAAAAAAAATTTAAGGTCTTTAAATGTCATTTGCTATCTAGTGAGCTGCTGAATCGTCTGAAGAGACTGCTATATAAATAATATAAAACGAGTTTACAATAAGTTAATTTTGAGCCGCCAGAGAAAGAAATAAAAATTGAAAAATCTAGTGCCGCAACGGATGACGTCTGCAAAGCAAAAGACTGAACTGAACTACTGACCCGTTTTTTGTACAAAAACTTTGATGTTTTAGTTTGATGTTATTTTCTCGAAAATAAAATTTCTAGTTGGCGTCCAAATATTGGATTGACGTCTATTAACCAAATCATATTATTTTGCCATGAAAAGGCGAGTCACGTTCCCTTGTCCGAATATCGTTTTTAATGCGACTCGGCTACGGCAAGCCCTAAAAATTTCCGATACAGGGCTGTGGAACGGAAATTTCATAGAGATAATTGCCGCGTTGTACACTTGTACTAGCCCTTGTAACTCATTGCGCATGTGCGAACCATAACCGCGCATGTCATCATGTGAAGTGTGTAGCTCTCAATTCTGCCAAAAACAAATACATTTCGAGTGTTCCTGAATCCGAAATTTAAATTTAAATATTGTTTTTTTGTTTATTAATGAAATTCTACAATATCTGTAAGTTCGTCGCGACGTTCGCTTCGATTTTCGTAAGTACACCCAGATGTCCTTCCATTGCCTTATAACCTAAAAATATTCGTTTACTGTCAATTTAATTTCGTTATAATAATTTGATTTTATTAGAGCCTCAAAAGCTTTTGTAGTAATGTGATTACATTGTGTTTAATTTATTATTTTTGTGTGTAAATATGTAGCACCAAGGTCATGTGTAGCAGCTACACGTGTTTTCGATTTTGTTATTAGGTATTATTTTATGACCTTTGACAAATATACCTAAATGTCGCTGTTTACTATAATATGTAATTTTTTTTTTGTAAGTAAGCGATATATCATCATTTTGATAAATACAATAAAAGGAAAAAGGTAAAAATATTTTTTTTGCATATTTTCATGTACCTATTATATCATCGTTTAAAATTTGCGCTGGGGTCTACGATCTAGACCTCTTACAAAGAGTCCTTACGAAGGTTAAACTGTGTTCTTTGTTTATTCTACGAGATATTTCATTTGTACTACACAATGTACTTCAACTTTTAACCCAAATAAAACAATTTGTATCAACTTTATAATATAACTTCCTGTCAAAAAACTAGATCTTTTAGAAAGCCTTATTAAAAATTTGAATTTTATTTATATTATAATACTCCAATACTCTAATAGTGTAGTAAACCTTGTTAAACTCTACCTTTTTTGTAATTTTAAAATGCTTTTCTGTTTTTGTTTTTAAATATAGAAATTCGATGCTGATTTGCAATTACAGCCAGTCAAGTTTGTTTTTAACCGACTTAAAAAAAGGAGGAGGTTTCTCAATTCGACCGTATATATTTTTTAAATGAATCTTAAATGTTTTGAGTATTTTTGAAAAAACGAACTAACGTTCAATAAAATTTATTTACCATAAACAAGTTACACAACTTTAATAATAAGAGTGTGATAATGTCACTGCCATAAGTAAATAGTTTCTGAACTGTGGCCTGTGCTGGCTTGTATTAGCTTCCCAAGAATTAGTTTTCCTCTTTGCTATCAAAGATCTAGAAATTGAAGGAATTCTAGTCGTTTTCTTCATCAGTAAGAACTCTCCCTCACAAAGTGGATCGACTACCCGATAAAGTTCGTCACTGATGGGTTACTTAAGATCGGCTAAAGTCAAAAGGCCTTCGTTCAGTAATGGTACTTCCATTTCGGCTAACATAATAAGAAAATATTATATTACATGGAAAAAAGCTAATTATTTTAAAGTTGATTAACAAGCAAAAATTAATAATATATTAACCGAATGCGCCTATCCAATTAAATAACTCAAACGTTAAACAAATACATATTCTGTATTATCATCTTCAAGGTTTTATTTGCTACGAAGAAGCTATAATGCCCGAGGCTTGACGAATGTCTGACGCACGTAATCGAGGCCCCGATTCTGCCCTCGGCTATGATACATAAAATTCCTTGATTGGGTACAAATCATTCGTGTGTGAATACCATCCCTTACGTATGATAGGGTTGGCGAAAACACATGTATATAATACGGTTCTAAGGCTAATAAGTAAGCTTTGTAGATTACTGAAGCAAGAAATGTGAAGCTTATAAAATGTATAAAGTTAGTCATGAAAATTTTTGTATCTTTTTCGATATACATTCGAAAATGGCTTCAATTTAATAAAAAATAATAATATATAATTTCTCTACAACTACACACAACGCAATCTAGACTCAATGAAAGCATATATTATAGCTTGTGTTATGTGTTCTTTCTAAAATGCGGATAAACATACTTAAATACTTTTTACCTATACATAGAAACACCACAGACCAATGCAAATAAACATGTTCATGCATACAAATATTTTCACTGTGGTAGTCTCTACACACCACAACAAAACTACAGAAGCAGTCAAATAGTTTTAAGTATCAGTTTTTTATATAAATTTAGTGCCCTATAACTAATTAGCAAGGCTACTGATTCATACATTCATCTTAACCTCGACTCCTCAACTTATTTTGGTCATGGCGACCTCATCAACAGTTTAATTTGTCGTTCGACTACTTATATAGAGTTTAGAGTAACGATCATACACTATTGGTACTGAAGAGATTTTCTAATTCCAAGGTGTGTATGAAAAGGCCGCTGACTGACAATTTAGTTACTAAGCCGCGACAAGCGTGCATTGTTTTACAGATCTAATCCGCAGCAGATCTTAGTCCCGTGTTCCTAAGCTATCGAAAATTTTTCATCAAAGTATAGAAACGAACGAATATCGAAAACAATTTATCAAAAGAGCAACAAACAGTGAAAAGCAAATGGTAGGTATATTTTTGTAGCAGCGTTCAGTATCTATATTTGCTCAGGTTTGTTTGTTTTACAAATTATTAATTTAACCCTTGATCTTTCTCGTATATGTATTTTAACACAACCCGTCGTGTCGTTTCGCTTAGGTCCCTAAAATATGTAGGACATATAAATACTTGCTTTTTGAATTTGTTTAAGTATAGGACAAATTTACGAGAAAAACCTAAATCTATACATATAATAAAAATGTAACCGATCGCTGTCTGTACATGGAAGATATATGAGAAAAAAATTATTGGGGCCTTTATCAACGCAAATAGAACCCAAAACAATGATTGTTACAATTTTTGTCTGTTTGTCTGTTTGTCTGTTTGTCTGTTTGTCTGTGCGTTTGTTCACGCTAATCTCAGAAACGGCTTATCCGATTTAGATATGGTTTTCACTAATACATTGTGGTAGGCTTCACTTAACATTTAGTGTTTGTTTCATGTCAATCGGTTCATAAATAAAAAAGTTATGCCAATTTAAAGAATCACGTCGAACATTTTCTGATAGAAACAGAGACTAACAGGTTACGGAATAGCTGATGGCGTTTTTATTTTTCGGATTCCTCTCATTCCAAACAATCTTCCGTTTACTTTTAAATGAGTCCAGTTTCCAGTGAGCCTATGTTTCGCGATGACAATTAATAAAGCCCAAGGTCAGACACAACTAAAAGTTGTGGGCGTGGATCTAAGTATTAGCTGTTTTTCGCACGGTCAGCTTTATGTGGCTCTATCACGTGTTAGCATTCCTAGCAGCCTGTATGCTTTGATCCCCGATGACTATACGTCTAATCCATACATCCATACACCCATACACCCATTCATATTATATAAGGCTTTGTCCTGACTGACTGACTGACTAACAGACAACGCATAGCCTAAACTGCTGGTCGTAGTGACTTGAAATTTGGAGGGTGTTTGTTTTGTCTAAATGTCTAGAGGTTGTACTAAAAAAGGGTTTTTAAAATTTAATTCCTAAGTGTGTGAAAAGGGATGAAATCCATTGTATGAATCTTCTTCATTTTTTAACTTACAGTTTTGAAATTTTGTTTTGGAATACTTCTATTTAAATAAAAAATATACTTATAATTTTATTTTAACAGGGGTGGATTTAGAAGGGTGAAATTAGGGATGAAATATTCTATACAAAGATCTTTAGCTTTTGAAATTTACAGGGAGGGGGAGGGAGGGAAAGGAGGGAGGAAAAGGAGGAATTGAGGAGAAGGAGGAAGGGAGGGGATAGTGAGAGGGAAGTGATGGGGGAGTGAGAGGAAAGTGATGAGGAAGTTAGGGGGAAGTGAAGAGGAAGTGTAGGGGAAATTCGGGAGAAAAGAGGGGAAAGTCAAGAAGAAGTCAGCGGGAAGTCAGGGGAAAGCCAGAGAGAAGTGAGGGGAAAGTGAGGGGAATGTTAGAGGAAAGTAAGAGGAAAGTGAGGGGAAGTGAGGGGAAAGTGACGGGGAAGTGACGGGAAAGTGAGGGGGAAGTAAGAAGGGAGTGAGGGGGTAGTGAGGGGAAAGTGAGAGGGATGTGAGAAGAAAGTGAGGGGGAGTGAGGGTGACTGAGGGGAAAGTGAGAGGAAAGTGAGGGGGAAGTGAGGGAGACGGGAGGGGAAGGGACGAGAAAAGAAAGGAGTTCTCGAATGGTGGAAAAAGGGAAGGGAAGGGATAAGAAGCGATAGGAAGAAAGATTAAAGGAGAAAAAGGAAGGAGAAGGAAGGGGGAAGAGAGAGGAAAGCGAGGAGGCAAGGTAGAGGGAAGTGGAGGAAAGGGCAAGAGGAGAAGGGGGAGAGGAAGAGAGGAAGGAGGAAACTGTGGAGAGTGGAGAAAAAGTGCAATAGGGAAGAAGGGGAAGGGGAAAGTTATTGTAGTGAAAATTTGCCTTTGTGTATTGCATATCGTTTTTACGAGGGATATCTTTAGGTAGGTGAAAAAGGATTTGTATGAATGGGAGATTAAAAATAGTATGAAAAACAGTATTTAAACAATATAAAAATGCTATCTATATACATAAAAGCAAAAGCTCACTCACTCACTTATCACCTAATCTCAGAAACAACAAGTGCTAGGAATCTCAAACTTTGCACTGTCGTTCCTATTTCATCCTATTTTATTATTCAGCAACCCGCCTTATTAAATGGGCAAATAAGAGTCGCAAGTTTGTGTGAAAGTGGTTTGTCAGTTTTAGCTATAGCGCGTAAGCATTATGGTTAATTACTTTATATACAGCTTTCATGTAATTCTAAAAAGTGTTCTAAAAACATTTTTAAAATATAGCTCCGATTAAATGATAAAAAAATATGAAAACTACGAAAATATGACACTAAATTGCGACGTTGCCTTTCTTTTGTGTGAACGCTCTTAAACATACAAACAAACAAATAACCAAACAAACTCTTCCGCTTTATATAATAATATAGATAATAATGCATGTATTATACATATTAAATTACGCCTTTCAGAAGAAATTCTCTAAGCAATTGTAAAAACAGTATCAAAACCCGTTGCGTGGTTTAAGAGAAGAAAAGAAGCAAACAGACAGAAAAAACTTCATACTATTTTGAGATTATGGACATTATAGTCAGCTTAAAAAATGCCATCGGAAAAGTTACCCTATTATTGATATAAGAGCACTCAGTGACCCCGATACAAAATAAAGTTACAAAATAAAGTTAGTGGAGTGCTGATCCAATTAGCTTCAAGAGTTAGGCTAGAAAATGAATCGATGCAATTGGTAAAACGATTCAACCTATTGTACGCCAATGACCACTAAAGTTACAAAACGGTCGCGTGGCAGAGACGTCACTGACGAATAAAGTTGTCAAAATTTTGCTATTTTTATAACAATATTATTGTTTTCTACGAGACTCACGCTTAATGACCAAAATTCTAAAACCATATCTAATTTTTACTAGGCTTGACGTCGGGGTAGACTAGGCTATAATGTAAAAAGGCGCTGGTGTGCAAAAGTTTAACTAATATAACCAAAATAGAAAAGTGGAACTATAGTTGTTTGATCTAAAATTAAACGTGTACTTATATTAATTAGATTTATGGATGTTTACTTTACTTGATGAAAGCAGTGGGTATCGTGTTTTTCATTATGTTTAAATTTACTATCATTTATTACTCATTTATCATCATCAAGAGTGGGGCTGGCTTTTGAATGGGACCGCATGGCATATGATCTGAGCGTCTCTGGGCTTCGGATTGCACGTAAGTTGGTCCCGGTTATTACCATGTTGATAACAGTCGTAAGGTCAAGATGGATGCCTCTATAATAAATAATGTGCATCCTGAAAAAAAATTGACCCTAGGTTGACCACTAACCATTAAATAAGAAGAAGATTATGTAATTTGAAAATAGAATCTTATTCTTTAAAATTCAAATTCATAGTGATCTAATTTCCAATTAGGGTTTCTTTTTAATTTGCATTGTTAAAATTTAATTAACGGCTTCGTTGTGAAGGAAGTTATAAATTACTGACATTATTTAGATTTTTATGGTTAGCAAGCGTACTTAACTTGATGAAATATCAAAGACATAAAAATGGTAAACTTCCCGAGTTTTACACTCATATTTATATAGTTTTATATTGCGTATGAAATGCATTTGCTATGAGAGTTCTAACTTAAATTCTTAGCTTATGACAAGAATCTGATATTTTTTATGATTGAAGCATCATCGAAGGTAAAAATTAGAAATAAATCGGTTAAAACGGTTAAACGGTTTTTATAGAAGAGAAATGCATTTTAGGTCAGAAATACCGACCATAACCCTCTAAAGCACCTACATCGTTAAGGGTAACGAATGGGCCGCCGGATTTGATACTACATCAGCGTAGCAAAAATATACCTAGCTTAACAATTAAGAACTTACGTCTTCCGAATAGCAGCCTTACTGAAAAATGTTTAGTCCCTCACATTTTATACGTCCCCTTTCGCATTTGTCAGTGTCGTGACGTTCAGTGATGTCAGTGATGTACCGACGCTATCCATCATTGAATGTGTGAGTTTATCCAGAAAAATTTCACTAACAACACGGATGGCTATAAGACGGATGACGAAATTGATAGAATGATTCGTTGACTTACAGTCCCTTAAAACTTTGGATATATAGAGCACCGGCAGCTCAATTACCACCTTTTCTTTTTCCTTTTTCCTTCCTTATAGCCTAATCCCTTGATTGTGTTTTCTAATCATTATTTCTGAAATGCTTAGAAAACAGCCATGTCGATAGGTTACGGTTACCACTTATTATCAGTTTGCCACCAAAGTTGTATAAAATAAAACATAACTTGTCACTTAAGATTCTTGTTTGAGGACACAGTAAAATTTGACTATGGAAATTACTCAGGAACGGTCGGTTAGCAGTCGTTCAGCCCGATTAGGAAGGATATTTTCAATCGCAGTGATTAAATTATCACTTGGCAGTAGCGGTATGGACTAGACTGGCTTTGGTTTTGATCAGTTGTATTTGTATTAACCACGAACTTTAATCAAATACAATATATCTATACTATTATATAAAGCGGGAGAGTTTGTTTGTTTGTTTTAACGCGCTAATCTCTGGAACTACCAGTCAGCTTTGAAGTATCTTTTTCAATTGTAATTGTAATTGGTATTTCTTTTTAACTTACTTAACATAATTCGCTGTAACTGGTAACAACGCACAATTATAATTCTGCTATTATTTAACAGTAAAACAACTAAAGATGCATGGAATTTTTAAAGCAATTCACTGCCTCTAACGACTACCATATATCTTCACAAACACCGGACAGTAATTGCTGAATGTGCTTCAAGAAATAGCACATTTTGCACCGCGGTAATTTCAAAGGTATTTTGTTTGTGTGCATTTGTAAGTTCTCGTAGTTCTCGTACATATAGGTAAGCTCTAGAACAAACTGCTTCAATATTTACCGAGTGCTTAACATGTTTTTCTTCAAACAAGGTTTTTAAACCACACTTTTAAAAGAGCACAGTTGTGCCGCAGATATTTACAAATGCGGTATTGTTGACCATCTGCATTGTATGAATCTCTACTGTTAGTTTTCAGTTCAGTCATTAGTAATGAACATTTTCTATCCTGATATGGTAAATAATAAAATAAAATCTACTAGTTTTTGTACAGTTAAATTGAAAGCTGTCATAAATTATTTTGAATAAATACCTAAATAAATTATTCAATCGTCGCATTCATTTTGTTAGATTGCTCTCAAGTATCTCCTTTTTGATTAGCTCTGAGCTCCTCGTCCTTCGGTTGTCGGCCCATACCGTGTGCACAGCCTTTCTTACAACTTTAAAACATTTTATTCCCCAACCCCTTCAATCGCCTAACTAGAATTTCATAAAGCTACCATATAGGAATAAACTTTGTACGAAACAAGTCACGAGGAAGCAGTTCTAAACCTGTGTATGCAATATCGGTTCCGGTACAGGAAAATAGTTTCAGTCGGTGGCTTGTTTATTCAGCTCAACGCTGAAAAATAATTCTGCGAGCTATATCACTTCGGTTTTTTTTTGCAAAAAAGTAATAAAAGTTACACGAACCAAGAACCAATACACAATAAATTTGATGCGATGCGAGGTTTCATTTTTAATACTATCAATTAAACATAAAATAGAGTAGAATAGTATATATATAATATGCTTTATTGTACACCATATGTAACTTACATGACAACTTACTTAAAATTATGTAACAATAAATAGTGACAATGGGCGGTCTTATCGCTAAAAGCGATCTTTTCTAGACAACCTTTGGAATTTTGGATGGACACGAAGTTTGAAGTTAATCAGTAGTTAATGGCGCATAGGATTTCTAAAATATATATATATATTTTTTTTTATACGACTAAGGTGACAAACAAGCATACGGCCCGCCTGATGGTAAGCAGTTACCGTAGCCTATGGACGCTTGCAACACCAGGAGCATCACTAGCGCGTTGTCGACCCTGTTAAAAACCTTTTAACTCCTTTCTTGAAGAACTCCATGTTGTAGTCTCTCGGGAAAACCTCGACGGGGAGCTCATTCCACAACCTTATCGTACGAGGGAGAAAGTTTCTCTGAAACCTCACTGTACGGGACCTAAGAGGTTCTAAGGTGTGAGGATGAACTCCCAGCCGATGGCGGGAGGTGCGATGATAAAAAGTGGCCGTTGGCACCATCCTAAACAATTCCTCAGAACACAGCCCATTATACAGGCGATAGAATACACATAAGGAGGCAACGTCTCTCCTTAAGCCTGTTAGCTTGGGATTGTCGACAACTCTTACAGCACGCCTTTGGACCGCGTCCAGCGGCCCAAGCTGGTATCCGGGTGCTCCCGCCCAAAGATGGCAGCAGTACTCCATGTGGGGACGAACTTGAGCTTTGTAAAGCAATAGTCTTTGCCCCGCACTGAAGTACCGCTTCGCCCAGTTGAGCACACCGAGCTTTTTGGAGGCCAACTTGGCTTTAGCCTCCAGATGACTGCGGAACTGGACGCTGCTGGAGATGTCGATTCCAAGGATCTCAAGGCTTTCAGATGTTGTAAGGGCTGTGTCTTGGAATTGCGGAGTATCTACAAATGGAGCTTTTTTTTATATGCTTTAGATTACATTTATATATTTATATGCTTTCGATTACATAGATGTACTTTAGAAAAACATAGTTTCATAATAAGTATTTAGTACTCTTGATACCTAATTACCGGTATTGGGCACACAAACAGAGCGATGCTGCGGAGCGTAGTATAAATAAATAATAACCAAATGTACCTGTTCATTGGAGCGCAGCGGAAATTTTACGCAATCCTATTCTTCTCATGAGCAGGTCTATTTGTTAAATTGTTCTCGATTCCCCGCTAGGCAGTCTCGCTTGCGCGTGTTATTTCTTTTTCTTTTAGATATAGCATCCGAGCCGAAAGAACCAATTTTTGCTAACATCTATGAATTGAGCGCGGTAACCATAGTCTATGGCGGTAACTATCATAAAACTACTTTGCCACTAAAATGACGTTTTGGTAATAGATATAACAAAATTGATAATATGCTTTTAAAATCTTAGTCTTAGTTATAGTTAGTAGTAGATCCACGCTGGTTTCAGCATGAATGGGTCGGATCGACCGGGGAAGTACTACCCTCTCATAGAAGATCGACGTAAGAGTAATGGTATTCGTACTATTGCGTTCCGCTCGGTGAGTGAGAGTGCCGGAGGCCCAACTGATGCAAAGATGGCAATCCTCGCAGCATGTGTGGGACCAGCTGAGTATCCGCGGAGTCATTGTGTGGGTGGTGTGGGTCGACCCGCCGGCCAGGGAGACCTGTAGAAACGGTGGTGCCGCTGGCCGCCCGCGGCATAGTACAGGGGCCCAACTAGGCCTAACCACCCTAGGAGGCTGCCCCACCAGGTCGCGCATAATCCCGGAGTGGTTCGTCGTGCCGGTTGGTGACCGGATGGTGGGACCCGGCGACCATTTCCGAGAGGGTACGGGGGCCCTTCCGTCCGGCGGATCGGCTACCACCATGCCACACAGTTAAATGACGAAGCAATACTCGGCACCTTGTCTAGCCTTGCTGCGAGGGCAGTCATCTTTTCCACGCCCCTTC
Organism: Parascotia fuliginaria; assembly: GCA_963082885.1. Taxonomy (NCBI): domain Eukaryota; kingdom Metazoa; phylum Arthropoda; class Insecta; order Lepidoptera; family Erebidae; genus Parascotia; species Parascotia fuliginaria. The sequence continues at coordinate 3,847,906 of OY720182.1, read as the reverse complement.
CTTCACCCTCCAACATGGCAGCACGCAAAAAAGCAGCAGGTCAAACAGCGGCATCTTCCTCCCCCACCAACCCGCTATTTGAGGTGGAGTTCACTAACATCCGTGGACTCCATTCAAACCTCAACGCCGTCCACCAACACCTCGAGACGGCACGGCCGGCTTTGCTTTTCCTAACGGAGACACAAATACGCCGCCCTGACGACACGGCATACCTGCACTACCCGGGCTATGTGCTCGAGGAGCGCTTTCGCGCTAAGGCCGGAGTATGCGCATTCGTCAGGGCGGATGTTTGCGTTCGCCGTCTGCGCTGCCTAGAGGACCCATCCTACCCCATCCTTTGGCTTCACGTTGATCTTGGTTCTCTGAGCCGGGTCTACGCGTGCCTTTACCGTTCCCACTCCGGAGATTTGGAGACAACTCGACTCTTTGACCATCTGAGTCAGGCGGCAGACTTAGCGCAGGAGCGGTTTCCGAACGCGGAACTGGTGTTTCTGGGAGACTTTAACGCCCACCACGAGACCTGGTTGGGTTCTCTCAGAATAGACCATGCGGGACGAGCCGCCCATGCATTCGCTCTCACGCATGACCTGACGCAACTGGTAATCCATCCCACCAGGATACCAGATATTCCAGGTCAAGCGCCCTCTTTGCTAGACCTACTGCTGACGAGTCACCCAGACCAATACAGTGTTTCGGTCCACGCCCCACTGGGTAATTCCGACCACTGTTTGGTCTGCGCCTCAGTGCCTCTTGTTGCTCCCCCACGACGTGCGGAGGTAAAGCGACGACTATGGCACTACTCGTCAGCAGACTGGGATGGTATGCGGGAGTACTTTGCTTCCGTCCCATGGGCATTACGCTGCTTTAAAAACAGGGATCCGTCGCAAAGTGCTACTGCTGTCGCTGGTGAAATCTTGTTAGGTATGGAATATTACATTCCATCCTCAGATGTCACCAGTGCCGGCAAAACGCGTCCCTGGTTCAACCGTGAGTGCGCCGATACTGTTAAACAAAAAGAATCGGCGTACCGCGCTTGGATCAGGGCCCGAGCACGGCGCGACCCTAGCTTGGATCGCCTAAAAGCAGCGTACAATAAAGCCACTAGGGAATGCAAGAGGGCTTACATCAGAGCGGATGCCCAGCGCATTGCACGGATTGGGCAAGAACTGATTTCGCATCCTACGGGTAGCCGTAGCTACTGGCGACTAGCCAAGGCCGTGCAATCCAACTTCTGCAAGCCTTCGCTGCCCCCCTTGAAATGTCCTGATGGATCGCTGGCCCACGAGCCGCAAGAGAAAGCAAACTTGCTTGTAAAACTCTTTGCGGCTAACTCCCGAATCGACGACCGTGACTTGCACCCGCCGACTATATCTGGCTGCGACTCCGTTATGCCTAATATCCGTATTAGGCATCGTGATGTCCGTGCGGAACTAAGGTCGCTCGATGTTCGGAAAGCCAGCGGACCGGATGGTATTCCAGCGGTGGTTCTCAAGAAATGCGCAGCGGAGTTGTCTCCTGCATTGACGCGCCTATACCGCCTATCTTATTCCTCGGGAATTGTGCCGGAGGCTTGGAGAGAGGCGAATGTTCAACCGATTCCCAAAAAAGGGGATAGGTCCGAGCCAGGCAACTATCGACCCATAGCTGTCACCTCAGTTCTCTGCAAGGTGCTTGAGCGGATAATAAACGCCCAACTAGTCCGCTACCTAGAGGGTCACTCGTTAATTAGTGACCGACAATATGGCTTCAGGTCAAAACGGTCTACGGGTGACCTTCTAGCATATATCACGCACCAATGGGGTGAAGCTATGGACAGGCATGGAGAGTCCTTGGCCATCAGCCTTGACATAACCAAAGCCTTCGATAGAGTCTGGCACCGTTCGCTTCTGTCCAAGCTTCCAGCATATGATCTGCCACCCCAGCTGTGCAACTGGATTGCCGCATTCCTGCGTGAGCGCCGCATTAGAGTCCTTTGTGACGGATCGGCCTCCGATTATTTGCAGGTCAACGCTGGGGTGCCTCAGGGGTCCGTCCTGTCGCCCACCCTGTATCTTCTGCATGTCAATGACATGTTGTCCCTTGGCAACATTCATTGCTATGCAGATGATAGTACAGTGCATGGGCGATATCTCGGACATCCTGCGGCTAAACAGACTGACATCGAGGCAAAACGCCTAGAACTTGTCGCTGAGCTCGACCAAGTATTATACCGCATTTCTAAATGGGGTTGTGAGAATTTGGTCGAGTTCAATGCCAAGAAAACACAGGTGTGCGCGTTCTCTGCAAAAAAATCTGCGTTCCTTCCCCTTCCCTCTCTTCAGAACACAGTGTTACCACTACAGGATAGCCTAAGTATCCTGGGTATGGACATCAGCCGAGATCTCAACCCCAAGAACTACATCGAGTGCGTCATTAAAACCGCCTCCTGTAAACTCGGTGTCCTGAACAGGGTGAGGCGGTACTTCACGCCCGAGCAGCTCTGTCTTCTTTATAAGACACAGGTTCGTTCCTGCGTGGAGTACTGCTCTCATCTTTGGGATGGCTCCGCACAGTACTTACTGGATGCACTCGATAGGTTGCAGCGGCGAGCAGTCCGTATCATCGGAAGCCCGGAGGCTACTAAGACCCTTGAGCCTTTACAGCTGCGAAGAGACATCGCCTCAATGGCCGTCTTCTATCGCCTTTACCATGGAGAGTGTTCTGAAAAGCTCTTTGAATTAATCCCACCCTCTCCCTTTTTATCCAGAACGACACGTGCGGGACTAAAGTGCCACCCTTTCACAGTGGAATCTAAAGGGTCTCGAACCAAACGGTTCAGCACTTCATACTTTTGTCGCTCAATTAAAGCCTGGAACTCTTTGCCAGCGCATGTGTTCCCATCTAATTTTGATCCTGGGTCTTTTAAGCGGGGCGTGAAAAAGCATCTCACTAAGCCGCCATAGTGGAGGCCACCATACCAGTAGTTTGGCTTTTGGAATGGTGTCCGCCACTTCTGGATTCCACTTACTGCTTACCATCAGGCAAAGTGGAGTCACTTTGGTAGGCTAATATAAAAAAAAAAAAAAAAAAAAGTCTATCATGAGCCTACTATTCAAAAATACATTATAATATCAATATACTAGATGTCCGCCTTCGCTTCGCTTCAGTATCTAAAGTTTCATTCAGTCTCATAACAAACGCCTTCGAAAAATATTATAGCAATAGTGTCGTACTGCATGATTGCATCATTCAAATTTACGAAGGCGCTTAAAATATTGAAATTTTGAAAATGACAAAAGTAAAAAAATATGTTAAGCATAATAAAATACCTATAGCCTATGTTAAATCTTGAGTAAAATCGAAACATACAAACAAACATACAAAAATCTAATCTTTTCTCTTTATAATATTAGTTTAGAAAAACAAAAACATCACACAACGCTGAACGCGGCAACCATTGTAATTTCTCCTGGGGCTTGGACGTTGCTATCAAAATCTGGATTTTGCATTTGGTCAATTTGTTCACCGGATTACGTATCGTTGTGTATTCTACAATCTGAGATCACAATGTATCCTGTCAAAGGTGATGTGAAAAACAAAAGAAAATACAACGTATTTTCTCTTGTTTTTCATACCGCGAAACAGCAAATATTGCGGTATCTCGTATGAATATCGTTTTCTTTTTCACCGCATAGATGTGTTTACAGAATATATTTTGCTTCTACATCTGTCATACTTTTTGCAAATACCTCTAAAATAGATAGGTCTATATATTGTAAGAACACCTTTTTGGGGTTCACCTACACTAGGTACATCGGCAATGGGTACTGCTAATGAACGACCGCAGACCGTGTAAAATTAATTTAGCGATAGTGGCTTCGTGCTCGATATAGCATGAATGGGCTGGGTCGCGTCATTCATGCTGAATTCATGTAGAGGAGAGGATTTTATACAATATAGACATAATGGCATGAAGTAGAAGTATCCGTACTATTGCGTATCTTTTGGTGAGTAAAGGACCGCCTAACAATTTCGGTTGATTTGGTTTTTCTCTTTCTTCGAGAATGTTTTGGTTGTATTTACTTATTATTTGGTGACAGTAAAGGTCTGGTTCACCACTAGCTAAAATGTCTAATATACATCTAACAGATAAAACATCTTCTAGTTAAATCTGGCTTATATTTTTGAAGAGTTTATTTTGTCAGTTAAGGTTATCAGGCACTTGTGGCACTGATTTTTGCGTACTGTCAGTTAAGTTTGGAATAGGTTATCACATACTTTATCAGCTATTAGTGAAACAGTGTCTAAGTGTTGTGATATGTATAAAAAGTTAGAGTACTGAACATACTATACAGATAGAAAAAAATACTATAACATATTATACAGATAGAAAAAAATACTATAATCCCTATCACATCACTTACCATCAGCCGATAAATAAATTGAAAGGCTTAAAAATTAAATGAATGAAGTATCGAACTTAGTAAAGTAAAGGTTGAGAGCTTTTAAATATAACAATCCCAAAATAGATGTGAACCTGACCTTTCTGAAGAGGTTAATGAAAATGTTATTTTCTGATATATGCAACCTGCATGGACGTGTTAAGAATTTAAAGAGATCAACGTGACCTTTCTACTGGCTATTATGAAGGAACGGAGAGCTGCAACGGTACGAGAATTTTAAACAAACATTAATGTCTGTGCTGCTTTTGTTTTAGATTTGGGTTTGCATGATATTTTGTACTTTTGAATCAGAATCAGAATACTTATTTGTAAAACATAGGTAGCTAATACATAATTAAATATGTGTTTTTTTTAATATATTATAGCGCTCACTATGTTTTGTCACTAGGACATACATATAATATAATTACAAATAGTTTTGAAATAATTAATACATTTAATAATGAATGTCAAAATTAGTCACGAATATTAGGTATGTCAATATAATAATAATTTTAAAATAAAGAGAAATAAACAATAATTTTTGCAACATTATAATTACTTTCAGTATATTATCAAAAATTATTTAAATCATAATAATATTTATCTATGAGGATTTTACTGATTCTTTTTTAAAATTGTGACTGAGTCAATTCTTTTATAGAGTTAGGGAATTTGTTATATTCTAGGTCTTCTAGCTATAGGGTCAGTAATATTGTTGATATTTGTTGTGCTTTAATTTCATAAAATTTATTCTTATTATACTTTTATGCCTTTTAAAATTATAATAATAATATTAACAATTAAATTTAAAATATAATGATTTCTTGTAAATATGATCTCAGGAGCAGGTGTATTGCATTGCTGATAGACAGATTATTAAAAAACAAATGCAAATAATGTAGTATCTCTGGACCTTCTCTACAAGTTTGACTGAATTTGCTACCAACCATCCTATGATAAGACTATTACTACTGAGATCAATTAATTCCTTTGGGTGGGTACTTAGTGGGCGCCTCAATGATGATATTATATACGATCTTAAATAAAACCTTTCCTTAAAACTATAGATAAAAATATTTTCTTGCATATCTATACTTATTATATAAAGCGGTAGATTTTGTTTGTTTAAACGCGCTAATCTCTGGGTATACTAGTCGGATTTGGAAAAATCTTTTTGCGTAGAATAGCTCAATTCTCGAGGAAGGTTATATAGGCTATTTTACATCACGCTACTGGCAACAGGAGCAGAGCAGGTAGCAAAGACGCGGGTGAAAGCGCGCCGCGGTAGGCTACCCACATTAAATTAAACAGATTTGAGTAGAAGGAGAGAGCATGCTACGAAGAACATTACCGCCTAATGCACGAATTGAAGTGAATCGTACTAATATAATTAACATAATTTCACAACTACTATTAATTCGTGAAATGCTTAATGAAAATTTACATTTGTATGTTAAGAATAATGTTCTACATTATTATAAGCTTTTCTACATAAGTCCAAAGCCCTTTACGATATTTTTCTTCACCGTTAGCAATGTTCATGCAAAAGTCACCTTGATGCTCAGCATGCTCAGTTTCAATTTAAACTTACAGCGTCGAGGCAATGCAATGCTGTATAATGCATGAGTGACAATATTATAATAAAAGGCCTCCTAGTCATGTGAATAGAAGAGAAATAACTACGAAATGTTCTGAGGGGCTTATGAGTAAAATTAGAACAATCTTGCAAAATTAATCCAGAAGCTACCTTGAAAGTCGAGGGTCCAGCTCACGTGCGGCGCAATAAACTGTGTTGTAATCTTGTATAAAAATAATCAAAATACTCCTCCAGACGTCCATGAAAACTTGAACAATATTTGTGTTTTCCGGACTACTGTGGCTTCAGCAAAATCGCCCATGTTTTTTCTAAAAATGTTGTCGACGCACATATCGAGTTTCGTTTGTTTTGTTTTTCTGAACGACATTGAAAGTTAAATAAATTTTAACCTTATGTAATAATGCTAATAGGGTTCATTTGAAAATGTTAACTCTTATTAGTTGAAGCTAATATCTTTAACGTCAAGTAATTTCTTGGTAACGTGGTTAACTTTCAGTTTTCGTTGTTAAACGGTAAAATGAAATGTATGTATATGTAACCACATATTGCGTAAACAGAGGCCCTAGACAAGTGGCATAGATTTCTATTCTATTCATAGAATAGATAAAAAATGAATGGGATTGACATAAGCTAACGACAGTGTCAGCGTTAGCTTATGTCAATCCCATTCATTTTATAATCTATTCTATGAATAGAATATATATCTATGCCGCTTGTCTAGGGCCTCTGGACTGCTAATGCGATCTTTTCTTAAAAAAATACCATTACTAATACGAAGAGAAGGTATTTATTTACACTTTTCCATGAAGAACTTACTAACCTTAATAGTACGCTTAACGTACTTTATAGAAACGAAGTAAAACGTAGATGAATTGTTTACGAAATTTTATATTGAATAACGTTAATCTTTATAAAAAGCAGAGGCTTTAATAAATAGAAGTTGTGTTCAGTGAAGCACTACGAAATGTTGAATTTTTGTCACGCACGTTAAAAGACGGTACAATACTTGCAATGTTGTGTCATGTTGTTTCAAATGTTATATCGTTTTCGACTGCGATTATTACGGCCATACTTGTATACGAAAAACTGGCATACAGTAAAGAATTGATTTAAAAATAAATAAAAAATCTATTCTTTAAGGGCGTTCCGTCACATATGACCTTGAGCGTTTCGATTCCTCACCACCCCGCGCCTCACCCGAAAAAAACATTGCGTGCGAGTTCGCCCTCTAGCGGCAAGTAGCAGTAGCACAACTATAAGACAATGACCTTACTTGTCCGAAACCGCAGAGCTAAAATCTGATAGACGCGCCAATAATGAATTATTTTTTTAGTATCTTTTATTATTTCGTTTAGTAAGTATGTATATTTTTTAGTATATATTATTTATATATTTATTATTTATATAGTAGCGAAAGCAAAGATAAGTGTTTAGAATCATGACGTTTGTTAAATATGTAGTAGAAATAAAAATAACTACTGTGGGTTAAAACAATAAACTCAAAACCCAGCTGCTGTGAAATGTATTACCTGATCAAAAAAGCCGTTTAAAATGATTTTTATGAATTATTGAATACAAAAAAATATTTAATAATATATATAATATTAATATTTTTTGAAGTCGCTTAAAAATTAAGTCCCAATGACAATACACCATTGTGATAAATTCCTATAATTGACATGATATGTATTCTTCAACTAATACTAGTACACTTTAGTTTAGTAACCCTGCCGAGTTTATACTTATTTAGTTATAGTTATATATATATATATATATATATATATATATATAGGTTTTTTGTACATGAACAAACTAAAACATTTTGACTTAAAAAATGTTTGTTTTTTGTTTGTTGAACACAAAATAGTAGGACTGTGATAGCCACTCATGAGTTGGTGTTGTCTGATATCTGGTCCACTGCTTTTAGCGCTTTACAGTTTGCCATAGTAAATTCATCCTTTATAATAAAGCTTCTATCGCGCAGCCAAATCAGTAGGATTATCTACTCTACGAACACGAATCTAATCGAAACAAAACGCTGTTCTGTCTCGAGCAAAGATGTATACAGAATATTATACTAAATGATTCATAATTTATTTCCATCCTGTAATCTCGCTTATTGATACATTTTGACATAAAATGTTTTTTTTTTGTATTAATTATATATGACATAATGCCCGAGCCATAATTGTACAGTTAAGTACACATTTTGTATTATATTATAATATTACCAGCCTATTTACTGTCCCACTGCAGGGCAAAGGCCTCTTCTCATATAGAGAAGGTATGAGCATTAATCACCACGCTTGCTCAAGGCGGATTGGCAATTTCAGACATTTTAGTCCAGGTTTCCTCACGATGTTTTTCCTTCACCGTCAGTCAGAAATGTCCAAGATAAACTTAGAAAGTACATATGATTTGAAAAATCACATTGGTACTTGCCCGGATTCGAACCCATTACCTCGTGTTTACGAAGCGGGTGCCTTATCCACATTTTGACATTTTGTATTGTTTTGTTAAAATTGTATAGGTACTTAGTATTATTAAAATTATACATTGTGATTTGTGAAATAGAGGTGTTCACAATGTACATTGTGAACTCCTGTGGTAAATTAAGTTCATCTTACTTTATACTTATATCGAATATTAACAGTTTATATAATACTTACATAGAAACATTTATTACAGTTCACATGTTGCCTTTACCTTTTGTAGCAATATGCAAATTGAGGCAGCCTGTAAAGCACACATTTTACTTTTTATTTTTTCTTTGCAACATAGAAAGCTGTAAGTATTTAATTTTGCCTGTGTCACTTTGCATGCTACTTGAAACTGTAACTTACAAAAATTGTAATAACCTGGCGATTAAAAAGAGTGGCCTGAGTTTCTTGCCAGTTCTTCAATTCTTATTCTTAAAATTCTTTTAAAATTGTTCTTCAGTTTGTCAGCGAACTGGTTGTAGGTTTATTTGCTGACATTTTGTAAATTTTGACGTTCATAAGTGTTAATTTAATTAACCTATATGAATTTACATATTTTCATTTTCCTTATTTATTTTCGGTTCATCTGGATATAACTTCAGTAAATCGTTCTGTATATTGTATAGCCAGCAAACATTTTACGGAAGTAGATCTTTTAGAATAAGCGGGACGGTTTCGCTGGAGATGTGCATTTAACATGTACATAACGACGTAAAATGTAAGTTTTGTCTGAAAATCAGTGGTCCGAAGGCATAGTTACCTCCTCGGTCCTCTTTATTTCCTTTTTCTCCCACAGTATCTTTACTCTGTATGGCCACCACTGCACTGAATTTGAAACAGCACCATACACCAGCAAAACTGAATTCAAATGATGGAGCTGATAAGGATTTTCAGTTACACATGCTTTAAACAAAGCGTCATTATTCCTATGTTGATTATCTTCTAGTAAGTGCCCGTACGTAAGGTACACAATATCATGTACCCTTAGCAAAATAAGTAACACGAACAATTTCCAAAGTAGACGCATTGTACCCACAGTTTGAGTGATTTGGATGTACCGTGAAAATTACGTCGCTAGAGATTCATTATAAGTATAGATTACTGCAATATGTACATAAAAATATATGTGTACATACATATATATGTATGTACGTACATATTGCAGTATTGTAAATGTACCTATAATATAATGCAAAATCGGTAAAGTAGAACTAATGTAATATTATCGCTAAGTAACGGATCCATGCGGACGACGTCACGGGGTAGTTTTACAGTACATACACTTATAATCAGAAATCAGAAATCAGAAATCAGAAATTTTATTTGTTAACATAGGTACATAACAAAGGTCTTGAGAACATAAAAATAGTGCGCTATGTTTTGCCTACATACAAGGCATACAAACATTTTACAATAAGTTTATATATAATATAATATAATAAAGATACATACATACATACATAGAGTGCTAAAACATAATTATTTGCCTTTACCTAGTTAGGTAAAGACTGTACAAAAAAGAGTAGAATTCTTTATACTGTGCCACCGTGCCGGGTCTATTACTTTCTACATACACCTATCACTCGAAAAATACGGTATTAGTTTTGTTATGTCCAGTAGGCACTCAACAATATATTATTTAATTTTAGGATTAAAAATTCATATAGTACGATAATAAAGGAACAGAGAGTAGGATTTTTAATTTACCTAATTGTGATAATTTCACAGTCTTCAAATATTTTAGTTTGGTTAGAGACTAAGACGTTTTGTAAAGCCTTTTTTTTCTTCCTTTCTTGCAATCAAATAAATAAATCAAAATAAGATGCTGAAGGGTAGGTATTTACTTTAGCCTAGTATCTTATCACTGATTTTATCAGCTCATGAAAAAAAATCTAACGAGGTAAATACTTGAATATTTTATCGGCATTACTTACCGATAGAATATTCAAGTACACACCGTATGTATATATAGAATGTATAGGTATTTATGCTCGTGCAAGATAACGTAGATAGTTAGGTACCTAACAGCAGCGTGTATGGTTGTTTTGTGTAGGTACCTAACTAGGTCGCAAACCGACGCATGTCACGTATAATCATTGTAATTTGAGTTCTATGCTAGTTGTACGACCGACGCCGACGTTCGTGTTCCGACCGAAGCACCTCGTACATGTCGGTCGGAATCGGAAAGCGCCTTTGCCACATGAGTAAATATCCAAGTTAGATATTTTACTCATGTGCCCACCTACCACACACCTAGTTCGAAATGATAGTAGACATAGACAATATTGTAGCAAGCTCATATTCATATCCCTAGGGTATATAACAGCAGAAATTTACTGATTCTTGAGGCCCGGTGTTGCCTTGATCTTATCATGAGCGACAATAGGCTCACCACCTGCTACCTAGTTTACGTGGAACTAAACATAATTAAAGGATATCCTAGGTAAGTATCTCAAAGAAGGTATTTTACTAAAAATATGAAGGTAGGTATACACCTACTTACAGGATATTCATGTGTTGAATCTTTTGCATTTGTATTTGTTTCAGTCGTAAAATTTTAGTCATTTTGATGAAAAATAATAATAAATGTAGGTAAATACCTATGTATTTAATACACTAAAAAAATCTAAATAACTAATCTAATTTATTTGCAACACTAAATCTATCCACACAATATTTTTTTTTTGATATTATTTATTTGCAATTATTGAATTACGTAAATAATTTTTAAAAAAACCGCATACGTCCGTCCGTCAGAAGGGCTTGCGCCGCTCTGCCGCTCTGCCTCCCGTCGCCCGCGCAGAGCCCCTGCGACGCTGATTCAGCCAAATTATCAATAACTGTTGAAACATTATCCTAATAAATGAAATAAATCTATAGAGTTGACATTTGGTTTATTCCGGTTGATTCAATATAACTTTTATATTTATAACTATAGTAATTACAAAGTAATATTTCGATATAAGTGAAATCACGTTGTTTTAATATCGTTAGTATAAGTTATATAATCAATTATTGTAAATAATTCTTCTACTATTCTAAAGTTCATGAATCAAAGTATATTGTAGGTAAAAAACAAAATGAATAAATAGCATTAAAATCTACTAAATAACGAGATGAAAGTCGCGGATTTCGGCGAAATTTCGTCGGAACCACCTTAAGCTTCGGACATTTTATTTCACAAGGCCATAAATGTTTAACCTATTAGGTATAACAAATCTGATTTTTTGAAATAAATTTACAAGTTAACTTTTATTTTATTACTTTTCCATATAATAACACTAGCTGTTGCCCGCAACTCCGCCCGCGCGAATATAGGATAAATCGCATATCACACTATTTATATATTGAAGATAATGTATAAAAAAAATCATCCCTATTTCAACCCCTTCACTACACTACACTATGTTGTTCTCCAAGGTCTAATATATCTCTGTACTAAATTGCATCAAAATCGGTTCAGTGGTTTAGGCGTGAAAACGTTACAGACAGACAGAGCTACTGTCGCATTTATAATATTAGTATGGATTAGTACCAGTGATTGAGTTGCCTCGGAAAACGTAAAACGTACAATAAAATTGTAATTATTCGTTGTAATTTAAAGAAAAATTATCAGACCGTTATTGGAAAACTGTAATTGCTTCGAGTGCTTTATTCCTTCAATAATGTTAAACAAACATTTTGTATTGTTACAGGTTTCAACGATATAAATCAAAACGCGAATGCTCGTAAAGTTGACGTTTTAGAACCAAAACAATTTGGTGCCCACACTTAACAGCGAAGTGACGTAGTAACAATGAACGAGACCGTTGTAAATTATACAGAACCTTATGTTACCGACAAAAACAATTTAACAGATAGTCTGACCCATACCCATATAAGTTATGAAAATATCATCTCTAACAAATTGGTACAAGCGGCCTTCTGCGTCATCTATACAATTATTTTTGTTTTAGGACTACTGGGTAACATCCTAGTATGTTTCGTTGTCATCAGGAACAAAGCCATGCAGACTGTCACTAACCTCTTTATCAGTAATCTGGCTCTCTCTGATATTTTGCTGTGCATCTTCGCAGTACCATTTACTCCATTGTATACTTTTCGTGGCAATTGGAGTTGGGGCTCCTTGCTATGCCACATAATGCCTTTTGCACAAGGATGCAGCGTATACATATCCACGTTAACGCTTATGTCTATAGCCATCGATAGGTTCTTCGTCATCATTTACCCCTTTAGGCCGAGAATGAAAATCGAGACTTGTTTGGTCGTCATTATTATGATTTGGACCTTTTCTGTGACAGTAACCACACCGTACGCAATTTTCATGACATATTACGATCTTGACATTGGACGCTATTGTGAAGAGACATGGCCGTCAGAGAGATTGAGGCGTCTCTTTGGCTCCGTGACATCTGTATTGCAATTTGTGCTGCCTTTCGTAGTTATTGCTTTCTGTTACACATGCGTCAGTTTCAAATTGAACGACAGAGCTAAAGCGAAAGCTGCTAGTAAAAACTCTCGAAAAGAGGAACTCGACAAAAATAGAAAACGGCGAACCAACCAGATGCTGATCGCTATGGTCACAATATTTGGCTTGTCGTGGTTGCCTCTAAACGTCATAAATCTTTGCAATGATTATTACATGTATGCCATACATTTGAGATATTACTATTTGTTGTTCTTTTTGGGACATGTGATCGCTATGTCATCCACATGTTACAATCCATTTATTTACGCTTGGATGAACGAGAATTTTAGAAAGGAATTTAAACAGTTGATACCTTGTATTGATACTTCAGTGAACTTGAGGGGTAATATGCAGTTAGAGCAATTAGGAGTGGGTCCATCTGAGAAGACTTTCAACGGTAATACTACTACTGATAGTTACTTGGGTTCGAGTTCAGCGAGGGCAACGTCGTTTAGACACAAAAGGAAGCCAAGTGCGGCCGCTGATGTGGAGAAGAGCGGAGTGGAATTAAACGAAGATTTACTTACTGTAGACGTGAAACATTGTCATATTTCAACAAGTTATAATCTTCGAAGAGAGTCTGTGAAACTGAGGCTGATCAACGAGGAGTCATTTGATGGTACGCCGACGCAAAGTCAATTCTAACAGTTGATGTCACGGGTATGTACTGTTTCTATATGAAATATATTTTTAGTAGGCATGTAAACTATATTACTACTTACCACATAACCACAGGTAATTATTATCTGACAGAGATAGCTTTTAGCGATAAGACCCCCCATCGTGCCTACCTAATGTCATACTGTTTTGTTATTTCTATTCTAATCTAATTAATTATCCAAAAAGGTACTTCTTTTCCTAATTAAATATATACGAATGGGGAACCATTATTTCGCAGCAATTATTGTGAATAGTTAGGTACATTATGTGAGAAATTATTAAAAATTTAGAACTTTCCATATTCAAGACATTTTTTGTATATTTCTCTATAAAAATGATTCCTTAAACTAATCTCAATAATTCCAGTAAGCACCTTGTGGCATCTAGAACTGTTAAAAATCATCCTTGTTGCGATGATTAGATGGTATGTTAAATTGATAGCATGGTGAATTCAATAAAAGGCGTAAAAAGGCATTAAAATTAACTTACATTTTTTTATTTTAGTAGATTTTGTGATTTCGATTATTGCACCAAACCTTGAGAAAATAATAATTATAATGCAAAATTCTGTCATGTTTACGTCTTTTGGTAAATACTTTTACAGATTAATGTCAAGATGTTTTGACAATATGCAAATGAATGCACGATTCGTGACTCTCGACGCGGTTCTTGAATACTAACCGTTATTTTAAATAATATTTTCAATAGTAAAGTATATTTCAATATTCTTATTACGTCAATCTTAAATATTGATCCACTAATAAAATTATTCGAAATAGATTTAGGGGTTCAATAGTAAATATTTAAGCCGCCGGGTCATTTGTAAGGTATAATTATGGCTAGGTATTACGCATCCACAAGGCAGCATGTTGATTAACAAAATATTTTAAAGGTCTACTTCCAATTTGACCGCTCCTAAGTCTCTCTACACCGGTGCCGCACTCTACCAGATCATTTATGTTTTATCTTTTATACCTAAACGTAATTTTTATTCTACAGGTACGTCGGTGGAGGCGTTCCCAACTTTAAAAAAACTTAGTTTTAAGATACCCGATATTTTTGGAATGAATTTATTTTTTACTAAAAACATCTATACTGTTATGCACAATGACTACTGAATTACGCTTATCGATTTACTAACCCTAGATATTTACGAGATATTAAGTTAATTCAATTACCTAATTCCTACACGACTTAATATTCATGAATTTGCGAAACATTAATGTGTAAATGTATTGTATGTATAGAAAATCCTAATGTGTAAAATCCAGTTTCGCATTTTTGTGGATAAACCCAAAGGCCTTTTTATTGCCTCAAATAAACCTAGTTGATAAAACCAAATTAATATAGATTATCAATTTAAAATAATTCGCACACATAGAAATGTCCGAAACTAGGACGTTAAGTTGTTTAGGTGTAATCAGTACAAAAGTAAAGTAAAAGATCGGTTTGAAAATGTTGTAGAACTAATTGCTGTATGTGTGTGTTTTTGGACGTTTAGGACTGATACACGGACGTATCTATGTGCGTTTGTTTTATGGCATTTTGAATTAAGGCGATAGTCAACCATTTATATTAATCTAGACTACATGAATCAGTCATAATCATAATTTATATTTTGTACATATTATGTTCTTTTTTTAAATTTAAAAACAGTCCACCCACATACCCGTCACTATGACTTTTGTAGGCCAGGATTGGCATTAAACAGTTGAGAAGTTGGAGAGCTCTTGCAAATACATACTAAAATATGACACTCGAAAGTCCCGGTTGAATAAGAGGAAGGAGTTAGAAATATAATTTTGTGTATGATATCAATATATGGTGATAATGTGTGTTTAGTCAGACATATGTCATTTTAAATGCCAGATTCATGTGGTTGAAGTGTTG
This sequence comes from Parascotia fuliginaria, assembly GCA_963082885.1. NCBI lineage: Eukaryota > Metazoa > Arthropoda > Insecta > Lepidoptera > Erebidae > Parascotia > Parascotia fuliginaria. The sequence continues at coordinate 3,832,387 of OY720182.1, read as the reverse complement.
AACTCTATAGAGCTACGTGTATCGGGCAAAGGTGACGAATCCTACTCATTTTTGCTAATTAAGAATTCAGGGGAATTATGATCGAGTTTGACGTCGATTTCCAACTAATGAAAATGAGTCGAATATGCCAGATAGAAGCAGTTTCGTGGAGTTCCAACTTTCTTAGTATTAGTTGATATTAGAATACTTAGACCCGTAGCCTTATCATGTTAGTTAATAAGGGCCCTATAGTATATTAATATAGATGATATGTTTTTTTTACTGTACCTAAAAGCACAAGTTTTGTAATGATACCTACATTTCTGATATTTTGAAATCTGAAATATTATGGATCCTAACTGCAGGTGACAACAAGATAATTGCGTGAATGTGAATATTGATGAGACCTACTTTTTTTCTCGATGTTAGCGCACAAGTTTGGCTGACAAAATTGACGCGTTTTTCTTTAAAATAATTTGCGTTTTCTCTTCTTCCTTTCTGAGTCCTTCAATGTGCAAATACTCGTATGTAAAGTCGCAGTGAGGACCCTTGATATACCTACCCCTACTAGCAGCGTGAACTAATCCTTACACGTATAATCTTATGAATTTTCATAGCATCTATTGTTACATACAATTTAAAACTTAAATTATTATATTAAATGTAATATAAAATTTCCAATGTAGTGATATTAAAATAATGTTACCTTTTAATCCTTAATATTTTAATTAATAAAAAGAAGAAAAGAATTTAAAAAGCATTGTCAATATTAAAAATAAAATATAGAATGGGTTTTAAAAACGATTTTATTTGTAATGGATACTAAGTTTTTGTTTTTAAATTATTTATTCAGAATGAAAATATTATTTATAAAAATAAAATTGTTATTAAAAAAAACAGGGAAATAGATGAATGTAGAATAGTTTTCCAAATAATATACCTACTTATTAGTGTTTTGAAATTTGTAGTGTTTTATTAATTTTCTGCTTTTTACTGTGTTTTTTACGTTTATTTTATGAATGTTGCATTATATTTCACAAGATGCATGTAACAATATACATTTTAAAATTTATTTTCGTTATTAAAAGTCTTAAAAAACATCATTGCACTAACAAAATTAAGGGTTTTTAAAGTTAATGACGAGTTAAGTTATATTATATTATTATCATTGTTTTATATAATGGTTTGGATTGTTGAATAAGGTAACGCAAAGAGGCATGCGACAACGACTTTCCTCTGACCATCACCAAATTATTTTCTTATTTCGTACTTTTCAGAGCACATTTTATTTGGTTATTTGGAGTTGGGTTTTAGTTTCATAAAAAAATATACATGTGAACTACTGAGGGTCGTTATGTTTTGCAACGATTATTTATTATTGTTTTAAATAACAGACTTTTTAGTTGTGTAGTCATTATCTTTATGGTGTGTTGTACTTAGTATCAAATAAAAATAAAAATGTGATTCAATGTTAAGCAATATGTGTAGGTGTAAGACGGTAGATAATTGTTTGTGTAATTGGTTTCTAGGGCATTTAACAGTACCTATTAAAGTGCACCATAGGAGAGATCTCGTAGAGTTTGAACTGTGATTTTAAAGCACTAGTAGGTAGATATACAGCCATATAAACTCTAGGTTTTCTTTACTTTGGTACAATTTAAAGCAAGAGTTATACTTACCATTTCAGTAGAAACTGTGAACTGATAAGGGATGAAAATACGAGTATGAAACAAAGTGCGAGTACAAAATGTATGAAAACATATTGCAGAAATGATATTCTGCATGGATGATGCTTGTTAAAAATTCCACATTTGTTTAATTATTTTCTGTTATAAGTTTGCCTGTCTATAATGTTTGAAAGTTCTTTTAAACAACGTTCCTTTTTACAGTAAAATATTCTAATTTCCTAAAAATATGTGATTAAAATGACCAACTATAACAACGGGTGTTAGTTTATAGATTTATTGTGATAATTTAGTTTTGTCAGTATGAATTCGATTGTACCTAACTGCTTGCAAAATTATGTTTCATTATTTATTTTTAAAACCGTTTAATTTACCGATACGCTTATTTTGTCAGCAATGATGTATGTTATTTTTCTTTTTATATTACATAGCTGTGTGTATGAAGGAAAATATATAAAAATAAAGCACTTTTAACATTTTGTAACACTGTTATTGCCATTTTTGCTAGACTAGACTTCGTCCGAGTGGTAATTTGTAACTTTCACTCATAAACTTTGGTGTCACCATGATCACAGTTGGCTGTAACTGTGGCTAACAAGAGAAATACAATCGCTTTAGAATCAGATTTTGGATTTTAAATGACATGTCGGTAAGAAGACTTACCAATGCTCTTACATAAAAAAATTACAAGTGATAAAATTTGTTATACATAATGGAACTTCACAAAAACGAAGATTAAAAAAATACTCAAATTACTATTACAAAATATTAAAACTTTACTTAGATTTCATGAAACATTTCATAATATACCAAAATTATTTCGAAGCTACATCACAATAAGCGCATTGTAATTACAACATCAAATTGCCCGTTTCCTTACCTAACCGTGAATTAATTAAATGCTTGGAAAATTAATAGTTAGTTATTAATAATTACGCACCGACGCGTCGAGTATAAACGTAATTTTATTTTAAAATATGGGCATAGTTACTGTTATTAATTTCACCGCAAGTTAGTAACAAATTATACACGCTTCTGAGAAGAAAAGACGAACGGGAGATTGACGGACTCATAAATAAAGGGAGGAATGTTAAGCGTGTCTCTACTTTACAGTAAAAGCTTCTTATTCATGCTTCCTTCATTCGCGTTTTCACTATTTGCGAATCAAAAAAATACGATACAATTCCTATATTCGCGGCTAAAGATTTCTTTATTCGCGGATCTAATCCGCACATCACATTACTTATATATTAATTTAAAGAATTCCAATAGGTATCCAACCCAATATACTTTGTAAATGGACTAATGAAAAAGTTAAATAGACCTTCTTACAACTATGCATAAATGATATCGCCGGTGTATTGGTTCGGCCTTTGACACAAGTCACATTCGCCAAAAAAATTGAAACGAATGAAGAAGATAAATAAAGGAGACTTCTTCTTTTCTCCTTTTATTATGGCAACGGAGCCGACGATTGAATCAGCTATTTCTAGCAGCGTCGTGTGAAATAATCTTCTCGTTCAAGATTTTAATGGTATAATACAATGATAAAAGTAGAAAATAAAATAGTTTTAAACAAAAAAACCGACTTCAATCGGGAAGGAAACTAAAAAGTAAAAAATAAGTTTAATTAGCAGAAAGTAATTCGTATTTTGATTTAGTTAATCAGAAATGATTAAATAAGTATTTTATAATTTTGAAGTTGGTGCCAAGTAAAACGATAACTAGGTACCTATAGGTATTATCAATCCTAAGTTGCTATTAGTAAGGTTCTTAGAGTATTTGCTTCAAAATATTGAAATACTTATTTAATCATTTCTGATTAACTAAATCAAAATACGAATTACTTTCTGCTAATTAAACTTATTTTTTACTTTTTAGTTTCCTTCCCGATTGAAGTCGGTTTTTTTTGTTTATAATTATTTTATTTTACGATTTTCAGTGATGGGTAGACCTACATCTTGCTTAGGTATTATTTTTGTACAAACTAAACATTTTGAAATATTGAACCGTGTGAAGTAAGGCCGACATGACTTCTGTTAAGGAATTTCCTCGACTGTCTATGGTCTGTAATGACACTTAAAACTCATATAGGAGCAAAGTTCTCATCATCACAAATGAATTAAGTCCAAACACCAAGTAATTGCTGTAAATCGTTGTCGAGTTCCCTCGACTGCCTTTCGGCTCCATCATCAGATCGATTCCAAACCTTCACCAAATAGTTGTGCCTTAAAATACTTAATGAAAAACATAACAAATGCACTAGTCGCCAGTACGATTTTTGAAAGTACCTCTCGATTTCCCTGGGATGCTATCATCAGATCCTGATTTACTTATCATGTTACTACACTTGGGATATCTACTTTCCAACAAAAAAAGAATTATCGAAA